>JAJTUQ010000007.1:0-712687 GCA_021399445.1 Xylogone sp. PMI_703 | reverse complement strand
ATATCGTCTTTGACTGAGTCTACAAGTGCTATTGTGAGATCACGGAGCCAGTCTGGATGATCGATTGCGTTTTCGTTGAAGGGATCATCAATAGTCTTGTTCATCAGGTCTTTAGCACGAGTCTCGGACGGGGGAATCTGATATGGCGCCCAAGCTGAGGCAATGCATAAAGATTCCGGTAAGTTTTTTTGGCATTGTACCGCGAGCGTTTCATCGGACATTGTTACGATCACTCTTAGAGCGATTTCAGCCATCCCGACCACTCGCCGACTGCCATTCAATGTTAGTGCTTGTAAAATACCTAGAATGCACGCGTTTGACGTGACTCCCTCCTTTGACGATCTTGACAGCCTTTTCAATTCCTTTAGTGATGATTCCTGCAAAAGCTCTTCATGAATATTTCCAGAGGCTACAAAAGCCCTTCCAAGAACCCGTGCTGCCCAAGCTAGGTATCTCTTGTTCACTGTATTGTTTTCGCAGGATTTCCACACCACGACAGAACTGGATATGGCAATATCATCATTTCCAAATATGTCGTCTCGGAAGTTAGCTGGGGGCTCAAATTCAGAACAGAGCATCGACAAGGCTAACTTCCTTGATGTGGGATTGAGTAAGCTATCACTATCCTTCTCATCTTCGAGAAGCTTTAGGAGAAGATTGCTCTCTAAGCTCCCGATCTGTGCATTGCCGGATGATCGAATGCCATGAGCTGATTGAACTATAGAGTAGAAAGTAGCAGCTTTTGGCGAACCTTTCAGCAACGGAGATTCGTATGCGTTGAGATAATCTCCCACCCAGCCGTGAAACTGCTGAGCTTTAGACATGGTAATCTTATGCTGGGTATCGTGTGTAGTACTCGCTTGGCCAGACTGTAGGAAAACCCTCAAAGGTCCCAGGACCGTGAGTGCGGTACCTGCAACGAAAGTCGGGGTCTGAACAAGATATGAATGACCGTATGTTAATAAATATTGCACAAGACCGATAGCATCCTGGGAACACTCAGGATCGGTTATGAAGGGTGTTATTGACTGCAAGAGCATCTCTAAGGGATAACCCTGCACTGCAGCATCCCCAGCAAGGGAAATCAGAATCCTGAGCTTTCGAAGCACAGCACACGCGTGAAGTGAGCCCAATGAAGGATGGATAGTGTTTAGGAGCTTCCTTGCAACAAAGACTACCAGTGATGGGGTATACAAATCCTCAATTTCATGGACTGTACGTGAACACAAGTGCTGAATTTCACTGGTGAGATACTTTGCTTTAAATGTGGGCTGTTGATTCGGAGGTAGTGTAACATCTGATGAGCCCATAGCCTTGATATCTACGATGACTTTTGCTGCATATGCAAGTTTCTCGTTTTTCAGGAACGTTCTCTCAATATTATCCTCCTGGTCGATTATGTTGAATAATGTGGCAACAATATCCACAAAATGTAGATTAACGCATTCGAAGTACAACTCAGAGCCCAATTGTTTTCTTACACGTGCTTCTCCAGTTTTCTTTGTAGTATCGGACCGAGGCGTACTAATATCATGTGCAATACTGTAGGCAATAGTCTTGCTGAAGCATTGTTGAAGGAGACTACTTAGAGTTAGGCCGAGAGCAGTAGCCAGACGTGTAGCGGCATCATCTTGACCACGCATGATCATGAGGGCTGTGGCTTCGTGTTTTGCGTCATCTAAAAGATCCTTCAAGCTAGAGAAACCAAATATTTCATACGGCATATCTTCTATAGCCTCGGTTTCAAGCCATGTATATAGCAGTTGTGGAGAAAAGAGCTCAAATAGCTCACGTGGGCCATCTACTTGAAGCGCTGAAGAAACATTGGCAAGACATCTTGTTGCGTGGTCTTTTGACTTTGGAATCCTGCCTGGAGTCTCGAAGATATGATAAATACATCGTCGCAATAACGTTGACCAGCGAGATGCTAGTTTTGAAAGGACAAAAAGTCGATAGGCTATCCCTTCGATCCAGTCAGGATCCGATGGTAGATTTTGGAGGATATCCACAAAGACATTGTCATGTTCCTTTAAGATAAAAAGCTCAAAGATGTGGGATATCTGGATACTGATGTAGAATTTAACGGCAATATTGCTCTGCTGAATAATTTCAAAAAGAGTGGATCGCGGCGAAGGGATAGTAAGGGCAGCACCATAGTCCTCTCGCGTCTCCATCAGATGGAATAGAAGTATTGCCATTGTCTTCTCCACGTTTGAGGAGGTAATCCCATTCGGGAAAGCAACTTGCACAAACCACTGATAAAGTTCAGATGCGGACTCAGAGAGACTATTGGAATCCGAGCTGGACCACTTGGGCACCAACTCAACGAGAATTTCTAAGCAGAGCATAAGAGCGATCTCACAACGTTCATATTCATCTGAAGCTATAATTTCCCCAGCGTGGAGTACTAGTCGATTTGCATCTGCATCATCAATGAGTAAACCTGATTGAAGCACTTCTTGGATTAACGAGCGACATGACAATACTTCTTCGTCTGTTTTGGCCAACAATTGGTTAATGAATATCGAAGGAATCGAGTCTACCTCTGGCTCCATGCTCAACGCTGCAACAAGTTTTAATCGACGATTGATGATATTATAGAACGATATAGCACTCATCTTCAGAGACAGGTCCTCCCGCGGCAGCGTGCCCCGATGCACTTCTATCCGAAGTGAACTTCGTTGTGACACGAACTCTTCGTCTATATCCATGAGATCATCACTGAGCCCCAATGTTGATGCAGGAGCCCTCAAGGCCCCATGGTCAAGTTTCTCTGCAATTACAGCAAAAAAGCGCTGCAGGTGGGAATTTGTCTGGAAAAGCCGATTCAATTCGTTGGAGGAAATGGCTGGTAAGTAAAGGCGTATACATTGAAGGGTTATCTCGGTGAAGCTCTGAGACTTATTTAAGTCTGTGATATTACTATCATCCAATAGAGCAACTATCTCATCGACTAAGGTCTTCAAGTCTGCCTCGAATGAACTGAAGGGGGAAGGAGGCGCAACAGTAAAATACGATGTTAGAAGTAATGCGACGAGACACGCATTGATTGTGCAACGAAGCGTGTCAGCGGTTATTTGTGTTGACCTATCTCCATCTGCAGATTTCGAGCCCTGCAATAGATCACTGACCTTGGGCATAATATGTTCGAGTGCCAGTTTCCGAGTTACGTGGAACCGTGTCGTCTCTGTAAAATATAAGGGTGTATCTATTTCCGTATATTGAGGGCAAGAAGGACAGCATATTTTTGTTTTGGAGGCAGGTATATCGTCTAGTAGGAGAAGGTATTTCAGGATATCCCGAGTACTGATATGTCGTTGCCAAGCTTGAACCACAGGACCCCAGGGTAAAGTATCTCTTGACTGATAATTCAGCCTTGACAGGCCAAAGCATATACGGAGCAGCTGTATCAAGTACCAAGGCTGCAAATACGGATCATGTTGCGTCGCAAATGACTTGTCAGCTAAGAAAATTTCAGTATCTCATCTGAAAGGCAATCTCATGCAGCATACCTGGATTCCATTTTGTAAAAAGCCATCTGATGACGTTTTGAGATGCAGCCAGACTTGCACCAGGTACTTCAGTTATCCTAGTATGTAGTAAATGCATCATTAAGAAGAGGGCAGAATCACAGAGCACAGCGGGGCCATTTGTGTCAGATGTAGTGATTATTGCGTTTATATCTTCAGAAACTTCACTATGCTTTATGATATCCTGGGAAAGAATTGAGTGAAGCAGGATGGAAGCGGCACGACAGGTCGTAGGATATATTACACATCTAATGCCAACGTGCCATAGATGCAGCCAGTCGGCAGAGCTCTCTCTTATTCGAGGTTGATGGGCACAGCTGGATTATCTTTGTCAACAATTTATCTCCTGAGAGTAAGGGATCAGTTTACCTTGCAATAGCTAATAACGCCCATGATCTAACATTTTCCTTCTTATCACTCGCGCATATATTCAGTTGACTGAGCAACTTTGTCAACGTAGGCGGTGGGAGATCACAATGATGGAGCACAAAAGGTATTGTTTGCAATGCCGCTAGCTGGGCAGCCATGTCCTCTGACAGAATAGGGTCAAGTAATGCATCATACTGTCTTTCAAGTCGCCGACGTTTTCGTGGTTGCTCAACTTCATGATCATCGTTCACGTCGGGATTCACGTTGTCATCAATTTCTAGTTTAACAAGCCTCTCTAACAAGCCGATCAAGTATAATATAGCCCAGTTACGCTCTGCAGCTTTATTATGGGGTCGAATACTGAAAATCTGGAGGCGGAACGGTCGGTCGTTTGTTGCATCCAATCCCAAATCATCCATATCTAAATCAGTCAATTGAAGCTGGTCTCTATCCGAACGCCTTGCATAGTCTACTCTTAAAGTAATCAATAAATCCTTCAATCTGGCGGTAAGATCCGAAGCAGGACCCTCGTCCCTAAGACTGCGCTCCAAATGCAGGTGAGTAGTCAGTAAAACGATCAGCATCTCGTCTCGTACTGAGTTAAGCATTTCATCCTTCGCAATTGCCCTTCCTTGCCATAAGCGACTAATTATAGGAAGAGCATCCCTTGCAAGAGATTGAGAAAATGAGGTTCGGTCAGCAACAGTAACGATAAGTACAGAATTAAGGATGGAGAAAGCCAGTTGATGCATTTGACTGACACTAGAACCCTGAGACTGAAGAAAATGGACAATGTTGCTCGAAATGTTATCAACTCTCTCAAGAAGAGGGCAGTTCGGAGCAGAGACAAGGAATGCCAGACAATGTAATAGATCCTCGACATTCTGCCTTGATAGAGAACCAGCAAGTGTCTGGCGTCCCGCGGATGACCTTACCAGCGATCCGAACCCTGAGCTCTGGGCTCCACTTCCAGCACTGGAAGGTATTCCATCCACTTCTGTTCCATTTTTCTCCAAGTATAACTTGATACCTTGAAGGCAAAAGTCAACCACTTCCAGCCATTTGCTTGTCCTCAAATGTTCAACGTTGGATCTATGCTCGAAAACGGAGCCTAGCGCCTTAAGATAATGCTGGCTAATCGGTTCGCAGTATTCTCCATCTGTATTCGGAAGTGTTTGCACAATATGATCTACTACTGCCTCTACCGTCTTCCATCTTAACTTTGAAGCGCCTGCCTTAACTGTTGCTCGAAAGACATCCCCACAGTACGCAAGACGACTGGCAGCGGTACCTGTAGTGTTCCTTTTTGCCGTGAGAAATGACTGTTTTTCATGGAGTGCAAACTTAAAAAGAACCTCGTAGATTTTATGGTACGCTTTGTCAGTGAGGACATCACTATAAGGTGTAATTAGTAAACGGACTGTAGACGAAGAGAGGGGTGCATGCCTACAGGTTCACTGTCTTGTGCGTTCGGTCAAATATAGATTTGAGATCTATTGATACGTCAGTATTAAGGTACCTAATAGTAAATCCGGCGTCATACTTTTTATTCCTTCTGCTCTCTGCCTTTGTGTATCACTCTGCATCGAGGCTGATCCTTATTAGCAACAATCTCTCGCACGACGTATAGATTAGGACTTGCCCAAGACATGGTCCAGTCGGATCTCCCCCTTATCACCACTCGACTGGCCCATTATGTAGATACTCGGAGAAATTGACTACTTTTAGGTGAGCAGACGGGCATCGTTAACTCAGATTATGAACGTCTTGTCAGAAGGCAGGCGCGCAAGATCAGAAGTCGACAGAACACCATTTCTGAAGTACGGTAGAATTGACAAGGTCGTAGCACCAGGAATCAAAGGTACAGTCCGATATCCTAGCAGAGCATAGGTGCAAGTATGCGTTTTCGCATGCTAATAATGACGTTGCTGTAACCTGTACTGTACCCGTACAGAGGTTCGTGTGGCACCCGAACGCGATTCGCGTACAAGCTTCAAAAAGTCAACATCGCTTTTCGTTCTCAGTTTCGTACCACCAGCTTTTTGTGGAACTTCTGAATGCAATCAAAATGATACCACACCAATAGAGCTACAGTAGGGCTCATATATCTAATTACGGTCCATTTTCTATGGACTTTATGTTTCCGGCAAAATTACTTTTACCATGTCTGAGCTAGATAGCTATGAGAGCCTTCAGCTCTTGCACGCTGATCTTGTTGCATTATCAGAATCTGAATTACCAAATCTCGAGAGGTTATTAGCGGAGCTTGAGGCGCGCATTGAAGAGTTTCGAGGACTACTGGATAAGAGCTCTCGTAATGAGCAGAGTCGCAAAAGCTTAACAAGCGGTATTAATCTCAACCTTATAGTATGTGAATACAGAACTGACGGTCTGGTTCAGGAAAGATACAATTAGCCGGCGTTGAATACGAGATTAATGAAGATTTCCAGCAAGGAGCATTACAGTTGGCTGACGTATTGAATCTGGATGAGTTGGCTGCAGCCCAGATATTTTTGGAGGCCCAGAATGATTCTACTACGCTTGGGAGATCTGTTCTAGAGTGCTCCATAATTCGATTTCATCAGCGCCGCAAATATATATTAGATTGCCTGCGTCTAATATTTCAACAGTCGGCAGACGTCAATAAGGATGAGGCGACGAGTGAGGTTTTTGAAATCGTTATGGATGCGGTTGTACAGCCGCGTGAGAAGTCTGGAAACTCATTGAAATTTACTCAGAAATGCATAGCTAGCATGGGAGATATCAAGCTATGGCTGCAGGATCTAGGGGACAAACTGAATAGTGCATCGATTCTAGGGGACAAACAGAAACCAGAGTTTCTGGAGACAATAGAATATCAGCGAGTTAGTCTCGTCCAGCAGCATGAGACTCTTGCCATTATACTATTCTACCTTATAAAGAAAAATCATTCAACCTCAGCCGATTTCGAAATGATTCTCAATACAATTAGGAAAGCGGATAAGTATGATAATCTCCTATGTAAGTACAACTTCCGGCAGAGCTGGTCATTTGCCTTTTTCACTAGTGATTGCCATGCTACATTTGTGCCTATTGTTAATATTCAATCATAAACCTAACACTGTTTAGTGCACTATTTTCCTGCCCTGGGTTCTTATATTACTCAGTTCGGATCCCCGGAGGGAAATGGCTCTATTGACGATGCTCGAGCTTTGAATGGAAAAGTTCTCCATCAAACAGATCAACAACCTTGGACATTGTCCTACGTCCATGCAGCTATTCGCGCATGGTGGATTGCAGAGTATTCCGGCTGGTATGGTGAGAACTATGACGGAAGTGCCGCGACAAACATTGATGTATCCGAAGGTTTGCCAAACGTAATACTATCTTACACACTACAAATAGCTAATATTATGCCTCTTAGAAAGCAAGAATTGTTCCAAACAATTTGCGGATGCACTCAAGGATGGAGCGTTTGATTTTATTTTATCTATTTCTGCTGATGTCAAATCAAGTGAGTGGCACGACCCAGCTCGCCATGGTCTACGCCAGTGGTTACAACGCAAGGCTCCTCCCCTTTTATCAGACTCAGTTCCATTCTCCACTGTCTTTCAGGGCATTCTTATGGACCAGTTAGAGATTTTTATCGAGGGATTCATTACGAACTTGCCTGATGTGTTGAGGAAGCTGAGAACAGACGAAGACGAGCAGCGTCAACTAAGTCAAGTACATGAACATGATCTAGATCTGGAGAGATTCATGGTCATCATATCTTACGCATTTGAAGGCCGTCCAAAAGCAGCCATGGAAGGCTTCTGGGATGTTCCAGATGGAGCATTAATGGGGTTTATGAATTGGGCTTCACGAAGAGCATCAACTCCACTTGTAAGCGCCTTCTGTGAGATGCTTCAAGCGATTTCAGAAGATGAAGAATGTGCGACTGCTGCTCATGAATTTTTATTAGACGAAAGTACACCGTCATCTGGTAAAATGAGACGGAGTCATTCTCTCACCTGGAAACAGATATTTAATGAGCTCACATTCTTTTCCAATAGAATTAGAGATCGTCCTGCGTTGTCTCAAGCTCAGCCCTATCACGCTGGGAAGCCCTCGAACGACCAAGTTGAGGCTGAACCAGAATCAGCAATGATGCTTGAATGCTACCTACGCCTGATAAGTCGGCTCGGTTCAGAGAGTGGAGTGGCAAAGCAATTCATGCTACAACACCCTACATTTCATTTAACAGATCTACTTTTCCAATTAGCTAGTAGTTCTATTCTTCCCCGTCTCAGAGCTTGCGCCTTCAATACGTTACGGTCCCTTCTAAGCCATAAAACGAAAATGGAAGGGGAACATATATGGACGTCTCTTGATATTTGGATTTCGGGAGGGTATGCTCCTCAGTCTAGCATTCCAAAAACCGCAGCATCCGCTACCACAAGCTCGCACTACCAAATGGAGGGTATATTCATGGCCATCAGTGCAGGTTTCGAGGAGCCAAATTCGTTCATTCAACTTCTCAACGCTTTAGTGGCACCTTATGAAGATGAAGCGGGTCTCTATGATGCTCTACCATTCCCGGAAAGTTTGGGCTCATCTAGTCGCATGCCTGGTATCGATCCATATGTTGACTTTGCTGTGGGTCAAATATTTGGATCCCGCTCTCCCGAAATTCATGAACCTGTTCAATTACGACTCCTACAGCTTAGCTGCTTGAACTTTATAATCACTTGCCTCGAGTCCTTCAATGAGGACCTACTAATATTTGGAAATCAGTCAAAGGTCGCTGTAGACGCGGCCATTCGGACATCAAATCTTGCCAACTATGTCCTTCTTCATCCATTTTCCAGGGTTATGGAGTGGATGTTCAGTGATAAAGTTATGGCTGCTTTATTTGCTGCCATTCATCAAGATCTTACTGCTGTAGGAAATGCCAGCCCTGACTCCCCATTGATTATGTGTATCATCCTGAGTATACGCGTTATTACACTAATTATAGACCTCCAACCTACGTATCTTGATATTGTTCGGCCTTTGATCAAGCTACAGCCAAGCCATCGCCGACTTCCAGTGTCAAATTCTGCATTTGCATCTTTTGAAGATGGTATTCTCAACAACCTTTTCGTCGTTGCAGATTTGGGTCTCTATTGCGGTACCGGGCATCCAGAACTCGTCACAGTATCCTTAAAACTTCTTGAAAAACTGTCGGCATCGCCAAAATTATCAGCAAATGCAACTGGGAGACGCGGAAATCGCAACAAAGTCATCGCTGCCCTGGAGGCAAATAATGATGCAGAAGCCATATCTGTGTCGTTTGTGCACAGCATTATGCAAGTGGTGGATTTAGATGGAGGAGCCAACTCTCAAGTCTATCAAGTCAAGGATCACATACTCAACTTTCTGGTAGAGTGTCTACGAACCTCTCCAAACAGCCCTACAATTGCACACCTCCTTCTTGGGTGGAAATGCAATGATAACACTGTAGACATTGATAGCGGCAGTGCCTTCAGCCTTGGAACCTCCCTTTTCCATGCTATCCTGAACCTAGCAGTTGAGACACCATTGGTGATTCAAGACAGTAACGTATCTCCCTGGCTAGTGTCTCTAGAGTACAAGGGACTTCAAATCCTGAAGCAGCTCTGGTTATCTCCATTATCCTCGAAACACACC
Organism: Xylogone sp. PMI_703; assembly: GCA_021399445.1. Taxonomy (NCBI): domain Eukaryota; kingdom Fungi; phylum Ascomycota; class Leotiomycetes; genus Xylogone; species Xylogone sp. PMI_703. The sequence goes on along the minus strand of JAJTUQ010000007.1, from coordinate 703,139 downwards.
ATGGCAGAACTACGTGCTTCAGAATTTCTTTTTATCATGTTTTCGAAGCAACCCACAATCCAACCAGGCATGCTTTGGGACGGTCTAGAAATAACGGACAATAGATTCTTGTTCTCCAACGGTGCTTCTACTTTAGCACGGACCCTGTCACAACGTGCACTGGTTCTTCAATATGCTGCAGCAGAACTGCGACAGGTGGTACTGAGTCATACCCCCTCACTTAAACAACGTATCTTCAGGACACTATTAGGTTCGACAACCACAGGGCAAGGAGAACAATTTCAGCACGCTTCAATCTTCGACTTTTTTGATTTTATGGAACTTGAATTTGAACACAATTTTGAACCACCTCAGCTTTCATGGTTCCAAGACATCAACCTTGACGCATGTGTTGAGCGGCGAGAAGATACATTCGTCATATTTAGCCTTAAAAAGGTTGAAGAGCTTCTTGCGCTGCGACGCGCTGAGCTGATAAATACAAGACAGTTAGAGAACCCACAAGATGCCACCCTTATCGATTCTCAGGCTCGAGACTTCATTGGGTACATTACAATGAGCAACCGCGCAAAAGAGCTTGTGATCTCCAAACTGGCGGTTCTAAGAGCCTGGGTGCAACTAATGCTTGTTATGATTGAAGCCAATGACTTTGATGGCTCTACAAAGGCTACATTTGCCTTACAAACATTTCAGACAATTTTACCAAGGCTTGAAAATGCAGTTGAAAATGGCCAGGATATCGTTGAATTAGCACGTCTCGCGAAGGCCCTTGTTTTCAGTCATGAAGTTGACACTAGCACATCAAGCAAAATAGACACAGGGGATTTACTGAGCGAGAGATTGTTCCAACTCTTTCAAATATCACTCAGGGCGATCTATTCTCCGGCAACAGATTCATCTTCCCGTGATATATCATACAGTATCGGATACAGATACCTAATAGGAATTGTAGATACCAGGGAAGCCCACAGCAATGCCCGACAGCATGCACTACAAGCTACAAAAGCCGCTGGGGAGCGGTTAATTCATCTAATATGTGATGATGCCTATTCAAGCGAACAGACATGCCGAATTGCTGCTCTATTATTTCTAGGTTCACTCGTTCAACTAGGAAAACTGGAAAATTCAAAATACATCACCGATTCATTAACCAGGTTGAATTTTGTTGGTACGCTTGTGAATTCAATCCCGGATATTACAGGGGACTTACAGGAGACGCCCCGTGGAGGTATGTCCACAAATCTGTGCATAAAACTATACTTAATGCTAATGGGTCGATAGAAGTTGATGCACAATTATCATGCTTCAATGCAAGATTAGCATTGCTTCTCCAAATATCACAAACTCGTGCCGGAGCCACTGCAGTCCTAAATTCTGGGCTTTTTAATGCTGTCAAAGTCTCAGGATTATTTGCTACAGATCCCGATTTAGGCGTTGGTACGTGGGCCTCCTCAACTTTCTGTCCTGTGACCTACTTACTTACAGAAATTAGACATTGATGACGTGGATGCCCTTAGAAAGCATTATGATCTACTCATAGCGTTAATGAGGGTGATCATCACAGTTGTTCTAAGTCGGGGCCCCCAAAATGAACAGACTCTGGAACAAGGACGAAAGTTTCTTTCCGAGAATCGGTTGTCTATTCTGGGGGTTCTCAAGAGATCAGCAGGCCTTGGTATCAGTTCTGATTCTCCTGAACAAAGTATAGAAGAGTTGGCAGACTCCTTTGTAATGCTCATATCAATTACTGGGTTCATTGACGTAAGTCTTTCTAGCCTTACCTAACCTTGTTGAATAATATTCTAAGTTTGCTATTTTAGTTTGAGGATCAACTCACTACCAAGCGACCATCTTTGAGCGTTTTCACTTAGATTTCCAATTGTATAGAAGGCTTGTTTATATATACAAATGGAATTAGGGTAGCTTCTACTGAGGACACCTCTAGTATTATTGCATGCCATTCAGTCTAAACGTAATGTATAACTAAAAACTCCGAATAAGGAATATACATGAGAGTGCTCATAGAGGAGTTTGTAGACCATGCAATGCAATTGAAATGGGTCACGTGACGTATACACCGTTACATTGTCTTATCCTTATCTCCGAATGTTCTACAGTACATCATCGAGCCTCTTCAACGAAGCGTTCAAGTATGAGATACTGACAAAGCAAATGTCACTCTTGCACAACATATCTTTTCTGAGATTAGAGAAGAATATGACAAGAACTATTAATCTCTACCAGTGATCCTACACTCTCCAACCTACCTCTATGTTACCACATTGATAATCACATCCGAGGTTTGTGTACGCTGAGTGTCTTAATCGTCGATGCAGCCCTCTGAGAGGTCTTCTGTCGACCATCTTTCTAGCCCACCGTTACCAGTAGGTAAGAGGAAGCTTCAAGACCAGCCGATAGTACATTGTGCATCGAAGGGTACGTTAAATGAGCAGCCCTTTAGTCTTTGTAGTTGGAAAGCTGATCCCCAAGTTTAGGAAGCACGGCTGGGCAGTCACCATTCTTGAAGAGACCAAAGACCTCGGGCATCCCCACACCCCTCGGTCAGCAAATCGATATGAATCGAGGAATAGTGATGAAACCTCGACCAGGGGTTATAGATCTCACTACGGCACCATCGAATTTTCAGCCTCAAGCCGGAGCCAAGCGGTTGGTAATCAAAAATCTCAGGAGGACTCCAGTGAAAGATGCCGACCAATACTACGAGAGAACATGGTCGGAGCTTGATTCCGCGTTAACATCCATTTTCAATCAAAAACAGCCCAATTCACCACTAGAAGTACTTTGTCGAGGGGTCGAAGCTATATGTCGACGAGGCCGAGCGGAAGCTCTCTTCAAACATTTCAAACAGCGCTGTGATGACTACTTGAAATTACAGCTCTTGCCAGTGATAACTCGTGAAGCTGGTTCAGATAGTACAAGTACAGTCAGGGCAGTTCTTGGGTACTGGACTAGATGGAGTGAACAATCTGTAAGCTCCACCACTTCGCATACGCTCTTAGCTGAAACTAAGACCTGCAGACTCTTCTCAGATCCATTTTTAGCTACCTTGATCGATCATATTTGCTCAATTCTAAAGATCTACCACAATTGGAAGACCTGGGCATAAGTCAGTTTCGCCAAATAATTTTTGGTTCGGGAACCAGAGAATCAGAAAAATATCCGCTTGGTAGCCGGGTGTTATCAGGGATGTGCGAATTGGTTCAGTTTGATCGGGCCGGTGAAACAGATAATTTTGATGCAGGTCTGCTTAAAGCTTCTATTTCAATGCTTCACATCTTCAATATCTATGGCAGCCTCTTTGAGCGGAAATTCATCAATATTTCTGAGGCATACTTTGAGCGTTTTGCGGAGGACCATAGTTCTACACCACTGAAAGATTATGTCGCAGCGTGCGACAAGTTATTAACCAGAGAGACACTACGATGTGATGCATACAATTTTGATAGCACAACAAAACGAATTCTCCTCGACTCCGCCTATCGAATCCTTGTAAAAGATCGCGCAGAAATCCTCCTAGATATCGAAGGGGTTTCAAAACTGCTCGATACAAACATGGTCCCAAGTCTCAAGACACTATATGAACTGTTGAAACTTTCAGATATTCATAATGATTTAAAGCGTCCATGGGAGGCATACATCCGAGAGACTGGAGCAGCTATTATTCGAGACAAAGAGAAGGGTGACGAGATGATCGTGAGGCTGCTTGAGCTCAAGCGCTCTCTAGATATCATAATACGAGACGCTTTTGATAGAGACGAAGCCTTCACGTATAGCCTCCGAGAAGCATTCGGGAACTTTATTAATGATCGCAAGAATACTTCTGCCTGGGGCACTGGTAATTCGAAGGTTGGAGAAATGATTGCAAAATACATCGATATGTTGCTTCGCGGAGGCCTAAAAGCCGTGCCACGCTCTCTAATATCCGATGCGATAGATAGGGACACTGCTGAGAAAGAAGGGAAAGCGAGTACGGGTGACGAAGATGCAGAACTTGACAGGCAACTAGATAATGGTCTTGAACTGTTCCGTTTCATAGAAGGAAAGGATGTTTTTGAGGCCTTCTATAAGAAGGATCTCGCACGACGATTGTTGATGGGTAGAAGTGCAAGCCAAGATGCTGAGCGGAATATGCTCACCAAGCTCAAGAGCGAATGTGGGTCTAGCTTTACGCACAATCTGGAACAGATGTTTAAAGACCAGGAGCTTGCTAGAGATGAGATGATTTCGTACAAGCAGTCACTCAGCAACACAAGCAAAACGACGTTAGATCTCCAAGTTAGTGTACTTTCTGCGGCTGCTTGGCCGACCTATCCAGATGTGAAGGTGAACTTGCCGGCCGAGGTCGCAAAGCATATTGAAAAATACGATATGCATTATAAACATAAGCACACCGGCCGACGGCTGACTTGGAAACATGCACTGGCACATAGTGTCGTCAGAGCAGAATTCAACAAGGGGCAGAAAGAGCTTCTAGTAAGCGCTTTCCAAGCGGTTGTCCTTGTGCTCTTCAACGACATCGAACCCGGAGGAAATTTATCCTATGAAGATATCTCTACCGCCACTGGTCTAGTGGATGCAGAGCTTCAACGGACTCTGCAATCCCTCGCATGTGCCAAATTCCGCATCCTTACGAAACATCCCAAGGGTAGAGATGTAAATCCCACAGATACTTTCACTGTCAACCTTGGTTTCTGGGATCCCAAGTATCGAATCAAAATCAACCAAATCCAGCTGAAGGAGACCAAGGAAGAAAATAAGGAAACACACGAACGTGTGGCGCAGGATCGACAATACGAGACTCAAGCGGCGATTGTGCGGATCATGAAGAGTAGAAAATCCATGACACATGGGAACCTGGTCGCGGAAGTCATTAACCAGACCAAGAGCCGTGGCGCCGTCGAATTGAGTGAAATAAAGAAGAACATCGAGAAGCTTATTGAGAAAGACTACATCGAGCGGGATGGAAGTTCTTATACTTACGTTGCATGATTGGAATGTTGCTTCGCATGAATGATGCACTGAACTGGACTTTTTGGTGGTTTAGAACACGAGCATTCTCATAATTCTGATACGATTCATGGGGATGGATATATAGGGATGATAATGTAGTGTTAGAGTTCCCCATTCATGTCATCTACTTTTGCTCTTATTATCATGAACCATGAGGGTAGAAGAGTCATTCACGTATAGGGACGGATGAGGCATGATATTCCATAGGAACTAGAATATATTATATTAAGGTTTTATTAAACATTACCACCAGTTTCACTTGCATTTGTGATTACACCATCAAGAATGATCTTAATGCCACCATTTAAAAGAAACATCACCACACACAGATCTAGCCCCTGAAACGAGGTTTCGAAAACGGATATCCTCGTATACCCACAGCATGAGACGAGGGATTCACCGTTGGCGGACTCGGAACCGCCTCAATGATAGCCGGACCAGCAATAACGGTAGAATCAGTGACGTTCCCTGAATTGTCCCTCGTGAGAAAGACATAGCTTTGCCCCGATGCGGCCGGCGGCACCGTTGCTCTAACAGTATGATTGTTCCTATCCCCAGTAGCTGGAATAGGTATGATCTGTAACCCGCTCAGATATGTAGCATACACACTCCCATTCAACGCAGCGCATCCATTCTCAGGCGTAAGGACAATAGTCTGGTTCACCCTGGTTGTATTCAGCGTTGTATTGCTCGTCAAGACTGCAAGTTGTGGGTACACGGTGAGCGGAAGAGCCGTGTTATTAGGGGGACAAGACTCGATGTACCGCCTTGCGATAGAGTAAGTTGCGTTAGGTCCCAGGGGTGTTCCAAATGGATTTGCACTGGGCACTTCGCCAATTGAGTTGCGTAGTATGCTCTGATGAGATGCCTCAGTGGCTAGGAGGGCCGCTGCTGCTATCAGATACTGGCTGTTATTCATCGATCTGGCTGCCCCTATTAAGCCGCTGACGCCAACTCCTTCCAGCTGTGAAGCCAGCTGGAGGAATTGCTGAGTTGAGTTGACTGTGAAATTGTATCTACAAGGCGAGACAGGGTGATGACCGAGGGAGGTAATGCCTTGCTCGAGGAGCTGGACATGAATACGTTCATCTCGTGCGATGTATTGAAGCTGGTTGTAGGATTGAGTCATGTTTCGCGCATTTGGACTTGAATTGAACACTGCGAGACCCTTGTCGTAGAGTGCAACCTGGAGGTGCTCCCACTGATACCGTGTTAGGAATTGGTGGACAGAATATCTCAATAAGAAGGTGAGGTATACGGACCGTCAACGCGTATTGGAGAAGATTTGCTTCAGAGAGGTTTCCATATTCGGTCCTAGTGAAGTTGTAGGCGGTGATGTTAGACTGCTGCTGTCTCTTGAGGACCGTAGCAGCAGCACCTGAGAGAACACCTGCAAGTACTAACAACTTTATTGATAGGAGATACATGTTCGCCTGAAGTGTGGAGGCATTGGAGGAGAAATTTGAAGAATCACGAGAATGACGGTTCACGGCCGGCCATATAAATAAGATGTATTCGATAGACGTGCATTATGACGGAGACAACCAACTAAGTAGACGGTACATACTTGTACCTCCGTGATACTAGAATCAGAGTGTACCTAACCTGACTGAAGGAGAGGCGGAAAGGCTTCAAAGTCCAGTCCAGTTGGGTAATATTTGAGATTGCTTCGAGTAACGACAAACGTTCTACTGCAGGACTCGTTTACGGAAGAGACTTGATCAGTACAATTGGCTGCCTGAGACTAGAAGAACGCTCCATGTGCCTTCACTTTGGGACCCAAAAGGAGTGATGATGTTCATGAACCACTCCAGTCACGTAAGGTAATCTGACCTCCATGACACGCACTCGAGGCACTCTAAGGAACTTGTTCTATTTCGGGTCCATTTTTAGAAACGCTTTTCATGGTGAAGGTCTTTGGAAAACTGCTATTGCTTCTTGATTTGATATGGTTCCGGTAGTCTGTCGGATGCATTTATAGGACGCGATAATAGATCCATCGTTGCAGAAAGCTCCATATTATATCTCGGCTCTAGCTCCTCTAAATTCAACTTTTCAACTAATAATGACCTCTCCAAGATATTATCCTCTCAAAAATAGACTCTTTAACCCAATCTCGGCCCCCAATATCCACTCACGTGATCCAACACACCCCTCGGCACACTCCAGAATGAAAATATAACATTCCATCGGGATCCATATCCGAAATCCGAAAAACGGCAGGAGCCAGCTCACGTATTGTGCTAAATGTGGACACGCCCACGCCTTACGACATTCCAGGCCCGACCCGCCGGGCGGCACAGCTAAGAAGACTGGGGATAGCAGGATGAACGCACCATGGATGCATATGCGCGGTACCTTGGGGGTTGCTGCAAGCTGTGCGATCATTGTCTGGGGATTGGTCCTAGGAAGCTGGTTCTGGAGATGCTGGCTGCATACACGACCGTCCGGGGTCCCCGATGGCGCCAGAGGATTCGCAAGGTATGCCATCTTGTGGGACGACGTGCAGATGTAGCTGAAATTCTGGAATTTCTCAATTGGCTGGCTATGATCTTCCTCATCTCCACAAAGCTTTACCAGGTATTTTCCACACGGACACACCGAAGATCCGGGGATTTTACTGTTACCAAATACTACGAGGCACGTTGCATCTGTGGGGTTTTAGGTCGCCATCGGATCCGATCTGGCGGGCTTCAGACGAGGCAAATCCAGAGCTGGGAACCATAAGCGCGGGGTCGGCCCTGAGGGATTGAGAATCTGGCCATCTTTGAGCTGGGTCGAGACTGACTCTTAAGTGAGAGGAAACATGACATCACCGCCGGTACAAGGAACCGAGAAGCCGTTATAGTTGGCAAGGCTGCAGGTGCAAAATATATCTATTGGTTCTTATAGCGCCTTAAAACTCCTGAGAACTATGATATCCACCTACCGCAAAGGGAAACTATAGCTCTGAAGAGAAAAATGCCCCGTGGCGGACTTTCCACGTGTGGCAGATCCACATGAGGCAGCTTCTATGCTGCCGTAGATAATGCAAAGTGTAAATAGCTGGTATTTTGGTTTAAAATCGCGCGTAAAGAAACGTCTCCGTGGCACACCCAAACTCCAATCCTATGCAGTACCGAACTCGCGGGAAGGTGGGGTGCAATTTCTGCGTATCGTCATCAATATATCGTCGGCGTTGGCGTAGGCTGCGGCGTAACGACATGCACGAATGTGTGCCTTGTGGTGTTGACATTTGAATGATTAAAGGAAGCCTGATTCGGCCAAAACCCTATGTTCCACCAATAGTGTAAGCATTTGTCTATCCTACCATTACCGGTTTTAAACCCTTCCACGGCTTCAATAGCCACTGTAGGGTGTCCAAGCATTCAACCTAACATACCTCACAATCTTCTCGTCTTCTCGCTCACGTGGCTCTACCGACAGACTCTTCTCATACATCTCATGCACATCCCCCGCGGCTTGCATATTACTCAATATATACTCCTGTAATTCAGGAACTGGCTGCAACGGGTATGGAGCATTCTGATACTGCTGTATATCTCGAATTACTTCTGCAGTCTTGGCGCGTTTCGCAAAGTTAATTAAAGTTGACTTTTTAATAATAGAAGGAATACCGTCCTCGATGAAAGTAAGATCGGTCAGGTAAACCCCTGGTATGGTTAGAAGTCGTTCTACGAGGGGTCAAGATGCAGCTTGGAGGAGTTATAGAACATACCAAAGAAAGGAATGCAAGGAGGGTTAGCGAGATGGAGGCTTTCTCTATACTCGCCAAAGTTCTTGGTGCTACCCATTAGTCGTCGCATCGACTCAAGGACAGCGAGAGTCTTAGCTGGAACCTGATCCCAGGTCCTCTTTAACCGATGGATAGGCGCGGTACCGAGCGCGGAAATTATAGAGGTTAATGTTGAATAGTTGTTGAGTTGTCGACATTTCTGTATTGGTTTAGCAGCTAGTTCCACCTGTCAGTATAGTATTGAAACTTACATCAGCCACCAAAACAAAGTGTTTTATAACCACCACTCGCTTCTTAACATCCAGCTGTGTTAAGATCATCTCCGCGACCCAATTGGTCAACTGGTTGGAGTGAAGAATCAAGGCCTTCACATTAGGTGCAGGATCAGGCTCGTTCTCTGCAAGCTTCTTCTGCCATGTCTTGTTTAAGCACTCAGTTGGTTTAATCTTTCCGTAAAGTTTCGACTCCACAATGGTAAGCTGTCTAGCGAATTCCGTAACATCGATATCAAGGAATTTCAGTTTCTTCATGTTCTTTGGCATAATAGGCTGTGGAGCATTCTGACTCAGCGTTAAAACAAGACGTTTGGCCGACGGGTCTTGACCACGAAGGCGCTGTTCCAAAACCGTCATCAAAGGGCCAGATCCGGGGGTTTCTGTAGTTTTAACCACATCCCTAGCGAATGTGTAAACATCTCGAATTAATGCTTTTGTCTCGTCGCTCTGGTCTTCCATCCAGTAGTTATCAAACCAACTCTTCAGAATATTGACGACACGGAATCGAATAGGTTTCTGTTTACGATCCCGCCAGACATCATAGTCCGATTGAGGCATTCCCTCCGGCGGCTGAATCTGGAATCGTCTTACTAAGCACTCAAATAGCTCGCGCGCAGTAGTGAATGACCGATATGTCAGTAAGAATGTACCGTTGAAGCTCGAATCCAGCTTATCGTGACGGGTTAATTGTTCAACCAAACCCATGAGTGTTCCACCCTTCAATTGTGGAGGTGAGACCTTATTATCATATGATATCTCGTCCTCATAATCTAGCTTCAAACACTCAGGTAATTCTTCCGTTGTGGCACGCGCTGGATCAGGTATTGGCTCTTCTCCAAAGAATTTTCGAACTTTAGAGTTTTCGCCTTTACGATAATTTGCAGTAGGGTCACCGTCTGTGTACGATTGGGATTGACCAAGAGCAGCAAGGCTCGGTCGAGGAATCTGTCGTGAGTCGGTGCGTCGATGTGGTCCATCAAATGACAAGGACACACCTCGTCTAAGGTCCGGCGGGAGAATGGCTTCGTCTCGGACAGATACCGGGCTATCTTGCAGTGACATCTGGACCTGTTCTCGGAGTAGTTGAAGTGAAAATCCAATATGTGAACAGTTAGTCTCAAGCTGTCTAGCACACTGGCGCACATAATTCAGTCGTCCTTCGAGCGATTCACCTCTCACTTCGGCCCACTCATCGCCTAGAGGCCCAGCAACAGCCTGGCATCCCACCAAAAGGTCTGACATGTTGTCATATAAGCTCTGCTTATACGAGCTGAAATCTGCCAGCTGGGGATTTTGGAATGTACCGCCGAGCGAGGACAGGTTGATCGACTCAATGGCGGATGCCCACGGCTTAAACATTTCAAGCACTTTGACAGCTGCTGAGCAGACATTGTTGCCAATAACTTCATGTCGATAAGGTGTGATGACCTTCTCTGTAACGACAAGATGCTCCTCCAATTTTCTGATGCATGAAATAAGCATCCGTTTCAAATCCTCAAGACGGTCTGCAAGGCTGGAATCTAGCATCACAAGTGGCTCGGAAGGACCCTCGTCATCATCAAGGAAATTTGATGACATTGGATCTCGTGATTCAAGGCCATTGTTCTGCCAGTTACCTCCCGTAGCGCTACCAATCACAAAGCCTGGGAGAAGACGGGGAATTTCTTCTCCCCTTTGCTGCCTGGCGACTTCGACGTAGCTGAATACTCCCAATAATACACCATCTGCTTCATGCAGGCATTTCTGATAGGATTCTGCGTTAGGCCAGTCAGCGGCCGCAATGTGTGAGGAGATGACCAGCTTCGAAAACTTGGACATCATATCGCGGAAATGAGGATATAAGGCCTTATTGGTTGATATGATCGACGGTTGCCCAGAGTGGTTATCTGTAGTACTCGAGCCGGCAGCAAGTAACATGCGAAGGTGATCGGAAATATCTTCAGCTCTGCGAACGTATTCTGATCGTTCTCCATTGTTAATGGCCTCTCGATAACGGTCTACAGCCTGCCTCATGTTGGCCACAAGTCTGTTCCAGGTTAGTGGAGCAGCCGTCCCATCATCAAAGAATGAACGCGGTATGGTAGAACCGGTCTGTGCCACTGTTGGTAGGTTTGTGAAAGATGTTGCGGAAGGAAGTGATGACATATTCGAATATCCAAATGTATCGCCCCTTGGTCGATTTACAGGCGACACACCATTGATAGAGTCCATTGATGTCGCCGGGGATAATCCTTCAGAAAGTTGGGATCGCTTCTTTCGAGGCTGTAAGTTTCATCAACATACTGTATATATAAGTCCTTAAAATAAATGGTGTACTTACGAATGATCCTCTCGAGCCAAGCATAATAGATTCTCCCTCTAACTCAGACGCTGAATTTCCTTCGGATTCGTCGTCTTCATCTTGGATGTAGCCCCGAGCCATTACTTCGGGTGGCGGTCTGGTCTTCTCTGGAATGTTCACGTTCATCCGTTCTCGAGGGCCATTCTCAGCAGCAGATGACGGTGATTCGAGAGGCAGCTCCATACTACTTTCACCAGTTTCGGTATTGAAATAAAATAACCTGCCATCAGATGTTGCCTGCGGAATCCAGAAATCCGTCCTCGTCCTTTCATGATTCCTCGTACCTTCTATAGGCAGCTGTGTCATATCATCGCGCTCTGAATCCGCATCAACATCATCGTCGTAGCGCTCTTCATAATCATCGGCGTCATCCTCGTCGTCATCAACCATCTCCATCTCCGTCCTGTGGCCATTCTGCCTCGTCTCCAGGAGCTCCTCGGGGTTGGCAATTACCTGGCAATAATTGCTGGGAAACCAGCCTCGAACGCCGTTGATCACTCCATCCCACCAACCACTCTCGAGCTGCGTGATGACCTGAATAATATCTCCTTCATGGAAACTTAAACTCGTTCGGTCATCAGCTTCGTAGTCGTAAAGCGCGCGCACGTACATGACCGGCTGCGGCGCGTTCCCTAATAAACCATTCATCAGTGCTGATGAGGTGCTTGCCACCACACCTGTCGCTGTTTGCGTATCGTAAAAAGAGGCCTCTGAGCCGGTGTAGAAGTCCTGGTTGCGGATGGACGACGACGTGTATCGCGATTGTTCGTCCGCGTAGGCAGCTCCAGCCTCACCGTTGCGGCTCGCCGAATTTGGATAAGAGTTGAACGATTGGGTATTATTCTGGTCAGTAAATGGTGCCGTGGTTGCGGACTGTGTCATAAGCATTGTGAAGTTGTCGGAAGATGTGTGCAACTTTCAGTTCATTGCACCCCCTTAACCACCTCGCGCGAGCGTGATACCTCGACCGACCCGGAGGTGATGAGATGAAGGGAACTGTCGGTGGTGGATTGCGAAAGCAAAAACGTGTGTAGAGGGGCAGGCTGGTGGTAGGGTAGCCCCAAGATTGGGCTGAGGGTGGGAAAATCGATGGAAGCTGCGATAACTGGTCGCCAGCTGATGGCCTAGCACAAGCGGCGGGTAATGAGAAGGTACGATACGTTCAATCGCTGGCTGGCAGACGAACACGGTTGTGCAGGAAGGTCAAGCTGATGCTCCAGTCGCTGACATGGGAGGTCTTCACACCACAGGCAAGGCTGTAGATGTTGCTTCGATGAGCAGCCGCCGCAAGACTTGAAGGTTCACAGGCCGTCAGGAGTCGAAGGCCTTTTGGTGTGGAGGGGTGGTTTTGCGATGTTTTCGGCCGCAAAAGGTTTCAATGGGTTAGAGCACAGACGGTGACTCTTTCCGACCAGGGCGATCCTTGGCAGGCTGGCTGCCTCCTCTCTTATTTTTTCCTCTTTACACAAACGCGAATTGATACGGCGGAGACACAAGAAAAACAAAACGACTGACAATTGAGGCTGGGAGAAGGAAGGGATTGGAAGATGGTGAGAGCGTGGCCCGAGAAAGGGTTTGAGGGCGAGAAACGGTGGATGGGGGGCGATGGCATTGTATCACCCGTGGTCGTGGTCGCATTGGGTTTGGGAGGTGGAGATTGAGCGTAGGACGGCGCGGCATCCACGGGCTCGACGCAGCCGGTTGGTGAAGGGGGAAAAGAAGGGGGAGAGACCGCCAAATTGCTGCGTTTCCGCTGGGGCCTTCTCTTGGGGCTGCTGCTACCGTCCAGCCTTCGAACCTCTCCAGTCAATGCTCCAAGCCATTGAATGCTAATTACCATCATTTACGAACGAAGGAACTTATTGTCAATGGCCATAGCTATGGATTAGAAATGGCGTCTGCTCTCGGACTACTATGCACTGTGTACTGGTTCTGATTCAGGATCACGCTGGGCATGCGTTTATCCCAGCACAAGGAGCTAGAGGAGAAGCAGAGGGACCATTGCGCAAATTCTGGCGTGCCCTGGGGGAGTGATGTCCGCTTTGGGCGACTGCTTCTGGACCGCCTTGCCCACAATTAATAAATGGGGAAGAGGGCCTTGCCAGGTACTGTTACCGTACGGTACCTGAAGTTGCAGGCTCTGACGGTTAAAACCTTCGCTTGGAGCAAACCGGACAGCAGCAAGCATCACGCATCACGCATCACGCATCAAGCAACGAGCAGTAGAGCAACAAAGCAACCCCCTCGAGCCTCTTCCCTCTCAAATCGCCTAAAGTATCCTCATCCCGCGATGCTGCAAGTCATTCTCGCCGATGGCCCAGATACAGTTGGCAGGGCGAGACAGATTGGGTTTGTTGCCCCAGCCTACGCGTAGCTGTGCTTCCTATTTCTGCTAAGCCCTTTACGCCCTCCTCCCAAACCATCGTCTTGGGGTCCAAAAGATTCAGGTTTGGTGCGTGAGATGACAGACCCGAGATCTCGGTTCCGGTCATCTTCAGGGCCGGTACTGGGAGTCGATGGCGTCTCAGTCATCAGTCAGCTCTGCCACGGACCGCCTGGATCCGAGAGTTTGGAAGCAGCATTTGCCCTACGAGGAAAGCACAGTGCTGCGTAGATTATTCTTTGATCTATGCTGTGTCACGAAAGGATCAATGCCCTATGAGCACTGGAGCTTCCCAAAATCAACCTGTGATCAATTGATATCATAATGAAATATGTGTGTAGTGACAGCCTTAATGTTGCATACGATGCACGGATCCATTCCAGATATCAGACATCAAGTATCTACTTACCAAGAGAACCATGGTATGCATAATCATAGATCCTATAGATCGATACCATTTAGTCATTTTGGGGTGATCACATTCCAGCCTAACTCCCTGGTAATGTGATATGTCTCATCAATCCATATCCATAAAGCAGTATCGTAAATCCCCAGTGAATGAGACTACCAAAGCTCTCCCGTAGCAAGCTGAAAGTCAGGCTCCAGGCTACTTAGTATATAACTAGCCAAACTAATGATAACTCGGATGTCTAGACCACGGCTAACGACTAACCTCGTGCTATATTGATTTACAACGCAGGTGGTGGCAAAACAAAAGAGGCATGGCAAAACTGCACCGTAAATCCATCATCCCGTCCACACACACGGGCTCGGAAAGCCTCCCGAGGAATTCTGATATGTATTTAATGACTGAAGCGCCCTCTCAGAAATGACGTATCGAAATTTCAAGCTCGGTGCGAGACACGATTTGGTAATTATTTCATCTTTTCTCTCACACGGCGCAGTGTGATATCCATGATGAATACAAGTGAGAAACTCGGTTATTTATTTTCTCTAGAAAAATATTCGAAAATGCGTTGCCTCCAAAAACCCCACAACTTTCCTTAGGTCACACCCCCGCAAGAAGAGAAAGAGAGAGATAAGGTAAAGATATTTATGATCTCATAGAATCCCTATCATATACACAATTCCCAAGTCCTATAAAGAATCAAAACTCCAAATTCAGGTAACCCCTCCCAGTAACCTCCCCTCCACTCACCAATGATACACGTACCCAGCACGGAACCAAAACAGGGGTTAACAGCAGCACGGGATCGGAAAGGACCGTACGGCTGTCTCTGCCCTTCGTTTTTCTCGGTCTCCGACAGCAGTTGAGGAGTGAACCACCCCCTCCAAACCCCCCTAGCAAACCCGTAAGTCACTGTAAGTAACCCGCACCGGGCCGAATATGTATGTAATGTCATGTATGGTACAGTAATAAGTTACATATTCTCTGCCACATAAGACAAAAGTAAATTAAATTAAAAAAAGGAGGGCCGTATATATTATTAGCCAAGTACGGAGTAATTAATTTGCTTTTCTACAGTGCTGTATTGTACGGTACGGTACTGTAGGTTTCTTGCCCCTCATCTTGACAGTGAAACATGAAGCTACGGGAGAGCATAAAAAGAAAAGATAAAAGGCAAAGACAAAAACAAAAGCTAAATGTGAAAATTTTTTAAAAAAAATAAATAAATAGAAGTTTGTACAGGAAGAATCAACCCCTCTCACCCCTCTCCTTCTCCCCTCCTCAAACATACCCGCTACCGTCTACAAAACCCACACACATCAAACATCACCGTACGGAGTCAAATCACGGGAAACACCAACCCAAGTACCCGTACAGTCCCATCCCGTACCGAGCCCGACGGGAACCCCACAAAGAAAGAAAAGAAACAGGCAAGAAATGAAGAGAAAAGAGACGGTGCCAGAAAAGGATATCCACCCCCGTGCCGCTTTCGGGAATTCTTCTCAATGAGGCAGCCGAGGGGGTCAAGTCAAGCTCAGTAGTTACTTACAGTACTGTACTTACGTCCGTACCATAACCGAGTGGAATTTTGAGTCGGTGATCATGACTCTGGCAATAACATGTGGCACAGCTAAAAGTACAGTATCGTAGTACGATATGGTACAGGACGGTAGAGTATAGTATGGTAGATCCCATAGTTTCTCGCATTTTTGTGTGTTCACGGGGTGATGTGATGGAGAAGATTGATCTTGTGAACCTAGGACGGGATCGTTGGTGGGTGTGTGATGATCATGATGGAGGGGTAAAAGGGGGGAGAGGGGGAAGGGAAGACGAGACAAAACAAAACACCTGATAAACGGGGTGAAACAGTTTGATATTGCCCTCCTCTTTTTGATTGCCTGGATCGTGATTACTATTTTATTTTCTTATTTTTGGGAGTTTTGGAGGATGTGGTACGGTAATTACCCCACTACGGAGACTTCTATCATTTCCTTGATCTTTTGATTTATTTTTGCACTAGGCAAGAGAATGTTAGCTTACGGAGTAGACGACTCGTGCGCGCGTAGCGTTGTAGAAACACTGCGAAATATTGCGGATCTGTCTCGCCCATCCCATATCTCTAGCTTCTTGCTCACCAATCTCAAACTTCAGCACCCTAGAGTTGGACATTCCATTGGTTCCTCCAATCTTGTGACTTGCTGTACTTCTGTACAATCGTCTACTTTACGATACGTTGCTGAACCAGTAGGATCACCACGGTTTGTTCGAGTACGCGTTCTCCTGAGATTGAAATCCCACACCGCACGTGTATCAGCCTTTTGAGTGGAAGAGGAAGCCTTTCAGATCACAGAGCGTGCCCGCGCTACATCCCACGCGTTTACAATTGTTTGATGGTGCTTGCTGATTGCTACAAACTCTGCGCCACCAGGGACCTCCACGCCTCCTAACGATTCGATGAACGGGTTCTAGCTTGGGACGGTGTAGATGCCTACAGGGTACGGGAACTGTACATAAAGGTACATTGGCGATACGGAGGATTCGGGATAATTTTAGGGTAAGCCCCTCCAATGCCAAAATAGTGAGGCTTGCTGAGTGAGATTCCAGTGAGATTTGCAGGATCTTTGTACAACTCCCTACAGCGCTTCGCACAACATACAGCAGTATGGATACGATATATACAAGCCGAATTAAGAAGGAGGCTGGTGAGCCTTGCACAGTACTGTACTGAAATGGATCCCGACGTGTCCAATCCATATGCCATATCCTGGATGTGCAACCTATATTTGTGTAGGTATAATCGGACTTTTCTAATTGAACCTGTGTTGATCGATACCGACGTCGTACCATTGGGATATTTGACTGCCTGCAGGATCCTCTACCTTTCCTATTGCAGCAGTGGGAGGGGACAAACTTTTTTTCCGGCTAGGGTGTGAAACTGTCTAGGACCTAAAAAGGACCTCGAGAAGTTTTCTAGATTCTCAAGCCCGGACAAGCATAAATCTCTTTTTGAGTCTCAATTGTGGACCTCGTCACTTCCGGGGCCCTCCCCTAACAATGCAAGATCGGCTGTAGGGCCACCCACCTGGTAGCGAAGGGCATGGCCGACTCGTGGCCGTCTCTCTCAGCTCGTTCGCTTTAACGTGCCGTTGTGGACCAGTTTCGGAGACGGCAGTGGAGTGATTGACGCCAATATCGCAATCTCGTTAGAACGGCGTCCGGATGCTCTCCGCGAAAGGATGTGAAGCTTCCCTTCCCTAGAAACATAACAAAATCCGTTTGCCTGGTTTCCCAGGATCGTGAGAGATTCTGGGCCACTCTGTCTTACCCTTGGGGCGGAATCCGTTGGTTGGTGGCTCTCCTATCGAGTGGAACGGAGGCTGATCAGACCCCCTGAGTCTCCATCCCACTTTCCTCTTACCTGCTTGCTTACGAGCTTACCCAGCTTACCTCCTGAAATAATGATACGGTGACAGCCTTGCTGGGGTTAGCAATTGCGCAGTGACCGGTATTTCAAACGTCCCGGCGATCATGTCTCTTTGTCCATGCGACGGAATAACTAATTTTTCCACTTTATCTTTTTTTTTTGCTCGTGGGAATCTTCCAAGCCGCGCGACAAGCTCCGTAACCACAGAAATAATCTCCCCAAGACGTCGGTGGGATGATGGTGATTTCGCGTGTGCAGCCACGTTACTCGATGCGATGCAGGGGGCAGGCAGCGGTGCGGATTGAATCCCGGAAAAGAAGCATTGGGAAGGCTTCTATGAGGGGAAAAGGAACACCACTAGAAAGCTCCGGGGCAGCGAGCCCGCCTGCAACTGTGCCCCTCCTCGACCTCGACGCTCTGCTCTCCTTTCATATGTCACCACACTGACACCACCCGGCTCTAAACTTTCTGAGCTGCCACGACTGCATACTCTGCTGTAGAACAGCAATTGCAGGACACAGAACAGTTGATATTGGGATATTTTCTAGATTGCGCGAACGGGGCATGAATGTCTGCCCAACGTAATTAATTCACCTCGACTTCGGTGAGCCATTGGTCCATAATATCCCATGACATCCCAATTGTGGATTCTGGAAAAACAACAACAAGCTCATGGCATCGCGGATGCGCAATTGACGTTCCCACACGGCGCAGGGCAAGGGCTAGGACTGTTGATCTGGAAAGGGCCCCTCGTTGAACGGGCACTTGCTTTTTTCCCAAAGAGAGGGGCAATAGCAGCCCTAATAAGTAAACACCGTACAGCACAGTAATGCGTTGGCTGGGCAGATACATCCACCGCCTCGTGACTGAGTGCGCTGCTTTACTGGAGCGACGCGGGCGAGGTTTTATTCGTTCTGGCACAAAATTGCAAGGGGCGAAGGGGGAATTGAATTGTTCAGTGAGCGATCACGATTGTTCCCGAGGCAATGTGTTTTGTCAGCGCATCCGCATCACTCCCAGGAGGTTTGACAGCAAATGACAGCCAGGCACACGCCCCAGCCAGCGCGCGGCGAGAGGCGTCGGTACGGGAGCAAGGGATGAGCTCAGCCAAACTGGTACATGGACGGATGGTACAGCATCTTAGCACGCCTACGGAGCAGGTAGCTGGGGCGGATCTAGGAAAGTGGGTATTCGCTTCCCCGGGCACCAGGATGCGAAGGACCTGTCATCACTCGAGTGCCACGTCCGTTGTCCTCTCGAAGCCGTGGCCGGGTCTCAGAAGCAGCAGCCAGGTCCAATGACTTAGCGACAAATATGGGCGGATGCAACTTTTATGCTGGGCGGTCCGACGCGCTGGGCTCAAAAGCAGCGAGCGCCCGTGACCGGTGACCGACAAACCGCAACCTTCGACTGTGCAGCGTTCCCTCATCCCTCTGGGGAGATAAGGCCGCGAGGCTGAGCGGTGAGACAAAAGGTGAGGTGGATGCAGATTGACCGGCAGTTTGGACAGCGGTGAGCAAAGCATCGTCCCCATTTTTGAGTTCTTTCACGGCCTTTTTGGCAGGTCTGGAATATCGCCAGGCGTGACCGCCATTCTGCTGGCTGGTTCCGATAGCCGTGCAAGGCGGTACCTTTTATGAAGTAACTGCACCTGCCGGGGAAGCCAGACAGGGACTTGGCTGTCCGGTACCTGATCCCCGCTCTTCACATGGCAAGGGGGGCCAGCAACCGCTATGCCTGGATTCCTCGGCCGTGACCCGCCTGGAAGCTCCCGCCAATTTGCGAGGGGCTGGAGGAGAGGAGCGTTGTACTGTGTGTACGTCGGGGAAAGAGGTGCTCTGGGCCATACAGAGTACCTACAGTACAAGTACCCAACACGAACTGGATTGGTCCTGGGCTATGCTAGGCCACGCTGGAGGGGCATTGGGCCATTCTGGAGAGATATTGGCCTATCCAAGACCGGCACCGCCCGTTCGCCAGAGGATCCGGGACGAGCAAGAGAGCTCAGGTCGGGAGTGGTGACGCCGCCGCATGAGGTTCGCTGGACGATGAGGCACGAGGGGGAGATGGGACGACAGAACTGCAGCGGCGGGCGGGAGGGGGATCTCGATTGGCCGGCGAAAGTCTGGAGGGCAGGAAGGGCGATCTGAGCAACGATTCCGCGAAGGGTGGTGGACCAGCCCAATGCAGCCCAGCTCTGCTCCCCTTGCAGCACCTTTCCGGCACAGTGAGCCATTGACCTAAGACGCGCGCTCGACCTCCCTCGATCGTCCGTGACGCCGCCCGATGAGGACTCGCGCTCAGCACGCTGCGAGCGAACGGTGTGGGCAGTGGCACTTTGCTCGTTCTCTGGCAGTTCTGGCACTGGCACAATTAGTCGCGTCGACTCGCCAACCGCTCGTCATCTCGCCTGGGCGACAAAGCAGCGAGCCAGCGTCCATGGGACTTCCTGGGAACACCCTGACTCGATAGCTGAGGTCACGCTGGCTTGGCACGCCAGCTCTTCTTCGTACCGCCAGCCCCTCGCTGTTGGCGGTGGGTGGTGGGGTTGGTGGTCGTGGGGCAAGCCTTAGCAGCAGGCGCGCACCGCCTAGGGCACACACGCACAACCCGCCTAAACGCACCTGCCACGGGCGCTGGAGGAAGAGCGCGACAGAGGGGCCGGACTCGGGTTGCTTGCTGCCCTGGCCTTCGGGGGCTTCTACCACCTAACGGCTCGTTACAGTACAGTGTGGTGCGCTGGCAGTTCTGGGCCCCTCAACCTTCCCCCTCTCTCTAACTGCCCGCCCTGCTCTGGCGGCACCACTGCCGTCCTGGGCAGCCCGTACAGAGTGCCGGTGAGCGAAAACCACCAGCAAAACCCAGCAAACCCAGCACCTAGCACCGCCAGATACAGTGCTGTACACCAGACCGATAGATTGCTGGCGGTGCGCGCAGAACAACCAGCCCGGAGCAGTCGAGCCACAGCAGGCCACAACGGGGCCGGATGCATGGCCAGTTTGCGCCTCGAGGGGCCCATGAAAGTACGAGGCATGATCTGTTGAAACTCACCTCCTCCATTGCTCATGCCTATTTCAGTGTCGTACAGGAAGTGAGCCATTGATGTTGCGTCTGCGTTGCCTTTCTAGATGCCCCTCAAGCCCCTCTTCGAACGTTGCGGTGTTGTGCTGTCATCGATGCTCACGCGTGTGTAAATTAGCGGAGGGGAAAGGGCTCGTCATGAACCACGAAAGAGCGGCGGCACGACATGAACGAACGCGGACGCCAGACATGGAGGCTGCATATGGGGGCGAGTTTATTCCACCGCCGCAGTATTGTACGGTACTATTCATGAACACGGACATTGATAATATCAACCAAAGTGAGTTCACTGTGGTATTACTGTGCTGTGCAAAAGCACTGTGCTTGTGCTGTATGGTCCACAGATACACGTGCTTACTGTGTTATTACATTTCGAGGAGGTGTGGCAATGGGTAATAATGAGGGATGAGCACGGCCACACAGGTCCTCTCTACCTTGCTGTTCACACAAAATAGCACCGAAGAGAAAAGAAGCAAATCATTGATCAATTAGCCCCGTACACTAGCCATAGGGCACCTATCTGCACAGTAGAATGTAAGAAACAGTTCAGCACTTGGGCACCGTTCAGACGCTGCTGGGCTGCCACTGGGCCTGTCAGAGCTGTAACACCGCGTTCGCTGCTTGCGTAGAGGAGAGCTAAGTGGCATAGGGCCCGTCGTCATGCAAGGTCGATATAAAAATACCACAGAACAGCAGCAGCGGCAGCAGCAGCAGCTCAGCGACCAGCTCATGTAAGGCAGGCATGAGTTGACGTTGGCGAGCAGGCCCTCTAGCCACTCTGGCTCTGGGCCCAGCTACCATAGCAAAGCAAAGCAGAAGGGCAAGCAAGCAAGCAGGTAGCAAGTAATAGCAAGTCATAACAAGTAGTTAGCAAGTAGCAAGTAGCAAGCAGCACCAGCAGCAGCCATCGAGGGAAGGGGCCTGCCACGGCAAACCCGGGCGGTCGCCACGCAGACCTTGGTCTCTCTCGCTCTCTCTTCGCGGAGCGTGCTGCCCGGCGCCGCTTTAAGCCGGCACGAGGGCCCCCAGCCCCAGCACGCGTCCGCCTCACCCCAAAAGCAACGCAGCGCAGAGCAGCAAGCGCAACAAACCCCGCCCACAACTCTGCACACACCCAGCAAGCAGGACCCGCTAAGCCCTCTCCCCTTCCCACCCTCTGGCGCTCCCTTTATTCTCAAATCTCCCTCCCCTTCCCCTCCATTTTTTGCCCGCTATCCTTTTCCCATCGTTTTTATTATTCCCTTCCGGCGCCCCCCTTCCATCCTTCTTCCTCCTTCATTCATCCCCCCATCGACCATCACCCAGGTATATTAGAAAGGCTTCGCATCCGGCATTGCGTTGTCCAATATCCATTCATCTCCCCTCTCGAACTCGCACGCTTTCCCCTCGCGACTTCCAGATCGCGACTTTGGCTCGAGCCATCCCCCATATCCCACAATACCAACATCGATGAACAGAAAGCAAACACAAATGATCACCAAGACGAATCAACAGAATCAAGTCGCACTTTAAGTCCCACGCCCCCGCCCGCGCGCCAGACGATTTCAACCATCGCTCTGTGAAATAGTCAAGACATCCCTTCCACGCGGTATTACTCGCTCGCTCGCTGTTTTCCTGTCCACACAATGCCGGTGGCTAGCATCTCCATGTTACAGCCCACCACTGCCTCGTCCACCACCATGCGAAAGTCCTCTCTGGCTCCAGAGAAGAAATACAAATGCCAGTTCTGCAATCGGGCTTTCAGCCGGAGTGAGCATCGCAGTCGACACGAGAGATCTCGTAAGTGTTGCCATCATGTTTCCCCTCTTCGAGGGAGGTGAGAGAGGGGGTCGCGTGGATTGTTGGTTGCGTTCGGCTCGCGAACCCACCTCTCTCCTCTCTCCTTTCCTCCGCATTTCATCACGCCTGCTCTAATTACATCACTAACGCTATCTTGCTGCTTCTGTAGACACCAAAGAACGCCCTTTCAAGTGCATGAAATGTAGAAGTACATTCGTGCGACGTGATTTATTACTACGACATGATCGCACCGTGCATGCAAAGGACGGAGGTATCCCTCTGCACAGCGACGTGAAGCGACGAGCTGGTCCCAAGACCACCAGCGTGACGGCGTCTTCCAAGACGGCCATCGCCATCGACACATCTGCCCTGGAGCAGATCGAGGCGAGCAGCGATGGCATGGTTGATCTCGAAACAGCGGCCATGTTGATGACCGACTTGCACCACAAAGCGACTGCCGCAATGCGCAATGCGGGCGTCGGCCCCTACGAGACGAGGCCTGGAATGGCGTATTCCCCTCATGGAGCCGCGCTCATGGAGCCGTCGGT
The DNA here is from genome assembly GCA_021399445.1 of Xylogone sp. PMI_703. NCBI lineage: Eukaryota > Fungi > Ascomycota > Leotiomycetes > Xylogone > Xylogone sp. PMI_703. The sequence continues at coordinate 680,135 of JAJTUQ010000007.1, read as the reverse complement.
CACCTATCCCTCGGGAGCCATCTCACTACCCCAGGTGCAGTGGGACTCTTTCATGCCACAGTCAGTCACTGAGCCCAAGTCGCATTCGATCTCGTCTGTTACTTCCGGGTCTCACGACTCCCAGAACTCCTTCAGCACTGTTGGCTCGATGCAGCCCCATCCCAACCAGTTGCCCCCAATCATGAAGCATGCTTCATCGACATACAACGGACTTGTCCCAGCTCTGCAGTCCATGATCAACTCACTGCCTGCATCTGGAGCTGGCACCCCAGCCCAGCACTCTCCCATTGCCTCGGCCATGGGAGGACAGTCCCCAGTAGCTGGTCACCGATCTCCAGTGTCATCGTCGGCCTCTCCAAAAGCACCGCAAGTCCTCACTGACGAGGATCGCAATGTAATCTTGGATAACATCCGTGGCAATGATAGCGAACGAGCCATTCCTGATAGCTTCCGTCTTCCGGGACTCGCCTCGTTGAACAGATATCTTGCGACCTACTTCAGCCTGTTCCATCATCACTTGCCCTTCTTGCATCCATCATCATTCAAGCCTACCAAGGTGTCACCGCCACTTCTGTTGGCCGTCCTGTCCATTGGTGCCTTGTATGCTTTTGATCAAGACCAAGCTTACATGCTGCACATTGGTTCCAAGGTCCTCGTCAACCAGTTCCTGCAGAACAAGGAGAACTTCAGCTCGCGCAAGTGTCCTCTCTGGACCATGCAAAGCTCTCTGCTCAACATGATCTTTGCCAGCTGGAGCGGTGACCCCAAGGGTCTCGAATGGGCTTGCTCCATCAAGAGCTTGCTTGCCAACATGGTCGCGGGCAACCGCTACGAGCTTAAGCTCAGAACTGAGGCCCGCGAGGGCGCGCAGCCAACTCAGGCTGAATGGGTTGAGGATGAAGGCTGCCGTCGTACCTATTACGCAGTGTACATCTTCTTTGGCTTGTTGACTCTGACTTTCAACCACACACCTGCGATCAGCTTCAACGAGTTCGAAGATCTTTCCCTACCTTCAACTGAGGCAATGTGGAATCTCGGCTCTATCGATGAGGCCTCATGGCGAGAGCAGGTCAAGGCTTCGCAGATTCCATCTTTCATTGAGGCACATGACAACCTGTTCCAAGGAGAACCTTTGCGCTATAGCGCTTTTGCCACGCGCGTGATGATCAATGCGTTGTTCCTCGAAGTGTGGTATCACAAGCGCAGTCCTGAGGCTCTTCAGGATGTCGTCACGGAATACAAGCTTCGTCTGGCGCTGGAGACCTGGGAGAAATCCCTGGAGCTTTGCGAACCAGAGACCGTCTCTGTTCCTCTCAGCGCTCCACACAAGGGTCATCCATTGATCTTCAATGCCATGGCAATGTTCCGCAACACCAGGGCTCGTCTGGAGGTTGACTTAAAGTCGATCCAAGAGGCATTGAGATATCATGACTCATATGAAGTTGCTGCTGCCATGTCGAATGCGCGAGACAAGGTCAAGCGATCCAGCGAGATGATCAAGGTTATCCAGGAATGCTATAACTGCATTGAAACCGCAGCTCTACAAGGCATTCGCTGGGTGGCAAGGACATCTGCCACCAACTGGAGTGTTGAGCATCCTTTATGTGGACTGGACCTTATGGTTATCCTCAGCTTGTGGCTTTATCGCCTGGAACACGACGAAGAGCCTGCCACTGAAGAAGAAAAGGCCATGTACCACAAAGTCAGGAGTCTCTTCGATGATGACACCGCTGGCTACAACTCGAAGCTCAGCTCAACCGTGGCACGTCTCTGGGGCAGCATGATTGACGAGGTTGTCGTTTGGGGGTGAGTTACTTTTCCAATAATCCTTTTATTTCCACATGACCCAGACTAACGTTGTATTAGTATCACCAAACTTATGGGAGAATCATTCAAGCTCCACTCACAGGCCCTCGTAGGCTATGAAGACGACATCGAAGCTTCTTCAGCTGTTTCCACTCCTTCGATGATCTCGCAAGGAGCTGATGACAATGAAGACAGCGTGTACTAAATTTGATGATGATTTTATGTTTTCCTTTTGTCAGCTGTTCAACTAGATTTCCTGATATCCATCTTGTCTTGCTTTTTTGCTTGCTTGCTTGCTAGTTGTTACTGCTTTATGTTTTTGGGTTTTCATGTCTCCTTTGTTTCAGCATATAGCGATAAAGGCATTTCCTTCAGAGGTCGGGGCAACAATGCGGGGGCTGGTCGGTCATATTAGGCTTTTTTCTCTCTCTTTCATCTCACACAAAAACTAGTCACAGCGCATTGCGCGGCTTAATGTCTACACACCTCTTGGCTGGCCCACATTGTGTTGTTTTTTTGCCCTGTCCTTTTCTGCGATTATTACTGGTTTTTAATATTTCAGACCTTTTTCACTTATTCCTTCTTCAGATACCTTGTTCGATATATATCTTAATTTTTATTTGCTTTGGTTTGGTATGGTCGCCTACTGCGTTGATTGTTACGTCTGTTTTGCGTTGGTTTGCTGCTTTGGTTTTGCTGTCTGGAGATCTCTTCTCTGTACGTAATTGGGCGGATTGGTTTTGTTTTGGGATTGGGCTAGTGCGGGACACAGAGGTTGGTGCCATGATGGCAAGCTGTGTACGTGTATAGATTAGTCGTTTTCTCAATATTATATCAGTGATTCGTCTATAATTTCTCCTCTTTGATATGCATGTATTTTTCGTGTATGTATTGCAGAGAAATATACACTTGTCTCCTTTATGACCCGCTGTGAAGGTGAAGTCTATTGAACAGTTCAACTTTATCACAGCAGTCTTGTGCTCACCTTTGAGTCTTCAGGGCGGATCTATGTGACAGATGCTTGCAATTAGGTACGCTAATTGCAGTGTGCTTGTGCTTGTGAGGCTTGGAAAATGTGAGGTTTCCGATATCTTCACTTCACTTCCGTGATACGACACCACACACAACTTCACATTCAACTTGGCAATTTTATTTCATCTTCATTCGAAATTTCCATTTCCACCACATATTCTTGAACAAAGTGTTCTGCATTCTAAGATTTTCATTTCCACCAAGGTCTTCTAAACTCTAGAATTTTCCTGAATAGAACATTCAACCATGTCTACCACGCCTACCACGCCTACTATGTCTACAGATATACAAGAGAACTACAGCGCTGATGTTCCTTGTGAGTTACCACCCGCATTTACACAGCTTCCACTTTTCTAATATAAACCACAGGCAAGACGGAGCAACCAGTTACTACAACTGCCACTGTTACTGCTACTACTTCAGACTGTAGCTCTGAGACTATCTCAACCCAAGCCAGCAGCCCTGAGCACTCACAAGCACTCGTCCCAATGTGCCGTCCAGTCGACGATCTACCCGTCTCCCTCACCCCGTTCTCCAACATCCACACTACGGTCCGAATCCGCGTCAAGCATGCCACAGGCTACGCCGAATTCGAAGTCCACCGGGACCTCCTCTTCCACCACTCTCCCTACCTAAAGTCCATCTTCCTCGCTAAGCGCAACTTCACCAAATCCCCATCACCCAAGAACAAAACCAAAATAACCATCAACGTCAAGCTCCCCGACCTCCCTTCCCAAACCCACAACAACATCATCCACACCATCGACCTTGCCCCCCATCTCAACGCCTCCCCGGCTCTCTTCGCAGCGTACATCACCTGGCTCTACAACGGCGCTTCCATAATCCCACAACTCCTCTTCCCCGCCGAGACCTTCATCCAGCTGTGGGTACTCGCCGGCAAGCTGGGCACGCCAGCTTTGCAGGACGACTGCATCACGGCCCTGGAGGCCTGGCGCGCTGCCACGGGGGGCATGGTGCAGACGCGCTGGCTGGGCTGGATCTATGAGAACACGCAGGGCGATTGTGGATTGCGCAGATTGCTGATTGATCAGTGTCTGTGGGAGGTCCCGGCGGGGTGGTTCCGAAAGCATAATGAGCTGTTCCCGGATGAGGCGCTGGTTGATTTGGCGGCTAGGGCTTTGGAGCTGCTTTCCCCTATGGGTGGTCAAGGTCCTCTGAGAGGTCATAGCAGTGGCAGTAGTAATGGCAGCAACGGCAGTGGTGGTCGCCGCTTTGAGGGCAAGAATTGGTATTGGGCTTATTAGGTTAAGTTGGGGGAAGGGAGGGGCTAGAACGTTTGCTTCTTCTTCTTCTTCCCTTTCTAGTCTTAGTCCAGTGGAACGAGGGCATGCATGGGGTTTTACTTGTACTGGGGTTGGTAGGGATGGGATTTTTACAGTGATTTTTGCTCTTTTAATTTTTTGATGGGAGCGGGATTGGGTTGTTCTAGAACGTTGAAGCAGGTTTGTTATTTATGCCGATATGGTTGTTTGTTGGGGTGGGTGGGATTTTGATCACGGGGTCATAGAACCTACTCTTTTAGTTGGGAATTCCAGCAGTAACGGGAATTTATATTTCCAATATATGAGATAAAATACTACTTCTGAGTTTCCTTTGTGGTGAATTAAGTTAACTTACACCGTATGTAAACACAATACTGGGGTGAAGCTGAAGGTGAGCTCTCGGAGAATTAAGAGGTGACGTCAGGGGTACAGTCCAACCTCGGAAGCTCCTCGCGCCTTTACCCCGCCCCCTTTGCAGCTCTTCCGTCACCCCCTCCCCCCTCCTACAGTTACAGTACAAGTTCCTGCAACTTGCACTCGGGCCTCTTTTGCTTGTCTAGAACCTCTTCCGCGGCTGGGTCTTTTCCACCCCGCAGAAACGGACAGCTCAGAGCACACCTGCACACATACAGTAGCAGGGATGAAGCGTCCACTCCTGCTGCAAGGCTGCTGCTTGTTGCTGCGGTAGTTGGGACTGACGTAAGGTACATTTTGCTACCTCCCCAGCTCCCCCAGCTGGTTCATGGGACCAAGCTTGGTCGGCGATCAAGGCGTGTTTTTGTTCACGGGTAGCACGCGGATGACTGGAGACGGGGACAGATAAACGCCGTCTTTTTATGGGCTCGAGGCGATTGCCCGATTCAGGATGGGATTGTTCAGATCGGGGAGTGGTTTCGGCATCTTGATCAACTACCTCAGCTCCTATTCTGGCTGAGCTTCAACGAACAGCAGTGCAGCGGAACCAGCTCCATTAAAGCATGACCAATGCAATACTACGGTGCCTACGATGCTACTGTCACGCTACTGGGTAATTTAAATCGACTTGGCGCGATATGTCATTGCTAGGAAGCATACTTCTAAGCTTGAGGTACGGACCTTTATCTCCAGTACGCTCAGGACTAAGGATGCAAGGCCCATCAGTGATTGTCCCCAGCCTGGTCCAATCCAATGGAGCTTCTGTATAATTGAAACCATACCATTGGTTTGCTTTCTATTTGGGATGATATCATTCGACGAGATGGCAGTTGTGGCTCTGTAGGGAATAATGCCGTGGAAACAACCTTCTTTGGTGCCCGCTCGCTATCAACAATCTGCTGAATACGTCAACATATATAAACTTTTTGGTTGACGTCACATCAGGATACGCTTCAGAAATGCTGTTGCACTAAACAACTCTCCTTTTAATGTTTTTGTTTTGTCTTTTCTTCTTCACTTCTGAATCTTCAATCCCTCCAAATATCTTACCAAACTGGACCTTCGTTGTCTTGTTATATCCGGGGATTTCTGGATTGGTTCAATTTGTTACTTTACCACTAATTAAAATAGTTCTGTCAACAAGCACTGGTTGCTTTGTTCGATAATTAATCCAATTCCAATTTAATCAGTCAATATGCAGTCGGTTCTTGGGAGTACCGTGCAAAAGGCCGGAGAGGCCGTTGCAGGAAGCCTGTCTCATAACAAGAAGATCAAGGACATGCAGGAGAGAATGGCAAACCCAACGACCTCCACCCCTATTACCACCGACACTGGTGTGAGGGTCCCAGACACGGACCACTGGCTTTCTGCATCTACTGCCGATCATCGGGGTCCTTCGCTGCTTGAGGATAATATTGCTCGGGAGAAGGTGTGCCTTTCAATTGCAGCTCTTGTATAAGATTGTTGGAAACTGACGCTGCCTAGATTATGAGGTTCGATCATGAACGTATCCCCGAACGTGTAGTCCATGCTCGTGGTGCAGGTGCCTTTGGAGAGTTCAAGTTGTACGAGAGTGCAGCGGATGTCACCAGCGCTGGTGTGCTGACAGACACCTCCCGCACCACTCCTGTCTTTGTCCGCTTCTCAACTGTGTTGGGTTCCCGTGGTAGTGCTGATACCGTTCGAGATGTCAGAGGGTTCGCTGTGAGTACTGCAAATTGAAATATTGTTGAAGAATAGACGGGTTAACCTCCACAATAGGTGAAATTTTATACTGATGAGGGTAACTGGGACATTGTTGGCAATGATATTCCCGTCTTCTTCATCCAGGATGCCATTAAATTCCCTGATGTCATCCATGCAGCCAGTAAGTAGTGAGAGGTCCCTTAGAATCCCTAACACCTAACAAGAGACTGATCCTCTCTAGAACCTGAGCCGGATACCGAGATGCCTCAAGCACAGACTGCCCATAACAATTTCTGGGACTTCCAATATCTTCATGAAGAGGCAACCCACATGTTCATGTGGGCTATGAGTGATCGAGGTATTCCAAGATCGTACCGTATGATGCAGGGCTTTGGTGTCAACACGTTTACTCTGACAAACGCGGAGGGTGTCCGACACTTCGTCAAGTTCCATTTCACACCTACTCTCGGTGTCCACTCTCTCGTTTGGGATGAGGCTTTGAAGCTCGCGGGTCAAGATCCGGACTTCCATCGAAAGGATTTGTACACTGCCATCCATATGGGCGTCTTCCCATCCTGGAAGTTCGGTATCCAGGTCTGCCCAGAAAGCCGCCAGGACGAGTTCGACTTCGATATTCTTGATGCCACCAAAGTCTGGCCCGAGGACATCTTCCCTGTGAGATACATTGGTGAACTCCAACTCAACAGAAATGTTGATGAGTACTTCACCCAAACCGAGCAAGTTGCATTCTGTACTGCTCATGTAGTTCCAGGTATCGGCTTCTCAGATGATCCTCTTCTTCAAGGCCGTAACTTCTCCTATTTTGACACGCAGATTTCACGTCTGGGCGTCAACTTCCAGCAGTTACCAGTTAACAGGCCTGTCTGCCCCGTTTTGAACCATCATCGTGATGGCCAACTTCAGCATAAGATCATCCCTGGTAAATTCAACTACTGGCCAAACCGTGGATCTGTCGTCCCCCCAGCCACTCAACACCAGAATGGCTATGTTGAATACCCGGAGAAGATCACTGCGATGAAGGTACGACTAGATTCCGCAAAGTTCAAGGAGCACTTCAACCAGGCCCAGCTTTTCTGGAACTCGATGTCCGAGGTTGAGAAGACTCACATTGTTAATGCATTCAGTTTTGAACTGGATCATTGCGACGACAAAGTTGTGTATGAGCGTATGACTGAGCGTCTTGCCGATATCGATCTCACTCTAGCTCAAAGAGTTGCTGAGAAAGTTGGTGGCCCGATCCCACAGAAGGCCGGCCGACCCAACCATGGGAAGAGAGCCAAGGGTCTCTCTCAAATGGAATTCACCCCCGAGGCTCTTGGTTTCAAGCCTTCAATCGCCAGCCGACAAGTTGCCCTGTTCATAGCCGACGGCTTCAATCTCGCAGAATACGAGGGCGTGAAGGGAGCTTTGACTGCTGCTGGAGCTTTCTGCTTCACCATCGGTATCAGAAGACAAGATGTCAAACCAGCAAGTGGAAAGGCTGTCTTCCCAGACCACCATTTCGAAGGCATGCGCAGCACAATGTTTGATGCGCTTTACATCCCCGGTGGTGACCATATCAAGACCTTGATGAAGACGGGCCGCGTCATCCACTGGATCCGAGAAGCTTTCGGTCATTGCAAGACTATTGGCGCAACTAGTGAGGGTGTCGCCTTGGTACAACATGCGTTGAGCGTTGATGGAATGATGTTCAGTACTAATGCCGATGTCATTGATTCCTACGGTGTCGTAACAGCAGCAGGTCCTGGCGACCTCTCTGATATCAAGAAGGGATTGGAGCTGATTAAGGGAGCGAAGAAGTTCCTGGATGCATACGCTTTCAACATCTCTCAACACAGGAACTTCAAGCGTGAGGAGGATGGTTTGACAGATCTGATTGCATATTAAGCCTTGTGTGGTGGAATCAAAAAAGAATTTGTATAGTTTCCTAGTGTCCATAGTTTTTCCCTTTGTAAAAAAACAAATAAAACTGGTCACACATACAGTTATATTATTAATCTGCAGTGCTACTTGTAACAGCCCGGGAGGCCTTTTATCATAGCTAGGAATCAGTTGTCCAAAGCGTATATGCCTGTCTAATCATTCATCATTATCATCGTACATCTCGTCCACATCCGCCCATCCACAGCCCCACCGTCTACCTTCCTGCTCGCCCCCGACTCTCAAGTCCCGTGCATCGGATCCCTCTCGCCAGCATCTCACGAGGAAGTCATCCCCTACAGTGACGAGCTCCCCATCCGACGTCCACGTCAGAGACCCAACCTCTCGATCATGGCCTCTGATTAGAGCCGTTCCGCATTGCGAGATGGGCACATCGTCATTAAGTCTAGAGAAGAGTCCCATGCTACTAGTCCGACGAAGTCGAGGCCGACCTGGTAGAGTAGGCTCCTGAGAGGAGAAAGAGGAAGAAGATTCAGATGCGTTTTCTCGGAACTGCTTCGTATGGTATGTCTCGTCCGTAGGGAAGAGGATCGCACACCCGTCGCTGCTTCCAACAGCCAGTACTTCCGATTGACCATTCTTCGCCTTCCGGATCGCGGACTTCACGTAGAACGATGTGGCGTGTAATTGCGGATGGCGGAGACCGTACATGGGACCGAGTCCCTCGACCATATCCTGCTGGGGACGTCTTCGATTCTGGATGTTTGAGGATAGCTCTGGGGCTTGGCCTAGGACGAGATGAGATGTGGAATAGGTGTAGACGGTGTTGTCTTTGCAGAGCGTGTATAATCTGCTACCGTCGCTGCTTAAGTTTAAGGAGGTGATCCCGAAATGGCGCCATTGGCTGTGGCTTTGAGGCTGTTTCGTACAGGATATTGGGGTTGCGGATTTTCGTCGGGAGTTGTATATACATCGGATATCCCATAGCTTTACGGAAGCGTTCATTTCGGAGGCTGTCAGGAGCATGTGTTCCAGTCCAGGTTGCAAGAAGGCAATGGCTGTTACTGAGACATCGCCTATTCTTCCGGCAGCTTCTCCTCGGGAAGGGGCATCTTGGACACCAGCTAAAACAGATTTCCGAGTCCCATTGGATGGCCGATGGGCATCGTAAATGCTGTTGATGGCGTTGGCATACCTTACTTTCCTCACTGGAGAGCCTGGTGATGACTGTACCGCGTCGACTATCTGTTGAACTGGACCATCAGATCCTTTACATCGTAAATCCCATATCTGCACACTTCCGTCTCTGCTTGATGTTGCAAGAACGCTATTGTTGTTGTCCCCTGGTTGAAATCGAACTTGTTTGAGAGAGGCTGAGTGGTTACCGAGAATAGATATCGTTGTCTGGGTCACCATATCGACTACTCTTGCGGTTTGATCTCCAGAAGCGGTAGCAAGGAGTGAATCGTCTTGAGAGAAGGACATATCAATGATGGCATTGGAATGGACCCGGAAGGCAAGGAACACATCTTTGAATTGCGATTTCCCTCCCTTCGCTGAGTCCAATAGCCTTACCCTTCCCTCCTCATCTCCAATTGCAACAAGGCTATTTGCTGAGTGATGTTAGCTGTCATGATACGTCTACATAGTATAGTAGTTTTGCTTACTGTTGCAGCCTGCTGCACAGAAAGGAATACATCGTTCTTGCCCCCCTATTCCCATGCACAAATGAACATCAGTGGGCTTGGTGTAGAACGAAGCTGTGTTATCTCTCCAGTCTAGCATCTCAATTAGTAAATGATGGTAAATATAAAGTGAATAATCACTAACCATTAACTGGGTATGTAAAACGTTGCCTTCGAGACTTGGTTGGAGCACCAATACTTAGGTGTGCAAATTGTCCCGCAAACCCACGACTGTCTATGGGTACAATTCTCTTTTTAACTTTGCTCTTATATAGTGATTGCCCTTCCTCCTCCCTCTCCATTATCGATTCCATCATTACGCATGGCGATGATGGTATATCAGGCAGGTTTTCATCTCTTATTTCGTTGCCGCAATTGGTTAGAAACTCTATGTCTTGGAACTTCTTCTCCACACTGTCACGTTCTGGTGAAGAGTCCGTAGTATGTAATAGCTTTCTTCGCTTTAATTCTCTTGTAAAACCTGTGGGGCTGTTCTCCTGTCCATTGATGCTTTTAAACGGCCGTAACGGACTCGATTGAATTCCACTTCGATTATTTGCTGGAGGGGTTATGTCGTATAGGGCGTGTCTTGTTGAGCTGACTCGTGTGGTTCGTGGTGTAAAGAACTTCGTGAACTTCCTAGGAGTAATTGAAGGATTGCGTCGCTCCTTTCTTCCAATGCGGCCATGGCTAGGTGGGCTTGAGCCTAAGTGTTCTGAGGAATTAGATGGCAATTGAGGTTCCAAATTACTTCCATTCCCACGAGGAGTCATTTTTCGAAACGGGTTGTGCCTCTACGCTTCGACAGCGCTGTCAACTGTGTCTGAAGACGGCGACAGCCCAATTGAGACGGAGGTGACCGGCTTAGATCCATCACGTCAAAACGCGTTCAACACGCGATTAGCAGTGTCGCGATAAGGCTGTCTTATCAGGATCTCGGCAGATTATAATCCCGATCCCGGTGGAGAACTTGCATGTCGAAAAAAATATCTCCGAAATAGATACTGCAAAATCAAGCACTTATCGAAGGACTCGCCCAGGTCTGCAGCAATGGCTATTCAGAAGAAGCATGGAAAAGGCCGATTGGATAAGTGGTATAAATTGGCTAAGGAGAAGGGGTATCGAGCTCGAGCTGCATTTAAATTGATCCAACTTAATAAGAAGTATGGGTTTTTGGAAAAGAGCAAGGTTCTTTTGGATCTTTGCGCTGCGCCAGGAGTATGCTCTCACCACTCTTCTTCAGGATTGAATGCTAACTTTCCCACAGTCATGGTGCCAGGTTGCCGCAGAGACTATGCCTACCGGTTCACTTATTGTTGGTGTCGATCTATCTCCCATAAAACCTATCCCGAGGGTGATTACCTTTCAGAGCGATATCACAACAGAAAAATGTCGAGCTACTATTCGCCAACACTTGAAGACCTGGAAGGCTGATACAGTTCTACATGATGGTGCGCCTAACGTGGGTACTGCGTGGGTTCAGGACTCTTTCAATCAGGCCGAACTGGCTCTTCAATCAATGAAGCTAGCGACCGAGTTTTTGGTTGAAGGCGGCACATTCGTCACCAAGGTCTTCCGATCAAAAGATTATAACAGTTTGCTGTGGGTGTTTAACCAACTATTCACCAAAGTCGAGGCTACAAAGCCACCCTCGTCGAGAAATGTGTCTGCCGAAATCTTCGTCGTGTGTCGTGGTTTCAAGGCTCCAAAACGAATTGATCCCCGATTTTTGGATCCAAGATCTGTGTTTGCCGAGCTTTCTGATCCTACACCTAATAACGAAGCCAAAGTGTTCAATCCGGAGGTCAAGAAAAGAAAGAGAGAGGGTTACGAGGAGGGTGACTGGACTCAGTTTAAGGAAGTACCAGCTAGTGAATTTATTCAAACTACCGATCCTATTGCGATTCTAGGGGGTATGAATCGATTGAGTTTCCAGCAGCCTCCAAATGGCGACGTCGCTCTTGCTGCTCTCGACAAGCTTCCAGAAACTACGGAGGAAATCCGAAACTGTTGTGCCGATCTCAAAGTCTTGGGTCGAAAGGAATTCCGAATGCTTCTAAGATGGCGCCTGAAAGTTCGTGAGAAGTTTGGTTTTGCTTCTAAGAAAACGGTCAAGGAAGATACAGCTGAAGACCTTGTAGAGATAGAGCCTATGGATGAGGAATTGAAGATTCAAGAGGAGCTACAGGCTATGCACGATAAAGAAAAGGGCCGGAGAAAGCGAGAGCGCCGCAAGGAAAATGAGAAGAAACAAAAGGAGATAGTCCGAATGCAACTGCATATGACGGCTCCCATGGAAATCGGTCAAGAACAAGCAGGACCTAATGGGGATAATTCTATGTTCGCATTGAAGTCAATTGACAAGGCTGGAGTAGCAAATAAAATTGCTAAAGGAAAGATGGCAATTCTTACAGAGAAAGATGCTCGAGCAGACCACGATAGTGGTCTAGGTTCTTCTGCAGAAAACGATGAGGAAACAGACGATGAAGCAGACAGGCTTGACAGGGATTTAGATTCTATGTATGAGCAATATCAAGAGCGTAAATCTGCCACAGATGCCAAATACCGTGCGAAGAAAGCACGCAAAGAACATGATGATGGAGAATGGGAAGGGTTTTCTAATAGTGAGGGTGAAGAGCAGAGCGACGATGATGAGGAGCTGGAGGAAGATAGCAGTGACGAGGAAGACGATGATGATGAGACGTCTCCAAAAAAACCATTACTAACAGAATTGCACAATACTGGGAAAGGCAAAGGTGGACTTTCTAAACGGGCAAGTCAATTCTTTGATCAGGATATTTTCAAAGATATTGGAGCTTTGGACGAGCAAGATGAAGAAGAAGAAGATGAGGATGAGGATGATACACTTTCCGCTGACCTCGATGAGCTTGATACAATAAGAGAGCAACAGGCGAGTGATGCCAAAAAGACACAGCCAAAGGCCATCTCAAAGAAAGCCCTGGTCGAGACACAAGAAGAGAGTAGTGATGATGAAGATACTGGTTTCGAGCTTGTAAAACGATCTATACCCGTCAATGATTGGGAAGAGGAAGATCGTAAAAGCGGTAGAGGTAAGTGCTCTTCTCTCTAAATATCTTTGGAAGATATACACTAACATTGAGAAGATATTGATATCATTACCGCCGAAGCAATGACACTAGCTCACCAGATAGCAACTGGTCAGAAATCGCATCAAGATTTGGTAGATGAAGGCTTCAATAAGTACGCATTTAAAGACCGTGATGGGCTTCCTGATTGGTTCCTTGATGATGAACGTAAACACGACAAGCCTCACCGTCCAATTACAGCAGCCGCAGCTGCGGCTATCAAAGAGAAGCTTCGTGCACTTAATGCCAGACCAATCAAGAAAGTACGAGAAGCAAAGGACAGGAAGAAGTTCAAGGCAGCACAGCGACTAGAGAAACTGCGCAAGAAATCAGCAATGCTTGCTGATGAGGAGGGTATGACGGAGAAAGAGAAGGCCGACAGCATTGCAAAGTTGATGAGCAAGGCCGCTAAGAAGAAACCTAGACAACAGGTCAAGGTTGTCGTTGCAAGAGGCGGAAACAAGGGTATTGCTGGGAGACCAAGAGGTGTCAAGGGCAGATACAAGATAGTAGATGCCCGTTTGAAGAAGGATGTGAGAGCGGAAAAGAGATTAGCCAAGAAGAAAAGGTAATTGGCTATCAATATCTGATAGTCGTGGTGTCTTTTGTATAATAATATGAGCGTGCTGTACGCGCTGGGTCTTTTGCCGCCTAAAATTAAATATTATAACTTAGCCTGGGCATATATAATATAACCCCAGTCCTTGGCTTGTGGGGACAAAAGTTCATATCACAAGATAAATGTCTTATATCCGATAGGGCTTCATCAATATTTCTTATCTTCGTCATGTGTACTTGAACCTAAGGCGGCCAGAGCAGTACTTCTAGCCAAGTTACACAGTGGATAAAAGCTACCGGAGAAGTCCATGTCATACCTTCTCTCCAAAATCAGTATCCATCTGACAAAATGAATCACGTATGATACCAAACTCACCAGTAATTAACAGCAACACACAGCCCTTCCTCAGAGCAAGACTGCGAGACCTTATGAAACCACAACGCCGGTAGGTAAAACATATCCCCAGCCTCAAGCGTAACCCGCATCGGACGAGCAAGCTCCGAATACCTCGTAGCATTCACCATTCGTCTATCCGGATCCCAGGTCGCAAACGGCACAAAAGGTACCCCTTCCTCCCTCCATATACTCAACCTTCCATCCTCCCCTCTCACATAGCAGGCGGAAGGAAGCTCCCTTTCATTAACAACGGCATATGCAATAGGAGGTAGTAAAACGAAGTGCTTCTTACCAACAATCTGGCAGTAGATATTCTCATAGTTATCCTTGTGAAGCGCCGTTACACTCCGAGAGTTGCCGATCCAGAGATTAATAGCTTCTGGGACCTGTTGGAGAGCTATTCGTGCCCAGGGAATGTCCTTTTTGACGTGTGAGAAGAGGGTCTCATACTCCCCTCGGAGGTTATCGTTTTCTGGACGGAATTAGTTAAGATATCTCAGGATAGAATCTTAGCTGATCTAGCAGCACATGATGATTTAATATGAGTGGATATGTAGAGAAGGGGGTGAGCTCACGTGTTTGTGCGTATCTCACTTCCTCACTGGGTTCCCCTGTGAGCTCCTGCGCTGTGACGAAGGTGAGGAACTCGTCAAAGGGCTGCTGTTCTTCCAGGGGCTTCACGAAGACTAGATTTCCCTCTTCGTCCGGGGTTGGAGAGTCCGCATTTCTGAGATATCCATTATTTAGCTTTAGAAGAAAAGTATGTATATTGAAAAAAGTAACAATGAGAATTAGACCATGCATATATATGCATCATTAAAAAGAAAGTATAAAGCCTACGGAGCTTTCAGAATTGAATTCAATCTTACCCCAACGGAGTTACAGCAACATTCACAGGCCTATTCCCTAAAATGCTTTTCAGAGAAGTAGCATTCCAATTCCGCGTGGCCTCCCAGTCCCTTGCTCCATCTCTTATGACTACTGGTCTATTACGCGCCACGTACCGCATGAACTCGAGGGCACTGGGGATCTCATTGAGTTCCTCAACCACGCTGCTATTCAGTTCATTATAAGTTATTAAGGATTCAGATATAGGGTCATCTTTCATTGAGTTTGGGTTTGGGTCCATTTTCTTTCTTTGATATGGTTTGGGTAGTCTTTCTTTCTATTTGGTTGGTTCCTGGGTTTTGGTGGATTTTTTCCAAGCGAGCTTCAGACAGTGTATGTGGAAAAAGGGGCCGGCGCGATTGATGGCATGGTATGTATTTATGAGAGATATTCTGCTTATAATTTCTCTCTCCAGTATCTTCTTTAGCAAACTGTACTAATTTAATCCTAAAAATTGATAAATGGAGGCCATGCGTTTCCATTGCAGCTGGATAATCTATGTATTTCATCGGATACTATCTAAATCATCACTTTCATTACTAACATATTCTCTAAGCCTTGAGATCGTTGCTGTAGGTTGAATCCGTATATCCCAATTTTAAGAGTCCCATCCCATAAGCTATTCTATATCCAAGACAACCGAGCCTCCCAAAAATTGCTTTACATTTCCATATTTCATTATATCATTGTTCATAGATACCAATTCACGCTTTCAACACGTACGCACTCAATCGGTTCCCAGCACCACAGTACTCAAGAGTGTTATTAGCGCAAGGGAAAGAACAATCGCTATCCGGTGCTGCAATAGACCCGGTGTTCCATGAATTCCCGCAATAACATTCTCGCCCATATTCGGCACCCCAGTATGTATACCCTTGGCAAAATTCCTCGCAGATCTCCAGTGTCATGGAATCACTAGCAAAGGATGTGCTTGAGAGTGCTCTAATACCGTTGGCTTCTGTTTGGCAGCCATAGTATGTATAAGATCCAATAGTGGGCTTAATGGCAGGCCCTGTTTGCGTTGTAGATGCTGACTGTGTTGTTGAGGTCGTAGCGGTGGTAGCTTTAGTAGTGCTCAGAGTAGTGCTTTTGGAGCTAGATGTGGTAAGCTTTGAGGACGTTGAAGAGAGAGATGTGCTGCTTGAAGAAGAGCTGCTTCCTGTACCATTCATGACGTAGACACTTAATCTATTTCCCGCACCACAATACTCGTACTGATCACCGACACATGTCATCGAGCAATCTGAATCAGAGGTGAGGACTGCACCTTGACCGAAAGAGTTGCCACACCAACACTCCCTTCCATATTCAGCACCGGCGTAGAGATAACCTTTACACGAAGCAACACAGGATTCAATCGTCTGGGTATCACTTGGATAAAATGCTGCTCCAAGTGCTCGAGTGTTTGTTCCTTCGGTATAACAACCAGCATAATTCCATGGACCAACAGATTTCACGATCCCAAGGGTCGGAGATGCGGAAGCACTTGACGTGGTAGTTGCCTTGGTTGTAGATATTGTTGACTTTGTAGTAGTTGTCGTAATCGTAGTTGGCTTTTGCGTGGTTGTAGTCTTGGTTGCCGAAGAGGTGCTGCTGCTAGTTGAGGAGACAGCAGAAGAGAGTTTGTACATGTCAAGCCTATTTCCGGCACCGCAGAATTCAGAGGAGTCTCCTGGACATGTAAAGCTACAGTCTCCCTGGTTAGCTGCTGGGACCGACGACGTGGCAAGTGTGTTTCCGCAATAACCTGTTGAAACATTAGCATTGGAAAACTCGTTTTGAACATAGTGTAGAAGGAGGTAGAAGGAGATTAACTTACACTCTCCTGAATACTCGACTCCAAAGTAAGTATAGCCCGCACAGTTAGTGGCGCATTTTTCAAGTGTCATATTGTCGTAATCGAAGAAGGAGGCGCCTGAGAGGGCGCGGACACCATCCCCTTCAGTATAACAACCTTGATATGTGTAGGCACCAACAGTAGGTTTGGTGGCTGGACCAGTGGGAGTCACAGAAGCCGACGATGAGGTCGTTTTGATGGTAGTAGATACGGTAGTTGACACAGTAGTTCTCGATGAGGTCTTTGACGTGGTGGTTGTGCTTGGAACACTCGTGCCTAGAGTGCCACAGACGGATGATAAATTTCCAGTAAGCTTGAAGGCATCAACAACCGAGGTAGGACCTGTGCCTATTGTCACATTAAATGTACTGTTGAGACTATTCGCTGCAGGAATAGAATAAGAGCCAGTATAAATATTATAAGGTCCAATAGCAGCTCCTTTGGACATGGTAACGGATGTTATATTCAGAGCTGGGACCGGGACCTTTGCCCTTGGTGTTTTAATAGCAACTACTACACTTGGAACGGTAGTAACGGAATTACGTACCTACGCAAAATCAGCAAATGTCGTAAGAAATACTACCACCCAGAGTCGATTCTTGTAACGAAGGTAACATTTAAATACTTACTGCTGCAACAACTGTCATAGCCTTATTTCCATTGGCATCTGTGGTTGTGCCTAGGCAACTTTGTGGGGCCTGAAAGAAAATAGAGTCCTGGATAGGGAACCCTCCTCCATTGTTGTCATGTACCTCGGTTGTCCCAGAGGCGAGGGTGATGTGAACATTAAAGGAGGATATAGACGTGTTTGAAGAAAGGTCAGATGAGAAAGAATAGAACTTGGGGCCGTTAGTAATAGACACAACATAAGAGATTACTTTATCTAAGGGGACAGTAGTGATTCTTACCGTGAAGGTATCGTCAAAACCAGAGCCGGTCCCGGCAACCTCGGTTTCAATAGTACAGCTGCCACATGAGCTCTCACCGTTTCGATCCACGTAGACAAGCTGCACGCTTGCAATTTGATCCGCGGATCGGACTGTAGTTCTCACTCTAATCTCACCAGAAAAAGTGATAGAAACACCTCCCGAGAGAAGGGTTAGCTGTAGAGCCGTGGGTTTCACTTCATACGGCTGTAAAGGATCCGCGAGCGTAACTGTGCCAGGGACACGTTCAATCATTCTCTGGAGAATGGAGGCACATGAAGTACGGAATGTGGCTGGGTTGGCAAGAGCGGTTATCGTAGCGTTATTGTCATTGCGGTCTCCAAATACTGCAGCGTCAGAAGCTCTTCCGCTGGAGGTAGCTGGACCGACAACCAGGGCGTCGGTTGAATTATTGGAGATATAGTCCTCAGCTACATTTGAATCAAATTCGAACGTTCCATCGAACAACTGATAGTTGTTCGCTACCGTGCCCGGTGTGACAATGTTGCTGAAATCCTCAGCATGCACCCCTCCTAGAGAATGCCCACATGCCGTCATGGCAATCATATCACTGTAGTTGAACCCACTCCGAAGAAACTGATTTTCGAACGTGCCGATGGAGTTTTGAGGTTGCGGTACGCCCAACGGTCCTGCAGCGGTGGCGTCGATTCTCCCTGGTCGAATGGGTACTGGTGGTCCTCCACATGTGCGAACTCCTGCATACACTCCCAAAGCAATCATATCTGCAACAGACGTCCGGGTCGAGTAGAATTCGCCATAAGTCGCGAAGGTTGTAGCAAAGCCTGCACCGATATTTTCACCAGAATTGAGCTCGAACATCAAGGATGCGTCCAATCCACCTGAGGACTCTGGCGGATTGTAGATGTTGCCAGTGGACATATCATGGAAGCCGGCTCGCACCCATTCAGCAGCAGTATTGCGCCCTGGGCCAAAGATTGAGTATGAACATGGCGTTACCAGTGCCATGAGGCCCGTACTCCTGTAGCCATATGCCTGGAACATAAGATCTTCTAACTCATCGAATTGAGAGGGCCAGGTGAGCTGGGCGTTCACCACGCCCATGATGGTAGCCCACAACAGGGCAGGTAAGACCGCCTTCATGATGGCTGACAGCGAAATAACGCGGCAGGCTCCAAAACGAATGACTGGAGGGAAAAAGAAAGGAAGAGAGCAACGAGAGAGCACGAGGAAAGGAAATAAGAAAGTAGAAAGAAAGAACCGTAGTTGCAGCTATCGGGGCATCATGTATAAAGATGCAAAAAAACACGAGCCTGCCAGCGCCTATCATGCACGGTTCTAAATATACGAGGGTAGTTAACCTACAACAAAGACGCATCTCACCTTATCGATATGATCGACCCAGGGTCCTTCTTTTGTCCAAGCCAACTCACTTGACTGGGACCCTTGAATCCTGCCATGGTGCTGTTCTCGCTGTAGCTTAGCTGCAAGTGGATGCAGACGGCACAGAAGGCAGAGGCACAAATAAGAGAGGGCGAGAGGGGAACAAGCACAGAATAATACGAGGGGCTGCAGCTTATTAGCATGATGGTGCAGCCCAGGCCTCGTGTTCGACGTGGAAATCAAATAGTGCTGCTGCAGGTCTGCTAGAGAGTGATGGAGCGCCCCTGCTCTGCTGCAAGCCAATCGTGCTGGGCGTGCGTTGCTTTGTAGATGGAAAACAGCTTGGCAGGAGAAACAGTGGGATGGAGGAACAATCTGCGAATTACATGCGATGGGAGGTCACAGGAATACGGGTAGCTAACCTAAATTGCCCACGACACGGCAATCCGAGATATTGGACGCCGGGTCAAAGAGACTGCGTACAGATGGGAGCAGTGGGAATCATTCTGTGAGCTAGGAGAAAACTGTAGGATAGACCCGGTTGTGTAGCAAATAATTTGTTCGTGATGTTGGTGTTTGGGATGTGGTGCTGCACGATGGGTAGGGTTACAGTACAGACAGATGCAGTATCACAGTAATCCCACCGCCACCACTCCTTCAAGGTCCTCAAGTTGCTGTTGTACAACGAGTCCAAAGCAGAGTGCCGGCATGCCAAAGGAGTTGAGATAATGCTACACTGCTACACTGCTACACTGCTACACTGCTACACTGCTACACTGCTACACTGCTACACTGCTACACTGCTACACTGCTACACTGCTACAGTGCTACAATGCTCCATACTCACGCACACAAGTACCGGTGCCTACAAGTAACTCGGCCTGCGCACGAAGATCCATGGTCCCAAGCCCTAATAAGCCGAACTTCCCTGGTCTTATCGTCCTCGTCCTGTGGCTGCTTTGGTTAATGCGATGCATCGGGATTAATTAACAAACTACCGCTAGGTGCGGTCCATGATCTACAGAGCTATTGGCGGATGTGGGACTCTGGAGATTTTGCAGTACTGTATCAGCTAGAGTGGGATCCTTCTCAGCCTGGACTGTTTTGAGGCTGATTAATACGGTACTTATAATATCTCTTTGTGCCGTTATTTTGGCTGTAGGAGGCAGTTATTATTGTGATATTATCGCAGCTAAGCGAATAGACATATTACAACACGGGTTTTCTTCGTCCATGAGCTGAATGTGATGACAGATGCACGCTACACTGAATGCCGACATATGGAAATTGCATGCAAGTGATACCCCGTTATAGAGGAATATGCTCGACGAAAGCACCACATCTGTTCCATTTTTGTCTTGTACTACGAATCTTGTTGATGAGTGCCTCTCAGTGCCACGTGACTACTTCGTCAAAATACGGTTCATCAACGCCCCGCTCTCTTGGTTGGTTGACAAGCGGACGGGGCATGGATTTAAGCCGATTAGATAAGCACGCGTCCCCGAACCTGCAAGGCAACAGGGCGCTAGGCCCCACGACGCCGGAAACGGCAAGGCATAACGCGATGGCAAACCTTCCAACGGCCTCGCCCTGCCTGCTCTTCCGACCCTTCAACGCACAATAATCCGCCGCATATACCCTCATGCGCGCCATTCACTCTTTATGATCTTACGACCACGACTTGCATCCCTCGTTATGATACCCTTATGAACCGTATTTCTCGTTTTGGTTACCCGTGCGCAAGAGCCAGAGCCAAAGCATCAGACCTTGTATATTAGCCATGTCTCTCTGGGGCAGCAAAGCCAACTCTGGTATTAAACCAGCGCCGCCCAAAATCCGGATAGAAAAAATTCCCGTAGCCACTAAACCATCCTCCGCCTCTTCTTCGAACTCGAAAACTACTCCCGCAAAGCCTGCGCCGGCTAAAGGCTCCCCAGCAGCATCACGCGCCCCTTCTCGAGCCAGCGTATCTGCAACTCCTCCACCAGCGACAACCTCTCGCGATTCTGTGAGGCTACGTCCAACCAAGCAGAAGAGCTTCCTGCGACACAAGTCTCCTGTACACCAGCGGATCGAGTCCGACAGCGAAGACGATGGTAGCTCTACATCATTTGACGATTTCTCAAGCAAGCGTCAGAGACGAGTCCATAGGCCTGTTGATCTGAAGAGAAGGCTCCGCTCCCGGATCAGCTTCTCGGAAAACCAGAGTGGATTCAAGTTCGTACATGCTGCCGATGTTTCTTCGGAAGACAAACGGCCCAAGGCTGTCGCCTCGAAATATGTTACAGTGGAGCTGCAGTATCCAAGCATCTCCCCGAGAGAACGGCAAGTAGCATGACATCAAGAGTAGGGGGTGATGGCTAATACCTGAAATACAGATACGATCTCATATTCGGAAAGGATAAGATAGATCCACCACACGAGATTTTTGATATAGCAAAAATCGTTGCCGAGGTCTACTTGACTCCCGGACAGGCAGAGCCATTCACGGATCCGAACACCGGCATCATTCGAAAACTGGATAGAGCGAAGAATATGCTGTCGAGAGATACTAAGAATATTGAGCTGCAGCAAGGCTTCAAGGATGCCGTGGAGATTTATAATTCCGCCTTAGATCAGCTCATCAGAGAAGGATCTCTAGCGAAGAATCTGGATACTATGCATGATTTACCCTTCGATATGGTCTGCTGCATTCTCAGACAAGTGTACGATCGCGCCGTATCACCACAAGTGGACCTCTTGAAACAATATGAGAATGGAACAGACAATATCTATGGGGAACTGCTGCCACCTTTCGTATCAAAGATTCTCGGAGAAACGCATCTTAAATCGGATCAGATATTTGTAGATCTTGGCTCTGGAGTGGGAAATGTGGTTCTACAAGCCGCGCTAGAATTCGGCTGTGAGAGCTGGGGCTGCGAAATGATGGAAAACGCTTGTAGACTGGCTGAGGCCCAGGAAACGGAATTCGCTGCTCGTTGCCGACTTTGGGGTATCCGGACAGGAGCTGTACGGCTTGAGAGAGGTGATTTTCTAGAAAACGATCCGATAAAAGAGGTTATGAAGAAAGCCGATGTGATACTTGTCAACAATCAAGCGTTCACACCTCAGCTGAATAGAAGACTCATTGATCTTTTCCTCGATTTGAAGAACGGCTGCAAGATAATCTCTCTTAGGTCTTTCGTACCTCACGACCACAAAATCTCCGCTCGCAATCGCGACGATCCAATAAATGTCCTTGATGTAGTCAGGGGCGAGTACTACGACAAGAGCGTTAGCTGGACTGATGTTGGCGGAGAGTATTTCGTCGCTACTAAGGACGACCGGCGGCTTAAGGACTTAGATGCCAGAGCATAGAAAAATTGGTTTGTAGATTTCCTTTTTGTTTTACCCAGCCAACCCTCTGACCGGCCAATACCGCTCGCCAATTCCACAAAAAGATTGGATATACTATTGAGGCTGGCACCATCCACAGCGACTCTGATCTTCTCAGCATATTTGTGTTATTATTCTGCGTAGGGAGATAAGATTTAAGCTATGAGCTCTATTTCAGCGTCTTATTCATTTCATCTGCTTCTCGACTCTTGTGGGCCATCCAGCGCGCGATTAGTTCTTTGTTCTCAGACTCAAGAGACTTGCAGCGTTGTTCCACCATATTTAGTTGGAGGTTGAGCGATATCATCTCATCTTGGACATCCTAGATATAAATGTGTAAATATTCATATATAGAAAGAATAGAATAGCAAGGATTGGCGACATACGTCCAATAGTTTTGCCTTGCCTCTCAGCTCCTCATCCCTGTCTCTGACCTTCTGTGTGAGGGTCGCTCGTAAGCCAGAGAGCTCTTTAACTAGCTCGCTGTCGGCCTTTGTCTTCGCTCTAAGCTTTACCAGCTCAGCCTCTGCAGTTTTCAGTCGCGCTTGCAGCTGCCCATTAGAGCGCAAGGCTTGGGCTAAGTCGCTGCGGAGTTGCGCATTCCCATCGGTCGCAGTTGTCTGATCATCCCTCGCATTCGATGTAGTACCGGAGGCCGTGATTCTAGCGGCCTTTTCTGCTTCCAGAGCGGCTGTTCTGTCTAGAAGTTCTGTAACTTGGGGAGAGAATTAATACAAGAAATTCAAGCAGTTTCTAGATATATCACTTACAAGCTGCTATGAGTTCATTATTAACTTGCGCAAAGCTTGCCCTTTCCCGCTTGTCGCGCTCATCAAGAGCTTGCAGATATTCCTCACGCCACGAAATCATTTTAGCCAATATTGGAAAACATCCATTCTAGTTGCAGATTATCGGACTCATCATTAAATCGTAATATCGTTATTTGCTGCCTGATTATAGAATCACGGAAGGAATATTTGAGAGGGAGCCTTCTGGGCGTGTAGGCAGAATGCCTCTGATCATCGGATGCGATAAGAGGTACGTCAAAATAGAGTCGGCAGGGGCGCTAGCGTGGGGGATGCGATGTCATGGCAGCGAGCTTCCACTCTCCCAAGCGATCCACTGTAGACAACCAACCTCCTCAACCCTCCGAGGCTCATCCCGCTCACAACAGTTCGTGTATTCTGTCTGGTAGAGGTTTTTATAGTAGATCCGTTGGATAAGAAATACGTATAGCTCTTTGCTATTGGTTGCGCTATCACCACCCTGTGACGTTATCTCTATTTACTACTAGTCGTCTGCCAACACTTTCACTATGGCTTCTAGAAAGAAGGTTTTACTTAAGGTAACCTACCCTCTCTTTCATATTGCTACTCAGAGCTAGCTGTATACTAATTGATACTACTATAGGTTATTATATTAGGCGATAGCGGTGTAGGAAAGACGAGTTTGATGAACCAATATGTATGTTTATGTTGGTATGGTTATTCATAGGCACCAACTAACATCTTCTTAACAGGTAAACAAGAAATTTAGTGCTAGCTATAAAGCTACAATAGGAGCAGACTTCTTGACGAAAGAAGTCTTGGTCGATGACAGACTGGTCACGATGCAGGTAGGACTGTATCGCGCATTACTATATACATATCAGTCAGACTGACGGGAGGCCTAGTTATGGGATACAGCAGGACAAGAACGATTCCAGTCCTTAGGTGTCGCATTCTACAGAGGGGCTGACTGCTGCGTACTGGTGTACGACGTGAATAACTCTAAGAGTTTTGATACTCTTGACAGCTGGAGAGATGAGTTCTTGATCCAAGCCTCACCTCGAGACCCTGATAACTTCCCATTTGTGAGTAATTTCAGAGTTGTCTCCGTAGATATGTGCTAAATGGTATGCAGGTTGTCTTAGGAAATAAGATCGATGTTGAAGAGAATAAGAGAGTGGTATGTCAAAACATTCTGGCGGTGTGACTCAATGCTAACGGTTCTTGAGATATCTTCGAAACGAGCCATGACTTTCTGCCAGTCAAAGGGAGGAATCCCATATTTCGAGACCAGTGCAAAAGAAGCAATTAATGTCGAGCAAGCATTCGAAGGTATGTTTCTCCCTATAATCGCTGGGCTGCCTAGAGTTGAAATCTTAACCTTGTCTGGTAGTGATCGCAAGAAATGCTCTTGCTCAAGAAGAATCTGAAGAATTCAGTGGAGATTTCTCAGACCCAATCAATATCCATATCGAGAATGACCAAGGCGGATGCGCTTGCTAAACCCGTGCTGTTTCTGTTGGGTTCTATATATGACGACGACCTTTTCCTGTTTGACTGATTTCCAGAACTGCTTGTTTTTCCTATCATCCATCTCACACTTGGGGAACACCATATTCCTGATCATGATCAGGTTCCTCATTGTTATATGGATCATATGGGGCGCTTTAGGTGTTTGCGTCTTGGTACCGACGTGCAATGCATATCTTATTCACACTGGGGGCATTTCGACCTAAGTTTCTAAAGATTCCATGTCCCTATGGATGTTTCAATATAACATATAACAGTTCTCTAAGCTATCGCTTTTAACGAGAACAATGGAAGTTCTTCTGTTTAGTAAATTGACATAAATTGTACTGTGCCCGAGATTAACTCTCATAATTTTCAAAATCTTCATTCGTCTAAGAGGGTCTCAAGCACGACAGCTTAGCTATTTGAGACTAAGCTGACAAGCCTTTAATAGCTAGGTGTCCTTGTGATGTACATAATTTCGAGCTCCTGACCATATTAAGGCACGTAAGCGTGGGATAGTATGCTTTAGGATCCAAAGTACCTATGATACATATAATTATTAGCAACTTTTTCTCTTGGAGGTAAGAATTAGACATCGAGTTTTACAAAACTAAATTATCTGCCTACTGCCGGGGAAATTTTTGGTCTTGTGATTGCTCTCATCGTGGCCCTTTACCGCATTAGGCAATCTTGAAGCTAGGGTATCCTTATCTTGATAAGACCCTTGGCGTTACTCCTGCTTACATCTATCGCGATTGCGACATCGCGGCTTTTGGTATGTCGAGCCCAAATCTAAGATCTTTATACCGGCTACGACCAATATCAAACCAAATGGTACCTTTCTTCAAGTCGTAAGCGTACGTTTTACAACCCAGAGAATGCTCATGTAGTGCCCCCATTCCTGACATAACTAGCACCACGGAGCGATAACCGGTGCCGTCGGCAGCCGCTACCTTAGTGCAGTCATTCCCTCATGCTAGAACATACAATACGATTCTTCATCCATTCCTAGAGTCAAATCAGACATGGAGCCGCGGGGCTTCAGGGCGGGTGTTGGGCTAGGGAATGTCGCCCGCCGAACGTTAGGCATCTTCCTCCTCCTGGTGACTGTCTTCCTGTGGACAAGCTCGAATTTTTTGTCAAGTGTAGGCGCTTTAAACCCTAGTATTGTACATGCTAGAAAGCTGATCTCAACAGTATATCTTTGCAGATAATACCTTTTCTAAGCCATATTTTGTCACATACCTAAATACTGGTGGATTTGCGATATCGCTGGTTCCGATATTCCTGCAGATCCTCCATAAGCGCGGGGTTTCCAATATTCGAGAGGCTTTTCAAGACTACTGGCGATCCCGACCTGATGGATATAAAGGGCTTTTTGCAGGCTCCGTAGACGGCGAGCGTCATGCTGGGGAACCGACATCTTCCGCAGAATCCGAGCTCTTTCTGGAGGAGGGAGAGGAAGAAGCAGATGAGATGGCTGCTTCCTACCATGCCTATGATTCTAATGGACCCCTAAGCGTTGGTGAAACTGCTAAGCTCAGCCTAGAGTTCTGCCTTCTGTGGTTTATTGCGAATTATCTTGTTTCGGCTTGTTTAGAGTATACGAGTGTAGCTAGCTCAACAATCCTAACTTCAACAAGTGGTATATGGACGTTGATATTTGGCGCCATTGTCCGTGTGGAATCGTTCACATTTCGGAAACTTTTGGGTGTTTTGGCGTCACTTGCAGGCATCGTACTAATCTCATCTGTTGACCTCTCGAGCGAAAGCAACGATGGCAATCGGGGATCCTTCCCTCACAAATCACAGGCAGAGATTGCCCTTGGAGATGCTATGGCATTTGCTAGCGCTATAATGTACGGTCTCTACACAGTGGTTATGAAGAAACGCATTGGAAATGAAGACCGAGTCAATATGCCATTATTTTTTGGCTTGGTCGGACTATTCAACGTGATATTTCTCTGGCCAGGCTTCTTCATCCTTCATCTTACAGGAATTGAAAAGTTTGAGTTGCCTCCAACCAACAAAGTCTGGACCATAATCCTTGTAAGTCAAATATTGTAAACCCCACCCCTGAGAAAATACTTCTGACACTATTTAGCTGAACCTGGTATTTTCCTTTGTAAGCGACTATTGCTGGGCGTATGCAATGTTACTAACAACCCCGTTGGTGGTAACGGTCGGGTTATCAATGACTATACCTCTATCCTTGATTGGCCAGATGCTCCTCAGCTCACAGTATTCGAGTGGCCTGTATTGGGTTGGAGCATTGGTTGTTCTCCTATCCTTTCTTTTCATCAATCACGAAAGCCATGAACAGTCAAGCAAGGGAGAAGATATTCCAGAAGATATTCATAACGCTTGAGTTAGAACCTTTCGGAGGATATATTATAGATTATAATTCTTGATCATAGATCTCCCTAACACATTGAACAAACTCTTTGTGATACGGTTAGATTTGCTTCATCTCGTACGGCTAAGATGCTGTAGCACTGCTATAAGGTAGAATTAAAGTCAATACGGACTTACAAAGGTAATGCATATCGAGGCAAAAGGGCTGTGGGGAAAAGTACGCGTTCTGTCTTTGAGCAAACATTCTCCTAGGCTTATTCCACATAGACGAATAACGGTCACAGGTATTTAAATTATAATATTTGTCTTAATACAGATAAAATTATTAAGCACACTGGCCGACTTAAATATATCTAGTGAATAGCTCAAAACCCTTATTGCCCAACGGAGGAACTCTATGTCTCCTCTAGCATGATTGTCCGTTTCTCTGACCCCATATAGCCAGGACCGATTTCGTGTCCGAGAATTCCCCTAACGCCCTGCTGGTTACCCAAAAGTTCTATTAGTCATACCTCACAATTATTAAAAATATGCCGGTTTTATCAGATCCCGTTCTATAGCTTAGACCTAACGGCCTCAAGTCTATATTTAACATCCTTGAGAACCTTAGTGGTCGGTTTCCAGTCGTCAAATTGTTTTAGAAGTTCCATTGTTTCTGTACCAAGTTCTGATTTAACGAATTCTTCCTCTAGTAGGCCGCGCATAATCCAAGGTAGCACATAAGGGTTGGAATTCTTAGGTATTTCGTATCGATCTACCTGCAATGGTACACCATCTGCAGATGTTGTCTCGAGAGCAAATTCAGTAGCGAGACTATATAAATTAGCAGTGTTTAATATACCTTCGTTCCTGTTAACATACTCAAATACTTGATCGTCATCGTAGAGCCTGGAGTGACCTTCTCCAGTATACAAGCTCCCTGCAAGTGGTGCAGATAACTCACGAATAAGACCATGGTCAGAAACGCCGAGGTTTCGGAGCTTTAGCGCAAATCCAACGAGATGAGCAATGCTAAAGTAGTTAGAGCCTTAAGTTTCAATACTTCAGAGAGGTCGAGATACACGACTTACAAATCTGGGGCGTGAATTCGACCATCGACGAACACGGCTCTATAAATGTACGGATGGCTCACCGTAGAGAATATAGATGACTATGATAAGCGTTAGAAAGACCAGGGACGATAATAATAGAGACGCACCTCCATGGAGACTAGTTGATCATCAATGCTTCCACAAAACGTCACACGGACACCATGATGTAGGACTACACGGAGGGATTCCTCGTATCGTTGAGATACTGTACTATCTGGGTTGGCAAAATCGAATAATTCTCCAGCGGAACCACTAATAAGTCTTGATTTATAGTCCGCAAAGGGACCAAGGGACACCCCGGCTAGACCACAATGTTAGCCACATATCTTCACACACATCACTTATCACCTAACAAACTTACCCATTGCGCATATGCCAATTTTGGAAGATGAGACCACTCCAAGCTCGATAAGCTTTGCAACTAGCATCACAGATACTGGTACACCCTGCGAATGACATGCTACCATAACAAAATCGGCCGTCCGGATATGGTCTACCCAATTCAACAAGAGCTTCCACAGATTGTCTACCCGATCGGCAATTCTCCCTTCGCCCTCTAGTGCTACCTTTTCTATCTCACAATCTGTGCAGCCATGTTGGTCAGCCCATCTCCTAATTGCGGCAGCGGCATTATTTGCAAATCGAATCGAGGTCCCCGTAGGTTGCCCAATAACTGTACGCAACAAAGGCGCAGGAAAGAAACCGTGGACACCAATTGCGAGGGCTTTCTTTATTTTAGGCGGTGTCTTGACTAGGAAGAGGTGCTTCGCAGGAGGATGACGATTATATACTAGTAAGCGTGTAAGCTGTTGTAATATTGATGGGTTATCCATCATCCTGTATGTGCTTTTCACAGACGGAAGTATCAAGTTTGGTGGAGAGGGTTTCGGCTGTAACGAGGCTTGAGATGAGGTAGGATCGATTGGCTTCCGTGCTGCCTTCCGTGATAGCTCATCTAGATCGACGGATAAAGGTCTCTCCCTCTTATTTGGGGTTTTTCTGGCGGTATCCTGTACAGTAGCAGGCATAACCGGTTCCGGATTGCTTTGTGAAGCTTCGCCAGTAACTGCAACTTGCCCAACAGGCTCATTGGTTGATTTATTACTATCACTTGACCAAAATGCCCAGCTGGATCTGGCTTTTGGTACAGACTCGGGGACTGAAACAGAAGGATCAACACTATTAGTAGCCTTTTTGGCATTTTCAAGGTCTACGGAGAGTTCCTCCTTCGGAACTTCGATGCTTTTAGCCGGCTGACTGGTCTTCGCAGGGGATTCGGTAACATTAGGGGACGGCTGCGAGCTACCAGAATTTGGATCGGCCCCCCATAATCTAAACCAAGACGATGGCCTCGTTGTAGCAGCTGAAGTAGTAGTGTTTATTTCAGCATTTTGATCTCCCACTGTTGACCGATTTTCCGTAGTTGGTTGGGTCTCGGCCACTGGAGTTGCTTCGGTCACAGGATGAGAATCTTCAGGTTTATTCGATGGTATATTATTTGTTGGCTTGCTCCACCAGCCGAGCCAGCCAGAGGTTTCCGGAGGTAAGACAGGTTGAGGATTCTTGACTTGCTCGACCGGTTTATCTTCCACCATCCGTGGTGGGTTGGTCTTCCGCTCATTAGGGCCAACTTCGATCGGTTTGGGATTTGCTGTGGATTCAAGATCACGGTTTAATGTCTCTCCAAATGTAACATCTGCAGTTCCTTTGCTTTTGCCGACGTTCAGCAGTGGCGGGCGATTTGTCGTCGCTTGTTGATTCTTGCCTTCGAACCGACTGATCGTTGGGGAGGGATTTCCATTTCCTATCTCCGGTTTGTCCGCCAATATAGTTTCTTTAGCTACTTGAATCGAAGCTTGTGATTTACGTGCCAAACTGCCGTACCAGCTGTTCTTAGGTGCAAGCTACCAAAGTGTTAACAGAGGGTTAGGTGCAATCGGTGGATATGTTGGAGAACGTATCCTTGGAGGATTACTGACTTGCTTAACCGATCGAGTGTCGGCCTTGGAATCCTTCAAAGGTTTAGATATATCTTTGCTGGCGGAGACTGTAGAAGGAGTAGTAGACAAGTTGCTATGTTCTTTCGGTGTTGAGGTTGCCTTTGAATCACCTTCTCTAACCGCAGCCTGCTCTGCCTTAGGGTCGCTCGTACGCGACTTTTTCTGTGGGCGCCCCATTAGAGAAGTTGCTGATACATATAGAAACTCTTGAGCGAGATGATAAGATGAGGAAGTCCTGATGCCAACCGGATGCCAAACAAAGCGGAGTAGCTCAACGTGTGTCAAGTCATCAGAGACCCCATCCAGGCCATCCAACTATGATGTAGCATGGAGGTGGCCCATGCACGCGTCCTCTAGGCTGCATAATCTAGGCCGTCCCCTGATCGATTAGCGGCACGGCGGACACGATAAGAAAATAAACGCTTATCAGCACGTGATAGCGGGAATTTTTCTCTTGTCGCCAAACTTGAAGGTGCCAGAGAATCTGAATACATCTACGGGATGAATTGCTAACGCAAATCTCATTCCTTCACAATGGCCCCAATATTAAAAAGGAAAGATGCACCAACAAATGAGTCTTTCCTTCGAACAAAAAAAATACGACCCCAGGAAGATTCGAACAGCTCAGCGCCGAAGAAGGGCTTGACAGTACCAAAGGTCTCGAGGGCAAAAGATGAGGAGGCTGCATTTCCCCGTGGTGGCGCGAGCGTTCTTACGCCATTAGAGCATAAGCAGATACAGATTGAAGCTACAAATGATGTCTTATTTGAGCAGGAAGGGAGCAAGAAATCTCGGACTTCCAATCTTGAATCAGAGCGCGATACACACGTGCGGAAAAGGCAGAAGAAGAAAGAGAATGCTTCTAATAAAGAGTCTGCCAATGATGAAAGTGAAATCGCAATTGAGAGCTTGAACTATAAGGTAATCGATTTGTAGTTTTGGTCAAGCATGGGTACCTGTACTGACGTTATGTAGCGTATAGTTCCTGGATCTCTAGTCCTTGGTCAGGTCGCCCGAATCAATGATCACGATATTGCTCTATCTCTTCCTAACAATCTTACCGGATACGTACCCATTACATCTGTTTCTGATGAGCTCACGAAAAGAGTTGAGGAGTTGGCTGTAGCTGAAGAGGACCAGGAGGAGGAAGATGTCGACTTAAATGCAATATTCACAATCGGGAGATACCTGAGAGCCTATGTTGTCTCGACAAGTGATGAACCATCAGACAAGTTATCCATAAAATCTAAACGAAGGATAGAGCTATCGCTCAAACCAGCACAATCTAATTCAGGTCTAACTTCTGAAAATATCACCGTACACAACACCGTCATGGCATCCGTTGTTAGTGTTGAAGACCACGGTCTCGTCATGGACATTGGCCTCCAGGATTCAGATATGCGGGGGTTCATGTCTTCTAAAGAAATAGGTAATGGGCTTGATTTGTCAAAAATGCAAGTCGGGGGTGTTCTTCTCTGCACAATTACGGGATTCAGCTCGAACAGAAAAATCGTGAAGCTATCATCCGATTCCTCAAAGATAGCAAACCCAAAGAAATTAAGTTACCTCAGCGAGGCACCAACCATAGACGCTTTCCTTCCTGGAACTGCTGTGGAGACTTTGGTCACTTCTGTCACTTCCCATGGTATAACAGGTAAATTGATGGGATTGTTAGATGTCACCGCCGATCTAATACATTCCGGTGCTTGTTCTACTAGTAAGGGCCTGGAGAACAAATACAAAGCTGGGTCAAAGATCAAGGCCAGGATCATCTGCACATTCCCTACATCTAGCACACCAAAGCTTGGGATTTCTCTTCTGGATCATGTACTATCCCTCACGCCGATACAAGCGGGTAAGGTGGGAGAGAAAAAAGATCCTTTGGACGTATTACCACTATCTACTATTCTTGAAGAGATCGTGGTACAACGTGTGGAGCCGACCATTGGATTGTTTGTAAATGTTGGCCTCAAAGGTGTTGGCGGATTTGTTCATATTTCGCGGATAAAAGACGGTAAAATAGAGACACTATCAGAGTCATCCGGGCCGTATCGTGTCGGCTCAGTGCATCGAGGCAGAGTCATTGGATATAATTCACTAGATGGAGTCTATTTGGTATCTTTCGAGAAATCAGTTCTAGAGCAACCATTTCTGCGGATCGAGGACCTCAAGGTTGGCGAAGTGGTGAAAGGCCAAATCGAGAAATTCATCATAAATGCTACTGGATTTGGGGGACTTCTGGTGAAACTCGCCGACAATCTAACTGGCTTTGTTCCTCAAGCTCATCTCGCAGATGTGCAGCTCCTTCACCCGGAGAAAAAGTTCAAAGAGGGTATGGCTGTGACAGCTAGAGTTTTATCCACAGATGCAAGCAAACAACAGATTCGACTTACTCTTAAGAAAACTTTGGTGAACTCAGACGCAAAGCCCTTCCTTTCATATCAAGATATTGAACCCGGCGCACAGAGTCTGGGTACCATCATCAATATTCTACCATCCGGCGCCGTAGTTCAATTTTATGGGAATGTCCGGGGCTTTCTTCCCGTAGCTGAAATGAGTGAGGCCTATATCGAGGATCCTGCTTTACATTTCAAGGTCGGACAGGTGGTCAATGTGCATGTCCTAAAGATCGATCGGGAGGCTGAAAAATTGGTGGTATCTTGTAAAGATCCTTCAATTTTTGGGGAGGCTCAGCAGAATGCTATGAAGAAACTTAAAGTCGGAAGCTATGTTACAGCGGTTGTGACCGAGAAATCTAATGATGATATTTCTGTGGAGCTGAACGAGTCTGGCTTGCGTGCTATCCTCCCGCTTGGTCATTTAACAGATAAATCGGAGTCCAAGAATCTGTCGATGATGAAGAAAATACGAGTGGGTCAGTCCTTGACTGATCTCGTGGTGCTCGAGAAGCTTGAGCAAAAACGTCTAGTAATACTAAGTAACAAGCCTAGCCTACTAAAAGATGTCAAGGAACACACATTCCTTAGGGGGTTTGAAGATGTAAGGGAGAAGAAACTGGTTCATGGGTTTGTGAAGAATATCACACCAACAGCTGTTTTCGTACAGTTTGGAGGAGGCCTTACAGGATTATTACCTAAGAGTAAGCTGCCAAAAGATGCTATACTTCAGCCTGACTTTGGACTGAAAAAGCATCAATCTGTGGAGGCTAGAATCATATCTGTTGATCGAGATCAACAAAGATTTGTGCTCTCAATGATTGATGAGAGCAATGTCCCTGCTTCCCAGCCTTCCCGTACGCCAATAGGTGATAATCAACCTGCTATCAACCCGGTTGATGAATCGATTACCTCTACAGAAGACTTGACCGTTGGAAAGCTGACCAAGGCCAGGATTGTTTCAGTTAAGGAGACTCAAGTTAATGTTCAGCTAGCGGATAATATTCAGGGACGCCTAGATGTATCTGAAATTTTCGATTCCTGGGACGATATCAAGGATCGCAAAAGACCCTTACGAGTATTTTCTCCAAAACAAGTCGTCGATGTTCGTGTGTTAGGGGTACACGATGCCCGGACACATCGATTTCTTCCAATTACACACAGAACTAGCAAATCATTAGTCTTTGAACTTTCTGCAAAAAAAAATGATCTAAACGAACTTCAGATTGAACCTCTTTCACTGAAACAAGTTAAGCTTGGCTCGTCGTGGATTGCTTTTGTCAACAATATTACCGACAACTGTCTATGGGTTAATCTATCACCAAATGTTCGTGGTCGAATCAGTGGGCTGAATATCTCAGACGATGTATCTCTTCTAGCGGACCTTGAATCCAACTTCCCAATTGGCTCTGCAGTCAAAGTCCACGTTGTCGGTGTAGATGTCGAACAGAATAGATTGGACCTTTCTGCTAGATCTTCCAAATCATCTGAAATCTTCACATTTGATAACCTCTCTAAGGGTATGGTAGTACCTGGGAAAGTCACGAGGGTTAATGAGAGGCAAATTATGGTACAACTTAGCGAGAATGTATCCGGCCCTGTTAACCTTCCAGACTTCGCAGATGATTTCTCTCTGGTTGACACGACAACATACAACAAGAATGATATTATTAGAGTCTGTGTTGTCGATATCGATAAACCCAACAAAAAGATTAGACTATCGACCCGCCCTTCTAGGGTCTTAAATTCCTCCATCTCAATCGTGGACCGTGAAATCTCTTCCTACTCGGATCTGAAGGTCAACGATGTTATTCGTGGTTTTGTCAAACATGTTGCCGACAACGGTGTATTCGTCAACCTAGGTGGAAATGTGACCGGCTACGTACGAATATCTGACCTATCGGACTCGTACATTAAGGATTGGAAGTCAAGTTTTCAGATCGACCAGTTGGTTAAGGGTAAGGTTATTGTCTCGGACCCTGCCTCAAATCATGTTCAGTTAAGCTTAAAAGCTTCTGTCGTGGACAATGACTATAAGCCCCCCCTATTATTTAACGACATGAAGATTGGTCAAATAGTCACTGGAAAGATTAGAAAAGTCGAGGATTTTGGAGTCTTCATAGTTGTTGATGGCTCTTCTAATGTTAGTGGCCTATGCCATCGTAGCGAGATGGCGGAGAAGCCTGTTCAAGATGTGAAGAAACTCTACAGTGAAGGAGATGCGGTCAAAGCCATCGTCCTGAAAATAGACACTGAAAAGAAGCGGATTAATTTTGGGCTCAAAGCGTCATACTTTGAGGATCAAGAACGATCGGATAATGACGAAGATGAATCGGATCAATTTGATGAGATGCAAGGCGTCAAGCTTGATGAAATTGAAGGGGACGAAGATGAGGGAGAAGACGATAATGACACTGATGAAGACGAAAGTACTGTTGATTTACAAGACATGGATGATATCATGGGCCAAATTGATCAAGGCTCTGAGGATTCAGAAGACGAGGAAATGGCCGATGACACCACCGCTAGACCATTGAATACTAGTGGGTTTGATTGGTCAGCTGATGTTCTGGATCAAATGGAGGACAACTCAGAGGCAGATCAAGAGAGGGGCGCTGGTGAAGAGAAGTCCAAAAAGAAAAGACGAAGAAGGTCAGATACTATGGTTGATCGAACCGCCGACCTTGATGTAAACGGTCCACAATCCGTCAGCGACTTTGAACGGCTGCTCCTTGGCCAACCAGATTCGTCACAACTCTGGATTGAATATATGGCATTCCAGATTAAGCTCAGCGAGTTAAACAAAGCAAGGGAAGTTGCCGAGCGTGCCATAAAGACCATCAACATTCGTGAAGAGACCGAAAAACTTAATGTTTGGATAGCCTTGCTCAATCTGGAAAATGCATACGGAAGTGACGATACTACCGAAGAAGCATTTAAGCGTGCATGTCAATATAATGATGCTCAAGAGGTTCATGAAAGAATGGCTAGTATCTACATACAGTCTGGCAAGCACGATGTGAGTATTTGAAGAAGCTAACTTCGAGATTCGAAACTAACAATCAAATAGAAAGCCGATAATCTATTTCAGACAATCACGAAGAAGTTTTCCCAGTCTCCTGAAGTCTGGTATAATTATGCTCACTTCCTGTACAATACTGCCTCATCTCCTGATCAGGCGCGCGCCCTTCTGCCTCGAGCCATCCAAGCACTCCCATCGCATACACATCTAAATCTCAGTCTGAAATTCGCAGCACTTGAATTTCATTCCAAATCGGGATCCCCTGAGCGTGGCCGAACCATTATCGAAGGAATCCTTTCTACTTTCCCGAAACGACTCGATATCTGGAACCAGCTTCTTGATCTTGAGATTCAACAGGGAGACAAGGATATCATTCGCGGCGTCTTTGAAAGAGCCATGAAGGTCAAAGGGTTGAAGCCCAAAGGTGCCAAGGCATGGTTTAAGAGGTGGAGTGAGTGGGAAGAGAAGAATGGAGATAAAAAATCATGTGAAAGAGTAAAGGTAAAAGCAGAGGAGTGGGTCAGGAATGCTGTCGAAAACAAAAACCGGACTTAAAAGGTTAAAGTGCAGAGTGCAGAGTGCAGAGTGCATTATGTTTGGCTCCTGGTTTAATATGGTTAAAAGTTATTGGGGCGGAATTCCCCTCATGTGTATAGAATATTCTTGCATGAAGTATATATTGGAAACATGTTCTAGTGTCATTACCCTTGCAAGAAATATCCCTTGACTCTTTGTCTCCAACCCGATATATTGGGAACACTAGCATAAGGTTTATTTCACGGTAACAGGATCTTCTTTGAGATGAAACTCAAGTGCTCACTAAAGACATAGGTAAACAGTCCGATGTTTAAAAAGACTATACATTGCGCTCAAAAGCTACTACAGTATCGGGCTTTCGTCCTGATATGAGGACTGGTTTCATTCTTGGCCCTAAAAGGGACTCGTGGACTCTACTACCTAGATCTAGTTCTAAGTCACTACTATCAAGAACACATTTAAGAGGTACTAGTTATCACGAGTGCGATGTCGCCAGAAACGAGTATATCTGGTCATTGCACCGCAGCAAAGCAAGTCATCTAAGCGAACTTTACCAAATATCCAGTGTTGTCGTGAAAGGGGGAGCATGTAAAAGTACAAAAGCTATCTTGTGCAAAACAATCCATTCCGCATTCTATGCCCTATAGACTAGCCATGCTCAATGTCGCTCCTGCGTTTTCGTCAAATTACTTTTGAGAGAAGCCGAACAAAAATTTACCAGACTGAGAACCTTTTTTACGTCGGCAACACACTGATATAACCCTGCCATTTAAGCATATGATGATTCATATGCCAGAAAACCAAGAGAAATCCACATAAGAGCCATCTCTACGCAATCTAAATAACAGGAATCCTGTCGTATATTGCACAGAGTTCCTGAAGCTAAGAGGACCAAAGCAGCAATGACCATTTAGGTCTGGGCACAGGGCCAATGCTCCCAACGCCAAAACAAAAGACCATGGAGGTGAGATCTGAGCGTATAAGTGGAATCCCTTAGATAATAGACACAATGTTTCTCCTGGATAATGTAGCTACTTCTATTCAAGAAGCAATTGCACGTGAGGCTTGACCACCTCCACGCTGGTTCTTTCTCGGTTTTGAGACAGTGCTCCAGCCATCTTCCTCTAGAGCTGCCGCTTCAGAACTGGGTTCTGCTGGTGCTGCCTGTCTGGGGGTAGGTGGTGCCCCGCCATTAGTATTCGATCTTGGTGGTCTACCGCCGTCGTATCTTGGTCCTCTTGGCGGACCATCTCCCCTACCTCGACCACCACGTGGGGCATCATCTCGAGGAGTTTTTGGACCACTTGACGAGCGTCTCCAATTGCTAGCATCCACAGGCCTGGGTCTGTTCTCTCGAACAGGTTCACTGGGCTTCGTTGATTTATCTTCGCGAGACGTACTATCTTGGTTTTCTTGTTCAGTTTGGCTGTTCTTGCTCACATCTTCACCCTCAGCTTTGCCACTCTCAGATGTACCAGTACCCTCTTGCTTTTCAGGTTCAGCCGCCTTAGCTGCCTTTGCAGCTTCTTTCTTCTCTTCACGGGCTTTCTCTTCTGCTTCCTTCTTTTCACGGAGTACAGCAAGCCTCTTCTCTTCAATTTCCCGTTCCTTCGCAGCAGTGTCAATAGGTCGCGCACCACCAAATGGGTTGGGTTTCGATTCTCCAGTGACCGAAGAAGGTGATAGAACATCAGGTGTCTCGGAGACGGTGCGCTTCGCAAGGTTCAATCTCGGTCGACCTCCGGCAGCGGGTGCAACGGCAGGAGATGATGGAGCTTCACTTCCATCGCGAGAATGAGCAGGAGAGTTGGCTACTGGAGGGTCAGGCCGCATCTTCGCGCGCCACTGGTTGTCCTGTTCAGCCGCTGTAGGCGTCCGTTCTTGAAACTCACGTCTGGGCGGTCTTGAGCCCTCTTGCCGCCCCTCACCCCATGCAGCTGGGGATGGTCTCCGATCTCGGAAACCCTCTCCTTTTGCGCCATCATTTGTTCTCGGGCGGCCACCTTCACGTGGAGGTGGTCGTTCTTGCTGTGGGAGCGGAGAAAGAGGCCCTTTTCGCTCCCAGTTTCCAAAGTCACGAACTTTGCCATCATTATCTCCAAATTCACGGCGTTCCTTTCGCTCTCCACCAAAATCGTCACCAAAATTACGACCGGCATTGTAGCCTCGCTCTGAGGTGCGGCGTGGTAGGTCTGGTAGTGGGCCCTTTCTGCTCCAATCGCCTAGCTCCCTTACGTCTGGGCGATCTCGTTCCTTTGCTACAAAATACTGTTAGTGGCATGGCAGAAAGGAGTGTCAAAGAGTACTTACGAGGATCTGCAACACTTATTCTAATATTGCGTCCTTGAAAGGGGGTCTGATTCAGAGTCAAGGCCTTTTTAAGGCCATCTAGGGTTGCAAATTCGGCATAGCCGAAACCCTTCGGTTTCATCTCCAACTTATCTTCAATAATACGCACGTTGGTGCATTCACATTCAGCAAAGAAATCCATCACATCACCGATTGTGGCATCGAAGGAAAGATTTCCAAGATGAACTGTGAACGGCGGCTTGTCAGGAAGAGGGAGCTCCTCACGAACGGAGTATCCTACAACGTATCAGCGGCTGGTTATGGTGGGGTTCTAAGAAGCCGGTCTTCCACTTACCGCCAGCATTATTCCCATATGTGCCTGTAGTAGAACTGTAGGTACGCCTCTCAGTCGGTGCATAATTTGCACGAGAGTCTGCTGATGTTAGTCCCGGCTGTCTTCACTCAATTATTCAGCGTTCGGTATAGGAAGCATACCGGCTATAAATGCAATCGTTAGCAATGCAAAACAGATGAATTCAATCAGCGAACTTACAGAGTGGCATATCCTCCATTTCATCAGCCCAAGAACCCATTTCTATATTGCGTTAGTTGAGGCGGCCCGTCAAATTCCTTGGGCAACTCAGCACTCACTTTCATCATTCAGAAAAGCCCCGAGGGACATTTTCTGTTGTTCCTTCTTCTTAGGAGCTGCGCAGACACACATTAGCTATACTTGTCAAACTGAATAATGCCATGATCCCCCGCAGCAAAGCGGGCAACTGCAGATCAGGCGTGCAAATGCAGGACAAAGCTTACCCATGTTTGCGGCTTTTGTAGACGCTGCGCAAGAACCCCGCCTGGCGCGATGTCTTTAAAATGTTTGTAAAGGATATTAAATCCCTCAGCGCTGTGATTGATGGATTACTCTAATGCTTGCGAACGTCTGGTCCAGAAACCAGAGTGCGTGGCAGTAGTGGTTGCAGTCGGCAAATCGACTGGTGGTCTCAAGAATTTGAAAAGTGCGATTATTTCAAGGTTGAGATTGAGCGGCTACGGTAAATCCTGCCGCTCACAGTGCGCTAAACCTCTGTGCGGGTTAGCGTCCGCATCACAATCGTAGAACAGACACATCTTTAAACATGTCCGGGGAACATTGAATATTCGATAACATTCCAAAGTATGGACTGCTCTCCAATCTTTGTGGCTGCCTAATATTCCTGCAACTAATTCGGTATCTTTATTGCAGACTGTGTTGTTTTGTAGACGATGATTTCTGCTTTTATTTCGGCCTCGCCACCTTCAACTTCTTCAGTAGCTTAACGAGACCCAAAAATGCAGCCGAATGCTTGCTCCATTCAAAAGGTGAAAGACGACATGGCTGGTCCAGTCCCACGGCGAGATAGATCTAGTCCCGAGCCACCACAGATTCTATGGTCTGCTCTTCAAGTTGGAACCCTTTCTGGTTAGTTCCAAGCAATTTTTATGCCTTCAAAAATCCACGGTCACGTGATAGAATATACTGACTGCGACCACTTTACAGGAATGTCTGGGGTTCTTGTTGGCAGCTTTGCAGGAGTTTTGCGATCTAAGACTCCTGTGCTCTTTGCTTTGGCATCTGGCGTGCAATGGTTTGCCCTGGGAAGCACTTTTACTGGTGTGTTCATTAACCGCAGAAAGGCTGATATTGATGCTGATACCAGATCTTCAGCATCCAGGGGTCTATTTCTCCACTCGAGGGGAGCAGAAAGAGCTTCTGCGAGAGATAAAACATATGCTAGCACGTTAGCAGGGGGCGTCGCAGGGTCTGCTGGTGGTTTCTTGCGTCTGTTTCCTTATTTTAACTCGATGCTTCCTTCACTAATCTACTTCTAGGTGGGAGAGGTAATATTATCCCCGGTGCCATTATGTTTGCATTATTTGGTGCACTAGGACAAACCACATATATTGTTATAGGTGCTAGGAACTTGGCACAGCCAGTAGAAGAGGCGCCTACTACAAGGAGTTCGTGGTTGAATTCGAAATGGAGCCCTGTTAAGGTGTTGTCGGATGCAGAGTACGAAGAAATGTTGCAAGAAAAGCTATTGAAGATAAACGCAGAGATTGCATTGGTGGATGAGAGCATAACTGCACTGCAAAAAGAACGGGCTTCTAGCGAACAAAACTCAAGGGAAGCTAGCTAATATTCTGGATATATCTCCTATTGAGTCTAGCAGTGTAAATATACATTATAGTGTTCATTAGAGTATTATTAAAATTTAGTCAAAATCATAGTTAGAAGTTGAGAGAAAAAACTCCGTATTCCAGTGTATGACGAAGTTGGCTGGATAACAAAGAGATTAATGGTTTGACGGCGCTCAATTGTGATCTTCTATTTCTATATTTACTTTTCCCGTGGGAACCAGGAACCAGGAACCACGATTGCTGTACGACACCTGAAACATTGATATCTCGCCCAACGTAACCTTATTTAGACTACCCGAAGGATAGTCCCGAGTGATACGTATGTCAGGTCGATCAGCGGGGAGCTTTTTAGATTATGTTATTTTACTCATAACGGAGTCCTCAATGGTATCTCAAAAATTGACCGAGGAGAATAACCATAGAGCCACCTGCTGATTTGATTTACTAACGGGGAAGGGCGTATAATACAATCGCTTGAACGGCCGAACTTGCGAGTTAGGCGTTTTTTCCATCTAATTAACGGGATCTGTCCACGATGCCACAACGCGTCAAACATCCGGTTGCTACTATCGAATGATCTATTGACTATCGTGTAATATGGGTGGATCTAACGTTGACCGCCAACCGCATGCGAAATAATTGATAATTACAATGTCCTCCACTCTGCTTACTAGTAACGTATTCTGTGATCGGAGATATGAGACTTTTAAAACCGGAATTTCACTAGCGTTCCCGGCATTCCGGATCGCTCTAACGTTGTTCCACATTCAACACTCCCATGCACACCCAAAATACGCGATAAGTTATCCATACTTGTACATTACCTCACCAATACGGAGGCATCGAGCACACGATCGATTCTGTGCCGATGAACCACTCACCTCCCTAGCTTGGATCCGGACCTAGTTGGAGATAGTGTAAGAAAACTTCATGTTATAACCGTTCTATTACTTGGATCGAACAATTCTAATTTCTTAGCATAGGGTCCCTCCTATCAATACGCAACGTCACATTTATTATCCTACCCATAGAGCCTCGAAATATGTTTACCAATCATACCCGGATTACGAAGCAGGCATACTCGATCTAGTCAATGAGAATACAGTCTTTAGATCAAATAAGAAATTGCATGGACATACCGATTTGGTCATCGTTATTCTTTATCGAGGGGCTATCTTTGCGACAGCGTTCCCTTGCAACAGCTCCACGCCGTATGGCGGATGGAGGGAGTAGCCATGGCACTCGTTAATCCAACGTTTATCTTCGGCCTCTTCGTGCTCCTATATCTATCATCATTCATTCTCTTCGCCGTTCTTCGAATAATTACCGGCATATCTATACAACGGATTGGATATCTTTCACTTAGAAGGCTTGCTTACACGCCAAAAGATGGTATAAAGGTTGAAATTCGAGGATTGGGCTTGAATCTGCACCGACCCACGTTTGCACAACCAACATGGCTCAGTATTGTTTTGACTGAACTGGCGGTAACGGTCGACCTTGCTGCTGCAGATACTGAAAAGTCTGGAGACTCCGAGAACCCCTTAGATCGAAAAACTGAAAATGTGGTTGATTCAAGTCCCTTAGAATCCAAGGCCAGTTCAAAAGGGGGCAGAAGTGGAATTGATCGAGACGAAAAGTGGAAGCGCCTTACTCGACTGAAAGAGCAGATAAAACTACTGCATCGCAAAATCAAATGGATACGCATGGTTGATATAGTCGCAGTTAACTCCTCGCTTACAGTTGTCGATGTGGGAAACCTGCAAATAGGGAGCTTTACGATGGCGGTTGATACTAGGAGAAGGATGGTGGATAGAAGCAGAATGTTTTCACACATTAAAACTGCAAAACAAGGGGAGCGACCGGCGGAGTGGATGGTTACAATTCGGAGTGTTCTTTTCACTCCTGATAATAGCGAGGCTTTGGAAGTTCTAGACAATGCAACGCTAAATATTCACGGCCTACTATATGAAGGCCTTGATGGTCTCAGAGATACCGCTATAGCCCTTAAAATAGGCCGTCTTCACATTCCATATGATGACATCCATCTGTGTCT
Organism: Xylogone sp. PMI_703; assembly: GCA_021399445.1. Lineage (NCBI taxonomy): Eukaryota > Fungi > Ascomycota > Leotiomycetes > Xylogone > Xylogone sp. PMI_703. Next base: position 637,671 of record JAJTUQ010000007.1, on the reverse strand, counting down.
CAGCAGATTTAGGGAAATCCGAAAGATGCCCTCTCGGCCAACACGTGAGCCGGAGGTCATACCTATTGCTACCATCGAAGAAGAGCCTATCTCTCCACTCACTGAAGATGGTGATCTTCCGCAGACTATATCGGATTCGAAGGAGTTCACATCTTCGATCATAAGAGGAATCAAGGAGATCCAATTTGCTGTAAGCTTCGTCGGATTTACCAAGAAGATCAGCTTGGTTCAGCCTCGTGGATCACCAATCTACCTAAATGCTTCTATGAAAGAGGTTGGGGTAGATCTACATCGTCTTGATCAGAAGTCTCCGGCGCATCGTATGTACTTCTCATCTAAAGATGTGGCACACCAGGCTCTTTTGGCCGCTTTATCAATTGCTGTTGGTGTTGATCAGGGGCAAGGCAAATCCGACAGGCTGCTATATATCCCAATGGCAACTACGACTATTCGCACCACGTTACCTTCAAAAACTCTAGAGTTCTCAGAAGACTCGAGTGCCGATGATCGGAATGCTAACATGCTTTTCGCTAATATGGTAATTACATCGCCCTCGGTGGATCTAGATCCAAAGCATCTTCCACTTGTATTAGCTTTAATGCGCAAGCAACCGACTAGAAGAAATGCTCCAGAACCGCAGCGATATGTTTTAATGTCTCGTCTTCTACCAAAAGCAATGGTGAAATTCTCAATGCATGAGCCTGTATTACGGATTGCATTACCTCCAGTCGAGAAGACTGCAGAGGAGGATGATTTTGACCTGATTATCTCTTCCATTTCTTCCATTTCTCTTGATATAGAATCATCCCACTCAGCTGTTGGGAAACTCCACTATGCCTTAGGATCGACACTTAGATTGCAGTCACACGATTTATATTACCAAACCTCGTCGGGCTGCCGCTATGATCTCATACAGACAGAGTCGCTGGATCTGAAGGTACAGCTTAGTGCTAATCCCGAGGTTTATGTTGTCGCTACCGGAAATCTACAAACATTTTCTATTCATATGGTGCGCCCGGAGATTAGCGATGGGGTACGCCAAATAGTTGCACAATTACGCTTGAACGTTGAACCGGAAAAGAGAGGCCGTTCCAAGACACTCCGGAACCAAAATTTCATCAGGGCCCTTCCACCATGGCTTTTGCACTTTCAGTTCCAGTGTTCTGATTTTAATGCCGAGGTTGCTGGTGTTGACGAGGATATTTCAGGGGAAACACGCGGAGTAGCATTGCAACTAGAGTCGTGGACTGCTGAATATCGAGCACAAAAGCTGGAGGAGATTGGGCGACGGCCTTCACGTCGTAGGACCGGAAGTCGCTCTTTGACACCCGACCACGAATTGTTTAAAAATATGCCGCAAGGTTCACGGAAGAAGACACCGCATCATCCAACTGATGGCCGCCGTTTGGCAATCCATATTAGAGGTCTCGAGGCGTTTATTGTGGAGTCATCAGAGAAATGGGAGAATGAACCGTTCATATCTATGCCTCGTTTTGAAGTCGCATTATCGACTTCTAGTGACTACCAAGGACCTATTTTTCACGTGAACTCCCATATAAGGATGCTTCTCATTCAGTATTCGCTCTTCCGCCATTACGCCTGCGGAGTTGCTACAACGGTTTTGAGAAGAGCCTTTATGCGCACACAAGCCGACTATGAGGAAGTACAGAAAGCAAATCCCAAAGCCGATGATCTCGATTCTTCAGGACTTCTTTCACCTGTGTCACCAACATTCCCAGATGATCCATTTAGTCCTATAGGCGGAAAAGAATTAGTGGCCCTTGATATAAAATCGACATTGGTCCAAATTAAGGCATCAATGCCATCAGACCCTCCACTTATGATTCAGATATACGGCATGGATGCTGGACGTCACAGATGGTCCCCTCCATTTTTCCATGCCAAACTCGCTCGACTTTATGCCGAAGCTCCTAAAATGAAGAAGGTATGGGCGAGGATTGTCAGCATAAAGTATCTTAGAGCAGATATTCATGAAGATAAGAGAAAGCTTGCAAACGGCCGTGTCGAAGAAGAACGCATTATTGACCTTAACACCGAGGCTATAAGAATTGCCGTTCCTCATCAACTTGTCGTCCACAGTATATTCGACAATGTGATAAATACCGTTAAGTCCGTCCAACAACTTCATCATCGATTCAAAACTGGTACAAACGAATACATCCTAGATAAGGGACCGGAGGAGCCAAAACGTGTGCCGAAGGTTGCCCTTCGGAGTCGAGCTTTCTTGTTTGAAATCGAGGACGGAGCATTCGAGTGGAAATTAGGATCCATTTATAGGACAGGCTTGGTGGAACAACAACAGCGACTTGCTCGTGAGGTTGCCTTCAATGTGAAGGCGAAAAAGATAGAAGAAGAGGAAGAGCAGCGCTATGGTACCTCTCGGCATCGCAATCGGTCGGCACTTCCACGGGGACGCAACGGTCGCCCGGAAACATCCTGGCAAAGAAGCAAGAGTGAAGATGGCCGGGTACACCTTGAGCGTCGCTCTAGATCTCAGGAACGAGAGCTTAAGATGCGCTATGACCCTGAAGGAACTTGTGGTATGAACGGAGCTGCTAAAATATCTATTGCAGAAGCGCGGGAGCGGCTAGATCGTTATAACGCCCAAAGCTGGAAAAAGCGAATTGATCAGACATATGCCGACTCTAAATCCACCATGAAGGGCATCCGAGGCGTATTCTGGGGTCCGGACCAGTTACCTGACGATATGGAAGAAACTGAGAACATCCTTGAAGTGCCCCAGCGCCCCGGCCTCATGGCAACCTTAATAAGCGATCTCCATATCGTACTTGACAGACCTTCATTCCCCATGAGTCAACTCCCAGAATTTCTTCATCGTATTGGAAAGGGAATGCCGTACGATATGAAGTATTCTCTCTTAATCCCAATGAATATCCAGATTGATATGGGTGAAGTGAGAGTTAACTTAAGAGACTACCCATTGCCACTTCTCCATGTACCGGCAATCAAGCCTGGTCAATCTGCAAGGTCGCCCGCATGGTCATTGAAGACTGATTTTGTGATCGGCGAGGAATTTCAGGGAAAGGAATCCACGCGCCATGTGAGAGTTGAGGTAATACCGGCCCACAAGATGGGTGAAGGTTCACATGGAGAAGGCGGATTCGCGATTGATGTACGAAGGACAATTTCGCCGGTGAAGTCATATTCAGATATCAAGTTAGATATCAACACAGGATTCCCTACAAGAATTACATGGGGAACTTCCTATCAGCCTGCGATTCAAGATATGATGATGGTATTCGAGACGTTCACAAAACCCCAAGCTGACCCATCTGAACGAACCGGGTTCTGGGATAAAATCCGTCTTAGCTTTCATTCACAATCTACCATTGCCTGGAAAGGAGATGGTGATGTCCATTTCGTCTTGAAGGGAACTCGGGACCCATATGTCGTCACCGGAAATGGTGCTGGATTTCTCATGTGCTGGCGTAATGATGTGCGATGGAACGTATGCCGGGAATCGGATCCTAGAAAATTCATGACAGTGGAGAGTGGGGAATTTATTCTTGCTGTTCCTGATTTTAGTCTCCAGGCTCGTCACTCAGAGCATCAGAATCACGATGACGATAGCACAGTAAGCTCAGGCAGTTACAAGCGCGGAGCTATATTCAAAAAGGTCGTCATGAAACTTTCAGGTAATGTCCAGTGGATGGTCGGTCTAATGTTCGAGAGGGATATTGAGGGTGGAGGTCGATCTTTTGACTTCGAGCCCCATTACAAGGTTATCCTCAAAGAGCCGCGATACGCAAAAGAAGTCAATGGACAGGCATATGACGCCTTCCGAGGGTTTAGGAGTGAACATATACATATGTCCATAGCGGTAAAAGCGCCTGTTGACCGAGAATGGACTGTCACAAACACTACACCTTCGAAGAGCTATAACACGGTCCATTTTACTCCACGATTTTTTACCCACTTTTTTGCTTGGTGGTCTATGTTCGATGGGACTATGTCACTCCCGATCCGTCAGGGCTCACTCTGGCCAGGAATTGAGAAAACAAGCAAAAAGTTTGGTCGGCATCTTGCTACAATAAAATATAGTCTGTTATTGGCACCACTTTTCCTCAGCCATATATACAAGCACAAAGATCCGGAAGACTTCTCCGAAGATGCGCTCTCTGCGACAGGGATCAAAATGAAACTAGATAGTTTCATGCTGGATATACATCAGAGAAGAGAAGAGTTTCCTACTCAAGACAAAGGACGTAAGACTCAAGGCAAGACCAGTGGTATGAAAATGAACCAAGCGCAGCTAGACCTCCTATCAGCAGATATCCGGGCTGTTTCAGCTCGTATAGCAGGACCAACTGCGGATGATCTTCGTAAGGCATCAGCTCCGGCGCTCATGACTCAAGATAAAGCTGCAGCAGATCTTTCCAATTTCGAGATACCTGATAATGACTATAGTTGGGTTGATATGGATGATTTTGTAGAACTTGATTGGGTTCTACCAGCAGATGTTAATCCAGAAACGAAGATTATGCCTCTGGGTTATGCACCGCGCTTTACTTACTTTCGGCAAACTGATCGTGGCGGTACGATATCCGGCGATCCTGACAGAACAAGTCCTTTCGGTAATGAACCAACGCATTTCTGTATCATGAGTCTGGATGACGACCCTCGACGAGTGCAGTGTCAACTTATACAAAGTCGTCTAGATGAGTTGAATAAGCAGATGGAGTCCCACACTCGGGCTGTTGGAGAGGCTGAGCTAAGATACGTGAGGGAAGAAGATAATGCTGAGCTAAGGGCTGATTTCGAAAGACTTAGTAGGCATGAAGGCGTGCTTCGCGATAAAAAGCTCTTCCTCGAATCCATGTTGCACCGTATGGCAATACGTGTTCATACTGGAAAGAAACATACTGGTTCAAATGGTGATATCAACATCAATAATGATACCACATCACCCGAAGACTACGCCACTGAAGCTGAGGGTATGGAGACAAATCCGCCGGCGGATGCAGACTTCATCAGTGACTTTGATAACCGCTTTGTGATTCATAATATGCAGCTGAAGTGGAACAACTTGTTAAGGAATATCATCCTCCGGTATATCCATCAAGTCAGTCAAAGACGTGGCTTCGTCTATTACCTTTCGAGACGTGCCGTTAAGTTCATCCTTGATATAGTTGAAGAGCAAAATAGGGCAAAGGCACCTAAGAAAACCCCACAATCACAGCCCAATGATCCATGTGAGCCCGATAATCTTACAGATGAGTGTCGCGAAGAGGTGGAGGCGCGGATTGAGGAGATACTTGCAGACGGTAAAAGTTTCGTCAGCGCGGATGATCCTCTTGGACATGAACCAGAACCTCGAGAATCGACGGAAAATCTTGACTCAAATATCGCTAAAGAGTTCACGCCGCAGAATTCATATCACCTTAGACTTATCGCACCTCAGATTCAGCTTCAGAGTGATAAGAATCCAAAGTCGGTTGTGTTAGTTACTGCTAAGGGCATGGAACTCAAAGTGGTCGAGATCATGGACAAAGACCGTATGTATGACGACGTCAGCGGGCTTGTACAGCGACGATTCTCCGTAGAGATGGATAGTACTCAATTTTTCGTCACACAGCAAAAATGGTTCTCATCCCAGCTCGTATCGTTATATTCTGGCAGCTATTATGGAACACCGGCTGGAGCTGCATGGCCTCCTTGGGTACCTATGGAAATTATGTATGATTTCCAGGTTGATCCATTTGGCTTCAAAAGAGTAGTGCAAAAGACATCCGCCAGTCTACGATATGACAAATTCAACACCTTACGGCTGAAGTATAATAACGACGTCAAAGGCGATGGAAACCACAACGCTACTCTAAATAACATTGAGAGCCGAACAGATAGTCTATGGGTCGAGTTTCCGAAGGTTCAAGCGTTATGCAATTCTTCACAGTACTATGCTATGTATATCATTGTCACGGATCTGCTGATGTACAGCGAACCTATGGAGAAGACTAGATCCGAGCGCCTAGAGAAGATCATGCTTGCATCTGACTTTAGCGATTTACGAGGGGCCCCTGAAATGGTTATCTCACTGCAAGAACGGATACGACAACTCGAAGAGATCAAGACACAGTTCCAAATCCATTCCAGTTCTCTAGACAGAAAGGGTTGGGAGGATAGACTATCGCTCGATAGGGACCTCTCAAGTTGTGAAGATGAACTCTTCTTCATAATGAAAGCAATTACAACATCGCAGAGGAAGTACGATGGCTCACAAAGTAATAGTCTTCTCAGATGGAATATTTCGTCTCATCAGATAGTATGGCATTTACTTCGTGATAACAATCAACCACTTATGGAGTTCCAACTTCAAGATGCTGAATACGAGCGGACGGATAATGCTGATGGATCCCATATCAATCTCATGCAGATCAGCAAAATAGTTGGCCTGAATCTGCTTCCTGATGCTATATATCCCGAAATGTTTGCACCTTATACCGATCCAGAACGCGGAGCATTTGAAGCCGGCAACCATACCATGTTGAGGGTATACTGGTACATGCTTGAGGCGATTGCTGGTATCCCCGTAATGGATCACTTCGAAGTTAACCTATTCCCAATGAAGATTCAGCTGGAACGAGAGGTTGGAAAAAGATTATTTGAGTATATGTTCCCTGAGACAGATGAAGATACTGGTAATGGCAAAACCGTCTCCCCATACTTGGTAAAGAATATGCATCCTATCGATGATGAAGAGGACGAGGATAGCACAGATGCAAGCAATCGGTCTCAATTCCATGCAGTTATAGAGTCAGAACCTGACTTGATACCGGGTGGAAGGAGAGCTTCTCTAGAACTACGCCTGAAACCAACTTTAACATCCGAAACACGTCCTGGCACCTCATGGTCACACAAAAGTAGGTTTGGACAGGGAGGTGATACAAATCCCTTCAAGCTCTTCCAAACCGGGCATAAGCCTGCCTCTAAGGCTCCTTCTATCAGAAGCATGTCCAAGAAACCTTCTGCCGAGAGTCTACCGTCAAGCTTTGGTGGACGCTCGAATATTGGCCGGTCACCTACTCTTATGTCGTTAGATGCTGCATCCATGAATGGCGATGCTAAGCCAAAACGCTTTGGGATCCATAGAGGCAAATCTCACGAGAAAGAGCCTTCGGATGACCTTACGAAAATGCTTACCCGTGCCTCAAACTATATGACACTAGCTTATGTGAAGATCCCGAGTGTTGTATTATGTTTAAGTTATAAAGGCAAAGGAGAGCGCAATATTGAGGATGTGCACGACTTTGTGTTCCGACTGCCAATGATTGAATACCGTAACAAGACATGGTCAAATCTAGATCTCGCTCTAGCGCTGAAGAAGGATGTCATTCGTGCGTTGATATCTCATACAGGAGCCATCATTGGGAATAAGTTCAAGCACCGTCCCAATACTGCGCAACAGTCACGTCTGAGAGAACTAGCGACGAGCAGCATGCTTCTAGCGCCTTTAAATAACGATAGTTCGTATGAGAATAGCGAGAATAGTAGTATTTTCACTACTAGTCCAACAGAAACCAAATTCGCAGAGCGGTCTAGGAGTCCTCGACGTCGTTCAATTGCGAGCTCCAACGGTCTCACTCGCACAATAAGTCAATCAAGTAGCACCAACTCAGTCCATTCCCAGGCTCGCTCTCAAAATGTTCCAGCTTCTTTGATGATGACCCCAATGTCACAAGGCCTTGACCGACCTCACAGCAGCGCTGGCAGTGAGATGGGAAGCTCCAATTACAGTGATCCTCAGAGCGTTCATGAAACTAAGAGCATAAGTGGGAGTACAAGCGGAGGTGGAGGCTTCATGTCGCATACATTCCACCTCCTCAAAAAGAAAGACCGAGATAACTCACATACGAACACCGAAGATAATGAAGAAGCATCGAAAAGGAGAGGCATGAATGTATTAGGCAGAAAGCATTAATTTGGGTGGAGCATTTGATTTTTCTTCAGACCAGCACACTCATTGGTAATGGGGCATCAACTTCCTTCGCTTTTGTATGAACAAACCTCCTTTTTTCGGTCCTGCATATATATACACGACAGGAAAACCAAAAATATCCTCAGCTGGGAAATAATGAGATGTTGAAGATTCTTCACATACTTTTCTCAGCGCACGCGGCGTTCGTTTCGATTACCATATATTGACCTATATATTTTTGCATTGGGATTCGGGGACCTCTTCTCTTTTTCACATCTGTTTTAGTTGGAAATGCATCTCAAAGAGGAGCCGGGGTTACGAACGTAACGCTCCCTCTTTCTCTCTGTTTGACTTCTTTTGATTTACCGGTAGATAGAGAGTGTTGGAGTATAAAAAAAAATAACCACGGCTATCCTCATTTGTTACTTAATGCTGGAGTAGGAAGCGGGAGTAGGAGTATATATATAGTTAATTCATAGATCACAATCTATTATTCTCTCTGATATCATCACTATTATCCATGATTAGCCTGAATGACGCCCTCGATCTATAGTTTCTGATATCACAACATGCACTATCAACGGAATGACACCATCAAGGAATAGAGATAAGACAAAAATTACACACATATATAGAGGGAGGAAAAGAAACCAAAGTGACAAAAGAGTTCATACACTACGTATGCACCAACATACACATGCCTACATCTCCCTTAACATTTACACTCACATACTTAACGTTAAATTTTTATTCCCCTTTCCTCCTCCGACTATTGTACCATAACGGATACCTATTGTGTTATTGTTACCAGGCACGCCACTTATTTAGGTCTATATAGGACAAAACGTAGTTTTTTGCTAGCAAAGGTCACGTTGATAAGTTTGTTATACTAGGCAAGCAAGGGGGTTTGGTTCCAATTTGGGATGGCTCACATAAAGAGAGCCATGACAAGGGAGAGAATCTTTGCTGTGACCAACAGTTTGTTGCAGGTCTGTGATAGCTCAAAATTCCAGTACGATTGGCTATAAGGTTGCTCTGGTCAAAGTTTTGTTACATGTCTAGAAAGACCTGTGAAGATATTCATGCGGTAAATTGCACAGTAGTAGGCTTGATGAGCTTTTCTTTAGTCAAAAGTTTTGTTGCACGTCTGGGTGGGAATTTGAATTGCTTCACGAATTATATGTATGACTTTATTGCTAAGGTTCCTGGGAGATGTGAGTGGTTCTGCTATGCTTGACGATTCATGATTGAATACCATGATACATATCATCATGATTGGGAGATTTTATGTTGGATATAGAGCCTCATGCATTGTGCAGGATGTTTGATATCTACAATGAAATCTATAAATTATAAACCTATACAAAAAAGAGGTATAAATTAGACACAGAGAATAAGATCCAATGTAAAACATTTCAAACGCCATGGACACCTTTTCTTTACACCAGGATCCAAAATCCCCAAAGATATATCATCACTATATCTTGCCAATTCCTAGACTTCCAAAATTGAACCTCTATATGCACCAAAAACACAAAAAACCCGCTAAACTAAGTCTTGTTCTTTATCTATGCCTACTACCTTTCGCGCCCTTAACCTTGATATCACCCAAAAGCCCTGCACTCCTCCATACGCTCTCCGAGACTCTGGGCGGTAGTTTCCTGCCCTTGAGTCTCTGGTCGATAAGCCACAACCCAACAACAAATTCCTCCTTTTGAAGTCGTCCATTGACATGTCTGTCTACGAGGTTATACACTTCTTCGAGCACGTCATCGTTCAGTCGTGAGCGGGAGTAGATATCGCGAACCACGAGGTTGCAGACTGATGGGGCTGAGACCTCGGGTTTGAGCTCCGGCGATGGGAAGAGACCCTTGTTGGATGCCCAGACGGCTTCATAGCGTTTACGCTCTCGCTCAGTGATAGCATCGCGCCAACGCTTACGGTCGCCTTCATGGTGCTTGTTGGGGTGTTTCTTGACCAGACCTCTTCGGTGACGACGTTTCTCGTTCTCCTCTACTTCATCATCTGGTTTGGCCTTACGTAGTGTAGTTTTGAGTCCTTGTGGTTTGGCAGGGCTGGGAGTACGAGAGGGTTCCTTGGAGTGGTGGTTGTGGAAGAGGTGTCGACGGGGAGGAGGCGGTTGTGGTGGATTTGGTCTTGTAGGCGAAACAGCTCTGGACGAGGCAAGTGACGAAGCTACGATTGCATTGGCCATGGAGTCTATCATAGCCGACGAGTCGAGGGATGCCGTTGAGGGCGAATTAAGACGACGAGCTTGGAGAGTAGCACGGAAGGACGGTTGATAGTCTGAAGCCGAGACAAAGGATTCATCGCCAGAGGACTCGTATCCATCATCCCGCCGCTCAGGTTTCGGAGTCGGTGGTTTCGAGGGCTTAGGAGTTGGCGGCTTTGATGGTTTGGGGATATCTACAGCTGGCTTGTTTCTTGCAGGAGGTGGTTGTGGCTTCTGAGTCTCTAATAGCGTCTTCGTCTTAGCCGTCTGGACTGCTCTCACTGGTGTTGGAGCTTTGATCTCTGGTCGGGACCTAGGAGGAGACGGTGTTCTAGGCCGTACAGGCTGAGCCGGCTTCGGAGGTGCTTCCGGTTTCTTAACAGTTGAGGCTCTGACGACTTTCTTAACTGGCTTCTCAGTTGTAGCAGGACCAGCATTCTTCTCGAACATTCCTATCAAAGCCGTAGTAGGAGGAATTGATGTAGTATCAGGCGCACGATCTGAGGAGCTATCCCGCTCAGGACTTCTACTCCTGATTGGAGTTGGTGAACGATAACTCGACGGGCTCATCATCTTTGTTGGGGACAGCGGTCGATGCTGCTGCTGGTTGATACGGCTTGGACTTGTCGGCACAGATCTCGAAGCAGCAAGCGCAGCAGCTAGGGAAGGTGATTTCGACGGTTCCGGTGGAGGCCCACCACCATTCGGAAGCTGTAGATATGAATGTTGATTGCGTAACTGTTGACCGGTGTGCTGACGTTCCACTGTCCCTCCTCCACCATTGCCTCCGGTGACGCTGCTCCCTACCCCCGGATGTTTCAACAATGGTGGGTTCCCAATCGACTCCGCCCGAGCTCTGGCAGTTTTGTTCCAGGATGATGGTATAGAGATGGAAGCCGATGATGAAACCGGACGAGCAGGACTCCCAACCTTGGTAGCGGCCGCTAGTGCAGCACCATTATTACTATTGTGATTATCATTACCAGCTGTTGTAGCTGCACTCGTAGGCCTATTATTATAATTATTGTTGTGGCTGCCGTTGTTGAGAACCCCGACGCTGGGCTTGTTTCCAATTGTAGGCTTCGGCTTCACGGCTGGCTTACCAAAAGCCAACGTTGCGCCTTTGAGCGCATCGCTCTTGCTGGAATTGACGTCTCTGGCAGATCGAGATTCGGCGGTCCTATGAGTATCGTCTTTGGAGATTTCGACGGGCATCTGGCCACGATGAGAGGGAATCGTGCCTTCGTGGAGCGGGGAGGGAGCAGGTGAGGCTGGTCATCGATAGACAAGGTCTGCTTTGCCGAATTGATATCAACCTTGCGCGGAGTGCTGGAATACAGCGCTAGGCAGCTAGCTTGCAAGATGTTCAAATGTCTGGATTATCAAACAGAGAGATACCGATAGCTTGGTCCAGGGGATGTAAACATGGCGGAGCTCAACGGAGGTTGAGACGCCAACATGCTCTCTCTGCCTCGTATACGGCAATGGCCTTCCTGTGGAGTCGCGGGGACTACTCCGTAGAATTAGGGGGCGCCTGTCAGATCGGCAAGGCTGATTATTAAGGGTCTTTTTGGCGCACGGTTAGGCGTCCGCGTCCCTGGAAGTCACCTAACGGTCTTCAGATCCTCAGCCTGATCAAACCACAGGCAACGTTTCGGTATGGAAAGTAGTTACCCTCAATTAATTCTCGAGGGGAACAGAGAATTGCTCTACTATGCCCATCTAATATTAATACTATCAAGCCGCTGTCATGGCCAGATAACTCACGCGACAAGCCGACATCGTGACTGTTGAGCCTGACCATGCTCCGAGAGAGCCGAGTGAGAGAGCAGGCACATCGTCAGCCTCGTCGAATTGTGCCTGAACCAAACAATAACAAAACATCCTCTGTTCATTGGTCCCTTTTCAAAAATGTCAATACACAAGGTACAAGGAGCATAGTTGGACTGCATCTGCATTTGCCCATTGTGCACCAATGAGGCACACTTCAGTCTGTTATTGTTATTAGAGGAGATTTATTGACTCTAGGCCACCATGGACCAGCAGGTTCTGTCTTTCCCCTATCTTCTACAATATCTATCCTCATCGCGAGAAGAGGGCTGAGACAACAAACATATGTACCAAAAACAAGACTGCTCCTATTCCAATCCATCCGCGCCAAAGTCTGAAAGATGTACAATAGTCCTCCGCGCCATAATCTAATCAAAAATATATGTATCCAAACCGGGGAATCGAAAAACCCAACATGCAACTTCCTGTAACACATAACACCATAATACCAATGCAACGCTCCTGTAAATGCACAGTGATATATCTCACTCCATAAAAATGCGTAGTCATAGGGAGATTCTTTCTTCATCGGTACCTTCTTGCTGTCTGATAAATAAACGGGAGGGATAACCTTTATCCAATAATTAAGGTACTGTTTTCTTTGTCGCATCGAGGACTGTTGGAATGGCCTCGTTCGTGTCACGCGACTCATGAAAAAGGGCTCAACGAATTAGAGTCCTCATCAATTATCATCACTCTTTTTGCTGCGAAAGTTTTTTTCTTCCACGTCGATATTGTCTCCACCATAGGAGCCCTAACTTGAAACAAACAACACGGCAATTTACCGGTGCCATATGCGGTTGATTGGGTTTGAGAATTAAAAATGTGTGCGTTGTGCGGTTGGCGGGCAAGCAGTAGAAAATCCCTGCGCATAAGATTCGTGGTGCTACGTTGCCTAGCACCTGCATATTTGCGCGCCCTCAAGCATCCATCGCGTGGACCTCATCATCTCGGCGTTACTGCACCATGCGTGCTTCTCGCGTCTTCGCTGGCCATGTCCGAAGTATGAATCTGCGTACTCAGGACTCGTGATGAAAAGACCCAACGCAGGATGATCCCATATCTACATCGCAATCGTTTCCCTTTCCACTCTTCAGTTCTGCTGTTCTGTTGATTGTGTGCCCTCCGATGTTTATCTGCAACCAAAATCCGCTCGATCTCCAGCCCATCAGAACGAGTCTGATGTCATCTCCCTGCATTGCTTTCTTTTCGTTGGGTTTTCATTTGTCACTGCAGAAAGAAAATTTTGACGGCCTCGGCACCCAGAGTGGAAGGTGGGCGAAGGTGGGGAACGGCAGGGGACGAGAACGGTAGAAGACGAAGGGAACATTCCATCGTCGCATGGCGCCCTGGTCGTTGGGTCTCGCTGCCGAAGAGAGTGGGTCAACCCAACCCTGCGTCCAAACTCTCGGTTTTGGGTGTTGCTTCTCGTGATCGCATCTTCATGTCGTAGGCAAGGTCGAATCTAATCTAATCGTAATCTAGCAGTGTTAAAAGAGCAAAAGGTGTTGCCAAAGTCTACTCCAGAGTAATTGCAATCCACCGTACGGGAATGCCGTCGTCTCCAATCTCGTAAGGCTTCGTCGGAGGCAACCGCGGCGGCAGCGCCCAGCGAGCGCGACCCGGCTTCTGGTCGTCTAATTTTCCCTTCCGGCGCATGGCCATTTCCATGACCGCGATGCGAATGAAGTCACTGTTTTCCCTCATGTCGCGCTGGCGAGCCACCGGCCCGGCGGCCGCGTCAGGAGAGACTTCTTCGGCAACAGGCACAGTTCGCCGGCTGATGACTGATGGTGATGCGCTCTTGCCTGATCGGGACACTTTGTACGTTTGCATCTGGATGGACGCTGTACAAGGGCTTGCACCCACGCTCGTCGTAGGATATGGTCGCACATGTGCATCGATGGGAGCATTTGTCGTGGGGTTGAGATATCGTCGTAGCGCTGGAGTTGGCGTATCTTCTAGACGTGGTGGCATGCGCTCGTCCGTAAATGGGACCCGGGGATCGATAGATATAATGGACCGCGTCAGAAAATCGTCGGGGGGAATCGTAGGTGCCGTGAGTGCTGAAAATGATCGTGCTGCTGCTCGTAAAGCTCGTAGAGATGCCGTAAGATTGGACTTGAATGCCGACTTTGCTGGTTGCACCGGAGTTGGACCAGGACCAACGGTAATAGGCTTGATCTCGACACGATCCTGAGGTCGCTGAAAGACACGGAAATCCAACTCGTCAATGTCCACATCGGGAGTGGATAGCGGATGGTCCTTCAACATGAGACTCCCGGGAGGCGATGTGATCACTCGTATCCTTCTTGTTGGTAAAGACTTCTTTCCACGGGATCCAGGTGTCAACAGAGAACTCAGCGAGGTGGATGACTCGTTAAAAGAATCTCCATCGAGGGATGGAGCAGACTCGCTCGGGGAGAATGACTCCTCGCCAGTCTCGCTTCCAAAGTATTCATCATCTTCAAGATCCTCTGGAGGTGTAAGGAGGAATTCTAGTGGGCTATGCCGCAGTGCCAGATCTAGTCTCTTCTCAGACTCTCCCGTATGCTGGAGCACAGCATCAACCGTGAGTGCAGGGCAATTATTGGGCCTCCTTCGTAAACTTGGGTTTGATCGTGGTGGTGGGATAGCTGTGGTAGCAAGGAGAGCAGCTACAGAAGCTGGAATGGAGTCGGGAGTGTGCACATCGCGCGCACGCTTCGTGGTGCGTCCAGTCGTCTTTCTGCCATGCTGTCGTTCCCACCTTCCTTCCAATCTATGGCCTTCATGAGTAGTATCGTGGTGTCCTCGAGCAGGAATAATAACAGGAGAAGTCGGTGTTGTAGGCCTCGAGGTAGGGTTTGCCGTTGTGGTGGTGGCGGCTGTCACAGTCGAAGTTCGAGACATTCCGACCCGAGCAGCTCTTTTAGGTGATTCGAACTTCCGGTCACCTTGAGATCGCTCATTCTTAACTTTCTGTCGGGGAGAAGGTGAAGAAGGTTGGAGCTGCTGCTGGCGAGTGAACAAGAGAGACCGCGGAGCCAACATTTGGGCCAAGGGTAGAGGGTTTCAGGGCCTAAGGTCGCGTGCAGACTATTACGCCAGGATCCGCAACTCGCCGACTTAAACTATTACCTGATAGCAACTAGGATGAGTGGTCGTGAGAACACAACCCCGATAAGGGTGCAATAAAACGTTGAAAAAATATTCAAAGCTTCGAAATATTCTATAAAGATGCGCAAATCCCTTATCGGCAGCGCTCTTGAATGGTAACGAGCAATTCGTTGCACAGGTCTGTCTGGTGCGTCTGATGAGGCATCTCAGGCGTCCGGCAGTACGGGCTGGTCAGAGGGAGAGCATGAACACCACAGAGTGTCCGGATGAGAGATGGAATGATGTAAAAGTGATCACAGGTCGGATGAGTTGAAGAGGTGATGGAAGTTGGAAGGAAGCTAAGCTGAGGATAAGGAGTAATAAGGGAAGGAAGGAGAAGAAGGGGCAGGTGAGAAGGGTACAACTGGAAGAAGCAAGTCAAGGGCAGGCAGCGCCCGATAGGGATGGTGATGACTGTAGGGATCAGAGATCAGATACGGTACTGCTACGGGGGGGTGGAAACGGGATGATGCGTGTGGTGGCTGATAAGCTTCGCAGGAATGGGGGAGAAGCCGCCGCAACGCAGCACACGACCGGGCCTGTCGCGTTTGCCAGATTACTGTACGTTTCAGTTCGCTTCACCACCGGATTCTTCTACGGTTTCTGGTTAGCCTCAGCGATTACGATGAGGATATTCTTATGATACAGTTGAGACAGTACAGCGCTGTACTCTCCATTCCAACTCTCAGAACAAAGAAAAGGCCAACTCGGCAGCAACAGAAAGAGATGATCCCAACCCACAGAGCATTGCTGAACGAAGCAGAGGGCAGACAGTTCGAACATTCACTCGGTGTTGGGCGTCGGCGACTCAAGGCTCACCCGCTCTTATTAATCTGCATATAACATCTGTTGTACGAAAAAGCAAAGCCCGGCATGAGATTGAGCACAAGGCCGCCATAGACGATGCTTCGGACCCATCATTGATTGGTATATCTTCTCAGCATCACCCACACTGTTCCTCTTTCTCGACGACTCAGCTAAACCACCGAGGCAAGGCGCCTCTCAACATGTCGCTGAGCCCAAGCACAACAGGTCGGGTTTCGCCCCCGATCTCTCACAACGTGGGGGATGTTCATCCACATGTCACCCTACCCCATAATCTGCTAGTGATCCTACAGTACCACAGATGCTACAAGACTACTGTGCTGGGAGCACTGCTGGACTGCCAGTAATGTGCTACGGTCCTGTACGATTCTGACTGTTAGCCAAATGCCCAGTGTTCATCAGACAAACTTTGCTCTTGGGCAGCATTTATCTCCCATCGCCGTTGTTATTAAGCCCCTCTAACGACTCATCGCATGACTTGGCGTCGCCGGTAGCCTTTGCTCCTTCTGTAGCCGGCCGCATGGAGAAGTCGGGTAAGGCGGGCAAGTCACAGACTCAACGATTCCCTTCAAAGATCGGAGGAATTGATGTGTTGAGAATTGGGTGGGATGCGGTCGGCACCTTTTTAGGTTACGTCAATATGGAGGGTACTGGTACGGAATAGAGGGTATGTCTGAGAGTCCACAGCACACGACAGATCTCCTAAGGGAGAAAGCCCGTGGAGTTTGTATGCGGTGAGGAAAATGGAAGCCTGCCGGTTGCGGTGTGCCCAGCATCTCTCGGCTTCCGCCAACTGCTTCAACCGAACTCCTGACTCAAAAGAGAGTCAAAAGTTCGGGCGCTGACACCAAAAAGCGTGCTATGTGAGAAATACGAAAGTATTGAAGACATTGTTCACAGTAAGCGTTGGTGTTGGGGCTAATTACCTGCAAGACGCGCAGCGCAGACATCCAATAACTTTGGCTTGATATTCATGCCTCAAATGCCAGGCGTAAACTGTGGCTTGGCCGGGGACCATGTGCTTATGACGCTGCGTGGTGGCAAGAAGATGTAGGGGCAGACGCGGATCGCCATCCGGAGCACTCTAAAGGTTAACTTTGATCTTGCCACAATCTACTTCTGTTCAAAAGCTCAAGGGAGCTTCATCGTGAATCGAAATAATCAGCTCCTTTGATGGTTATCTGCAAGGTACTGCCGTGATTGCTAATATCGTAACCATGGGTGGAGCCCGACCTCGGAGCACACTGCTCGTGCTGAGGCATAGGAAGGCAGCTTCCTTTGCCCGGTAGATCCGTACTCCGTGACTTGAGAAAGGCACTCAGAAACCTCACCCGTTCCTTGCCGTAACCACAGCTCCGCGGAGACGCTGTGTCCATCACGTGATGTTCATCCGGTCCAAGTTTCGAGAAATGTGCCGCATTCTGCAACTGTTCGTGTGAGAAGGATGGAGGCAGGGAGGCTAGGAAGAATGCTTTCTAGCACTTGAGATGTCTTACAGTAGTGCCGATGCCTTGAAAGCGCTTATCAGCTATAGCAGGGATCAAATAGCTGAATCTCCACTCCTCATAGGCCAGCCATGGCAGAGAAGCTGCATAGTTGAAGCCATCGCAGATACATCTCCATGACTAACCGCGCCAAAGCAACACCAGCGACTGACTGGCAGACAAAACCACTCCCGTAATGCCGTGCTACACAGCGGAGAAGAAGCCTTCCTGGAGCCGATCCTAGTCGTAGAAGGACTTTATTAATTTAGAACAGCTCCTGGAATATTGAGATCCAACCTCAGAAAGAGCGGTGTTGCTGCATGGGCGCGGGCAGGGCTGAACTAGCTTGATGAAGGGTAACAGTGAATCCAGCACTGACCGGTCTCGACCCTTCTGTTGCAGCACGAGCTCCAGGTATCTTTGTACCCAGTAATTGCACCTTAGACCCTCAAAGTCACATGTCCATGCGTGCTTTCAACAAACTGAGATTCTCCTTGCAACTGCAATAATCTTCCAAATTCCCAGTATCTACAACTCCCGGACTCTCGGCGTGTCTTGCAGCATGACTGTCAGGTGCCGCTTAGTTTTCTTACGTGCCTTGTAAACGAAGTGTCGCAGAAACAAGGTGGCGCAGGATCAGCCATCGCTCGGTATGAAGCACTTCAAACTTCACCAGTAATCCTCGTTGTCTAGGACAAAATTCATAGTCTAGCTCGCGGATCTTCTGAAATAACATCATACAAAAGGCGATAGTATTGGACAATAAAATCTAGTGGGCGGATTCCATCGCGACGAGCAAGTCGGCAAATCACACGTGTGCTCCGGAACCCCGCGAAACCATCTAGCCTCGAAGAGAGTCTCCCGACCTTGACCTCGAACAACATGACTACAACAATGACCATAACGGAGTCGCAGGCATCGACTGTTGGGACGTTGTCTACCCATCCTCAGTGTCCTCACTGTGGGACGGATCTACCAGAAATCGAATCGGAAAGTCTACTCGAGGCTCAAAGACAAATCAAAGACCTCCAAGCGCAAGTCCGCATGCTTACACAGAAGGCTACAGCAGCAGGTACATCCACCTGAATCACTTTAGCTTTATACATACAGGTATTCTTTGGCATACATGCTAATACTGGGCAGTGGACAGATGGGCAGACTACGAAGATGAGATCCAAAAGCTACGAAGCCAACAACAGCGGCAGTCACAATCGCAACAAAGCCAAGCTATACCCGACATACCCCTTCACTCCTCACCGCAGCAACAATCGTCACCTTCGAGCGAACGTAATGCAAGTCCGAGTCGTATATCATCCTACCTCCCCGTCCAAAACCGCCTCTCCTCTTTCTTGACCTCCCGCAAACCCCTCCCCGCACAGGCGGCCGTTCCCGCAACAAACGATCTTGTTGCTGCTCTGAATCGGGAGCAGAGTCTTCGAGCAGCAGCTGAGTCTAAGCTGAGCGCAGCATCTGGTGAACTGGAAGAGTTATCCGCGCAGTTGTTCATGCAGGCTAATGAGATGGTTGCAACCGAGCGGAAAGCACGTGCGAAATTAGAAGAACGGGTCGCGATTTTAGAGAAGAGAGATGTGGATAAACGGAAAAGGTTGGAGCGGTTAGAAGGAGCTGTGGCAAGGATTGAGAGAGTCAAGGGATTATTAGCTCCCGGAAGATGAAAAAAGTGTAGAAACTGGGCGAGCAGAGGATACCGAAGAATGGGTTGCAGCTTTACAAGGTTTAACATCTTCATTCGACTGCCGCACATATCGACCATCCTGCCCTACTAGCATCAGTTCTAGAACCTTTAGGTATCCGGTTTTAGGTCTGTAGGAGTTCACTTCACGGTATATGCTACGACTAGGTAGCTACTATTTCTATGATAGTCAGGGAAAAGGTTGTGGAGCATTTGATTTTGGGTCATGAATTTGCATTCGTTGAATATTGGCGTCCTTAGAGCACTTTATTGGAGCATTTCTGGTTACTTGGGTTCCGAGGAGGTATACTTTTACTATGCATAGACCGGAGTTATGTGGGCTGGATACCCCCTTTACTGAGTTTATGAATGGATTTTCATTTTGTTAGATCGATGGTTCAGCTGCATTGCGTGTTGGGACGCATCCAATCACTGGGGAGCCTTGTCTGAGAAGACGAGCTAAATCGAGAAGGAATAGCTTATGCCTGTAATAATAGTAATGATAATGATAATAATGTCATCTAAAAGGGTACTAGATTGTATTCTCTAACTCTTAGCTATTAGATTCGGTATTTCAGTAAGAGAAATTGATAGAACGCGGGGTTTAAGACATAATTGAAAACAACATTTCAATCAAGAATATCCAAACTGATCGCGGTTACATGTATTCTCAGTATTGTATATCTTGGAACTATTCTCGTTTCGAAATCAAATGATGGAGGTGATCTAATCTAACCAATACTAGAGCATTCAGGATTCAAAGTTTCTGTGTCACCTCATACACATCCAAAATCAATTGCTATTTCAAATACTCAACTCCCGCAAGGTGTAAATAACCTAGAAGCACCTTCCATATAGCCAACAACCTGCCCCGCTACACCCTTCAGCAATATTACTAATAGCCCCGAACCGCCAAAAGAGTACACCAAACCAGAACGTGGGTCGAGCTAAAGAAAACAACGAAAACGTGAATGATCGATTTCTTTGTTATCGTTCCCCCCTCCTTCCCGACCCGCATGTAACACAACCTACAGAAATATTAAACGCAAGACACCCCAACGGGGGGTTACAAGACAAGATAGGACTTTGTTGCATTTCAAAACCTGGGTCTAGATTATCTTCTTCGCGGATAGACGGGTAGGAAAGCCAATATTTGCTCCCATTATAGAGTACGTGTGTGGGTGGTTATAATATATCCTGAGATATACGGAGTAGCTTGTGTGTGTGTATGCGTGGGTGGAGGTTGTGAGTTTTGGATGTTTCTTTCTTTGTCTGTTTCCTCTTTTTCTTGCTAAAGATAGACATTGTTCCTTCTTTCATCAAGAGAACTAATATTGGCTTTTCGCGACTTCAATTTGGGGAGATCAATAGCAATAAGATACCTCTTTGAAAGGCAATTTTAGCAAGAAGCCTCGCTATATATGTTTATCTAAAGCTATAAGTGTTGGCAAGGCTGCGAAGTGGTAGGGACTTGTCATTGTCACAAAAGGATTATTTCTAGTTTCTTTGTCCGTTGCGGATGTTGGTTCCAACAACCTTTGTACGCCTAGCCCGGACCGAAGGGGAAAACCAACCGGTGCAGCGTTCCACATTTAGAAGCTGTGTATTATTGTGATTTACCAATGGGAGGTGTAGACCGTACCTCTGGGATTTTGATTCTGTGGAATAGCCAATGAGCTACTCTAGAGCTGGCTGATGGGTTCCCAGTAGACGCTACCACGTCCCTGGCTGGTGGTGTCCTAATATGTTAAGAGATGCGAGTTTATTCGCTACGAGTCACGACGCAGACTATAGTATCACCATCTTCTGGACTGACATGAAATTTTTGGAAACTCCTCATCAGAATCAGGATGCAGTAAGCCGCCACCAACATTTTCATATTGTTTCTCGTGGTGTGGGAATACTCTGCTTTCCAACAAGGATTATAATGCGGAGTAGGGGTCTGGAGCTATGAGGAACCAGATACGACCTTCACACACCGTGTGCTAGTTTCTAGAAAGACACAACCATGCTGCGTATTGCGGTCCCGATTGAGTGAACTATCGGATCATTAGACCCGCCCTGGTGGGTTCTGCATTATGAGATTTCTTTGTGCTTTGCTTCTGGGATGTCACATATTCTGTCGTCTGTGTCCGGTTTCTGCAACTGTGCCATTTTGCCGTGTGTTGGAGACGCAGGAAGTTATCCCACGTGAAAGCCGGGAGAGTTGCAAGTTGCTTGTGGGTTCCGAGCTACTACCTGCCCACCGTGCCTTTCGTACCTGTGTGGCTTTTCCGTTTATATTGAATCGGATTAGCAACGCATGCGGTCAGGTAAGTGAGCGTGAACTGTTCATGTGTGCCCGGGAACTCTTAGACAGGGCTGCAAGATGTTGATTGAGTTGTACAAGTAGGTGGAGATGTTCCGACTTTCAGTTCTTTATAAATTGCATCTAGCTACTCTCTGATTTTGATACCAGCAATATTTCTGTTGGAGAACATTTTCTCTTCACCTTTGATATTTCCAGCTCGGTCAGTTTCTTCGACAAGTGATAACTCCAGTCATATTCATACCGCTTGTTGTTTCAATTGTGTTCATTCGCCATGAAGATCTCATCTTCCTTCTTTCTCTTGCTATACTCTTGTGCAGTAGTTGCTGCTATTAGGTTGCATCCGGGAAGATTGATCCCACCGCTTCCTCCAGGAAGAGATAAAATGGCTTCCTCAAAAGCACTCTCTGAAGGAGCCTCTGATACTATGGGAGAAGCTTTCTTTACACAACTTCTTGATCACGATGATCCTTCTAAGGGAACCTTCCAGCAGAGATACTACTGGAACTCGGAATACTGGAAAGGGCCAGGTTCTCCAGTGAGTATCCTCTGAACAAGCCAAAAAGACTTTATTCATTTGATTACCTCTCTCCTAGGTTGTCATGTTTACGCCCGGAGAAACGTCTGCCGATGGGTATGATTTCATGTTGATTAATACTACCGTGGTTGGCCTTTTTGCGCAAGAGAGTGGTGGAGCGGCTTTGATCGTAGAGCGTGAGTTATCGTACTTCTTCATCCAGAGATAACTAATGACTGTATATTACAGATCGATTTTGGGGCGAGTCATCTCCATATGACATCTTGAACACTGAGAATCTTCAACTCCTGACGGTGCCTCAAGCAATCGCTGACTTCGTTTACTTTGCTAAAAATGTTGATTTTCCTTTTGATACGAATCATAGCAGCAACGCCGACAATGCCGTGAGTTTTACCCTAGACTAAAATTATGTGAATTACCTCTGACCAGTGTAGCCTTGGGTTTTCTCTGGGGGTTCTTATTCAGGTTCGCTTGCTGCGTGGACTGAGTCTGTTTCCCCAGGCACATTTTGGGCATACCATGCCACAAGTGCTCCGGTTGAAGTCGTTCATGACTATGTTTGTCCATCTTTTATTAATATCATTCATCTTATACTTACATTTATTAGTGGCAATACTTTGCTCCGATCCAGGAGAACATGGCGGCAAACTGTAGCAAGGATATGCAAGCCATTGTTGAATATATGGACCAACTCTTTGTGAACGGTACCGAGGAAGAAATATACAACTTCAAGGCGGCCTTTGGTTTACAAGATCTACAACATGATGACGATGTTGGTTAGTACGTATACCTGTTGCTACTCCGCTAGACAAAGATCGGATGCTGATAGTTGGTCACTTTTAAAGTGCTCTTGCATATGGACCATATATGTGGCAAAACAACGATTTCACTACCGGTTATTCTCCGTTCTTTGAATTCTGCGATGCTGTTGAGGTAGAGAATGTCCGTATTTAGTGCTCTATAACTGCTAACCCTGCGTAGGGGGTTGAACCTGGTGCGGCTGTTGTTCCCGGCCCCGAAGGAGTTGGACTTGAAAAAGCTATTAAAGGTTATGGCGAGTGGATAAGCAGTAAAGTCATTCCTAATTGTAAGAGTTATTCTTTCAATACTTGGTGCCTACTAAAACAAGAAACAGGGTGCCAGGAGGTTGGATACACCGATCCCAGGGACGTTTCCTGCTGGGACTCTCACAATGCCTCGAATCTTCAGTTTACCGATTACACTGTGTATAACGGTGCGGATCGCCAATGGTACTGGCTACTCTGTTCAGGAATGGAATACTGGGAAGAGTATGTTCCTTAATCCCTCCACTTTATGTTCTATATTTTCAGTCAATGTTAATGTATGGTAGTGGCGCCCCCCCAAATCAGCCAACTATCGTCTCTCGCATGCTCACCCCTGAATACTATTCAAAGCAATGCGATCTATATTTTCCACCGACGAGCGGATACACCTATCCTGAGAAGGCAAACTCAAGCATCAACACTCAGTCTTTTAATGCATTCACCAAGGGGTGGGACTTAGTCAATACAACGCGACTGATCTGGACAAATGGGTAAGTCTCAGCTTTCCTGATATCATTGCCCATCATCACTTCTATGTTGGCTAACTATAATTTGGCAGCGAGTTTGACCCCTGGCGCCCGGCCAGCATGTCATCAACCTCTCGCCCTGGAGGTCCGTTAACCTCAACCCCTGAGCATCCAATCCAAATTATCCCGGGTGGTTTCCACTGTAACGACCTAAATCTCGACAATGGAGTGGCCAACGAAGGAGCACAGCAAGTCATAGACGCCGAGGTAGCGCAGATTGTGAAATGGGTTGCAGAGTGGTATGATAAATGAGGGACTGGTAACAGAGGTGTATAGAAGGTGGTAGGAAATATGTGTTTGAATAGGGGGAGAGTATATATGGTCTCATGTGGCATATACAACCTCCTTCGTATAGTAACTTTCAACCATGACAGGACTAGATTGTATCCAGTCCTCTTTTTAGTTAGTAAATATAATAGCTTTTAAACCTTAAGATTCTCCTAAGCATCATAGGCGCGATGTGCTTCTTTCCAGACAACTTTTTTCCTCACATTAGCCGCCCGTATTTATCACTCGACACCACAAAATCTCCAATCACAGATCCGCACTGTCTGAAATAGACGTAAATGAATTTTGCACAAGAAGCTTCTCTTCATTGATCATAAGGCACATGACGTATTACTACACTGGCCCTCAATCTTTTTTATCATGATATCAAGCAAATCCCGATCCCATGCTTAGTTAAGTGAATTCCCAAACGAAAAGCTCTGAACCCCGGAATGATCCAACCTTCGCCCCTTAAACCTCAGTAGTAACCCTGGCCTTTGCGTTCGTTACCTTAACACCGAGCTGCTTCGCGCGTGTTACAATTTCGACTCTCTTTCTTGAGGATACGGAGTGGGAGATCCTAGATTGGGGTTGTCAGTTGGATTTTTCCTTCTGTTTGTTGTGAGAGTTGTATGTATATTAACGTACTCTGCGGCGTAGGTCTTGTTGTGCATGAGGAGGAGGTCGAGGTCTCGGACGTTGTTAACAAGGAAGGCCTTGTGTCCGGAGGGCATCATGTGGCGGGTCTTCTTGTTGGAGCCATAACCGATCTATATATCAAGAGTTCGATATCAGCCACTGCTTTTCATCATCCCATCTATTCCTGCTCTTTGACCATGGTGTTCTAGGCTTCCAATGGCAAAATTCCTTCATTCCTCCTCCGCGGACTTTGCGAGATTCACGTACCGATGGCATGGGGGCTTGGCCCTTGAATCGTCTTCGGAGAGCATTGTCGATACCCTTTGGCTTTCTCCAGCTGGAAGGGACACACTTGAATCGATCGCTCTGGTGTCTGTTGAAGCGGTTGGTGCCTATTATGATCCCGTCAACACTTCATTCTCTCAATTTTACACAATCAATTCCGTCCTCCACTTCCTATAGGTCATCGCAGGACATATCGCAGCGGGGACACAAGCTGGATCCAGAAGAAAAGTTGAACATACGCTTCTTGACGATCGGGACGTGCTTCTTTGCGGCAACCATCTGCAAATTTATTAGTACTTCAATTCCCAAGAGATATAATGCTATCCCAATCGCAAGGAATAATCTGTAATCATACCTTGTCGTCTGGTTTGTCGTGTTGTCGATTATGTCGAATTCGATTACCTCTCGATTTTCCTCTACATTTCCGCTTAGCGAAATTTCGAGGTTCAAGAGACTCACGTGATTTAGACTAAGGGCTAACCCTTCCAACGAGATGCATTACGGGAGAATGTTAATCCGCTGCATTATCGTCATACTGCGTAAGTGAAGTGATACTGATACACTGATATTGGGGGTATTAATTATAGAATCAAGACAAGAGGCTCAGATGTTTCCAGTTTTCAATTAGTTATTCTGATCGTAACTGAGCTGAGCTTCGGTGTGTTATCTCGTAAAGCAGTTCAAAAAACCGCAAAGTTTTATCCGTCTATTATGACGACCAAACCACCAGGGTGTAACATTATAACTGTCGCCGTGTGATATATGAAATACCCTCTAAATCCAATTCCCAGTTCCATATCCCAATTACTGTTGCGCGCATTGTGGGCCTCCACCTTCGTCATCGTCCTCATCTTCCCATCCACCACCAGCTCTTGGATCACCAGAACCAGCTCCAAACTATGCTTGTCAGTGACCGTTAATATAGTTATAAAGGTGAAACTTACATCTTCAATATCCGCATCGGGCTCGAATTCTACTTCATCAATTTCTGCCGCCTCAATTGGAGGGGCTGGCTTAGGAAGAATACTTTGGAGGGAGGTGAAATCGGCTGTGTTTTCAGTCCATCCATCATCCGGGAACTCGATCTTGACAACCAGGAAAAGGTCGCCTTTCTGGTCACTCTTCTTAAGTGGCATACCTTCGCCCGCCACTTTCAGTACCTGGCCAGGCTTTAGAACCTTTCCTTGTGGGTGGTTTAAGTGAATGCCACGGCCGTCGAGATGTTTCAGGACTACTCTTGAAAATCCGCATAGAGCTTCGGCCAATGTGATATTCAGTTCGGCTGATAGATCATTTCCTGCCCTCTGGAATATCGGGTGGTCCTCCTCTACCAAAGTGAACACAATATCACCCGGTATTTGATCCGGCACCTGGTCTGCCTCACCCTCCAGGACTATTCTCTCCCCTTCCCTAGCGCCTCTTGGGATGTAGATCTCCAACACCTTCTTTTCCAAAGTTGTTCTCTTTCCTTTGCACTTCTTACACCTATCCTTCTCCTTGAAGATCTTTCCTGCTCCGCTGCAAGCGTCGCAGACCACTCGCTCCTGGGTAACTAATCCTGGACCGACAGATCGCAGGCCGATAGTCATGCCATTTCCTTTACACCGCTCACAGGTTTGAGGCTTTGCCTTATCTTTCCCACCGGTTCCTTTGCAGTGCGTGCAGATCACATTCTTAGTGCTTGCGAATTTAACCGTCTTCCCTTTGTATAACTCCTCCAAAGTTACCTCATACTTTTGCTCTTCATCTGCACCCTTGCGTGGACGTCT
The DNA here is from genome assembly GCA_021399445.1 of Xylogone sp. PMI_703. Lineage (NCBI taxonomy): Eukaryota > Fungi > Ascomycota > Leotiomycetes > Xylogone > Xylogone sp. PMI_703. The sequence goes on along the minus strand of JAJTUQ010000007.1, from coordinate 611,114 downwards.
TGGACCTGCACCTCCAAATCCAGATGGCATTCCGCCACCCATGCCAAACATCTGCTGTAAGATATCATCTAGGTCCACTTCCGCACCCATTGGACCACGACTTCCATCAAATGCGGCCATGCCATGAGTATCATATAAATGTCGTTTCTCTTCGTCCGAGAGAATCTCGTATGCTTGACTAACAGCCTTGAATTTCACATCTGCTGCTTCCCTCTGGTCTTCGGGCACCTTATCAGGGTGATGCTGCAGGGCAGCCTGCACGATGTCAGTACTCGTGGACCACGAGTCTCAAGTAAAGGCCAACCTTGTGATACGCCTTTCTGATCTCGGCCCTCGTTGCATCCCTGCTCACCCCCAACACCTCTGCAGACTGTTAGCATTCGTCGAGGACTGATAATTGTGAGAGGTTTTACCATAGAGGTCAATTTCTTCCGCTGACGAAGCCATACCAAAGGTTCAGCAGCTCGGTTTGGTAATAAGATAGAGAGATCTGAAAACAGATCGTCTCAAGATGCAGAAAGCGAATGCTATTCCCTTCGTTCGGCCGAACAAAGAAACGTTCTGCAAACCGGGCAAAACGCAAGGATTGGTAATGGCAGGCTGAGAGTGACGGAAGTCCTCTCACGGAATATTTACCTTTAGCGTGCTTTTCCGGGGGCGAGGCAAAGAGACGGCAAGGCGCTCGGACCAACCAGGCTGCATATTCGAGATACTCTTTTCTTTATAGCGAGGTCTACACAATGGACTTGCACTAATGTTTCCAGAGATTGGCCAAATTGATATTTACTAATGTTGAAATTGACGGCGAGGAGAACGCTTGGTTCATCGCGGATATGTCTCTTTTGCCGTCAGACACGGAATGCCTCAATATCCGCTCGTGCAGCTGCTGAAGCTCGTAAAGCTGTGGTAAACCTCTCTAAGTCAAGCCCGGCAAGGACAAGATTTGCTCCCTCGCCTACAGGATATCTTCACCTGGGTTCGCTCCGGACCGCACTTTTTAATTATCTTGTAGCAAAGAAGACAGGCGGCCAATTCCTTTTACGAATTGAAGATACTGATCAGGTGACTTTTTATATGTCCTTCAAGGATTCCTGAATTCGCTAACTTGTAAAGAAACGAACAGTCTCCGGCGCAGAGGATAGGTTATTTATTGATTTGCAATGGGCGGGTATTCATTGGGACGAAGGTCAGATATTTAGCAATATATTTTCCTTAAACACCAGCTCACCCTGTATTCAGGTCCTCTGGTAGGAGGGCCTTATGGCCCGTACAGACAAGTATGTGTTTATGTATCTGTTGGAAACACATGCGCTTACTATTTTAGTCCGAGCGTACTTCTATATACCAAGAACATGCTCAGAAGTTATTGGAGTCAGGTCATGCATACAGGTGCTTTTGTTCTGCCGAGAGACTGCATACTCTCGCTGAGCATCGCAGCAAGCAAGGGCTGGCTCCAGAGTATGACCGAAAGTGTGCCCACATCCCGAAGGAGGAATCTAATGATAGAGCTTCAAATGGTGAATCTCATGTGATCAGACTCAAAGTCCCGGAGCAGTATCCCCAATTCAATGATCTTGTCTATGGAATAGTTAGACAAAAACCAGCTTTGAAATTTGCAAAAACACCTGGCGGCTCCTATGATGACCCAATACTGCTCAAATCTGATGGGTTCCCTACATATCATCTTGCTAATGTTGTGGACGATCATCTGATGCAAATAACCCACGTTATACGGGGCGCCGTAAGTTTGCGTATGGAGGGTCTGTCTTGTGCTAATCATGTTCCCAGGAATGGATGCCATCCACCCCCAAGCACCTTGCGATGTACGATGCCTTTGGATGGACTGCACCACAGTTTGCGCACGTCGGTCTCCTAGTCAATCATAAAAATCAGAAGTTAAGCAAGCGCGATGGCTCAATTGATATATCTTCCTATCGGGAGCAAGGCATATTTCCCGAGGTTTTAACTAACTTCGTAGCTCTTCTTGGATGGTCTCACAGTGAGAAAACCGATGTTATGGACTTGCAGGAACTAATAGAAAAGGTAAGATAACTTCCTAGCTATTGTTATTTTATCTAAGCGATAGGTAGGCTACAATGAAATATACCCGAGGCGATACACGTGTATCATTCGAGAAACTCTGGTATCTCCAAAAGATGCATGCTCAACGGTATGCCGTTAAAGCTCAAGAGGATAAGCCAAACAATGCTTCACATGATCTTATGGAGCTCGTTGTAAAGCCTATCCTACAGATTCTCGATCACGATCCAAGCTTGGAAACACAGAAGTCTGGGCTGGAGAAGAGATTCCCAGATAGAACCACAAGAGAACAATATGTGTACTCAGTCTTACTAGGCGATGTGCATAACTACAAGACACCATCTGACTTTGTCACTCGGAATAAATACTTTTTTAGCCCGCCTAGTTCAGACGTTCTTAACTCAGGCATTCCAAAACTTCCACAGAGTGCTTCTGACCCAAAGCAGTTGAGCTTGTTGGCCATAAAGTATATTCATGACAGTCTCGCCGAAATTGGTGCAACAGATTGGGAAGAATCCAAGCTGAAACCTGCAATTTTGGAGATTGCCCAACACGGATTTCCAAAACATGACACAATCCACACCCCAGAAGAGACAGGAACCTACAACAAGAAGTGGATGATATTGGTGCATCAGTATCTGCGATGGGCACTCCTGGGTGGCATGCCCGGACCTGATACAGGAACGATATTGAAGGTGTTAGGAAGGGACGAGACTTTTGTAAGACTGGACGAGGCTATTCTAGCGTTAGAAAGGTGATATAAGCATGTTAGGAGCTTCTGATTTGAAAATACGAAAGAATTTGGGCGAGCGTATATTAGACTAGCTCCCATTTGACCAGGACTCCGCTCCAGGTAATATTATTTACGCCATGCAATGCTTAATTCGACCAAGTCCGCTATAACTTTTCCTTTATCGAAGTCTTCATAAGTTGAAGAGAGTCTATGATTCAACGGAAGCTGTAGCTGGAGCAGTCTGGTCGACTGGCTCCTTGGGGTTCTCTCCTAGCCCATTAAATAGCTTTGCCTTGATTTCACCAGCCATTAATCCATTCCACTCCTCTCCAGCAATTTTCTTACTATCTCTAACTACCTTCTCCAGTTGCTGCTCGAGCCCCCTGTTAGCCACGGTACCCATCGATGCCCTTCCAGAGCGCGATATGCCGTTTGCTGTCTGAAATATTCTCGATTTCAGATCAAGCATCTGCTTACTACTGTAGTCCCGGTTTGCGAATAGCGGGCTTTGGCTCAAAGTCTGCACCCAGTACTTATTCCAAAGTTGATCCAAGAGATGGCTATCTAGGGTGCTCTTGAAGTGCGACACTTCTAATGAGTAATAACGGCTGCTATGAGCACCAAAATCCTCTATCTTTGATAGCGGAATTGCCTGATAGCCATCATCTGCTGCCGCATCCGTAGGCTTGTAGTTCTCTGGATATGTCCTAAACGCTCCTATTTCGACCTTTCCTGCCGAGATAGTGCGATCTGGGTCGATGACAACGGCAAGAAAAGGATCCGAGAAGGTCTGCTGGGTAGCTTGTGTGTTAACATCAATACCACTCAGCCAACAACCGTATCCCGGATGGCTGTGGTACCATCCAACGACATTCTCCTTCTTTCCTTGAGTAATGCTTGCCTGTGTATAGGCTACCATGTATTCGTTCGCCTCATCCTGAGCATTAACTCTCGTCTCTGTGCCTTCAACCGGTAATCGGAATGCATCTGTGACGATGAAGGTATCCCCGGCAATCTTTCCTTGCATCAAGCCCATCACTTCAATAGAACCTCCAGAACGAGCATGCATGACCATTTTAAGGAGAGCCACAGCAGAGATGCGGACCTTCTTGAAGTGGTTCGGATCGCTCTTCCATGGTTTTGCAGTGTTTATTGCCTTCTGTTCATCTTGATCATATGAATAGAGGGCGTCTCGGTGGGGATCTACTAGCTCGATCTTATTGTCGAGCTCTGTTATCGATAAGGTGAGCTTAATAATTCATAATAGTTTTGGTCTGAAGAAGTTCACTTACCCCATGACTTATAAGCAGTCTCCATGATAGCAATACGAAAGCCTCTGGGCTCGAAATTAAAGGAGGCTTATTAGTGGGTGGGAGACCTGATGTAGTTTGAGATACGATAAAGAGGGAGCCTTGAGGTAATGCGGGACCCGGATCAATAGCTTCCCCGTTGCTCCGCCATCCGTAGCCACTAACTGATTGCAGACAGACGCTCAAAGGGAAGAGGTTCTATTGCACTGATACCTGGATGTCTAAGTTTTTGAGTCTTTTCTCTACTATTGCATTTATGCATTTATGCTTCTGGAAATGTCTTCCAACAAAATTGTGGTGAAAAGGTTTGCGGATAGAGTCACACAATGTCGTAAAACAGTTCTTTTGGTAAATATTTGAATGGGGTATTGAGAATTACTACTCCTCGCTCTACGAATAGTTAACACTAAAGCTCCTCCACCTCATCTGTCATGGAAGTATTATAGCGATGCTATTTAACGATGGATAATTCAACTCATAACAGCTGGACTGCTACTCGAAAGTCTTGAGCTCCTTGTTTGGCAAGTAAAAGAAATACCTGTCACGTTGGCTGTCAGATTTACAAACAGGATCGACTAGCGACATGGTCAGATCCATGAAGTATGTTGTACAGCAGCCATTTCGTAACTGGCTATTCTACAATAGCCACTCGGTGCCACCTGCTGACTATTTGTGGTGCTGTACGTCGTATACCGAACCTTGGCCAGGTACCGATACGCCAGGATGTTATTTGTTTGGGGCTACAAAACAAGATCGCTCAGCTCGGTTCAGCCGCCGCATCAGGTACCGCGGGGTTGTTGCTACCCACTCGCCCACTTTTAGTGCAGGCCACCGTTGCTGTGTCAACCACAACATTAAACTCGAAACAACCATATCTAAACGACGTCGTCACTGCCCCCATTCACACTGAGACAGACCACAACCACTCACACTTTCCCTTCTACAATCGTTGATGAGTCCTTAGCAATATCTGGAGATTTCGCTATTGCGATTGCATCTTGCATATTGCTGACTTTCATTCACCATTATTAACATAGACTGTCCCTCACTGAGAACCTATTCTACCTTAGGGGTGTCTGTCGCCTCCTGCTAAAGGGGAATTCCCATTCATACTATATATATACCCCTTTAATATAGTGCTTTGTGGTCACAATTTTACTCATGGATACTGGCTCTTTGGTATCGCAGGTTTCTGCGATCATTGGCCAACTCCACGGTCTCTTTGACGAGATAGGAGTTCCAGGTCACGAGCGAGAGGAGAGAGAATCAGAGGTAGGTGATGTCGCAAACCATATGGCAAGCTCAAACTAACATTGATTAGCTATTCGCTGCATTATCAGAAACCTTAAATAACCAAGTGCGACGAGTGACTAACGAGAAGAATGATATGACAGAGGAAGCTCAGCATATCATCACTACCATCAGACAGATGGAAAACTCCTTAAACGACAACAAGTCTCGACATGAATACGAAACGGCAGATGACGGTCTAAAGATCACTTACCCGTTAACACGATGCTTACAAGTATTAAAAGAAAAACATCTTGCCATGGCAAGGCTCCATAGAGAGCGCTTTGAGCAGGTACAAAGTATGCTTAATATCTCTCCTAGGTCAAATAACCTCACTTATTATTCATCACTAACCTGCAATAGAACTTGCACAAGCTTTGGAATCTTATGCGTCCCACCTGGAGCCATCTTTCATCAAAATTACTTTACCGCCAAGCAAGCCAAATGCAAGTATACCTCCTACGTTCGATCTGTCACCATCCTACGTTGAGGCTCTTGATGACGAGTTTACACGAGTGTATGAGGAATACACTCGCCGTATTTCGGCAGTCAAGACTCTTGCTGAAAGTATCATCCAACTCTGGGCTGAGCTTGGAACGCCTCAAGCTCAGACAGATGGAATGATCGTCAAATACTACCGAGATGCACCCGAACAGCTAGGTCTGCATGAAGACGATATTTCTCGTTTACGAAGCAAGCGTGATAAATTAGCAGACGAGAAAAAGGCACGCGAGAGGCGTCTCAAAGACCTCAGAGCTACAGTTGAAGGCCTCTGGGATCGTCTTGGTATTGAAGAGCCCGAGAGAAAAAGATTCCTGAACGGCAATCGCGGTTGCGGAGTACGACAGATCAATGAGTTCGAAGATGAACTTGCCCGGTTGAATGAATTGAAAAGACAGAATCTACATCTATTCGTGGAAGAGGCAAGATACAAGCTGCAGGAGCTCTGGGATAGTCTCTACTTCTCTGAAGATGAAATGCTCGAGTTTACTCCGGCATTTTCAGATGTCTACAGTGATGCTTTACTTGAAGCACACGAACAGGAGATTTCCAGGCTCGAGGCTTTGCGAGAGCAGCGTGCGCCAACGCTCGCCCTCATCGACAAACACCGATCGCTAGTGAGTGACCGTAATGAACTTGCTGCTTCGAGCCAGGATGCATCTCGTCTCATGATGCGTGGCCAGAAGGGAGAAAAGCGAGACCCGACAAGACTTCTTCGAGAGGAGAAGATGAGAAAACGCATCGCCAAAGAACTGCCAAAGATCGCAGCAGATCTGAGAAAAATCCTTGAGCAGTGGGAAGATGAATACGGTCGGCCATTCTTGGTTCACGGAGAAAGGTATCTGGATGAGTTGGAAGCTGCTGATCCACCGCAACGATCGAAGACCCCAGTGGGATCTTCTACCACTGCTAAGAAAGTTGGGACAATTGGTCGGAGTAACACTATTAATATACCGACAAAGCCTCCGGCCCCAAGCAAGACACCAGTTTCCGGAGGCAATAACACATTAAGGCGGAATCCCTTCGCCAGCTCAGTTTCCACAAACGGAGGTCGAACGCCGTCCCGAATCCCAGCCCGTACACCATTGTCGAACCTTGATCACGGCAACAACTCCCCTGAACGTAAAGTCCTCGAGTCAAAACGGAGTGACGGAACTATTCGCAAAATGGGACCGCCTCCAGCTAGGGTTCCACCTCCACGGATGCGAGATCTCATGCCGCCATTGGCTCCGACGCCAGCGTCTCACACAAGACATGAGAGTGAGGATTCAATGATTGTTCGCCACATCAGCCCCGAAGATGTGTATGATGACCAGCAGTTCAGACATAGTAGATCACAGTCGCATTATGATCATAGTACAATGCGGCTGAATGAGCGACTTCCCCCAGCGCCTCCTAGTAGACAGCTCTCACAGCTCTCACATCACTCGAATACATCTGGCACATCTGGCACCGCCACAACAGTCTCAGGCTCAGAAAACTGGGAGACTTATGATGATGCATCTGAGCCGGAAGAAGATGCGACGGAGGAGTATTATGCAAGACTCCGGGCTACTCACAATAAAAGATTCACTCCAGAATACGGGCCACCAGGAGGCCAAAAGAAGTCACGAGGCTTGCCGCCATATGGAGGGCAGGGAGGCCATGGAGGCATCGCGATGATAGATGCGGAAGGCAATCGAATTCCGTCTGGCAGTGAATCAAACTGGACCGATGAAGATGCTTACTAGGCGGTGCCTGTGACATCCACATTCCTGTCGTTTTTGGTTTTCTGTTCAGTTTTATCCAGGAGCAGTCTACGAGGATTATGATTAGCAACCGTGATGATGACGGCTTATATGACGAAGACGACCATCCCTTCTTTGCTTTAATCACCATGTTCAGTTCTGCAGCGCTTTCGGTTTGAAAGGATGGCGCGTTCCGGGTTACTTCTGGAGAAGAAAAGTTTCTTGTTTTTATATCTTGTATTTGTTTGTAGCATTGTGTTTTGATTATTTTTTTCAGCTTCTTTTACTTCTTCCTGACGATCTTAGTTCGTCTGAATTGGCCATATACCGGGATGGTGGGGTTTCTGGCGGCAGACTTGGTTTCATTTAGCAGGCGTAATACGGGGCTGCGTAATGCAATCGGAAGGAGAGAGAGTTCTATGGCGTTAAGTGATGCTTGGCAAAGAACTTGTATTTTTTGCTTTCTTGTTTGAGTAGAAATGATACTCGTGGATCATATATCTTTTTAATGCTGTTAAGTGAATAAGCGTAGGTTTGCTGTTAGTTATTGTAAGCAATGTAGTTGTCTGATTATTATCCCAGAGAGTCCGTACAAGTGTGAATGCCTCATTGCCAAAGCCCATATCACACATGTTTCTACGGAGGACATAACGGGAAGAAATCGCTACATCCTCTAGGAGGTAAAGACAACCAAAAGGAGAAAAAAACCAGATGTAACCAAAGCACGGATCGCCCTCCCTCCTAGGATGGCACAGATACATGAACATCAAGAAAAGAGCGCCACAGTGTACGTGTAGCGGCAGTTTCCAGGGCAGTGCCGGTATTCTGGAAATGACAACCCTCCTCTGAGGCTCAAGTAAAGGGGGAAGAGTCAGGAGGAGGAAGAAACAAGCGCCTCCTCCTTGCCCCTGCGTCTGCGCGGCGCCTGTGTCTGTGTCTTGTGTCGTTAAGCCTCCTCCAGCGCTTACAGGAGGTCTGCTGCGGCGGTTGTTTTCGATGCAATTACTATATTATTGGATCGTGCTCTGTTTTACGGTAAAACAGAGGAATGTTCTGAGGAATTAGCCTAGTGGGTTGCTTTGGATTTTGTGTGGTGATGTGCATGTTATGAATATCTATGAGAAGGAACTGGAATATTTTTTTGGTCAACTTGACTTATAAAGTATAACTTATTGTGTGATCCGGGATTTTTATTTTTGGAGATGAGTTTTATTGTGTTTGATTTTTCTTTTTCTTTTCCTTTTACACCTTCTTTGCTTTACTTGTCCTAGGAAGAGGTTCTGTAATAATTTTCCTGCCTTTGATACAGTGCTTGGTGTTTGCGTGCGGCGTAGGGCGGCTAGAGATGTTATTATTGGGTTTCGTGACCTTATTCTTGGACGATAGGAGGTGGTTGGGGTTTTGATTTAACGAGACTGATTGGAGCCGGAGGGGATGCGAGGGCCGGTGGGTTAAGCGCCTGGCGGGCCGTCTCGCGCTGGCGGTTTGTGTGATTTCTTGCATGTGCGATTTACCGTATTTGTGATCAGCCAGTCGGTATCTTCGCTTTGTGCAAATGGTAGAGCAATGCGAGTGGGCCACTCCATATCTTTATTTATTCTATCATTTCATTTCTATTTTTGAGAAATACTGAGTTGATTAGGGGGATGGAGCTAGTTTTACACTCTCTGCAGAGTTCTCCTAGTACTGGGTGTTTAAATTTGGTCGCGTGCTCTGTAGCCTCTTAGGTGGAGTTCGTTGGCTGCTGTTGGCTGCACTTGGCAAATAACCGTACAGCTTGGAGGAGGGCACTGCACATAATCTCCTATCTGGAAGCTTGGGGGAAAAGGGGACATCTGCTTCCTGGCGACGACCAAGCTGGGTCCAGTGCGTTGCAGCACAGCAAGTTGCAGCATCCTGCTTGTTGCTATTTAGTGGAGTCTTCAGCATGCGAGGAAGCGGTGCGGCACCTTATTTTTAGTCGGCGACAGCGGCAACTGCGATCGATGGAGACCTGGAGCCCAGCGGCCTCCAGCGAGTGAACATCGTTCCCAGCACCCGTCAACCTCTATTCTCCGGCAGTGGGTCCCAGCGTCGTGGACGGGCATGGCGGGAGAGTCTGCACGCACCGCACATACCCATTCTGCCATTAAGCGTACGTAGGGCAGCTGAAAGGCTGACGTACAATGATGTCGTTGCGACCGAGAGTTCGTGAAGACTCACAGTGCACGGCATGATCCAAGCAAGAGGAAAGTAGGGTTGGGTAAGGTACACACAGACGTTACAGCAACGGTGATTCCGTACAGCACTTTACAGTAATTATGCAGCAGCGGTGACCCCGAGCAGATGGCAAATAGCAGCGCAGGGAATTTGCGAGTGGTTGCGGCGGGTTATCGATTACCCGTAACTACCAGTAGTGGGGACCAACCGTGCTGGGCTCAGCTCCGAGGGAAGATGCCCAGGTGCCCAACTACAAGACCTGACAGTACGGAGTAATACCGGACGAATGAGTGCCAATCCAGCAGGTAATGCCCGCGGTCCAATGTTGTTAATTAACATCAGACTCTGGGACTCCGTACGCTGTTCCAGGCCCGGGTGATCCAGCTTGTCCCTTGCTGCTTGTGCTTGGTTGAGATCGGATGCGGCCGATGAGTTGAAGAAGTTGAAGAAAGGGGCATGCTGTGTACTGTGCACTGTGTACTCCAGAGCTACCTCGCTGCTTAATTGTTGCAATACAAGTGGCTATCATGGAAGTCCCTCGAATATTAGTGAGGGTGTTTCAACTTACAGTGGCTATTGAGCTGGTATTAATAATGCTTGAGCTCCCCAGCGCAGGCGTCTTTGGTAAGCAGCAAGAACCTGCAAAAAGCCCGAGCTCCAGCCAACCAGCCGGCGTCTCGGGGCCCTGGATTTACGGGACTCTGCCCTGCAACCCGCCGTACAGGTTAAAATTCATCAGTTAGAGAAGAGGCCAACCATGCCCAACTCCCGCCACGCCCCCATTATTCCTCACCCTTTTGGGCCTCTCCCCCAGCCTGGGCTTTTTGTGTTGGTGAGTTGCTTTCTTTCTGCTTGGGCGTGACTTGTTGCTGTTGCTGTACGGTACTGCCGTACTGGATCATTATTGTACCCGTAGTGCTTGCTGGATGAGTGCTTGTGCTGCTCTGTAGTTGTCTGTCTCGTCTGTTTTGGTGTGCTTCTGCGTGCTTGGGGGGTTGCCGGCCGGTCGAGGGTCCCTTTTTGCTGCAACGCTTCCATATCCCGCCCCATTTCAGATCTCCATCGCCATCGCCATCTCTTTCTCCTCCTCCATCCTTCCTCCCCAAAACCCCGTCTCCCCTTTCTCATTTCTCATCCATCTTCCCTTCTCCTGGGCCATCTTAATCTCACCTGCTGCTGCATCCATCAATCCTATCCTCTTCTCAACTAGGCCCAGCTGCACGCACGCAGCTCCCTCGAACCCTTTTTTTGCGCACACGCTTGCCCCGTTTGCAACAGCTTCCCTCTTTCCCGCCCAACCCTGCTGCCGACGAGACGCACCCGAACTCCATCTTTTTTCGCCGCTCGAGCCCTCGCTGACCAAACAATCCCGTCCTGGCAATTCGCCTTGTGCTTTCCGCGACGGCTCGTACGATACCCCTATAATACCAGATTCGAAGAAACACGATTCAAAGCCATCTCATCGATTCATCGGCGTGACTGGCACTCGAGGTTGGTGTGATTGTCTACGCAGCTTTGCTTGCCCAAAGGTTCTGCGTGTCGACGTGTGAGTGTCCCTGGCGCGCCACCACCACCACCACCACCACCACCTGTGAATGCCACCGCCGTGATTCCTCGAGGCTGAGACTTACCACTCAGTAGTCTTTCGTTTCTCGTTTCAGCGTCGCCATCCGTACCCAACAATCCGATCTTCAGTTCTATCGTCGCTGGCTGGATCCACAATTTATACAAGCAAGGGCAGGCAGAACAAATCTTACGCGAGCACTGGGGCTGTCATCATCATCATTATCATCATCACTCACAGCCATCATCTCGTAGCTGACTCTCTGTTCAATTTGACCATTTTTCATTGAAGTCAGAGCTCGCACTATCTCTCTACCCGATCTAAGGGCTGGATGGTTTGAAGAAATCCGATACATTCATCGTTCGCAGATACACAGTATGAGGGAAGTCAACTTCAGCATCCCCAATGTTAACAAGGCCTCGGTGGGCATCACCACTGCCCTCTACGATCGCCGGGCCCTCGATTGCACGTCTACGCTTCCTCTAATCAACTCCCTCAACCACCTCTCATATCTCACCACCTCCTCGGCCCGCATTCGGGACATCTTGACTGTCGATGGCGGTATTGAGCGCTTGGTCTGCCTCCTGAAGGCTGGCCGTAGCAAGGATTTGATGGACATGTGGAAGTGGAATCTGGCATTCCAGTGTGTGGTGAACATAGGCGTTCGCGGTTCGGAGAATGTCCGCACTCGCGTCGTGGAGGCAGATATGGTCCCTGTCATTGCGACCATTCTCGATAACTACATCAAGGTTGTCGATCGGTGTCGTGAGAAGGCCGAGGAGGCCAAAGCAAAAACCTTGCAAGAACGGCGTTTGCAGGAGGGTGGGCGCTCTGGAGACCATCGATCTGCTCACAAGGCAGCTTCTTTCACCAACCGTCCATCTCGATTTGATGCCGATTACCGGGCTTCTCGACGCCAGGCACCGCCGCCATCGCTCGACATCTCTGCAAACTATACCCATCCATCTCTTGGTACAGCTGTTACGACTACCACGGGAAGAATAGATGCTGCAGCAGCTGGACCTCAATTCCCACTCACCTCTCCTCCTGAGCGCACTACCTTTGCACCCCATAGACACCACCACGGCCACCATCATCACCATCACAGCAGTCGCAGCCCAGAAACTCGCCAGAGTCTTCTGCCACCGAGCCGTCATCATGCCCAGCCGCTGGCCACCGTCCCCTCCATGGACGCTGCGGATGGCTTCAATTTGAGGCCTGTGCGCGATGTCGATCGTCTTCCATCTATGATGTCTGGTTTCCACACTAGTGCTACCTCCCAACCCGAATCACCCACTACACCTCTTCCTCCCATGCGACAATCCGCTACGGCCTCTCGCTCTACATCCATACCCGGTCCTTCTTCAGGCCACTCACGCAGACGACCATCCATCCGCCAGCAGCAATCCACTGCTGGTGATGTGGACGAGCCAAGTGTGGATGGCGGCGCGTCAGATGAATCAGGAGGAGACCCAGATATTGCAGGAGAGCACGCACAAATGCAATCGGATGTGGGAATGAACATTGAGGAGGCTGACAGCATGCTCACAGCTGTCGAGACGCCTCTAGGATTGACCACACCAACAGTCTCGGAAGCTCAGGATGCCACTGGAACATTCAACATCACTCATCGTTCGCCGCTGGATAGCAGCATGATTAATGATACTCCTACCCCAACTGGTCCGACCATGGGGATCTCGCCTACGCCCCAAACCATTACTAACACCCCGCCCGCAATTTCAATGAACTCAATCCCTCGATATCTCCTGGACCGCCCTACTCCTGTCAATGCCCAAGTCTTGGCTTCTATGCCACGAGACGAAGATGTTCTTATGTCACTTCAATTACTCGCTTATGTGTCGAAATACTGCAACCTTCGCTCCTACTTCCAGCGCTCCCACCTAGTGCCAGCGCTGAAGATTGGCAGCGACGAGCTCCGCTTGCTTGACAGATATTATGACACGACGTCCACATCCAGCTCCCGTCATCACGGTTCGACGAGCTCTACCAGCTCGGAATCATCAGCTAGTCGTCAAGAGCAAGAGGAAGAAGAGGAATTCTTGCTTCCCGATGACTTCAATATCTTCCCCTTGGTTGAAAAATTCACAGTCCGTCACCATTCGCCAGATATGCAGTACTGGGCGGGTGTTGTAATGAGAAACTTGTGCAGAAAGGATGATGCGAGAGGTGGGATTAGACAGTGTGCTTATTACCAATGTGGAAAATGGGAAGAATATACCAGACAGTTTGCTAAGTGCAGGAGGTGCCGACGGACCAAGTATTGCAGCAAAGAGTGCCAGAAGAGTGCTTGGGTGTTCCATAGACACTGGTGTGTTGCTGTAAACCAACAGACTGATCAAGCTATGCAAGAAGGAATGCCACAGACTCATGCTGGAAGTTCTTCATAGAGAATGCTGTGGAGTAGCAACGCACTGCATCTGTCTATCGCAATTGTTTACGTAGGAGAGCGGGAAGGAAAAGATATATTCTAGGAGTTACTTGGGCTATAATAACAGAGGACCAGGGTCGCCTAGAGCTATAAGAGAGAAATGAAGGATGAAGAATAAAGGTCTATGAAGAGAACGGAACGAGAAGGACAGTGGGATAGTTAACCCTGTCATTAATTGGATGTCATCATCTGCGTATGTGTGTCCGGTCAGCGATCTTGGAATATAGGGATATGAGTGTTGGACAAGTGGTGGTTTGTGGAAGGTTTAAAGGCTTGGTAGAGCATTGTTCTTATCCCCCATATCCGCATCGAGGTTATCACCAGCTACGGATTCTGCTCCGCTTTCTTATATCATTAACGTCACCAACGATATTACCATCTTCAATTACCGCTACACACTTTCGACTGAAATCAGTTGAGGGCTTTTATCACGTCATTCATTAGATGCACCTCCATCTGATCACTATTATTAGGCTATGAATGCACTTCCTGGCGCCGGTTGGAATTACCTCGATTTGCAGGCATATTAAAATGAGCGTCTCATGGCCTGCCAACACAATGCTCCATGTCTCTTTATACATCTCAAACCAGTCTCGACTGTCTTCAATCCCTGTTATCATTTTTATACCATATCATCATATCATGTGCATAGTAGCAAAGGCGTTTAACATCGTTATTATTAGTTTTTTTGGACATCTTTTGGTGTTTCTGGAATGCTTTTCATGGAGCTGTTTCAATTTGTGTTTTTAGTGCTGCCTATTGTCCCCACTGGGCTAGAGCAAAACACGTTCTATGTTAATGCATCTGTAATGTGTCTATGATGTTGTTGTGGCTGTGCTACTCTGTGTTGAAATGTCCCGATTCTCTCCATTGCAACTGCCTCTTGATTTTTGTAAGATATTTTGAGGTAGAGGTTTCGGGGTTCCTGGGGTATGTGTACGTCACTTCCTGTACTTTGATACCATGGGTTCAGCCGAGCTGCGTATGCCATGTTACTCCTTCCACGATGTTAAGAAGTGATTAGCAGTAACTAGAGAAGTTAAATGAAGACGGAATCAAAGAAGTTATTCTGAATGTGTCACCGTAACTAAGCTGCTCTCAACTCCTACTATATTCTCTCGATGTTATAATGACCGTTCTATTCAGATACCCATTTTACCCTAATTCCTTTTCATCAAGAAGTTCTCCGTTACTTCCATGATCATGAATACTACGCTTTCCACCCTGGGTATATACATAATTTCGTTTCCCGCCCTAATTATTTATCTGGAGACCAAAGAAAACAGTAAAAAGATGACACCGGTCCAAAAATGCATACCATATCTCCTGAATAACGCCCCTTTGTATTCCTTAGAGAGCCACCATGGTTTAAATTGGATATATTGCGCCTACGACCCAGCCATTAAGAAGAAGAGGATGATGTACTTGAACTTTCCGTAAATTAATCCCAGCGATGTCCTGTGGTATTTTGAATGAGGGACGATGTCTAAGCGGTCGTTTCCCTCTTGATGCGGTGCGGCACTACCCTCCCATTAATTGTCGCTACCGGTTCGGGAACTTCTCGGCCTAGAGCCTTTAACTTCTCCAAGAGATGGCTGACGGGGAGATTATTAGCCACGCTCTCCTTTCTCACTAGGACTTCTCGTGATAGTTCTGCTAATCTTCTTGCGTGGTAGAGGAAGTGGTCTTGGATCTCGCGCTTGCCCCCGGGTGTCTCAGCAGCCCGCACTATTGCATTGCAGTCTGGCTCTGAACAGGTCCAGGCGCCGTTGGGACCCGTGGGGTCTGTGGAAGGAAGAGGGAATGAAGTTAGAGCCAATGAGCCCGGTTCCTTTTTTATGGAGGGGTCATCGTCTTCTGAGGTTGGCGTCTCGGTCGAGGTTTGGCGGTCATTGGGTAGGTTGGAAACGCTATCATCTTCTTCGCTCGTGAGTCTGGGCCTCTTTTGTCGCTTTTGTACACGGGTGGTATCTTCGTCAGAGGAGGTGTCATCTGTGTCTAAGTGGCTCGGATGGATTGGAGACGACGTGAGCCGTAGAGAGGCTATCTTACCGCCTGTCTTACGTATCGAATGAGGAGCTGGGAGAGATTTTGAAGATTGGGGCTGGGGGGATAACTTGGGATTCCTGAGACCCTGTTGACCTGCTGACATCTTGGCCATACCATTGTAGCCTCTTCTTTCCCGCTTCACAAGATTCTGAACCTCAGTATCTTGCTTAGAGTCCTCTGACTGCAGTTCCTCACGAGCAATCTCTGTCAGTTCTATATAAATAGGTGTTGTCTCCCACGAGCTGTCTAAGGCATCAAGTATTTCCCGTGCCCGTTTTCGTATAATTGATTGTGCAGCTGCCCTGTTTGGAAGCCTATAGGTTGTGAATAGCGAGGTACTAAGCGGCCCAAAGCGCATTGCATATTTAGTACGTGTGCCGCTCCTATCCGACTCTAGCATAAAATTAACAATAATGCTGGTAACGCTAATATCTTGAGGGTCTGGAGCGACCGGAGTTGATCTGCTATTTATACTAGATGCTTCCGGGGACGGCGAATCAGGTGTAGGAGACGCAACTGTGGGGGGTACAACTACCGGCATTGCCGCCGCGGATACAGAGTGTTGTAATAACCGCTGGAAAATTTCCTAGACAAAATCAATAACAAAACGACGCATTGAGCTATCAGAATACTAACAGGACATCTGATTTTCAACCATTTATAAAATGAAGTTGCCTCAAATTTCACCAGTTTTTCCTTTCTCATATGAGTAAGGAGAAAGGAAGCATGTGACTCAATTCTCTCGATCACTTCGGACCGAGTGAGACCTGTGCCATCTCTGATAGCATACTAATCTTTCGTCAGTAGCTGACCTCATTCTGATAAAAGATCCTGCGAACCTTGAGAAGTATCTCATCAACAGTAAGAGAATTCCTGTATCCTTTGTGTTTTGGTTCACGCTCAAGATCCTCATAAGCCTCAAGTATAGCATAGTATAGATCGATCCCTTCTATAATTTTGTTGTAAATATCCTGATATTCAGTCGCCGGTCGAATCTCAAACCATCCAGACTTTCCAGAGGCCCATATTGTAGTAGGTCCATATCCTATGGAATACGCCTGGGAGTCTCGGATCTCGATATACGCTGAATACACTTTTTTATTTTGAACTAATTACAGTAAGCATGAATACAAGATACAAATTAGTTCCACTACTACTTACGGTATTTGCGATTCTCTTTCTCTACCTCAAGCCTTCCTCTTACTATGTAGGTTCCTTGGAGCTCAGCGTCAAGGATGTTTGCCTGTGTCTCTCCATCTTTCCAATATACAACGGCATCTTCTATTAGAAAGCAAGGCCACTCATCAGGGTCGAGAACCTTTGCAATGGACTTTAAGACCGAACTTTCATGGACATAGTGAACCGGTGGAGCCTTGTCCACTTCCTCCTCGATGGAGATTGTTGAGAAGCGTCTTTTTCTTCCCGCCATTGATTTGACTTCCTGAGACCATGGAAACAATATATTTATCGCTAGGGATAAGATATACGTAGATAGTGACTATATCTCCTCCGTTAAGGTCGCAAATGTCGATGTTCGCCGACTGATTGCATGAGGCGCCCCGCGACGGAAGCACCCTTTCGGAACGTTCACGCGTCCACCAATTGAGGACATTTCATCAATTGAGCCTTGTTAGGCCTTGATTTTCAGGCAACAATGCAAGGCTGAGAAGTTAAGATAAGATTGAGCCGAACGATAGCACCAAAGTTTTTCGGCTGAGGGCCGAGGCCTACTTCAGAATGAGTGGCAGTACCAGTTGAACACCTTATTCTTGATACGTCGAATGCTGCCTTCTTATATATGGAGGATGACTAACGGAAAGATCCTCGAGGGCGTTTTTGGTAAAAAATCTGCTGCTAATTGAAATTGAAAGTGAAAGAATTAACCTTTGCTAGCCATTAACAAACCATGTGGACTGTCTTCAGCCCAAGTAGTCCGAGACCTACAACACCATTTCAACCCTTCTAAAGCTTTCGAGCCTTGGATCCAAGCAGAGAAGAGGGCTCGTGATCGTGAGTCACATAACCAAAGAAAAAGACGCCGAGAAAAGAAAATACAGGTAAAAATCGGCCATGGAGGTACATTGGATCCATTGGCTACAGGTGTGTTGATTATGGGAGTGGGAAGAGGCACAAAAGAACTCCATGATTTCCTATTATGCACGAAGGAATACGAAGCTGTTGTCTTATTTGGGACGGAGACAGACACATATGACCGAGTAGGAAAGATATTGAAGAGAGCCCCGTATCAACACATTACAAAGGCATTGGTTGAGGATGCATTGAGCAAGTTTCGGGGAAAATTCATGCAGTTACCCCCACTATTTTCGGCTTTAAAGATGAATGGGAAGCCATTATATGAGTATGCTCGCGAAGGAAAAGAAATTCCCCGAGAGATCGAGCGAAGACCTGTTGAAGTTCTCGAGCTGGAAATTGTGGAATGGATGGAACCTGGCACGCATTCGCACAAAGCACCCACAGAAGAAGCAGGCTATGCTGAAGTGAATGTTGCAGAGAAGTTGTGGAATCAGGAGGATGAGAGGACGGAGCCAGTCAAAGCAGAGCATGAAAAGTTAGCGCAGGAAAACTCTGAGTCAAAGAAGCGAAAATTAGGTGAAGGACAAGATGATCTAGTTATCGAGCAGCCTATCTCCAAGCAAAGAAGATCATCTTCATCTGGACAAGAGCCGATAATGTCTGGCGGACTTGCTCCAACAGATGGATCCGACAGCACCGGATTAATTCCTGAGCATAAGGAGGAATCGCAGAAAGCACAACCAGATTCCACTGATCTGGGCCCTCCAGCAGCTAAGATTCGGATGACTGTTACTTCTGGTTTCTACGTCCGTTCCTTGTGTCACGACTTGGGCGCTGCGTTAGGTTCTGCTGCCCTTATGGCTGAACTTACTAGAACAAGGCAAGGTCAATTTGAGCTAGGGTCTTGTTTTGAATATAAAGATTTGACGGGTGGAGAGGAGATATGGGCACCTAAAATTGAGGCTATGCTTGATGAATGGGCGTCTTCTAGGGGTAATGGGAAAGCTACGATCAAAGAATCAAGCGATGATAAAGAAGGCTCTTCGAAAGCCGACTTACAACAAAGTAGAGCGGATGGACCGGGAGAGTCACCTGCTTCCAAGGAGGATGTATTAGGATAGCTGAAAATGAGTAGACTCTGGAATTTGGCTAAATTCTTTATCAGCTACTTCGTATTTGTATTTGGAAGTTGCTTCCATCTATATATACTTGCTACCTTTAGCTTCTTGAATTGCATGTAGAAGGTATGCTGGGAAATACTTGTGTTCCATCAGCATATATCTTGTTTTTTGATATGATATCATAAGATGGTAATGAATAAATGGAAAAACTGGCTGGGCTTTATTAGCTTGCTCTACCAAGATACGATTACTTGTATATAAGGGGAATATAAAAAGTTGCTTGTGCGGGTTAACGCGTGTCTTTAGTGCACATAAACTTATCAATGGTATAGTAGCTGTTTATTAAGCAGTTGCCTTTTCCTCCTCTTGGTCCTTATATAAATCTAGGTACGTAGCCCTTAGCCTACTAAGTAGATGCTCTTCCGCTGTCATGCCCTCGACGCTTTTACTTCCCTTACCGCTCAGTGCTTTGACCCTTTCACTAGGTACAGGATCCAGAACGGCATCATGAACAGGATGGCAAAAGAACGCAATGCTATATCGATCCTCTCCCCCAATTTTCGCTTCTTTTGGAAACACAACCCTATGAACCGTGCTTTTAAGCAAGTTATTAGTCCAACTGCTCAGAAGGTCTCCTATATTAACTAAAATAGGTGGTAAAGGATCATTTTCTGTCCCTGGAGGAGTGACTGCAACTGGGGTCCAATCCTGTGAAGTAGCAGATGTCTTATTTGGAGGAAGGAGTTCTAGTCCTGGCTGTCCGGGATTCTGGAAGAGAAGAGTGATACTACCGTAGTCTGAATGGGCACCGGCACGAATATCGACCTCGGGATCGAAGTCAACAGATGAGTCGACGGAAGGATAGTATAGGAAGCGGAGTGTGCACCCAGATGGGCCGAGAGCGCGAGAGTGCCTTGAGGCGAACCATGTTTTCCCACCTTGGGAAGGGTTAATATCAAGGCCAACCCCAAAGAGTGTTAAGATTTTCAGGCAAAGATTATGGCAATAATCCTGAAAAGCGTTGAGCTCGGCCTCATGGTTTATTAGGGTGGGAGGAAGAGGTTGCTGGGCCTTTCCATTCGAAAATTCTCCGAAGTTTATAACCCTCATCATAGTCAGAGAATGAAGATGTCGTTAAGGCTATTTGAAAACTTACTCCTTAAAATCGCCAACCTGATGACCGAGTTAGCCCATAAAGCCTTATATGGAGCCATAGTTTTACTTACCCTTTGTTTGCTGTCCAATGTCTCCCCATGCATTCCCGACCAACCCCGATTCTAAATGATACAGTTTTATAAGAATTCCTTAAATATGGATCAGAAAGCCAAGAGCTCTTACATTTTGTGACATTTTACATGTATCTTTCTCTTCTAATGATGAGTTGAAAAACGCCTTAGACTAGGGATGTCATTAGAATTTAGCATTCAATAGAACAGACAACATATCTCACCAACTCGAAAATATTGGAGATGGCTTCAGCTGGGATGTCTCTGCCCTCGTTTTTAATATAAACAAAACCATAGGTAGCTGCAGCTTCAACCAGATCCTTGGCCACCTCCTCCTCAGGAGCAGATCCAGATATATCGATCACGGGGATACGGCCATGGTTCCCAATAGTACCTGTCATATTGACTCTGTGATATAATACAAAATTTAAAGCATCAGGTATGAGTTTAAGTAGCCTGTATGGAACACTAAGACAGAAGTCTAACGGTGGGATGACAAGGGCTTATCGGCTCCGATAAAGAAAGACTGCCCGGTATGCTTCTTGCCAACTTCACAGCCGTAACGCTCTAACAGCTTGCAGTCAGACAAGACCAACCACCCACTATGTAGATATCCACCTCTTGAATAGTTGCCGAAATGTATGTGTTGCGACCACGCCTGTAAGGCTATGTTATGGATGGTTAGCACGTGATATACGTTTTAATCGTCTCAAAGCGCCTTAGCGCTCCCGCATTTAGCGTCTTCTGCTTGCTTTAAGGTTGATTTACGGATACGACTTTAGCGTGTGAGCTCCAGCTCTGGGATCTGCCACCTTCGCGATATTTTGAGTTCACTTTCGGCTGTCAGCCTTGTTCTCACTCAATTTACCTACAATTCTCATCCCATGAGTTTGTGGATGGTGTTTGAAGCTGTAACCATATAGTTCGATCTCATCTAGGCGTCCACAAATATATCCTCCTTTGTTACAAACCCCCAAAATATTCGGGTCGTTCCTTCCCGTTCACGATCTAGACACCCCGCCCACCTCACAGCCTTCTGATTCCGCACACCACAGCTGCGATAGCCTAACTCACTTCTCTTGGAATAAACATATAAGACCGCTCATACTCTCAAAATGCCTTGTAAGTCGGACTTCTTGTCGTCTCATCAATTCCAAACACAAAGAAGCATCTCAATCGCAAGCCTATATAGTTGCGACCGTCGGTGAGGATATAGATGGGTATCTGGGCTCCTATCGAGCTACTTCCTGAATTGAATCCCGGGTAGAAGAGGGCGGCAAGCTTATACAAGGGTAGTCTCAGAAGCCAGATGCCCCATGAGTAAAACTACCATTGCTTTACCTATATTTTCAAAGCTATCAAAGCGCTTGACAGTTGCAAGGTTATGTTCGAGTCTGGGTCATTTGGCTAACTATAATCAACAACTAGTATTTGAAGGCGATTTCTGGATTGGTGCGGAGTTGTTGTGAGTTTCCATCCTCTGCTATTGTTATCTAAAATCTTCTAATCTATTAAACGGTAAAGCTCCATGCCATTCTCCGATATGCAAGGCGCAGTCATTGGTGTCGAAGCAACTTCCTATCTACAACATATGATTGACGAGCCTCCAGCTCACGAGCCCCTTCTCGCAGCCCTTGGTGGAAGCCCAATTGGCTTAAAGGAACACATTCGAAATGAATTGGACCAATGGAAATCCAATGGAATGAAACCTATATTTGTGTTTGATGGTCAATCGATTATGGGAAAGGAAGATATGGCCCTTCGTAACGCAAAATCTGCCCTTCTGAAGACACAAACCGCTTGGGATCTTTATGCGGATAATCATCCTGAAGATGCCGTAAAAGCTTTTGGAGCTTCTGGTTAGTAAGTTAGTGTCGTTCTGTTATTGCATCTACTGACGATGGAAAGGTGCGGTACGACCTACCGACTTATACCCAATCTTACAGGAAGTTCTCGCAGAGCGAGACTTGGAATATATTATTGCGCCATATAGCGCCTGCGCTCAGGTTATAGTTTATGTACTCCTATTATAAGAGCAATACTGACGAGTAATTAGTTGGCGTATCTCGACACATTAGAGACACAATATATCGATGGTATTATGGGATCGCAGGAACTTCTGCTATATGATATAAATGACGCCATCATTTCCCCCCCATCCTCAGCAGACTGGGAGAAAAAATCATTCTCCGGTATTATCAAATCAGACCTGATCAGAAAATTAAACGTGTCGCAGGACATGTTTCAAGATGCCCTTCTCATGGTTGGGACGTCTTTCTTACCGACATTCCCTCCGCTACTCGACGAAACCATTATTACTCGTCAACCATACATCATCGGGGATGCTATAAATCTATTAAGAACTTCAGAGAAGTCCGTAGCAAATACCTGCGCAGCGTTCCATGATGTCCTTCAATTACGGGATCCAAACTGGCTCGACAAATATCGAAAGGCGAAGATGGCTGTGAAACATTCTATTATCGCATTAGAAGATGGGAGCATCTACATTAGAGATTACGATCAGCTCACGCAAGATAATCATGAGTATCTCGGTCTCCAGCTGCCAGCGGAGATGTATCATTATCTTTCGAAATCCCTGATAGGACCAAGACTCATGAACTGCTTCAGTGCTTTAGAGTTCTATGTCATGCCAACTCTAGACGGTGTTATATCAGAAGAATATAAACGGTTAGTTACAAGATCGCTGGTACCAGTGAAGGAGAAGACCGCTGCCCTTATCTCATCCCGGATTCATCGAGGTTTCCAATACAAAGATATAATCATGAAATATTGGTTCGATGACAGCATAAAGCAGGTTTTAAATCATCGTAATGTGCAACCACATCCGAATACTCAAGCAGATACCTGGGGGGTCCGAGATGAAGATCTAAAGAGCCGAGAGAAGGCCATCAACAAACGACCCGGAACTCTCTCATTTGCAGTTTTATCTCTGGAAGATAAAGATTTCGTCGCCAAGACTGTGGCTAAGGGAAAGGTTACAGATCTTAATTCAAAGGAAGAGATCCTTTCAAACGTTTTATGGAGGTTGCTACATCTTAGAGATTATATTAATGATAAACATGAGCTGACAGGGTGGGGCAAAGCTCTGGCTACGACTCTAAAATCACTTGGGCCAACAATCAAAGCTTATAATGATATTCATCATGCTGAGGAAGCGGCATTTCTGGCTTATGAACTAATACGGTTCAATGACCTCAACGCTCGTAATAGGCACACAGAGCTTATTGGTGGTCCCCTTCGAGGATCGGATGAAGATAAAGCACACTGCATTCTTATTGGCCGTACGGCCTGTCTCCTTAAGCTTCGGCATCAACCTATTGGCTACACCGGACCTTTAAGCAAAAACTTCCTCTCATTCTACTCTCTTATTAAGGCTGTACAGGAGAGTGACCGAGATCTTCTTGAGGCAGTCACCACCTCCATGTTCCTCAATGTCCAGGCAAATCGTGACAGAGATGATCTCGCAGAACTAGGTCGCAGGTACGCTTTACCACTCTTGAAATAATATTGCATGCACTAATCATATGAATAGTCTACCATTTTCTACGGATATTGATGTAGCACTAGGCATTGCCGTGAAAACCTACCTTGATGACTATTGTAAACCAGATTCTACCCCTGAGCAGAGGGCAGAGAGCAAGGGAGGATACGCTAAAAATCTCCTGCCACATAGTGTGAATTTTGCTGAAGATCTAGACGTTGCCTTTTCTTTCTTTGATGCACTCTATGAGGGTGTCAAAACCATCGGAAATGAAATCGAAGAGGGAGATAAAAAGGTATGGATTGGCGCCAAGGAATACCTAGATAAAAGGCGATAATCCCGAGCGAGGAGGTTAGAGACCACTTATTTTGTGTGGCCACACCCTCTTATAGTCACGGCTAACGCTTGCTCTCTCATGGTGTTCATGGATCCGCTAGTTGGTGAACCGCAGCAACGGATGGCCAAGTTCCAACTACATGAGTGCCATGGCATGGCTTAACACACTCAAGTTGTGCACGACACACCTAGTTTGGTAGAAGCATCGTTACACCAATGAGTATGGGGGAACATATTATTAAAATAAAAAGTCTCTAACCTCATACTAATATTTTGACTGGTTTTGTGTTAACGGTGGGCTTAAGCTAATACGCCATACCCATAGTACATGAATAGAAGCAGGTAACTACTCCTATGATACTTTTAGATGCCAAACCAACCCCAACGCCATAGCCATGATAATCAGTCTACAAGTTCTTTTACACTTCAATTATTTCTTGTTTGCCCTCCTAGATTTTCCTGGTCTTTGCTTCGGCCCCCCCGCCTTGCCCTTCATCTTCCTGCTTGAGAATCCTCGGAGGTCGCTGCTGGACATGGCATCATTACTCTTCGCAAATCTCTTCTTACCACCAAAGCCAAACTTTTCGTCCTTCTTTTGACGCTTATTGGGGCCCTGCCGGTCTTTGCGAGAGGGCTTGGAAATCTCATCTTCCACAGCAACGTCAAAGAGGTCAGCCTCATTTTCGCCGGCCGCTGCCCCTTGGTCTTGACGTTCTAGGAAGAATTAGCATTCCAATAATATTGACATGTAAGTGATAATAAGTATCAGTTCAGAAAGGTATCGTGTAAAAATGAAAATATACATACTCCTCTTCAAGGTCTTAATTTTCTCTAGCGTAGCCTTTTTATCCTTCTCCCTCTCTTGCAATTTGGCAATCTGGACTTGTTTACCAAACTTCTTCAAATCTCTTTGCTTCTTTGCCTCTGCGCTCGCCTTCTTTCTAGCGGCTTCATCAACCAATTTCGCCTTGATCTTAGCCATGTGTTCATCAGCCTTGACCATCTCAGCGAAATAATCCTTCGGTCGAGAAAAAGGTACTCCTTCAGCTTTGAGCAATTGTCTAGCAGTCTTAACAGCCGACAAAGATTGCGCGTAAAATGCTAGCTCACGGTTTAAATCATCTGAAACATCGGGGATAGAAACCGGTTCAGAGGTTGTAACGGATTGATGCTCGGAGAATGGGAGGGAGCTAATAGGTAATGCTATGCGCTTCAACGAAGCAGTCAAGGCGGTTGTGTTATTTATTGTCAGCCGTTGGTGAGGAATTATATCTTCCTTTTCGGTTTCTGATAAGTCTTCTAGATCGGACATTGGGATATCTTCTTCATCTGACGCTTCTTCGTCTTCGTCCTCTTCGCCAGTTGAGGAATCGCTATCACTTTCATTGATACCCTCGAAATCAACCTAGAATGATAAACATTGATATCCCTATGCCAGTATCTAGAAATGCAACTCACCTGCATGGGTCCATCGATCTCCTCTTCCTCATCTGAACTTCCTTCCTGTTGTTCTTGGTCATCTTTGGTCAATTCGACACCTCCATCCTCCTCATCACCTTCTTCTTCATCTTCATCCACATCTTCCCATTCTTGTTCCTTGTTTGCCTTTGATTTGGACTTTTTTGCAGCCTTCTCTTTCTTCTTAAGCTTCAACTTCCCGAAGTCTACGCCCTTGTCGGCCGCGAGCGCCATTTTGAGCTTACTTTTCGTAACCATTTTCCCTAATTAGATGCCAGATTTCTGCCTTGAAATCGAAAATAGCTATATTACACAATGATAAGGTTGCGCCAATTGCGATTGTTTCCAATCTCCAATTGTTTGCTGGTCAAGTAGCTAGAAATCGACCTTTTAAGATTTCTTGAAGGCGGGCGGGAACTTTTTTGCTTGCTACTATCTTCACCGCCTTCGGCATAATTTCCTAGCGCATATTTTATGCAGAACATATACGGTGGCCCATGTGATTCAGAGAAGTGAATATGATTTATGCTATTGGTTGTTCGAACTTTGCAGTCTTATTGGGAAAATTGCGGGTCTTCAGCTTTAGATAATACGAATTAACAGATCTATTCCATTACATGAAGAGAGAGCTCTAACAGTAACATCTGTCCATCCCTCTATATTAGGTGGTGCTTATCCTTTGTTGAGCATTATTGCTGTCTCATTTGACTTGATGCTTTGACGTTTTCTGTCCCTTATTGCTTTACATTCATCCTGCTACGAAGCAGACTACTAGGCGTATCATTCCTTATTCTTCCATACTCCATTTCCTAGAACTTGAGTCCTTATAACTCGTCCCATAGCTACGGACACCAATATGGGATGAACCGGCAGCTGAGTTCGAATTTGAGTAGTAGTTAAAGGGCATTAGAATCCGGTCCTCTAATACCTTCATTGCTGACTTTTAACTGCCAAAAGATGAGTATCTGATATCTGAAGCAGAAATATCAGTGATTTAGCCGTATAGCTCAAAGTCCTTTAGGAAGTTATCACTGGGTGGTTGGGATGCTCTGTCAGTGAGTGGCTGCTAAAAGCCTGGCAACCCATAGTCTGACGGGATCATCCCTTGCAAAATCAATACGGTATTGGCTTGAGTAATTCGTAGATGCGTTCAGTCTCCACTAATCTTCGCATGTCGAAAATATTTCATTCCGACCCAGGCCACAACGACCCAGACCCAAGCCATAACCGCGGTCAAAATGATCAATGCTGGATAGTAACCAACAATTGGTAATGTAGGATCATCTTCAAACTCTGGAGGAGCATAGGGCGTCTCGCCTACATCCCAAGCCCAACTCCAAATCCCCAGACAAGAGCCCATTCCAACAACGAACACTACCCAGGTAACAATCAACACAACCCAGCCCCACCATTCAGTCTCCGAGTAGTCCCATTCGGATTCTGCTGAGGGAATTGGGGTGGCAGCAGGCCCAAGTGAGAGAGGAGATTTGGGCTTTTGAGAAGAGCGCCGCCGAGGAAGGGAGCCACTGCTCCCGTAGTAAGATTCTGAGCCAGACGAAAATTGAGGAACATTCCTGAGAGGCGGCGAAGGGCGTCTTGGGATTGAGAGAATATCATCTTCGTCTGTGGTGGAGGTGTAAGTGAGTGTTGGGCTCGTTGCTCCATTCAAAGAGTGAGCCATGTGATCTTCAGAACCCATCGGAAGGGTAATTGGTGGAGGAACTATGCTGCTGGTCCGACTGGCATATCCATCCATCGATGGACGGGGTGTGTCATCTGAGATTCCCAGGCCGAACAAGGTAGGTTGAGGGACATCAGTCGGGGAAGTAGGGCTCAAAGTGATCTCGGCACCATACCCGGCGTCATTGTCCGTATCAATATGAGGAGCTTTGGTCTCTCTCTTCTCTCTCTGTGCACCTCGGCCTAGGAGTGCTGCTTTCCTTAAGGATCCCTTTCTTTTTCTCGTCCTTTGATGACTGATTGCTGCTGCCATAGCCCTACCACTTGATTTCCTCAAGTTTTGGTCGTCAATAAGAGAGAATCCTGGGTTTGGGGGTTGCTGGGGAGAAGAGGACTGCCTCTCATCGGAATTCATCCGAAGGAATGGAAATTTGGACATAATCCCCCCTGAGACATTTTTCTTATGCCCGTACCCTTGATGCATGCTTCTTTCAGCCGTATGAGAAGCACCTTCTTTGGTTCGAACATTTTGGACATTCAAGCTACCAGAAATTTCAGATGGGAAG
This sequence comes from Xylogone sp. PMI_703, assembly GCA_021399445.1. NCBI lineage: Eukaryota > Fungi > Ascomycota > Leotiomycetes > Xylogone > Xylogone sp. PMI_703. The sequence goes on along the minus strand of JAJTUQ010000007.1, from coordinate 583,329 downwards.
GGTTCCATATTTGCAATATTGCTTATATCATAAAAAAGGGGCCATTATTGAGATTCTAGGCCACGTGTGATTACTTGGCGAAGGAGAAAAGAAGAGACCGATCTTGAGATACCTGCAGATTTTCTATAGAATTATTCGCACCAAGTAAGTCTTTCTGACTAGGCGCTTGGTTGTTGGCATAAAAGTGATTATTGAGGTAAGGAATGCAACTGTAGTCGCTGTATAAAATTAGTGATGCCTTTACACCCTGTCACGGTTCGCCTCGCGCCTCGTCCGAATCGGGAAATTACAGTAACGGCAATCACCGCTGCAAGTAACAATCGTCATCTATTAGCTGCTTCCTTTCTGGCAAGCACGCTTTAATCTGGGTGGTATCTATAGCACGACTTGGCTTTTGCCTCGCTATCTCTGATGAGCACCCGGGTTACATAGAGGCATCACAATGGCTTCAGGCCTGCCAATTCCTGCACCACCGCGGACTCCAACGCCTCCTACCCCAACGGCAGAAGAACGAGAGCAATCATGGGCTGGCTTAGGGATCGATGGAGCCGACGGTGCAGCCAATTCAACTATAAGCCATGATCCAAACGCGCTTTCACCTACGGTGGATGCCTTCCCGGGACGATTTGGCGGGAAGCAGTCTGTGACACCCTCCCCTGCGGACTCCAATGGTGAAGGAACCTTCAATGCTCCGCCACGAAACCCGTTCAATTTCAAAACTGAGACTTATGTGGCGGGCCCCATCACGAAATCAGTACGTGATATGGATGGACCTACATGATTGCTTGATCTTGCTAACTTGGCATAGAATGTCGGCCAGCGAAGAGGCCATAGATATAAACACAGTAGCGTTTCTGCTCAGCATCAGATCTTCCTCGAACCACCTCCCCGGCCTCCACTCGCATTGCCTGCATCGCTCCCTATCCCGACGTTTAAAGAAGCATGGAAAAGCATGTCACTGGAGCAAACAACAAGAACCATGTGGTGTGCTTGCCATGCTTTGGCGGCAGCGTTTGTATTGTATAGCTCTCAGGGATCCTTAGCTCTGACGGCCTTGTCACATCTTGTCTTCTTCGACGCAGTCAGCGCCAGTATCTGCGTTGGTGTGGATGTATTTTGTAACTTTGAAGTGTGGAAAAGATCGAGCATAAGACATCCCTTTGGGTATGTGCCAGCAGGGTCATTGAATAAGTACAGCGATTTGCTAACTACCAACAGTCTCGAACGAGCAGAAGTTCTTGCTGGATTTGCCATGTCTGTCTTTCTACTATTCATGGGATTTGACCTAATTTCTCATAATCTTAAACATGTCCTGGAATCCCTAGGTTCCCATACCCCTCACCATCCCCACGATCATCAGCGTGTATCATTTGGTTCCGTTGACTCTGCAGCTCTGGTATCCATCGTTGCTACCCTTGTCTCAGCGATCGGCCTTAAGAATCACGCTCGAATTGGCAAAGCTATGCGGTTTGCCTATATTTCTTCCCTGCCGTCCCTCTTATCCAACCCATCTCATTTCTTAACGCTTTCATGCTCCTTCATCATGCTTGTTCTTCCCTTGTTATCCATAACATACTATGTCTGGATGGATCGTCTCCTCTGCTCCATTATTGCCATTTCGATGTTTATACTTGGAGTGCGACTGGCTATTGTTCAAGGCTTAATGCTCTTAATGAGTTATTCTGGAAAGGGGGTACCTGAAGTAATGTATGAAATAGAGAATGATCCTTCAATTACGGCAGTTGAGGAGGCAAAATTTTGGCAGGTTCATTATGGATTATGTATGGCGAATCTCAAGCTCCGGGTAAGGGCGACTGACGATAGTGCGCTATCCAAGTTAAGAGAGAGAATCAATCTTCTGGTGAAGAATCGACTGGGCGGTGGATATGGGAAGGGTGAGAGTATGAAATGGGAGGTTACGACACAGCTAACGATCGATGGGAAGTAAACTAATGCCTTGAGTGTGTTCTTTCGTATTATGAAATCAAGGATTCATCTCGGTAGAATTGCTTAGGTTATGGAAGTAGGGATAGAAGTCTTTCATGGCATCATACATCGTATATTCTAGCTGTCAAAGCCTGAAACTCTAAGGATGACAAATGAGAGGATTTTTATATCGTGAATTTCGTACGCAGCCCTAACTCCATCCAAATCCTGTTATGGCAAGAAGTTCTCGTGAGCCTTTTGTTTAGAATAGCGACCATCCTCCTTTATCTTTCTTCCTAGTGTCTGCAGCCGCTCTTCGGCCTTTCCCTTGCATTTCCAATGATTTCAGACCATTCATTTTCTCAAGAGCTAGCTCTAACAACTCTTTCCTCCTGATAACTTCCAAGTGCGCCTTGATTTTGGGATCCTCTTTTGCGAAACGCTCGATTTCATCCGGAGTCAATCCTTTACCGAGCCTCATATCCAGTTCTCTGGGAAAATTATAGTAGAACTCTGATAATAATTCAATATTGAGAAAGAGGACGGCAGTCTGTGTGAGCTTTGTTGCCACAACGTCGAGGAAGATCTCGGGACAATAGTATTTGTTTTTGAGGCTATTGCATTGTTTGGATTTCACCGCCATGAGTCGCATCTTTATAAGGGAAGCTCTGTCCCGAAGGAAAACTGCTTCTCTGCCTGTTAACGAAAGAGTTAGCCGAATTCACTGTCATCAGAGACTAAGTCTACCTTTTGCTAATAAAGCCGAACTAAACCCTCCAGCTCCCGTAGAGCCGTCACCTTCGATATTGACGTCTCCATTTCGTGCTCGATCCACAAATGCTATCACATCTCGTAATTTCCTGCGGCCAACTTGCTCTTCAACTCTTTTTGAGGCATCCTCACAGGCCTTTAACTCTTCTTTCAGTACGCTGGCCACGTTCTCTCGCCCTCGGGTCCACTCGCCGTCCTCAACATCAATCTCAAACTTGAACGGTTTGATACAATTTTCGACTTGGTCGCTTGTGCTGTAGAATCGTTCATTTAGAATCCCTGCTGCCGCTTCTGAAATAACTTGTCGTGCAAAGGGGTGGGTGACAAATGTAGATTGGGAGATGAGTCGGTCGATATTACTCTGGATAGCATTGGCAATTACCGTAGTTGCAAGTCGCCCAATACCAAGTTTAGTTAAAGCGGAGGTCGAAGCATCTAGCTTTCGGTGCCAATACAATGAATCAGGATCAGCAGTAGGAAGCTCCGCTAGAGAATTTTGTTCGCTATGATCTGGAGAGAGATCTGAGATTGGTTTATTCCAGTAACGAGCTGCTAAGATATCAAGAACCCGTTGATCCAGCTGCTCTTTAAGCAGCTCACGGACTTGGGGTCTACCAAAGCTTCCAGCAAATTCTTTAAAGGAGTGCTTGAAGGCATCCAAGCTTTCGGCTAGGTAGGTCTCGGCAGATAACGGTCGATCGTTATACTGGACTTTGAACTCATAGGTTGCCTCTTCGAGTTCTTGTTGGATGGCATCTCCGGTAGTTTGCAGACTTGCCGCCATAGTCTGCTCAAGAACTTGCATAAGCTTTTTCCGGAGAGTTGTGGTTCCCACATTTAAACCAGCCTCAGGACCGAACTCAACGGGATGCGCTGAGAAATAAGCATTTTCGTTCTTTGTGATAGCGGATGAAATCTGCACGCTCCCTTTCTTGAATAGCGATGTTGATTGAGGTGGAACTCGAGATATCACACCAACATAACCAAGACGTAGTGGATAGTTCCTATCTCGAAGAATGGAAGCTCCTCGAACCGGATCTACGAGGTCCATCTTTGTGACCACACCAATAGTTCTTTCTCCCCTAGGGTCTACCCTTCGACTCGCTCTTAAAGCAGCAGAGTTTGCAAGATCAACGTCTGCTGCCGAAATGGCAAGTATAACATTGGGTGGTTGGATATATTTGTCACAGAGCTCTGAAATCTTTTGTTTCAATTCCAAAGGCTGATTCTCACCCACAACTTGAATATAGCCGGGAAGATCAATCAGCGACAGATCTGGCACATGAGGAGATGATATGGTGAGTTGAATTGGATCATCAGATACGCACTCCTCGTCTGAAACTGCAAGGTTGAGCTCTGTTAATGTTCGCTGAATATGGGAGAAATCAGTAATTTTTCCTAAGCCAAGAGCAGGGAATTCGCCATATTCTGCTTGGCTATCAGGAGTGTTGACGAGAGTAAGCTCGATAGGCCTTCGAGTCACCATGTTCGATCCTTTAGGCAAAAATTCGTGGCCAACAATAGCTTCCAACACGGAGCTTTTTCCAGATGACTGAGATCCTATCACAACAATCGACGGTAAGGTCAAGGCATTTGATTGCCCAACGGTCTGTAAAATGGTTCTGATCTCGATCATCTTCTTCGTCAGTACCATCATTTGGTCGTCTCTGGCGGCCTCTTCATCACTTCTCGGATCCTGATCGGCTTGATCATATCCATATGCAGCTGCAGACCCGCTTGCTACAGCAGCAGCTCCTAGTCTACTTTGTTTAGGAGGCTCTCCTCCAGGACCTTCGCCCCCATTTTCCCCAGAACCTTGACCTATCTCTTCATGAATCCGTAACACTCTCTGTATCCAATCTGGAAGCTCAACTTTCTCTTTCGTACTCTCCCATCCTCGCCGTGTCTGGTCGGCAATATCCGCAGCACCGCTGAATAAATCTCCAGCAAATGCAGAGGCCTTTCCAGTTGCCGTATTGAAAATATCAACTACATAGTTTCCAGCCTCTGCACAACATTATCAGCAAGTATTCCATCAGTTTACGATTATGGGCAATATACGAGTAGCTTGATATTGCAAATAAACAACTCCAGACACAGTGGCACCTGCAAATAAGGCGGGGACTCGTGCAAGTTTGATAAAGAGCTTTGGGAGGATTCGAACAAAAGAAGCATTCCGAACAGCTACTGCATTAGAAAATGGGGTGTATCCTGTTGGCCATATTCGCCGACGGGCAGTTCGTACGGCGGCGTCTGTCCTGAGTAATCCACTAGCACCAGCATTTACTGGTAAGTGAATTCGACGTGCGGGCTGTATTGAAACCCTTTGCGCCAAAGGCGTAAGCCTAGCAGATAAGAGTCTACCACTCATCCTCACCAGGCGTGAGGATTTACTGCTATATCTAAATAACCGGAACTCATAGGGATCGTTGATCCGTGTTAAATCGATGGCTTGCCGCTCGTTGTGTACGTGCGATTTTTATCATGCTCAAATAAATCGAGATGAAGTGTCTAAAGGTGGCGTGCATATCGGAGCTGTGGCTGGTGCGGCTAGACATGTGGCACACAACCCACCTATGACGGTATTCAGTCCCGAAGCTCTATTGTAATTCCACAGCCTCGAGAGTATTTACAGAAGCTAGAAGACATTGCTTAACATTTATTTATATTGCTAGATCCTTCACTTAATTGAGTCTGCATCTATTACCCCTTTTTGTCTCGGACAGACTGCATATTTCTTTGGCACTACTTCTTTGACTGGCATTTCTGGGACCGAGAATTGCGCAATCGATCTCGGCTCAGCCTCGCGTTTACCAGCCTATATAGCAATGTCTGAGTCAATGCGACAACGTTGCTTTTTGAATACTACATACACCGTACCATAAATTCTGTTGGCCCCCCTTAACTTAGAACAACAAGACAGCTGGGATAGATAATTAAGACTGTAGCAACCCACCATCACCACCTATCTACGAAGATGTGCCGATTTTTGGTAAGATCACACGATGAATACATTCCTAATATCGCAGATACTGATAAACATATAGGTTTACAAGGGTAGCGATGAGATTCTTCTTTCAAAATTGATTTTAGATCCTACGCATTCAATACTCACGCAATCTTTTGACTCTCGTCTTCGATTAGACATGCGCCGACCTCACAATGGTATTGCCACCTATCTCGTACTTTGTCCAAGGCTTACATTCCTATAGGAGACGGTTTTGGTATTGGATACTATACAGATCCGAAGCTTGGTCCAGATCCGTGCATATTTACTTCAACTACACCGGCTTGGAATTGTACCAATCTTCAACGCATAGCTTCTAAGACAGCTTCGTCGCTCATCTTCGCTCATGTTCGTGCCACGACAGAGGGTTCTCTCAGCGAGGATAACTGCCACCCATTTACGCATGGCAGTTTGATGTGGATGCATAACGGTGGATTAGGAGGTTGGAAATATATTAAACGTCGTCTGGGTGCACGACTAGCAGATAAGTGGTATCTAGGTGTACATGGCGGAACAGATAGCGAATGGGCATTTGCACTATATCTGGATACTCTCGAGCGTATGGGCCACAACCCAAGCTCCCCGCCACCAAATGGATTCGGTCCAACTATCCTGCGACAAGCAATGTTGAAGACAATCAAACAGATCAATGACTTCATCGCAGAGATACCGGAAAGTGTTATTCAGCAGGAGAATCTGGATACCCGAAGTCTCCTGAACTTTGCCGTAACGGATGGGCATAGCGTCATTTGCACACGATACGTTAGCAGTAGGACAGATGAAGCTGCCAGCCTATATTATTCTTCTGGAACTGCTTGGGAAGACAGGAGTAGGAAGGGCGAATTCCAGATGGACCGCCGGGATAAAGGAGCGGATATTGTCTTGGTAGCAAGTGAGCCACTGACTTTCGAGCGGGAAAGCTGGGTCACGGTGCCGACAAACTCGATCCTTACAATCCACAAACAAACCGTTATGGTTCATCCAATTATTGACGAGTATTACAGCTACAATCCTTATCATCTCCGTTCTTCAAAATATGTTCACGACAAGGGACTTATTACAAATGAAAAAGGAACTCCACGATCAAATAGCCCAGCTACTACGCCTGGGATCGCCGTCAATGATCGCAAGAAGCATACCCTATTACATGAGAGCTTAGCAAAAACTTTGAATCTCCATGAACATTCGCCGCTTGCCTCGCCTGCTCTTTCGGCGGATCAGATGGTGACAGAGGTCAGATAAAATTTATTGCCAATTATGTCTCAGTCTAGGCTAGAAGTTAGCAGGAGTGAATCTTATTATCAGAAATGAAGGCCTAGATGAGCTATAATGTATCTTTAAATGTTTCATAAGCGAGGGTGTTTAGGATCTATGGAGGTGGCGTAATGGCATGAACAATTAGAAAGCTTTCTGTTCTAATAACAGAAATCACTATTATGAAAATGGTCGTATCGGGGGAGTTTGTGTTATATTTCACCACTCGAACTTAGCTAGGATAAGAACTTAGAACGTCTCATATATATGTGTCTTTAACGCGGTTTAGCTCCAAGTGCTGTAATACGCACACGCATGCTACAGGCTTTATAACAACTGGTGCATCTGGGGTATGGGTAGAGTATATATGGTGGATTGTAAATGGATGGGGCGAGTGCTCCTATTTAAGACAGGCCTCTTTTGCGTTAGGATTGGAGATATTCCGCGGACTAAAGTTGGAATGTATTGTGTAACTGAAAACTACAATCTGATTCTCTATGAGTGTTCTACTTGATCTAAGTTATATTCTAGATGCTGTATATGGTGCCATGGGTAGAACACTTGTCTATATACGGTAGTGTTTAGTGAGATAATTATTGCGGATGAACGCATCTTAAATGCTGCTATTCTATATAATTAAGAATAGTAAGTTTGCGAAACTGCAAATAGCACCCCTGTGGCAGAATGAGGTCAGGTTGCTGTTCCAAGAGCAAAGAAGGAAATAAGCCTAATTGTCTCGATACGATTAGGAGAGATGTAAGGCCTACAGCTGAAACCACAGCGTAGGGTAAGAACTCTTTTACCATCAGATGCCTTTTTTGTTTCTATTTCGAATAAAACCCCTCTTCTTAATCCTACGGTATACCTTTTTATATTTAATACTAGCTATTATTAAGTAGTTGGTGAGATATTCCAAATTAGTCTAAAATAATAAGTAAACTGCCTACTCTTTACCTTCCCACGAGCTTAGTTGATATAAAAAATTCCTAAGCTTTAGTATTATGATGTGTACATTGTTTTTGATGTTCTTCCTGAGCAGAATTGGAAATAGCGACCTAGGCAACAGGGAGAGTAGCGAGGTGAGAGCGTCGAGGAGGAGAAAGGAACTCTTTATCGAGGAGCAAAATGACAATTCATGAAAGAGGAAGTAAGCAAATTACTGGAAATGGATAGACAAAGGTGAAGAGAGGAGGCTGGGCCCGAAGGTTCTTCAGTCGACACACCTTCACCCTGTTCTCATATTTTATATTCTGTCCGCAATCAACCATCTTTCACAGATTCGATCTATTTCATTGCTCTAGCACTTCAGGCATCAACGTTACCATGTGCTACTTTCACCATACAACCTTCGACTTCTGCGGTCATGAGCGTAAGTTCCCTGTGTTCTAAAAACCACATAACTGCACCCATTGAATCAACGCAGGTCTCGAGATAGCTGCCTGCCAGTTTGAAAGTGACACTTACTGCCCTGAAGAGCAGCAGACTGTCTACTACAGACACTTCGACGGCTGGTGTGAGGCATGCGAGTTGGAACTGTATAGACTCGAAGAGGAACAGCGTCAACAACAAGCGTTGAACGATCTCCTGGTCCTTCAAGCTCAATACGAAAGAGAGAAAGCTGAATTTGATCGTGAGTATAGTCAGGAAATGCAAGGCTTTGAAGAAGCACTTTGTAAGTTGTTCCACCCTCGCCACTAACTATCACATCCTGACTTCAAGTCATAGCACAGTTTATCAGCAGTGACTTTGGTCCATCACTTGAAGTCCTAGACTTTGATGGTATGGAATTTGATGGCATGGAATTTGATGACAATCAAGTAAGTTCTGTCTAATATTTCGTATTTCTCCTTTTCCATATTATCTATTCACCTTTAGTCGGTTCAGGAGCCTCAGCTGTTGTCCCCCTTTATTCACTCCTCGAAACCCACGCCCTTCCCCTGTTCACTCTTCTTCAATGTCTTTCTTTTCTTTAACAATATATTCGAGCCATTTAGATCAAATACTAATGACCTACAAAGCAAGCAACTCCCGAGACAGTCACTGCTTCTCTGTCCGAACTTACTATCAGAGAGTAAGAGTTCGTCGTGACAACCAATACCCCAGGATACCGCAGATCCACCACATAAACAATAAGTCAAACAGAAGAAGGGTATAACGCAAAATGTGCGAGATCGTTATTTTTGTCTACGAATGTCGCCATAGGCTTATGGTCAGAACATTTTGCAAAAATAAGAATCCTGTACTATGTACTGGAACCGACCTTCATTTAGAAAGAGAAGAGAGATACCACCATTGTGCAGAATGCGAAGAATTTGACAACAGAAAATATTTGAGCTACCGAGGATTGGCGGAGGGTGATCCGGATAACGATCCTTACTTCTACGTCCAGAGAGGAAACAAGAAGGATTAGTTTGTTCTTGTTTTGTTATATGTGCTTTGGCACCATTTCTGTCTTTATAATAGAGAACCACTAGACGTAATAAAAAGATTGGAATATACTACCTGTGTCTATATTTTGTCTGAACCCCAGATAGTGGGTTACTGTTCAGTTTCATTGCTGTGACTTCGACAATAGCATGGGGAACACCATATAATTTTGCTCACCCGTTTGTATCTGAATACAATAACCTGGCTATCTCTTGAATTGAAGGCACTTCCTACAGCCGGCAAAAACTACGCAGTAAGTAACCTTCAGTTTTCGAAATTCCACTACCGGCTTCCACCATAGCAGGAGCTATCAGCTGTGATACCTCGATGCTAAGAACGGTGAAGGAACCATTCAACGTGCTGCATCCACTAGATAACTCTAGAAGCTTACAATGTGTATCAGAGATTTGAAAGTGTTTGCTTGTGGTCATATTTCTACTCATTACATCAAGCAATGTGAGCCGGAAACCCACCCGCAGGCAGCAGACACAGTTATATGTCCTGAATCACCAGTAACAGCACTTTGTCCAAGATGCGAGATATTCAGAGGGAAAATGAATGACTTCAAAGAACAGTGGAGCCGAATTTTCGAAGAAATAAAGAATTCAGCACGGATGAGCTTCTCACACTTAGTCAAGAAGTTTGACAAGAGATTGGATGAACTGGAGCTACACCATACCTGGGAATTACGGTGCGATATTCATAGAGAGAGGGAGGTGCTGGAGGAAGGCAGCAGGTTGATGAATTCCCTCTTCCGAGTTATTCATGATGATATTGAGAAGATCATTTGCTTCTGGACGATTCAGATGGCGGCGGTGGAAGCTCAACTTGCTTCGGCTTGTCGAATGCATCACGAGGAAGGATTCAACGTTTTACTGAAAAAGATGATTCGATGTCAAGAGATTTGCAAACAGGAACTGGAAGAGAGACTTATCCTTGCAGCTAAGGACGCAGAGAATAGGTGGCATACAACGCAGAGGATTATGGGACATTGCTTAGAGAAGTGGAATAGAAAGGAGTCAAGAGTGATTGATAATATGGAATCTGCTGAAGTAGAGTTTATATACTCTTTACAAACCTCCGGTGATCACTGGGATCCCTGGGTCTGAGCGCTCTAGACGATTTGTTTACCTAGACTCTAAGTCATGATGATAGGGAGAGATTTCTACAGAACATTTACAAGTGTACTAAGGGAGAGAGGAACGGACTTGCCAGTATGGAAGCATATGGCACACTTGTGCAAGAGATTGTAACTAAACGAAGATAAATCTACAAACCTGCCACCAACAGCACAAAATGCTAACAGTGAAATCACTTGGCATAAACCCAGCGCCATATGTCCACCCATATATCCTGCTCGCCGCAAACTACATAGACAAGAAAGGGTATTAAGGGGTATCGAGCTAGAACCGCTATCTTCTACAGATCATCTAACCAAAGTCTTCAATCAGATCTAGAATTACCAAGTAGAGACTCTTCTTCTCCTTCTCTCGCTTCCTTGCCTTCGTTCCGATAAATTATATAGTGTTGCAGTATGAAGATGAGGTCAAAAACAATCGAGGAGTTTCCTAGCGCCAACTTGACCGGGTTACCTGTAATACCCGACCAATCATGCTGTAGATAACTGTCTATTCCAAGCTGTGCTATCGATAGAATTCCTCCAATGAAATCAAGAAGGATCTGCTCGATGGCCCAGCCTTGTGTCGAACGGTTACGGTAGTTGGTCGCGACTTGTGGTATGTATTTCACGAGTGTGATAAAAAGCTTGACGTATGATACGGCATAGATCTGATACAAAATATGTGAGCTACAAAGCATCATTTATATTTTTGAACGGTTACTCACCACATCAATCCAGGCCCAGCCAGTCGTGGGATCTGGGTCATTCCTAGATACCACTAGGAAAATTGTAATCAACACCCCTAAAACACACCCGGCCAATATACCGAGGACAGTTGTGCTGATTTTTGCACCAGCACCATGTTTATTACGCTCTTCAAAGCCCCAGAGAGGGGAATAGAATTGCGTTAACGTTATGAGAGACAAAATAACCGCATGCCCAGCAAACGCTAGGTCGTTAAATTCCACGGTTGGAGTGAGTCCATTATTTCGTAGGGCATATTGATGTCTTATTACAGGCGAGTAAAGGAAGGCAGCATTAGAGATAAAATAAGCAGCGAACCCAGGCAGGTTTATAGCAGGAAAGTCTATAGTCGTTCCAACAGTTGACTTGCGACGAAAATTAAGGATCGGTTGCGGGTAGAAGGAGAGTGACCAGCAAAGGGTGTAGACCCAACCAAAAACTTGGGAGAGGAAGCGAAGAAAGAAGTCCGACATTTATGCTGTTCTATAGTGCGCTTTCTTAACGGGCTACATCAGTGCAGGAAATTTGATGGGAGTTGAAGGGGGAAAGAGGCTGAAGATGTACTAGAAATAAGGTTGCCATGGCGTCATATGACCCCTGTCGTTGATAAGATTTAAAGTTATCGGATGCCAAGGACCTACGGAAATCTGGTCCGATCCGTCTCCATTCTTATCGATAGATCTCAATAACTTAACTGGAATTCAATCTAAGCAAATTCTATTATTTCCATGGCATATAAATAGATATTATGCCACAAATCACTTTCCTAGACCTTCCTGGAGAGATTCGAAATCAGATATATATTCTTCTCCTCGTCTTCCCCTCACTTCGTATTTCTAGTTCTATTGATAAGAGTTGTCGGTTACACCCAGCTATTCTCCAATCATGTCATCAAATATACCTGGAGGCCAGAGAAGTCCTGTACGGTGGTAATACCTTTATTGCACACCCAAGCCTCCTATGTGCCTTACCCCGACTACGTTTTGGATATGGCCCGGTTACGGCAAGACCCTTGATAAATCTGATCCAGCGCTGGGTCATCAATATCAGGTTAGATTGCGATCCTAATTTCAATTCCGAAGAGGCCAAAACAGCATTTGATGGCGCAGAGGAATTGACCGTCCAGGTATACCAAGCGCAATATGGGAGCTCGAGTCACGAAGTCCTGAAGCCCTTCGAAGCGGTCCGTGGCGTAAAGAGGGCCAAAATTGTGGGGAGCATCACGACGTTTCCGCAATATGTAAATTGGCTACAAGATACAATAATGTCCGCAGATGGGACCGTGGTTCCAGCATTTGAATCTGCGGAGTTACATACAATGGCGAGTCGCAACCTATGGACCGTGAGTGACGGTTTGACTGCGTTAGACCATATATGCTTACAGGTGTTGTAGCACGGCGGTAGATGATGATTCCAAGAGCATCTCACGGCAATCCATGAGGGGATAACCGGCCTTTTTCCCAATACACATCGATCATCTAAGGAAGAAGAGATGAAGAGAGAATATAGATTAAGAAAGACGAGGGGGTTTTCATCGATTATCTATGTTTATATATTCAACTCACCACCGGAATGCAGATAACATAAAAAGCAGTGACAGCTTATGTCTAAACATATGTTAGATAGACATAGATAGGACGCTGGGTGTCTTAATTTCTTTGCCACCATCTGCAGCCTTCTGTTCAGGTGTGGGGACTCATAGATTATCAGGCCAGGGAGGGGTTGAATCCGGTATCTCTGGGACTAGATAGCTCTATTATTCGTTTACTCTAGCTCATGGAGATAATGAGGCCTTTTGATCAACTAGCCTAGGCTAGATGCTCTCTTCCACTCTGTGTCCGCAGCTCGCAGAAGTCCCTTGGTACAAAATATCTTCGCTATAAGTGATATATCACTCAGACTTTCAGCGACTTCATCATTCGTTTAAATCTATTTCCTTTACTTGGCCCTAGCACAGAAGAAATTGTCGCACCTTGTACTATAGCGGATTCGTCAAGGGTAAGTATGGCAAAGGTTTCCAAACAGTCCTTACCTCCATCAGCTTCATTATAACGATAGCTATCGCGATTCAGGGAACTATCAGGGCGCTCGGATGAAGTACTGTATCCCAATCCGTGACTCCCACCATGTGGACTGTAGCCGTGCACCGTCACGGTGAGTGACAATCTGTTTCTTCGATGACCGTGGTTGGAATAAGGTTTCGGGGCGGCGTGGTGGTTAGGTATTGCGGAGTATTTTGGCGGCTTATGTCTTGGAAGACACATCGTTTCCGCCAGATTCGGTGTAAGGATTAGAAAGAAATATAACCCTTCTACCTTTTGGGGGAAATAATCTAATTGTTCTGATACGCTGATAATAAAGGACTTAGAAAAGGGTGGATCCCAGAAACACGATCCAATGACGGCAATGAAATAGCTCAAGGAACCGGAAAGTAGGAAAAAGAGGTAAATGCCGACTTACTGCAGAATGGTAAGATATATCCCCATCTAGGCCAATGTCTGTTATCGGGGGAGGCAGAATTTGGTGGGAGGTGGCTTGCACTCAGCCTCGCGATAGGGCGCTTCGGTGTAGCTACCGTACAGCCATGACTGAGGCGCTCTCAGCTGCGAAGCACGGCCTCGGGCACAGCGCTGGGTTAAATAGGACTTTTCTCATTTAAATGAAAGGTTACTGGCGCATAATAGTATATGTATTAGGGGTAATGCTGTATTCAGGATGGCTGACCAGAAGATGCTTCTAAAACTACAGCAAGTATTGCGGGTTAGCATTAGACATACCGGTAGACGGGTAGACTGGTGTCATCTGGATGCCGAAAGGCTACAGTGATCAAGCATTGGCGAAATTGTTCTGGGCCGTTCTCAGGGCGCTGAACGAAGGTGGCTCCGGGCTGTTCCGTCAGTGGGGGAGTCCTCCATTGGGGTACCCCGAATTCACAGCACACGGCATTGTGCGGCTTGGCAGTCCTCAGGCTGCATAATGGCGATGCATGTTTGATACTGAGCAATTACCACATTTCAGCCTCCGTCCGTACCTCTACCAATCTTTGATATTCCTGCAGTTCCGGTTGGAGTGTGCCGCCTTTTAGATACAGACGGGACATGAATGTTCACAAGGGTCCCTGAGCGTCCTCAGCCGAGGGCCCAGGCGGAAGCTAATCAGTGCACAGAGGCAGGAACGTGCGTCAGAGCAACCCCAGCTGGAGCTCCCATGACTCTCACTCCTCTCACTCAGCCTCGTCAGCCGTGGTCAGCTCCTCCTTCTTAAACGCTGCCACCCCTCTACCTTAGACCGTCTCTATCTCTTCAGCAAGAGAGATCTTCCATTTTATCTACAGATTTTTGGAATAAACCACCGTACTGGTTCGAAAAAGCAACCACCAGACGCTATGGCCTCCATCCGCAATCTCCTGAACTTCGCCAGCGGTTTGCTCACCCAAACACCACTCACCGGTAGCCCTGCATCGTCCTACAACCATCACGAACCTTACAGCAACTCCCCTACCTGCCCCCTAGATGGTCCCATTTCATGTCATAATGTGACCGATGGAGGAGATAGCTGCTGCTTTATCTATCCTGGTGGCCAGCTCTTGCAGACGCAGTTCTGGGATACTCATCCCAGTATTGGACCTGAAGATAGCTGGACGTTGCATGGCTTATGGTTCGTTTCCTAGCCCGTCCTTCCATATCTCTGATACTGCTCCATCATTATGCCCCTATTTCATTTGTTTGCTACATACGGAGGGTAATGCTGGGTATGGCTCTAACACATCACAGGCCCGACAACTGCGACGGAAGCTACCCGCAATACTGCCATTCCGCCCCAACATACCATAGCATAACCCAGGTACTCACAGAAGCTGGTCAACAGGATCTGCTGGATTATATGAACAAATATTGGCTGCCAAACTCCGGTACAAATGAGCACTTCTGGCAACACGAGTGGAACAAGCATGGAACCTGCATCAACACCTTATCCCCAAGCTGCTATGCTGATTTGTATAACTCTGGTGACGAGGTTGTCGACTTTTTCACTCGTGCAGTGGAGGTTTTCAAGGGGCTGGATACCTACAAGGCTCTTGCGGCAGCAGGTATCTATCCTTCCAAGACCAGGAGACATACCCTCCAAGAACTGGAAGACGCACTGCAGAGCGTTACTGGCTTCAAGGTGGTCCTTGGATGCTCGAGAGGAGCGCTGAACCAGGCATGGTACACGTTCAATGTCAAGGGTAGTCTGCAGACTGGAGAGTTTGTGCCTACGAATCCTGCTGGGCCGAAAGGTAGCTGCCCGCGTCGGGGTATTAAGTATCTGCCTAAGTAAGAAATGGAATTAGGGTGCTATAATTTGGATATATAGGATTTTTAAGGTTCGGAGTTGAGGGAACGGTTGAACGGGAATGTATGATACAATTTATCAATAGAAAATAGACGAGGCTGGCCTTACTATGAGGGGTATGCCAATGTAACCCAAATTTCGCAATTTCTCCGAACTAAGAAGCCCAGTGTGGTCTCCAACCACATTACAGTAACTATTGACGACTGTAATTTTCACGAGATTGAAGATACTCCGAAGAGAGGCTCGAGAGGCTCGGAGCCCATTCCGAAGAAGGACAGGACAGCGATGCAGAAGAGGAAGTCGATGGGAGAGAAAGTTCTTGTCTTTCCGTTTCTAGCATGATCGCCTGCTCCATCCACGTGCGGCCTCGGCTTATCTGTGCCTGCAGCGCCCAGCCTCACCAGCTTTGCACCACTGTGACGAGACTGGAAGCTGCAAATGACGGCCGGTGGAGATAGAGGTCAAATGCGATAGGATGGAACCGTAAAATATGAAATGGTACTCTGTATGAGGTAGTAGAATCACAGGTAATACCTCATCCAATGTACACATATATAACCGAGTCTTCTTCCTCGTTGTGCAGCAGAGAGTGAATATACTTGTCTATCAGTTATTCACTTATTGTCCAGTGTTTGTTGTTCGTATTGAATATAATTACTGATTGGACTCTGTTGTACCTGAACCGCCCACCACCCAAAGCTACAAACTCCACACACACTACACCTACAGCCTCAAAACAACCCCAAACAAACTCAGACAATAGCATATAGCAAAGACACAATGGCCGCTCCACCTGAAATCACTCTTACCAACTTGAATGGCAAGTTTGCCTTGGTAAGTCAATAGGTCTTTCCCTTTTGTTTCTCACTGCTGAGACATGCGCGACCCCTCACATCGCAAGCGTCATCGTCATCGCGGGGCAGCATCATGTCTTCCACGACGAGGCTGGCAACTCTATACTAGGCCACCGCAACGTGGTACAAGCTGGATTGAATTTTCGTATAGTCTGGAAAAATGAGAAGATGGAGAGAAGACCAGCATCCCCATTCTTCATCTCTCTATTATCCCAAATATTAAAAGAAGAAGAAGCCAAACCAAGCTAACTTGACTCCCCCAGAACAAATCCATCTCCGACGACGTCGACCCCGTCCTCGCCCTCCAAGGCGTCGGCTGGCTAACCCGCAAAGCCATCTCCTTCGCGACCATAACCCTCTCCATCAAAGAATACCTCGACGACGCCTCCGCAACCCACATCGACATCGAGCAGACCGCCACAGGCGGCATCAAGGGGACAACCGAGCTGCGCACACTCGACTGGACAGAGCGCGCGCACGAGGACCACATTTTTGGGAACATCAAGGGGAAGAGCCGGTTTGTTGCGTTGGACAGCGAGGAGATCGAGGATGGGTGGTTGAAGGAGGGGTGGTTGCCTGAGAATGAGGGTAAGGTCATTCAGAGCGTTGCGGTTAATGAGGAGAGGGGGTGGACGGCGTTGCAGATTTGGGGGTTTGCGGAGGTGGAGGGGAAGAGGTATTATGCGAGACGGGTGAGGGCTAGTAAGGGGGAGGAGGTTGTGAGGGTGAGGATGTATTATGATTATCAGGGGGAGTAAATACTTCTCGTTCTCTTTTTGATCCCGGAGGACTTTGGGAAGGAGAGAAAGGTTTGTTGAAAGGGGTAGATTGCATTGACATTGACGTTGATGTTGATGGGGATTTCAACCTTTGAGAGAAGCCCCTCCTTTAAGATGAGAGCTTTTCTAGACTTCGACCATATGGTGAGAAAGTGAGGGAACTGCTAGATCCCTCTTCCTAGGTAGCCCTGATTTTCAAATGCGCTGGGTTTTTGCAAATATTCAAAACATTAGAGACATGGAATTACTCGTTCATTTTACAGTGCAGTATAGAATAGACATAGTGTCACAAAAATGCGTCTACTTTTAGGCAATGGAAACACTTCTCTCGCTTTTGTTTCGTACCTCTACGATAGTCTAAGCGGCTTAATGTACGGAGAGAAAAAAATGGTATCTCAAAAACATACTTTAGTAGGCTTCTAGGACTCCCAAACCTAAGTTCTTTAGCCTTATTATTGCATGTCTGGAATAAAATCTATGGGTATCTTCTCGCTGGCTCCCGTCTCTTCTCCCAAAAGATATCTTTTAATTTAACCATTTCCCCATTTCCCCCCTTTCTCCTTCTCCTGAGTGGAACAAATAATGCTTCAGATACTACCACCAGTACTCCAGCCATGCAAAATGCCCTAAAACGGTCCGCCCGTTTTCCCTCCCTTTTCTTCTCCCTCTTGAGCTATCCGTAATCTCTCCTCTAGCAAGAATTAAAAAGAGGAGCTACTCTATCCTGTGCCGTGACATTGGTCATTCCGTTCGTGTTTCTTCGATATAAGATGAAAGTGTGGTTTGTCTTGTTCCAGGGTTATTTCATCTTGGGAGATTCTACCGGCATTGCAATCGGATGGCCTCTGTCTTTGGCTGTCAGGGAGACAATCTCCTGGAGCATCAATTCTCGTGTGGTCCTTGTCAACTCATCTACATCCGCAGCTGTCAGGCCTTTGGTCTCAATTGGTTTCAGTACTATTATCAAATACGTTAGTAACCTGGTTCTTCTTCATATGCTTCTCTACATCTAGACAAGCTTTGAGGGAATGGAGGAATGTAGTGGAATACCTTTAACTGGGATAGAACCAGAGTTAAACCTCATCTTCTTCACAGACAAGATATTAGAATAGTTCGCAACGACCACCGGCACAATTGGCACGCCTGCCTGGACCGCTAAATGGAAAGCGCCCTTCTTAAACGGCAACAACATAGGCTCCGCAGCGTAACTCCTCGTGCCCTCAGGAAACATGTACACACTCTGATTATACTTCTGCATCTCATCCGCAGCACCGGCCATAGCGCTTCTAGCACTCGTGCTATTCGCGCGATCAATAAAGACGGATCCGGACAAGCTCATGAACCAGCCCAGAAACGGCGTGCGCTTCAGCGACTTCTTGGCCGTAACGCTACAGTACTTGGGGAAGATGCATCCCAGCATGAGCACGTCGAGCTCGGTCTGGTGGTTCCCAATGAAGACGGCCGGGCGCGTGGTGTTGAGGTAGTTCTTTGGGTCCTCGATGGTGAAGGTCACGCCGGTGACGAGCCACATCACCCACTTGAAGGCGCGGGCGGTGGCCCATTGAGAGATGCGCGGATTGCCAGCCAGGCGCAGGAGGATGGAAACGAAGGCTCCATAGGAGGCGCAGATGATGAGGGCAGCGTAGGAGGCCAGGAGGCGGGCGATGAAGCCGCAGATGGGGAAGACCAGCGAGAGCATGTAGAAGGCGAGGGTCACGACGGTGAACCAGGCTGTGGACAGCAGGGAGTAGTGGAGGATGAGAGAGAACATTGCAGCCTCTTCTTTTGTCTCTTTCCGGTGTCCTTCTCTTTCTACTTTCCCTTCCCTTGTATTCCTTCTCTTGTTGTCAAATTTCCAGCGAGATAGCTAGACCGTTCCACCCCGCTTCCTCTTCTCAAATTTCTTGCAGGGTTCTTTTCTTTCCAGCTGTCTTTTTCAAGGGAAAGAAAAGAGAGACAAAAAGTTACCTGCTGGTTCAGCTGTGCCTATGGAAGCCCTCTCCAGGAGGGAGCTGTCGAGGACATATATGGCGAAAAGAGAGAAGCAAACAAGAGAGAATGTGCGCTGCTGGGGAACGTTGGAGTGGGAAATGGTTGGGGAGCAAAGTGTGCTTGCCTCGTGGGCAGGGCCAGGCCGCTGCACCATATACGTAAGGGGTGTCAAGCACATGCTATTACTGCTACGGTACTTCCTTACTACGGTGATACTGCTACTGCTGCTGCTACTGTACTGGATCCTGCCCTCTCAGCTCTCCCTGAGACATCGGGGGCGCTTGAGGGCGGGCACATGGCCTCTGCAGTGGGCGAGGGCAGTGAGGAAAAAGTGTGTGGGAACTGCCGAGGAACGGTTGGGAGTGGGGCCTGTAAGTTTTTTCTGCAGCAGCCGGATCCAGCAGGCGAGGGGCCAAAAGTTATTGTTCCGCTGGGCAACCTACAATGGTGGGCTGGGCAAGACCGCGGGGAAGGCAAAAGGGCGCAGAAAAGAGAAGGTAAAAGAGTCATTCTGCCATAGCGCTTATTAGAGGGTGATAATCCATTCGTATATATGCACATATAATACTTATACATATACTCATACGCATTGTCTATATTTCTATCATCAACCTCAGTCCATCTGTGCGTACATCCATGGCTCAGGGCCCCAACAGCAGCACCACCAGCAGCATCCGGGTCGGTGTGCTGGCTCTCCAGGGCGCCTTCATTGAGCACATCCAGTTGCTGCAGCGCGCCGCCCAACTCCTCTCCGCCCCGCCGCCTTCCACTACCACCACCACTGCTCAACCCTTCCACTTCGACTTCCTGGAAGTCCGCACGCCAACCCAGCTCGCATCATGTGATGCCCTCATCATCCCCGGCGGCGAGAGCACCACCATCAGTCTCGTGGCCCAGCGCTCGGGGATGCTGGAGCCTCTGAGGGACTTTGTCAAGTGAGTATATATTTTCCTGTTCTACTGTGTCTTAGAAGATTCATCCCGTTTTCTCTATTTCTTTCCTTTCTTTTCTCTATATAAAACAAACAAAAGAAACTATCTTTTCATTCTCAATGTGATTCATTCCTGCACGTGCAAGACATTCAATCAATCACCTGCATCAATTCTCCCCAGACTATTCCCCCAGATGCTGACTCCCCCAGGGTCCAGCGCCTCCCCACCTGGGGCACCTGCGCCGGCCTCATCCTGCTCTCCGAGTCCGCCAACAGGACTAAGGCCGGCGGCCAGGAACTCATTGGCGGCCTCGACGTCCGCGTCAACCGCAACCACTTCGGCCGCCAGATCGAGAGCTTCCAAGCCGATCTGGACCTTCCCTTCCTAGCCGACGACCATGCCGGCGAGCAAGAAGAGCAGCAGCCTCCCAGCCCCTTCAAAGCCATCTTCATCCGGGCCCCCGTCGTAGAGAAGCTCCTTCCCACAGTTGATGGCGCCCAGGAAGCTGAAGCCAAGCGTGACGGCACGGTGATTGCTCCTTCGCGCGAGATCTCCGAGGAGGTGAAGGCCGTGGATAAGGTGAATGCGCAGATCCAGCCTGTCGAGGTGATGGCCGTGCTGCCGGGCAGGACGGCGGCGATTCAGGATGCGGTGGTGAAGGAGAAGCTGGATCGCGAGGCGGGGGATATCGTTGCGGTCAGGCAGGGGAATGTGTTTGGGACGAGCTTTCATCCGGAGTTGACGGGCGATGCGAGGATTCATGTTTGGTGGCTTAGGAGGGTTGTTGAAGCTGTGGAAAGGAGGAGGGTATTATCCATGGAAGAGAGATGATGGCTCTTTTTCGTTTTGGGTCTGAGTTGGGATTGGTATAATGTAAATAATGAATATGTGTGATATAAGGGCGAATGCTCGGTTCAGAATAGATTAGATCCCCTTTGGGTTGGGTTAACTAAGCGTTCTATTCTCTCATTATCTTATTCATTGGCTAAAAATGATTTGCCCCTTTTTGTTTTGTCTATCATCTCTTTCCGCCCCGTCTATCCGAACGCACACGCATGTTGTACAGCAGCTTTATATACATATCCATCCACGTGATCAGGGACGTTCCAAATATCAATATCAAGTCTTCCCAACCAAGCTTCCATCCTCCATCCTTCCAGTCTTCCGACCAGTCATGCCCTCCTGAGCCCACGTTTCCACTAACCCAGCCTTTGGATCCTCCTCCGGATACCCCAGGCTCCGCCTCAGCTTCACAACCTCGTTCCTCACCCTCTTCGTAACCTCGATCCGAAGCTCCACCGCCGCCTGGCCGTACTTCAATTCCTCCGTCAACTCCCCCATCGCCAGATCACCAGCCAACCCCTCCTTCCTCAGCGCCTCCTTCTGCACCCGCACAAGCTCCTGCCACTTCCGCCTCAAGTCCCCGAAGATTCTCTCCGTGTCGACGCTCTCGCCAAACGCAATCATGATCTTCTTGCCCGCGCGCGGGACGAACCGAGGCCACTTCCGGTCCTCGGGCATGACGTCCTGGTGGCCGTCGATGAAGATTGGGATGATCTCCGGCATGGGCTCCGACTCGAGGATTACTCTCGAGATGCCCCATTTGAAGTACCGCAGGGACTTCGTCGGGTGTTGGTGGACCCTTCCTTCGGGGAAGATGTGAACCCAGCTGAAGCGTCGGGAGGAGTAGGCGGATGGAGCTGGGAAGCTGTCGGCTCCGTTTGTAGTGTAGGTGAGCGCGGAGGAGCTGAAGGGGTCGGTTAGATCGGGGCTGGAAGGCGATAGAGAGGGGCTTGATGCCTTGGGAGGAGGGCGCGCGGCAGGGAAGAAAGGCTGGGATGAGAGAAGGCGGATTGCTTGGGTGACGGTAGGCTGGAAGAGGCCGCCAAATTCGGAGTACATGGATCGGTGTGTTGGTAGGACTTGGCCAAACGTGAAGTAAGAGGAGAGTGCCCTGGTTTCAACTATCAACAAATCTGGTTGAGTCTATATATTGAATTGGTAATTTTAGAAACCCCTTACTTATTCTTGAAACATATATCATAACTGCCCAAGCTCCATCTATGATTCGAAGGATCGAATCCATATCTAAGTGGTAATACACCCCACATCACAGGATCATCCAACCTGCAGAAAAAAGAGCCGCAATTAACTCTCGGTCTCGAAAGACGTAATGAAAAGGAAAAAAATTATATTCAATTGCTTAAACATACACACTAACATGATTCGAGACTAACAAGAAATCCATATGGTCAGCCTCTCTTATCCCGGCTCTGTATTTTACATAAAAAGGAAGAAAAAAAAAGAAACTCTAATAAATTGTAAGAATGCTATTAATTACCAGTTAACAACCCCCTCTCCCGCCCTTCCACATCTTTCCTCCGATCCAGAACCTTCAAGAACCTCTCTAGTCCAATTACTTCAATCTTATTGCACCCGTATAGAAACGCCCTCGAGGCAGACCCCGTCAGTCCCATTGCGAGCGACGAAGTAAGCCGCCATGGTAGCGAGGGCATCGTTGCCGGTCCTTTTTCGTGCTCAGAGACCTCGGGCGGCGGCATTTGGGACGTTTTGAGGATTCAATTTTCGATTCACGGGGATGGAAGTTCAAGCGGGGAGGGAAGGGTTTAATAAACGGGAAAGAGGGATTGAAGCCATGGGGAAGAAGTGGAGTTTTATGGAAGAGAAGTTGTGGAGAAAAGATTTAGTGGAGGAACATAATTGTTAATTACAACCCTGCAGGGATGCTGATGTCGTAGCTAGTCTACCCGTCCAGACCTGACGCACGAGGCTGAGGCACGCATCACGTGGTTTCCATCATACGGTCTGATAGGTAGATCCCGTCTCCACGTCTCCGTGCCTCGCCTAGGCTCATTGTTTGGAATTCTATAAGTTGAAGGATCCTCCCACATGCCTATTTGATAATGCGGTTCTGTCTATATCTCAGTTAGTCACTGTAAGTCTAGACAGAAGATCTATATACGAACAGGGTCCTCCATGAACACTCTACTCCCTCCTTCTTCCCTTGACCATTTGAAGAAGAGGTCGTATGGTTTTGGGCCAATTTCTATGGGACTCTTTATGTATCCAGTCTTTTGTTTGCCACCAACCCATATGGTCCAGAAACCCCCTCTTATCTCCAAGGAACCGTCTTTGTACGCCTTTTTGACTGCCTCTATGCTAGACGCACAATTTTCGTACTCGGGTATTTCCAGGTAACTGTCTAGCATCCTGATCCGGCTTGCTACCTTCTCTGGAAGGTTTTTTAGACTGGGATCGATATCTGGTCTGTACCCAGAATCAGAGTTGCGTTAATATCAGCCCTTGGACTGGTCCGAAAGATAACATACTCATTGATAACATTCTCCCTCAATAGGGATCGCAAAGCTCTTTTGTAGCCATCAATGTAGGGTCCGCCTAGTGCAATCACTCGGTTCAGCTCGTTGATATTTTGGTGTATGTCTCTGAAAGATATATTATTAGTATGCGGCCTTCAAATGAGTTCCAATAAGTTGCAAAACCAGATGGGAAGTATCAGTAGGGTCACAGCCGTGCAAAGGAACATACCCCGTCATAATAGGAGTCGTGATATCAGGCATCTTAAATGTAATGTATTGATGTGTTACAGAAAATAAGACAAATCAAACGAGCTTGAATGAACTGCAAAATCAGGACCTGCAATAGCAAGTACTGATCATAGTTTATCTCAGACGCAGACACCAGCTCGATATCTAGGCAATATCAGTAGAATGGCTAGTGCAAAGTAACATACCCGATCAGGTTGATGATAGGCATCTTGTAATTTGTTGAAGTATTACAGGAAATAGACCAAATAAAAGGAGCTCACAAGGTAACTGCAAAGTAGTGAATAAGTAATGGTGAATAGCGGTCGAGAGCTCTGTTCGGGACAGGCAGACCGTAGCTAAATATTAGGGCAACCACTGTTCGAATTATATCTGATTGTATACTCACATGCAGAAGTTTTGTCAATTCACCATCAATTTTATTATTAGCATATACTTAATTCTCTCAAAATACATTCAATAATGACTGTACCAGATGCTCTTTTGCTGCTTTATGAAGACTAGATTCACTACCCCTGCTAAAACCCGCAGGCTTTAGAGGCATTTAGTTAAGCCAACGGCTGCAAGGCTTTTCGGTTCCTGCATTACACGGGAGATAGTTTATCCGAGAGCCGACCACAGTTGAACGACATCATAAACTTCATGGACGCGGCGTTTGAGTTCACGAGTGTATGTTTTCAAAAGAAAAGGTCAATACGTTGATCGCCTGTAATTCTTTATAGAAAGGCATCTATATTTGGGATTTTAGGGTAGACGTAATTTGCATTTCCGTGGCTGAGTACTCGCCTTCACTGAAGACTTCCTCCCTTGCCACAAATGTTTCGCGCTTGAGGAGAATCCCTATATTAAATCGAGCTCCGCTGTGCTCTAAGCATCTTGTATCTTCTGCGGAGTGGATAATCGTATTATATTTATTCGAGCTTTGAGTCGATAGTATCTCCTTGAGAGCTAAAGTTCTCCAGAGCCTCGAGACTTCAACGAGCTCACCGCAAGTGACCGTCTGGTTGACGTACTCCCTCCTTTCCTCACAATTTTCTTTCTACTGAGAGACTTCATTAATATTGACCAATGTCTCATAGTAAGTTCCTACTCTTTCTACTAACTGGACTTATACTCATAATCGCAGGCAAGCGCAACACATCTCGGGCGGTATTCACATCCCATGAGAGAGAACAAGCAAAAGCCGCTTGGAACACCACCAGCGCCAGACTTTCAAGAGAATCATTTCTACCATTCGCGTCCTGTCGACTCTGTCTCCTTCCCGCAAGGACCCCAGTATCATGTTCTCACGGTGATATCTTCTGCAGGGAATGTGCCCTGAGCGATATTCTTGCTCAGAAGAAAGAAATCAAAAGGCTTGAGAAGGCTAGGGAGAAAGAAGCGCGGGAAGCCGAAGAGGAGAGATACCGGCAAGAGGAGGAAGCCAAGGAGAGAGCCGTGAAGGAATTCGAATTGGTACAGATGGGTTTAGATGCGAAGATTGGCGCGAATTCTTCTGGGACGAAGATAATCGGCAGAGAGGATGGCAAGGTTCTTGTGGAGGAGGATGTGAAGGGAGGCAAAAGGGGAGAGAAGAGAAAGTTTGAGCTGGATGAAGAAGAACTTCTTCGTATTGCTAGGGAGGAACGAGCAAAAGCGAGGAAAGCAATTGACGATGAGAAGGTACGTTACTATCACCACAGAATCACTATCAAAATTCCAGCTGACTAGAGCAGTCATCAAAGCCCGCCCTACCGTTCTGGGACCCCTCCCTTACTCCATCCTCGAACACGAATTCTGTCTTGCACAACGTAGCCAAAAAGACAAAGACAACACCCATATGCCCCGCTTCAAACCCTTCAAAGCCTCATCCATACTCTCTACACACGTTGATTACGCTCAACTTCACCGAAGAAAACGACCCAGCCACGAAGACGACCCAAAGGATTTGTCCCGCATGCAAGAAAGGCTTAACCAACTCGTCCAAAGCTATGCTCGCAAAGCCCTGTGGCCATGTCCTCTGCAAGTCTTGCGTGACCAAATTCATGACTCCCAGTGGAGTACATGATCCCCATGCGCCGGATGTTGATCAGAATCTGGTACTGTGTTATGTTTGTGAAGCAGATTTGACCGAGAGAAAGGGAGGGGATGAGAAAGGGGAGAAACAGAACGGGAAGGAAAAGATCAAGCCGGGACTGGTTGAGATCAAGTGCGAAGGGACGGGGTTCGCTGGTGGGGGAATGAATAAGGTTGAGAAGTCCGGAGTTGCGTTCCAGTGTTGAGGAGTGTGGTTAGAATTAATATAATGGATTATAATGGTTCCATATTATCTTTATCGCAGTTACTTCACTGCCACTTTCTTACAACTAGTTGAGAAGCAGGTTGTCTCTATTATGTTGATAGATGAGCTGCGCTTTCATTCATTGATTACATTAGTCCAAAATCCACCTATAAGATGAACGGGACGACCAAGGGTAGTAATAATAATAATAATAATAATTCCAATTGCAAAATCTAGAAAGGTCTCAAATTCTCTCTGCTCAAAAAGGCCTCTTTGATTTCATACATATCCACCCCCTTCATTAGCGCACTAGCGACATCGCGCCTCCTCTGCCAAGAAATCCAAACCCCTTCTATATAACCCCGAATAAGAAAGTACTACACCGTGGGTGGCAAGACCTGGCCACTCTGCCAGGGTGGTTGGAGTGCAAGAGTGGTCAGGTCTTGCAGAGCGAGGAATGTAGGGGCCAATCCTAATAGTGAACTTCACAAAGAACACTGATATATTAGGGAAGATGTAGGCATACAAGCTTCCTATAGCTTGTATAGCGCCGAACTTTTTTGTCATTCCATCTATATTTGTTCCGTCTCTCTTTTTTTAATAGAACCTGTATTGTTATTCTTTTCTTTCTGGAAAGCATGGGATGGTAGATGAACTGAAAAACGTCACTTACATGACAAGAAGTAAACGAGGAGATTTAATATCAACTGCAAAATCAATGAATTTAAGTGAATCCTTTTAATTTTAGTGAATAATCTACAAGATAGTTCCCTCCCCTATAGATTCCTCCTTCTAGTAGCACTACCTTCTCTCCAACTCATAAGTGAACAAGATGAAGCACTAATCTCGCACAAGGAGTGAACCATCCAACAACAGGCTTTCTATAATCATGCAGCTACCCGCATGATGCTCGAGAAGGCGGGTCATTTGGTAAAGCCTGGATGCTCGAGAGCTAGGACATGTACTGGTTTGTTGGAAGAAACTCCCTGAATGAACCCTTTTGCAGCAACCCAAAGGATCTTGACTCAAAGCCGAACCATGTTGAAAACGAACAGCTGTTCTGTGGCAACGAGTTATCCGTACAGGCACGATTCCCACGCGATGCCGGCCATAAGATGACGAGCATTATCAGAAACCAGAGCGTTCAGCTGAGATTCGGAGATGCAAATGCTACTATCACTCGCCGTAAGGGCCAAGCTTAATCCTACAAGTGGGACGACACATTCTGATCCTGGTGTTTGGGATGTGTTGACAATCCGTTGTCGGTCTTTGTGTGTGTGGTGGGCTCGCAACGAGAGGACTCCGAAATTCAGGAGACTTAAATGGGCAAATTGGCTGGGATGGATCTCGTGTTATATGTTCCATGTGAAATGTCGGTATGGCTTTTTCACCACATACGAAGGTACCGTGTTTCTGAAGCAAGACAAGTTGTGGGCTGGGGATATGAAGGAAGCGCTATCCATTACCGGCCCCGTCATCGTTCAACTGAACTGGCCGAGCCCTGGCGAATAAGGCGGAGAGTGATGAGCTGGTTACTCAGAGTCTGACACAGCCGGCCACGGCACAAAAACGAGAACCAGGAGAAATGATCAAGCATCCCAAGAGAGTAGAGCTGGGTGTAGAACTTTCAACAGAACAACCAGGTATGCGGGGTGTTATAATGTACATGTTAGTTTCCGTATCGATGGAGTAAAACTATTACGCAACTTCGAATCCCGAAGGTCAACAGGCGAAGCTCTTATGCGTGAGTTTCTGCAGCGGGAGAAGGAAATTGAACAGAGGTGGATTTGTCTAGATATCGAGACGACATCAAACCGTAAGCAATCTTGAAGCATTCGACAAATCGGGATAGTTGACTACGACACAAGTGATGTGTTTGTCGATGAATATCTCGACCATTTCTGCCCTCAGGGGTGTTACTGCAGAGGCGTAGACCACAGACCTCCCAATATCAGTCCTCAAGATTTTGGGGAGATATTCATAGACAAGGGGGATCAAAGACTACAACATTCTCGCTTGGTGTCCGAACCGTTTCGACATGAAGCACACCCTCATTTTCCTCGCCAAAGCCGGACTCGAAATGCTCTCCCCACCTAACGAGAAGTGCTTACTGCCAATGCATCATGTGAAGGCAAACACCACTAGTACCGCAGAGTTAGGATCTTTATATCCAGCAATATTCCCTGGTGATAAGCTCATAGAACAACTCCATGATGCTCTGCCAGACGCGAAAATGCTAAGAAAGCTGGTTATAAAGCTGGAGCCGGCATGGGGGGAGGGGGCCGAGTGCGAAGAAAAGCGGATGGCACTTCAGCATCAACTCCGCTCACAGCAGAAGATGGACGAATTCCTAGTTTCAGAAACTAAGCCATAAGTCTCCAATCTCTACCAGAAAGCCAAAGACCACACCGAGACTTCTGCCAGGAACATGTAGAAACTAATCACAAAGGACAAACAATCCCTTGTCCGAAAGCGGAAGCGCTTAACGGTTGTCGAATGGCCCACACTGGTACATCGAGGCTGGAACTTCAAACCTGAGGTACCGTGCGGCTAACACTGTTTCGAGTGTTATTATCGACTTATGTGGGCCAAAACATGTTCGAGGCAGGCTGCAAGTATGGCTTCATGAGAAGATCCTCGAGCGAACGTTCTCCTCGACCTCTACGAGAAACCGACCAGGCATGCACTGCCGAATCTACTCGCGACTAAAAGTGGCATGGCGGACCAGCACCCCGGAATTGACGAGCGGGGCTTCCAAGGCTTCGGCAGAGGTCCCTTATGGGGAGAAGGTCTGCACGGGTCTGTCTCGATATAGAGACAGCGAAGCAGAGGTCGACGCTACCAAGAGAGTGCGAGAAGAAGCGAGAATAGAAACACCGAAGAGCAATCCGAGGCAGTACAACGCTCAAACTACATGTTGAATTGTATGAGAGCTGAAGAGCCAATTCCCAGGGGCACACATGCCTCCTTAAGTAGAGATATGGGAAGTAAGGTCAGGCAGGAGATCTCCATCGCAGAAGGAACTCTGACTGTTGGCTTGTGAAGTAAAGATCAAAGAAATATGCAGGTAGGCGAAATATGAAACAAGGGAAACTGGGCATGGAAACATTCCTTTACTGGTGCATGTATTTTCCTTGACCCTAGATTTCCTATGAAGAAAAACAGAAACAGTACCATAGCTCTTTGAGGACGAATGTGAGTCGTAGACATTCCGCAGACAGTGTTTGCTAGAAGGAAGCCAGATATCATTTTCATATTCCAAAATCAAAGGCAAATAGAAAATCTGCAGGAGCTCAAAAAAGGCATAGCAATCACGTTGAATCGCGGTATTGCCTCTGTCCATTCTGAGTGGAAGACGATAGTATCTACTTACCTATGGTGTTTTGGCCGATACACTTGTTACTGTATCAGGCCGAGCTATTCCAAGTAGTCCGTGGTGTAGATCCCTGGTGACTTCCCGGTATCAATGTGAGACATTGAAATCAAGACACCAGTAAAGCAAACGTGAAGGCTGTAAGCCACATCAGATAGGGAATACCCAGCTTCTCGGATCTCTTCATCGATCCTCTGCATACGCCTACAATGTATAGACAGGAAGCAGCCATTCACCAAAAGAGCAGCCTGACATAGAAGCTCGATCCCTCATATCAAGTTTCCATTACCCTGTCTTTGACATTTGTCCACGCATATGCATCTCACTCTCGTTCCCGTTGCGCTTTCTGCATCTTTTATGTCTGTATCCTAGTTTGTAGTAGATGTTTGTCTCAATCGCCGTCCGCACAGTGATGCACGAGAATAGCAAACATTGCAGATGTAGTTCTTTGTAGTAGTCGTGACATCCAGTTGACTCTGCAGATTTCCTGGTGCTGAAAGCCGTATACGAGTATGTGAGTCAGCCTACACTCCAAGAGAGTGGAACTATGGCCAAATCTTCCTTTAACACTACAGGAGGTTAGAGGTCGGTTCAGGTTGCAAGTTTGTCTATCTGAGAGTCAGCTTGGTACTTTTGTCTCGGAAATCCCTACTAGGCTCTAAGGTCCAGTGCAACTTCGTACGGGTTACTAGAGGTACTGTACTCCTGCCAGAGACTCTCCGTCAAGACTTAAATCTAAATATACTATGACGGGGGTTTCATTACTTCTTACAGGGTCTCACTAGTGAACTCATGCTGGATGCACGAAAACTAGCCAAGACTGATAGCTTGAATTTCCTTCCTATTTTAATAGGCACAAGCGGTCTCTGATAAAAGCCATCTATTGCTCCGATTGAGGAGAGTGAGTGCCAGTATGAATCCCTCTAACCCACTCCGATTGTCAATGAAAAACCTCAACTTTATGACCCTATGTCTCCTACCCTGTCTGCCCTCATCAAAAAATATAGGATGGACTAAAATGGCCGATCAATTAGCGCTGATAGATTTCCTGATCATCATAGAAAGAAGACTTACCACCCCACTAACCACTTGCTAATCTGACAGCATAGAAGAGTCCATCAATAGAATACCAGCGGCATTCGCCGATATCACCACTATCAATGGTAACCCTGTTGCGCTGAGTCCAGGTATTATCAAGCTCACGAACCCAATAAACTCTCAGTGGATCATCATCAGCCGGTTTCATCTCCTGTTTAGCATTCACTCCAGTATTTTCCGCAGTAGTGATCTGTTGCTGAAGAACTTCGGAAGGAGTAAGTCCAACAGTGCCAAATGCAGGCTGTTGAATGTGATAGCCAGCTGGTTGAATATACTGTTGGAAGGGGTATTGAGCGACATAACCAGGTTGACCCGCATAGGCTAGTTGATTCGATTGGACATAGTATTGCGGTTGAGACTGATATACCATTGGAATAACCGTTGGAAATTGCTGAGTCTGCTAGAGAGAAATAAATATCAGTTACTGATCCTGGAAGTGACCTGTATACAGAAGTTCAAGAAATATCAAAACAATTTTAGGAAACACTAGCCCAATCTTGGATGTAAGAATATGGCCATTGAGAAGCAGAATATACCGTTGATTGGTACGTTGGCTGGTAGAGTACTTGGGTGCCGTTGGGTGCTACTTGAATCGAGGGCATGAATTGTGTTTGGACCCCATCTAGCTGTGGTTGGATTGCGACTGCCGGTTGTCCGTCTTGTCGAGGCACATACGTATGAAGATATGGAGCAAATACTTCTTGCGCATATCGAGGCTTCTTATCTTTGTCTTCGTCCGGCATGGTGATGACAGTATAATTTCTGACTAGGAATAGATATGATGACGGCGTCCCTATCGGCGTATGCCAGGTGCAAGCCGTCCAATTTCCCTTGGCTGACAGTGAAAAGGAAGAGTGAAATGCAGAACGTTGGAGTAAACAAGGAAACCTTTGGGGAAGTAGCGCCCAAATGGAGCCCGCTGGAGAGAGGTAGTTATGTTGATTTGTCCAAAACTGGTAGTATATGAGTCGCTACTGCTAGCGGGTCTTCGAAATTTCCAAACTTACTACGAAAAGGATATCGAAGTATTGAAATAGTTTAGATGAGAGTGATTTTAATACTTACGGGCACAAGTATCCAAGTATTGGTGTTGGCATCCAATTTCCACTCCATACCGGTGTGTTCCTTCTTTGGCTTTGGTGGCTCTTTCTCGAGGTGAATATCTGAAAAGGGCCAAACAACTCCACACATCTTGCCTGATTTGAAGTTGTTTCGAATGAGGCAGGTGCGGTGATTTGGAAAGATCAAGCACAAGTAGTGGCGACGTACTTGGTGAGGTGACAAATTGTTAAGTGAGGCAAGAACGCTAGCACTGTTCTTGCAATTGCCTGTTCCGCTACGAGGCTGGCCAGAAGAAGAGGGATTGCTAAGCCTTCTAGCTGTTGTTAATATCTAGCTGCTTCAGTATTGGATAGTTAAGAGTACTACTAGCTCCATTAGGTCGGGGAGACGGATATTAAAGAATGAAAGTCTTGGAATCATGGGAGTCAAAATCTGCAGCCTATACCAAACCACAGAAATTCAAGACACATTCGACCTTTCCCATATCTCACTTACTCCTACTCCATGATTGGAAGCTAAAAGTATAACAATCTAATGAAACACCCATTTGGATTTCCGTTCCAAGAAATCTAAGAACGGTTCACCAATATCTTCTGGATCGCCATCTCCCCACAGATCAAGACCTTGCATGCTTTTCTTACGATCAGCTTCATCTAATGAAGCCAATCTCCGCTTCTCTTCAAGTTTGTTTAGCCTTAATTTTTCAACAGCCTGTAGGAAACATAGTTAGGTTCGAGACAGACTGATAGAGCAATGCGTTCTTACATGAATTAACACCACCACCAGCCTTTTCTTAGACAGCTTTACTTGCTCAATCATTTTTCCATACGACTCTTCGTCCGTCAGATATCCCAGTTCACCGCCTTGGTTTTCGATCTGAAAACGGAAGATCCATGGTCCTTCTTCCAGGGTAAAACCCCTTTTTCCAAAGTTTTTATATACCCTGCTAAGATCAACAGAATCCTTAGCAGAGATAGATGCATTAGCGGTATTGTCCTGGCTGAGACTCTCGTCTTGAGATCCATTAGAGAGACTCTTCAGGGACTTCTGATCAATTACTCGACTATAACGCTCAGGGATAAAGCCGTAAGTTGGGTCGAGAATGGTCACTAACTCCTCTTTAGTTGGCATTTGTGAGAACTTGGTCTCTTCTTGAAGAATACGTAGAAGGCTCTGAAACGGGGTCCCATAGTCGAAATAAAGTCTTGTTTGAACTAGAGTGCGGCAGCGAAGTGTAAAAAGAATAGCTTCGAATTCGTACTTCGCCTGATTTTCGGCATAATCAGGGGGCCGTTTTATACGTATGATATCTCTTGTAGCTCTGGATTCAGCAAGTGCAATTGCCTATCAAGCAAAGAGTCAGCTCATAGTTATCTTGTGGATCTGACTGTGGAAATAATTTCAGGGTCAATAGTTTGGACTCTTCGATGTAAAGTTGTGATAAACAGAGATTACCCTATTAGCAAGATCAGTGTAGAGCATACCTTAGCCTCAAGTGGTTTATCTTCAAAACTCTCAGCCGGTCTGTAAACTCTAAGCTCCTCGTCGAGAAGAGCGTGTAAGCCAGCAGGTACGGCGCGCTTCGTTTTGTTGGTCAACAAAGGGAAAAGTGCCTTTCTCAGGTATGCCTCCCGTTCCGGATCAGGATAATCGTGCACCTTAACAGATTGGACATCACCAGAATTAGAATCTAAAGTGGCGGCTGCGGATTCCGATTGCAAGTCGGGATACATGGCCGACATTGTGAACAGTGTTGTTGGGCATATGTCTTCAATAGTTGCTCCACGAGGCCAATACATAGAAAATAACTCTATGAGCATTTCCTTGTATTCCTCAACCGATGGTAGCACTACTGACATTGCTGTTTTGTGATTGTCACTAGCCATTCGCGTTATCATTTGTTTAAAGAAGCTGCACGTAACAGGCTGGATAGGCAGCTCTTTAGG
The DNA here is from genome assembly GCA_021399445.1 of Xylogone sp. PMI_703. Taxonomy (NCBI): domain Eukaryota; kingdom Fungi; phylum Ascomycota; class Leotiomycetes; genus Xylogone; species Xylogone sp. PMI_703. Next base: position 549,868 of record JAJTUQ010000007.1, on the reverse strand, counting down.
AGATGGAAAATTAAGACTTACTTAGGCTTGTTGCTAGAATCACTTAAATTTTGTCAATGTAGAAATTGGTGCCTACCTATTGATTCTACCATGGAGTTAGATCCTAGATCGAATCCGTGTTCTAAACAAGACAATGGCGCTGGAAATTAGCGGGGTCATAGGTAATATACTGGCATTATGCTCCTATACTGATGAGACGCCACCCACGCCTAATACATACGCAAATTGCGCACAATTATCTATTGTACAAGTTTCTCAAGAGGAGAGTTCATCCGTCGCTTATGCAATTCCATATCCTATCCCCTCCAATAGAGTCTAACGTGTAAAGGCCAAAGAAATTTTGATACATGAATAGTCGTAGTGTCAAGAGCTCGTTTCTCGACATCATCGAGAGAAGGAAAGGAAATTCCGATATGAAATCTCAGGGACATTAATCTAGAGGTTCGAAAGAGTCATACACTAGAAAAGGGCCTTTCTTGCCACCTAAAGGTTGTTAGCAAATATTGCAATAGTTGTCACATCTGTGGAAAACATACAGCCCAAGCGCCAGCAACCGTAGCGACAATTCCTCCAGATATCATCATAGGTCGCACACCTCTTGTGCTCTTAAATATCATTCCGCTCAGTGCTCCCGCAACTATACTATTCGCCGCATCGTGCTTCCCGCGCATATGACCAATGAATGAGTTGATACCATTATAAACCATGGCAATTACAGCCGCCGAATTGCCCAAAAATGGTCCTCTCCGTGTGACAGAGTTCAGCACAGAGTTCAGTCGTAACTTTGGTGGTTGGCCATGAGACCGCCTTAATCCTTCCTGTAGACCCCATGCACCTCCTATGGATAAAGCCGTTAAATATGTTACTCCCGTTCCATAACATAAGTCATCCGACCATCCTCTGGATGGAAGAGCGGATTGTGAACCAGGTAAGTCGGAAAGAGCTGAATCTTCTAAGGATAAATAATCCAGTGTTTGTTGGTTTAAGCCAGCAAGGGGATGCAATTGAGATGGATCAGGGAATGCACTTCCTCCAAGGAAAGAGGAAACATCTTGTGCTTCTGAGGGATCAAATACAGCGGGTTGGAATGTATCGGCCTGCGGGGATGGACTGGCGGTAGTGGTGGAGTGAGTGGACTTGCGACCGGTGAATTTGTCCCAGATCGACATTGTGAATTAAATTATGCGCTGGAAGGCAAGATACAATATTCCAGACTCCTCGCACTCAGCGCAGATTTGTTCGATGTCGTCAATCCCGGTTGAAGAAACGGAATGACAGAGGACATCAAAATTTTGGACTGGAGATGTGGTCTGTGCGCTGCAGACTTCACCTGACCGAGCCAGTGAGCATACGGAGACGGGGATTTGGCAATGGCTCGACCAAAAATTCCAAAATACCCCACATAAACTCCAATCCTAGTCGTTCTTTATTTTTCCTAGTTATAGACTGTTCTGAGTCTATCTTAGAAAAAATTTACTTCTTCAATAATAGGGTGGCTGGTCATTGCATGATCTCATATCTCGCTGGGAGGTGTTAAAAATAAAAAGAGACCAGCACTTAACCCACGATATGAAGCCAAATACCAGTGCGAAAGAGAGTGAAAAGTGGTTTCAATGGCTTGAATCCCAACCAGAATCTACTCATTTAAGTTATGTCACCGTTGCTCATGATGACTTTTCTGTTACTGATTTATCAAACAGCCATGGTCAAGAACAATTTAAATTTTATTTAAACCAAGCCTGTCAACCACGACATGCCTCAGGAAAATCATGCTTAGAGCTCTGCTATTTTGTCGAACAGTGTAGAAGGTCAAATTTACCTGCTATAAGACAAGTGGCATTCTCTCAAAGAACTTGTCTTGATCTTGTTGATTTTTATATTGAATGGCATGAAAAAAATCAGCATCGCTCCATGCGCCAAGCATTGGAGCTTGCGGCGTCTCTTATTATCACCAACCCTGACCAAAACATTGCAGCTTCCACAAAAATAATTATTTTGCAGAAACTGCTCTTGATTATATCCCATCAAGCGGCTCAACCATTGGTTAAACCATCATTGAAAGCCTTAGAATGTTTCTTAAGCAAAGGAACAATTACTACATCCGAGCTCGCTACGAGCTATCAGGAGCATATATTGTCTAGGAGACCTTATGCGAGTTCAGAGCAAATTGAATCTACATGGGATTCTATAGTATCTGATCTATTTGATTGGATGGTTCTGGCAGACGTGTCTCCTGCAGTTGGGAAACTGCTTGTTACTCTTTTCAGAGAACTGCGAAAGACATATATAGCTTCTGAGAGTAATGAGAAAGAATCAACATTTCTATGGCAGAAATGGATACGCAAGGGTCTTGGAAAGTATCCAGATACTCTTGAAAACGTTAAAAATTATTTGCTACCTTCGCTTTTCAAACTTGACCGTCCTGGTTCATTGGAGTTTTTGCAAGCCCTAAGTACACAAAGTTCACTGTCAGACCTGGGCGGCCAGGAGGTAGATGCTCAGGCGCTTCTCCAGTTGTCATCTTTGGAAATTGGAAAGAAATTAGGCCTGGTAGAGGAACCTAGTAAGTTGTCTTTCATTTGTTGTAGGTATCTCTATTAATTGGATCATCTAGCTGCAGTTGAACAGCAGCAGAATCAGTCTAAGAGATCAACAAATACAATCGTCCTCCAAGAGGATATTGTCGGCTCTTTGCTAGGCCATAGTTCGGGGGTTGTCAGATCACTCGCATTTTCTGTCTTAGTATCCTCTCTTTCTCCAGCTAGGCCATTTACTGAGAAAGCCATGAGTTACATGCAGGATAAAATGGGAATTTTGTTCGCGGACACTGATGCAAAGTTTCGTAACGAAACATTAAGTAGTACGAGAGCTATGGTTGAACGCATTCGAGGTGCGAGTGCCTTTCTAGCGAAAGCTGTTCAATCCCCTTCATTAGCTATTGATACCGAGCAAAAAGGAGCAAAGCATAATTCCGAAGAATTCGGAGAGGATGCTTCTACTAAGGAAGTGCCCCTGCAAAGTTTGAATTCTAAGGATGTTGATAAGAGGACCGAACTTCTTCTTAAGCATTGGGATTTCGTCCAATGGTATTTGAACTTTTTATGTGGGGAGATGATCCCTACTGCCTCCTATCAGCGTCACGTCACGGCCCTGAAAGCCACCACTCAACTAATTAGATCCGGGATTCTTGACCGAGATATCTTGGGGAATGCTGGTCAAGACACTAAAATGTGGCCGTACACTATCAAATACTTTACCCCTTTAAGGATGCGACTTCTATTAGATCTACTTCTAGACCCATTTGAAGACGTAAGAGCTGAATCTGCTACTATTCTGAAATTTGCATCCCCAAATGACTTCTCTGATGCAAAGCTCTTGAAACCGCTGGCAAACTTGAAGGAATTTATTGCCAGAGCAAAGACAATATTTAAGAAGACCGGCAGAGCAGATCATGCTGACGGTCTTGCACGAGGCTATGAGATTCTTTACAGTTTCTTAAATTCTACAGAAGATCGTTTGAGGCTCTTTGAAGACATTTTGGATGATATTGAAATGAAGGTGTCTGCTGGAGAAAAAGACTTAGCGCGTGGTATCAAAAAAGGCCCTATACATGGCCAGTTCGCAGCATTGAGGTATGGGCCATTGCTTCCAAAACCTATCCCAGAGACTAATTCGCTACTGTCAGGCTTATATGGGAATCAATAGATCATTCGAAAGATTCCAAGGGCCACAGCTCCCAACCCGAGGAAGATACCATTGAAGAATGGCAGTCATTAACGCTCCGAGCTATGTACTCGTGCTCTCAGATTTGGGAAATTGTTAAAAATGTCCTCTGTGATGATTCGCCTGAAGGTCATTTGCCCGAGGAACTCGAAGGACTTGAGAATGTTGGAACCAAGGACGTACTAAGTTACAGTTTTCGAGCAATTCATGAATCTAGGTATGAGTTCTTAGAAGTCACACCATCCTGAGTTGTCTCTGCTGACTATACTGCAGTAATTTAATGAGGGCTTTTGTTAGTAAGATCAGATTACGCTGGCCGGACAACTCGCCTGTTGTTTCTCCAGAAGTATTCAATGGAATTGGAGCTATCACATTTGAACAACTGTCTACTCTTCGGCACCGGGGAGCTTTCTCCACGGTTTCGATGACATTCGCTACATGTTGCCAGTCAGCTCAATACCAGATCCCTGGTGAGAGGTCAAGACTAGATATACTCGAAAAGTGGTATAAAGTATGTGAAAACCCGATATTTGGTATAAGTCCAACTTCTTACTTATTCAGGGAGCTCTGTCATGCATATTCGAGCAAGCATCAACGACAAGACGATCAGCTGGTATTCCAGCTTTAATTACGGGCATTCTCTCAGCAAATGCACCAAAACCAGCATTCGATGAAGTGATCGCAGAGCTAAAATCCATTGCGCGAAGACAACACCGCCTAACTGGAAAAGATGAAACGCATTTACCTCAAGTACATGCAATGAATTGTTTGAAAGAAATAATTAAAAATTCTTTTCTAGGAAGGAGGTTCGATCTTTATGTAGCTGATTGTTTAGAAATTGCTGCAGAGAGTTTAAACTCGGAAATGTAAGTTCCAGTCGGTATTACATTGTTTTCAATTCTAAGTAATGGTATTAGATGGGCTGTTCGAAACTGCAGCCTTCTTCTATTACGGGGTATCATAGACTCTTTATTCGGAACAAATGAGAAGAAGTCTATTATCGATTCTGGATGGGATGGTCGATCTATTCGATTGTCATACGATAAATACCCCTCCCTCCCTCAATTGCTGGTCAAGCTCCTTAAGATAGAGATCAATGACCCTGAGTCAAGTCTTCTGTCAACATCCACTGGCGTGGTAGAGTCTGTATTCCCTGCCCTAGATATTATACGGCGTGCTGGGCCCCCAGAGACAAATCGAGACGAGATATACAATTGTGTATCCAAACATCTTGGGAGTAGCATGTGGCATGTCAGAGAAATAGCAGCCCGTACGATCTGTACAATGTTATTGCATGAGGGTTGGCAAAGGGATATCGTAGAACTTTTAGAAACCTCTAACACCTCGACAAACCGACTTCATGGCATTCTATTAGCGACTAAGTTTACTTTGGAGCATCACTTGGAATTAGATCCTAACGTCACAAGTGGTAAGTAATTTGCTGAGTCTATTACTCATAACTGCTAAATCAAAGTAGACAGCTTAAGTGTGATTTTACCCGTTTTGCAGCGTCCTTCCTTCCAGGATCTAATATCAAAAAAGTCCGAAGAGTTACAGTCTGCCTATATAGATATCCTTAGTGCTATATCTATAATACGTTGGGACTCTGGTTATAGAAGTCCTCAGCCTAGTAGCAGCCCGGAAAAGGCAATTAACACAGAATCGACTTCATCAAAGGAAACGTTTGACCAGTTCTCCGCAGTTATCTCTAAATATAGAGAAACCCATTCTAGACAGAAGCCAATCGCAAGAAGTGCCCTGCTCTGTACTAGTGTTGCTCGTAGGGCGACTTTTGAAGCACTGCTGGCTGAGGATTATAATGGAATCACTAGGATCCTTATAGAAGCTGCTAAAGTTGATATTGATCTAACTCTGTCAATACTAGAGATTCTGCTTCCAATTTTACAGAAAAGGCTTTCTTCTCGAAGCTTTGCTGGATTCTCTAATATTTTAATATCTTTAATAGAGAATTCTGACTGCCCTGAAATACGGGCTACTTGCTTGATGCATCTCGCTGAGCTACTAGATCGACATAACTTGTCTCTATCTGAGCAGGATTTAAGACTTAAGTATCTAGACAAGCTTCAGCATAGATTAATTGGTGGTGCAAGAAACCCGAAACTCTCTATCTCACATATCCGGATAAGTGGACTATTAATGCTCTATATTTATACATCTAGAGATGTTGATCGCGCGGACATTATAACGATAGGTCAAAGGTTCGACATTTGGGGTCAGATGCTGGGGGATGCTAGTCATGCAAATAATGCAAGTCCTCCCTCAATATCATTATGCATTTATATTAACTTTAACAGGACTTTGATGTCAGATATGCTGCAGCTACAAGCGTTGGCTCATTTTTCCGGTCCCCGACTTTCCTCAGCCAGAAGTTGGCCACGCATCTCATCCCTTCACTGTTTACACTATACGATACACTAAATGACGATGACGACGAAATCCGTAATCTCAGTGCAGCCACTGTATCCTCTATACTAAGAACACCACTAGCTGCGCTAGTGGCTCGTAAAAAGCTTGCAGAGTGGATGTGTGATCACTATAGAGGCGAAACACTATTTGCCTGGGAAGCGGTCTATCGCATGACGGGTACGGAGGGCCCGGTGGTTGGTGTACAGAATCCGCAACTCCTATCTTTTCAGACACAGCTGCAAATAGCTATGAAGGATGATAATTCGTTATTCGTTGAAGAAGAACAAAACCTTTTCATAGATGAGATTCGGGAAACATGCTTATGGGCGCAAGTATTCGACCATTCGTCTCATCTTTGGGATAGACAAATTACTGCTCTAATCACCTGGATAAAAGATGGTCTCTTGACACTGCTGTCTTTGGATGGGCTGAATGACGGGCCTCTTGGCTATACTTCACGCCCTTCCGTCTTTGCTACAATCTTCAGGCTGCTCACTTGTGCTAATGCAGTTATGGAACATCTCGAAAATTCGGCGGCTACCGAGGCAGGTAAGCTGCAAGATGGAACGCTTAAGGATATCCTAGACTACTTAGAACGCTTTATTGATATAGCCGCTAAGAGACGGGTTCATGAAGCACTTGTTTACGTTGTTACTGGACAACCCATCACCTTAACAACCTCATCTAATTTCTCTCTACCAACAAACACATCTATGCAGTCATCCCAATCAACATCCTACCAGCGTCTACAGCGCCTAAATCATCTGCATTTAAAGACCTAATCTCGCCTTGATCCAGTGCCAAAGTAAGAATATCTAACTTGGGACCTTTGCGCGCTTGAGATTGATGTGCTAATCGCCATAATCTAGGAGATATAGAAATGTTGAGCAACGGAGCAATTGCTTTGATTGTTGTTGTGGCACTATTTGGCTGGGCAGCATTAGCTATGGCTGTCATAAGGGGTGTTCAATTCTGGGTTCGTGACCCGTGCCTCTTCTATATATGTGAGCAAAAGACTAACGTGATTCTTAGACTCCTAAGTAAGACTTCGTATACTCAAATGCTTTCCAAAAGTTGGCATTCTAATGAGCGTAGAGTAAATGATAGAGTTTGTCACGATGTCGAGACAGCTACCACGGCAGATACTACAGCAGCAACAAGACAGTGAGAATGAGTCCGCCAACACCCATCACAAGCAGTGGCACCCAAATTTCTGCTCTATGGAAAAGAGATGTTGATTCTGTTACTCCAAAAGCCACCAATAGTTTCGCCTTGTCTGTTCTGGGAAGAGTAGGCAATAGGGAGGATGGGTAACGGATGTATACTAGACTGTGTCCCAGATGAATATTTCATCCTCATCTCTTCACGGGTAGTTCAGTTTTAGTGTTGGTCCTTTAACATGTAACAGTAAACAAAGCTTAACTGAACCACATATTGGGCAGGATTAAGGATAAAGCTGCCACAATTCTTTGTTCAGTTTCAAAGCTAAGACTAACTCGCAAGTGCCTTTACAGAGGCAACCCAGTCTCCGGAATTATTATGTCGAATCTAATTAGCAGGTTGTAGCTTTACGAATAATCATGGCTAAGATAATTGATCACGTCGGGGTGAATTAGACGTTGGTCATTTATGATTCGAACATGCATAATGATCCAGAGTATACCCCACCACAGGTTCAGCCTCAGATTAGAAAGTTTCTGTAATAGAAATAGCCCTCTGATTGCCTATCGGTTCTCAAAGACCTAGAGAGGTTAGTAGAAGATAGATGTAGTCAAAGCGGGTGGCTTGCATGTATTCTAGGGATACATATCCGATACGCTGTAGTCTATTCGTGAGCATGAAGTGAAGATAGGCAGATCCTGAAGTAGTGGCAGCATCCAGGCTAAAGAACCAAAATAAATAATGACAGCAAATATACAACTACAGCTAGAATGCTTTGTTGTCAATGGATTCTGATCGTTGGCATTGCCTTGTAGTTGTTATCTGCTTTGAGTAGAACAATCCCCAAATCTACACCATACTCATATATGTACGAATTCTATTACCTACAAAAACAATCAGCCCACCACATATGGATGTCAGCCCTCAAACACAAAAGCTCAAAAACGCAGATGTAATGTCCAAGATGCGTGCTCGGCGTGGAAGTAAATGGTATATGTAATCGCAATGTGGTCCGTGCGCAGTGAGACCAGGCGCCTTCGTCATTGGCGCTGTCAACGTAGAGCTCCATCTTGCTACAACATCTAAACAACAAATGATTGTCCAGAGACCTTTGTCCCCCATATCACGTTGCGCGACGTTTCTTTGTGCCTGATCGCTCCTGTTGGAGCTTCGCATGAGACAGAATGTGGAATGATGAGGATAATAACCCATATGGGACCAGCTTTGAGCGGCAGGACGCTGCCTCGTCGCCCTCAATGAATCCCCATTCACCCAGCTCCCGTAAGCACTTCAGCTTTGCGTATTTCACATTGGTTACAAAATGATGGAATCTATTTGTCTTGATGATTCTTCAGATGCTGACGACAACTGGGATGTCGTAGAGCACGGTTTCCCTGGCCCCCGCACCCCCTCCACCACAAGCGACGATCAGAATGATGGCCAAGAACAACCACATCGCTATGATTTAGATGCGAACGATGGTAGTGATGATGAAGACTATGGGACGACCACGCAGCAAGGTGCTCCCAAGCCAAAAAAGGGAGGCTACGATAGTCGAATTGAGCAGATTCTCTATGAGAACCCGGATTTGCCGATCCTCATAGTAGATGCGGGCAAAAGCTTAGAGAGCGGAGGGAAGTATATTGTATATACTATTAGAACAGGTGTATGTTATCAGGACCTACGTGCAGTTGTGTACTGATGAATATTAGGACCTTGAAGTTCGGCGACGCTACTCTGAATTTGCTTCCCTTCGAGACGCTCTCTCTAGGCTACATCCTACTTTAATCATCCCCCCAATTCCTGAAAAGCATACTATGGCAGATTACGCAGCAAATCCCACTAAAGCTAGGCAAGATCAACAAATAATTGATCTCCGTAAACGAATGTTGGCCGTATTTCTTAACAGGTGCAGGCGTATGGACGAAGTTAGGAATGATGGAGTTTGGTGGAGGTTTCTGGATCCCAATGCAAGCTGGGTAAGTGACTAACTGGTTATATTTCAGGTTCCTCTAACCTTTTTGTAGAATGAAGTATTACATTCTCACCCAATTGCCTCAATTCCCAAATCTATCATGAAAGCCCCTCCTCTGGACTCCGCCAACCCATCCCCAGGTCATGCCTTTCTACCTATTCCAGCAACATCTGCGAAACTAAAGCCGACTCAAGCTGGAGGCTCATCTCAGCCAGCAGAGTATGTTGGAAGCACATCGACCCCCGCACACGCCGCATCGGGAAACCAAACCGTTGGTAGATTTCCACCAGAATCGCAGCGCTTGACTGAGCAAGAACTTGACCCATACTTTGTTAACTTTGAAGCCGCTAGTAAGGAACTAGAATTACTCTTAACTGGCCCAATTGAGAAAGTCAACCGAAGGACCTTACAACATCTTTCAACTCTAGCATCTGATCTCGCTGAGTTAGGTGCCCGGTTTAACGGATTTTCTCTCTCCGAACCATCGCCCTCATTGGCAGCTGCAATTGAACGTATAGGACAGGCAGTTGACTCTTCGTATATAGCAACTGAAGAGCTCTCGGCCGCTCTAGGTGCTACTTTTGCTGAGCCAATGCGAGAGAGTGCACAATTTGCCGGGGTAGTTCGAAATGTGCTTCGTTATCGTGTATTGAAGAGAGTGCAGCAGGAAATGACGAATGAGGATTTAGCAAAGAAACGAGCGCTTCTCGAGTCTTTAGAGAGAAGCGAAGCTGAAGCAAGGCGAATTGAGCAATATCTCAACAATAGCACACAAGGCCCTCCTCCTCGACGATCACTGTCCTCAGCGAGGGACCCAACACCTCCGCAAAAAGACAATCAAGAGGATACTGCATCGATCGACTCCGATTTCCCACCTACTCACGGCGACGGTTCTGCTCCTCCTTCGGCAACTCAAGGCGCTCCACAGACTGAGGATCCCTCTTATAGCCACCGAAAAACTAGCAGCGGCAATTTCATCACTAACAGAATCTTTGGACGCATTAGCCATGCTATGCACGGAGTTGTCGATGTAGATCCTGAAAGAACGAGACGTGATACAATTGGAAAGACGAGAGAAGCCATATCTCAGCTGGAGCAGGCACAGGCTGTGTCAGAGCAGGATGTTAGGGATGCAAGTGCAGGGATTTTGAAGGATGTGAAAAGGTTTCAGGCTGAGAAGGAAGAAGACCTGAGAAGATACATGGTGAGCATCCCGCAATTTCCCACTCAATCCAGTAGAATTATCCGCCATGAGGATGGGGCTGATGTAAGACATAGATTGCATATGCCAAATCACAGATCGAGTGGGCAAAGAAGAATAAGGAGACGTGGGAAGAGGCGAAGGCCGAGGTCAACAAGATAGAGGAGGGTTAATGCTCAGGCCACAACGGCGATAATTCTAATTCATGATGATAGCTAAGAGTTCATTTCTACTTTAATTAAGGAAGGATGTGAGTGGGATAGGAGTTAGGCGGGGTGGTGAGGCCACTTTGGTAGCTCGTAATACCTACGTTTGTGACTATAGAAAGGTTTTCTCATCTACCCTTGGACTCTCGATAACTGTAAGTATTCCACACAGGCTTATGGAGGTACTTTCCAGTCAAAATCATCTTATTAAGCAAGATTGTTTTTTGTTATATTTATGCTACCTTTGCTGTGCCTACCGTAGAGGGGCAAGGGTGGTTTGATTCCATTGCAGCTGCTCTCGTCTAGAAGCTCTTGGCGGCAGCTGTTTCCCTTTATGTCCGACTGCCCTTGCATCTATTGCGCGTTAATTAATAACCATAATTAGTCGCATTACGAGTACTTTACCTGTTAATCGGACAACCCCCCAACCGGACAACCCCCGAGCCCCCAGTAAACTATGCCTCAGCCATACGCTTTTGTGCCTGAATTGCTGGTGTGGACCGGCTGAGGACGGCATTTCTACCGTACCCACATCGTAGAGCAGCTTGCCTGAGAGCTTATTAAATTTTGGCAACTTTCTGATCATGCTCGATAATATTTATCAGCATTTTCAATCCCCCATTTGCTTACCTTGGGAGCGTCCTTGGATTTTTAGTGGTCTTTTGAGCGCTAACTGGATATTGTAAATGATAACTTGGTGGGTTTCCCGATTTAGCGGTTAAAGTTTTAGGTTTCTACGGAGCTCCGTGCCAGTACGTTTTCGGATTGTTGGAAATACTCGGAGAATTAAGCTTGGAATCATAATGCCGATGGTTAGCACCCAATTGGTCCATGTGAGTTTGGGCATTATGGAGTATTTGCTATGGAGTATTTGCAGTGGTGAACTGAAGCCACGAGATTTTGATCAGTAAGTAATGATTAATGCTCAATTACCGGATCAAGCTTCCATCTTAGCCTTTTTCAGAAGATATCCTTGAGAAGATCATGTCAGATTGTCCCCTGTAAGAGGCTTTATGTTTTGTCATAGGCTCGATGGGATGAAGTGGTCTTACTGTACAGTGTTGGTCCCGGCCGGGGCGGCTTTTTGACTTGTAAGTTTTGCCGTGATATCGGGTATGGTGGGGAGAGCGGGAAACAATCGCGATGGTAGCGACGGTAGCGATTTTAGCTGGTACTGTATCAACTCTTCTAGTAGTACAGAACGATTGGATCAACTGACGCGCGCAACGGTGGAATGTATTACTGTACAGTATCTTCAAGCTTATTTCAAGATAGAGTTTTTACTATAAGGAAAACAATAATGTTAATCAACTGGCTTGAGAGAAAGTGGAGCATGCTTGGATCCAGCATGGAGAGAATATTTCGTGCAGACTTTAGCCTGCCCCTTTCACGGATATCAGAATAAATTAAAGAATATCTGGAAAGCACATGCTTATTTGCATTAAGACTTCTTGTATCATACTAACCATAGCTAAGATGACAAGTAGCATTGTCGTCCTTTCGGACGATGAGCGGCCGCAAGATGGCCAAGCCATGACACGAATAGAAAGAGTCAGTTGCAGTAAGTGGATGAAAATGCACAAGTTAGCAGGACTTGCCGAGCAAAGGGATGGATCTCTTATTTTAGTTTTGTTGATGTGTTACGGAATCATCCATCCTTATCTTGTTCTTTCTTTGTCGAAGGAGCACTGGAATGAGAGCTGACAATTATGTTGGCTGTGCAGTATCAGCGCGTCGTGTCAATTGAAATTGGAGTTGTGTAGCAACACTAATTTCGAGCTTAGTCCACCCCGGTCACGGTTTTAACATCTAGATATTCGATTCTGGTTAGTTAGGTTGACAAGCGCACCGGCATTAAAGAAGTTCTACTCCACAGTACAGTAGCATCAGAAGAAACATAGGGATGAAAAGTAAGCATAATTCTCGCCAAGCTTAATTAATATGCTTTGAAACTCTACTTAGGTCCAGTTTGTCCTGTAGGGTAATTATTCGCTTGAAAGCAGATCAAGTTCTAGTGGTAATTAGATTGTCGCTCAAAATACCGCTCACGGCCGCTGGTCGGGCGCTCCAGAACAGGGACCAGAGCAACGTCATTTTATACGAACGAGAAGCCAATCAGCGCTACCAGACGGATTTAAGCACCCCTGCCAGCTGCAGGATGAAGCTTAAAAGCGAGCCGCCGGCAAGGAGTGGGTCGGGGGGCGGAAGGCACGTGGAAGCGACCAAACCGTTTGCTACCACACACAATTTCGTGCAACTCACCACACCAACTACACTCGGTGTGGTCCCGTATATTCTCATGAAATCACAGAGGGAGTTAAACTCCTGGTATATTTATCTCGTAATTATCCTTCATAGTGTTGGCAGTACGCACTGTCTAGCAATACATGCGCTCTCTAGCTCGTTATCCGATTCCATGAGAATATACGGGTAGTATGCTCTGTATGTATAGCCACCATCAGACACCATACCACAGTAGACTACAGGCTGCGGACGTCCGCAAAATTTCCCCCAAATTACCCAGGTTTCCTGCCCAGTGTTACCTAATTAAGGTAATGACCACGCTTTGCGGGTCTTCGCGCTGACTCCCAAGTGCCGCCGCCCGTGACAGCATTCGCCGTGGAGCCCGGCGAGACTCCCCTGGACCACCAATTGGAGAATCATGAGAAAAAAGTTAGCCAACTTTACCCGGCTACTACTGTTATCCTTGGACGACGGTCATGGCCCAAAAAAGAATTAAGGTATGGCAAGGTGGGCTTGGCTAACAAAAAGTCTTGTAACTGTGGATCTCGTAACCGTAAGAGCTACCGAGTATAAGATCCTTAACTTGCACAGCGTCAGACTGGCGTTCTTCTCGGCGTCTTACTAAGACTAGCTCTTTAGGGGAGAGAGATGAGCAGTAGAGAAATAGAAACAACCCGGGACAGCTCTAGTAGGTTGTCGCGAGATAGCCACATACTCCCAGTTGTATTATTATGCGTGGCCCCCTAAGTACCCGAGTACCGAAGTCCCTGTTTAAAGTCCAATAAATATGCAACTGCGAGCTTCTGTTATATCCGGACGGTCCTGAATCTGCTCTTCCTGCATTTTAACTTTTCCATCTTGACGTCTTAGCTTGTGCCTCGTGTCTTGTGCCACACTACCTCGGGACAATGGGCTTGAAGAAAGAGCTGAAAGAACTGCCTCTATCAAATATGGATTCAGAGCTGTGGGAGGGCAGCCAGAATCAAACCCTCCTGCGCCGCTCCAAGCGAGTCCTGGGAGATCATATAGAACTGGGAAGCACCAGCTCTGCGCCGGTCTCTCCTCCTGAAAGCAGCAAGCCAGTAGCAAAGAAGCGGCCAGGTTAGTCAAACGTTGTTGATCTTGAATGGTTTGCCCTCGTGATGTGGATTGGAAAAGGATTGTTGTGGTTTTATCCCCGCTTTGCACTCCTGTTACGAGTGTCTCGGGAAGCTCGCATATTCTAGTTCATATAACTCTTCATGAATTTTCGCGGATCAAGAACCATTTAAATAACATTTGATTAGAAACACAAAAAACCAAGGCGGAGCCATCGGCAAGGCGTCGGGAGCAAGTTCTAAGAGCGCAGAGGTATGTTGTGCTTTCCCTTACGCCTCCTGCGAGGGATTGCCGGTATTCCTAATTATTCCTAATCACCCCTTTTGACACTCCACCTATCCAGAACACATCGACAACGTACCCAAACATACATCAAAACTCTGGAGAAAGAAGTTCTCCGATTACGCAAGAGTGAAGCTGATGCTCACCTTAAAATCGACTCGCTGCAGCGAAGAATCTACTCCCTCGTGCATTATCTCTCCGAGAACAACATCCCCTTTCCACCAAATTTTCATCTCGATTCACCCCAAACTCTGGTCCACGACATCTCAGATCCAAGCCAGGCCGGTAGGATCGTAGTAGCTGGCATCGACACAGAGCAACCGAGTATTAACTTCGAGTCAGTCAAGCCAAGTCTTGTACCAAGACCTTCCAGGTTTCCAACCAGACCTGGTACCGACCGGAACTCAAACGTTTATCATCACGAGCATCATCACCATCATCATCTCCACGATCCGAACCAGAATCCTTACTCGCAGTTCCAACATTCAGCATCATCCACTCAGCATCAGGATGGTGAGGGGTCCTACTCGAATTACCTGAGCTTGCCTCTTCTTCCGGCCACCCCCCTCTCAAACCAAAGCGACCGGTCGGAGGAGAGAATCAACAACAACTCACCTATCAACGTGCCATCATCAGAAGATGGTTCAAATAGTATCACACAAGATGACAAATCACTCTTACAGGACCCTAGGGCTGCGATGGACTTCATACTAGCGTAAGTGACATCCTTTCCACTGTGACCTCTAGCTGCCCTGTTAGTTCTGTGACCAGATTATCAGTTTCCAAGACTTAAACTGGCCAGACCACACAATACTAACAGTGTTTGTATCTTAAAAACAGTCTTGAGCAGCCATGTCTGTCCCACATCCGCCAGTCCCATCTGGATTACGCATCGCAGGATTTTTCGAGCACGGATGATAGCTCCTTACCCTCCGGCCATGTCTTCATGGCGAGCATGGAGTACATGCCGATCATACAACATCATACAGCACGACAGATGCATCAGCTGTCCCCAAGTCCAAATCCTAACTCTAAACAACACCCACTGTCCGAGCAGAATCCCCATCTTCATGGCAATAACGCTCCTAGAAGTAGCACACCATCTACATCGATGTCTCACATCAACCAGAACCAAGGCCTTGATATAGATCCTAATATATCTCAGTCACAATCACTAGTCTATGAGGTGACGACTGCCGACATTGACCGTCTATTACAGTATAGTCTAAATATTCCAATACAAGGAAATGAGATTGCACCTGTGCAAGTGTGGAAGCATCTACAGAAACTCCCACCTAGCTACAAGGTGAATAAGGAGTTTCTAGCTGAGCTCGCAGTTGAATTAAGGGCATATGTCGATTGCCTACAGTGAGTAACCTCCTTTTCTAATTTCCCTTCACAGAGCTCCAAGCCTCCGATTATTTCTATGGATCTTGTCTATTCTCTTGTCATATCCACAGTAAGCTTGCAGATGATAATGTTCTTGATATGATACAGATCGGGCTTCATGCAGAATTCATCAGGAAGTAGGCGGGGGCTAACCGGAGACCATAGTTACGGTGCTGTCTTGGATATGGCACGAGTCCTGGAAATCCTCGAGAAACACTTCCCTGGCTATCCGCACGCAGAGATGATGGGCCTATGAAATATCACCTCACATATACATAATCATATCTCGAATTTACATTACTAGCATACGGCTATAGGTTATTCAAAGAACACATTCAGCTGGCTGAAAGGACTGTTGTATTCCGATTTTGGGCTTATGAATTGTTACATAGATGGGTAGCATGGAATATAGGAATAGTAGTGAGCTCTAGGAGTAGAACTGGAAACAGTAGCTCGGATCTCTTCCTTCAACAATAGAGTTATAAGATAACAAGGGATGTAATATTATTTTCTCTGTAAATTATCCCTAAAACAGAGGATCTACTGTAGTGAGAATTGCATAAATATCATCTTATGTTACGCCGGTAATAACAGAAGCATTGAAACACCAGGTCTCGGGAAAGAAACTCGGCACTTAGAGATTAAGGAATCACCACTGATCGATGTCCACATGGAGGTTAAGCTACGGTCTAGTTAAGCTAACGGTTGGCCAGTCTGAGGTAATCACTAAGATCGAATCGGCCCAACCTTATAAATGTCAAAGGTGTAAGCACTAGCCCGCAGGCTTATCCAGCGTAGCGTTAGCTAATTATCAGCTAATGGATTGTTTGAAACATTGTGGTTCTACGATAACCACTACCTATTGTGTGATTGCATCTGATATGCCTGGTTGATTGTTCTCGTTTCCACGGGACTTGGGACAGACCCGATAGGATCCCCACTTATTAAACAAAACCAAAAGTTCAAAGATGAAAAATTAATGTAGATTAGTCAGTCATATCTACGCAGCGTAAAACGTAGACATCTCTTGAATTGATCCAGCCAATTGATCTATTTCAATAGCCATCACGTAGCCTCGGCCTTTTCACTGGCGACCTCCCCCTTTTTTGGTTCTACTTTCCCTATCGCCACCTATCTTCCTATATAAACCGAAATAAGCCAAGTCTTTTCCAACGAACGACAAAATGCGCCGTTGTGGCAGAACGCCAGGTCAAATTGGCGTTCAAAGAGCAAGGAGGGCATTAAGCCTGATTGTCGACACAACTAGGGGAGACGTAGGGCATACAGCACACACCATGAGCGATAGCTGTATGGCTCGATCTCTTTTGTCATCTCAGATCAAATCGGATTCTTTTTCTCCCATTCAGTTGTTTTATCCTTCCTTTCTGAAATGTTTTCTTCTGCTCTTACTTTTAGTAATTGGTATGAACTATGTAAGCTTCCTGTTTGCATCACGAATGTTCCATCCTAGAAAGAGTTTTCGTTCATATTTTGCGTGTTCGAAAATATTATTAAGTAGATATGACTATAAACTTTTCTACGGAAAATATTAATAAAGCTATGATATAGCCGTTAAATGTCCTATTTATCAGCTCAAGGAGTTACGAAGGAGACTTCTGGGAACTTTGCACTAGGTCCACTCAAAAGTGACTGCTTCTGGCCACGCAAGACAAAGTCAAAGAAAGCAGTGATGTAGCTTCCCAAAATCTGGATATCTCTCTTCCCATCAATTGTCCCGACCAACTCAGCCACCTCTGGAGGTAGCTGCGATCTGAGACCCAACACATCAATAAGGAGAGGAAAATCACTGAAAGCGTAATGTGCGCTACCGCTCAACATCAGATCCCTCTTCCAGCCTTTAAGATTCGGCCATATAGCCCCCCAGCTCGGATCATTTGTTCCATTCTTGCCCTCGTGCGCGAATAACATGAATGGCCGTGTCAATCCTCGTGATATTACCGATCCCCAGAATGTTCCGTCCAGATTGATACCTCCCAGAATGCGATGATCGTGAAGCATTGCTGTTGCCGCGGCTGCGCCTCCTAGGGAGTGACCAAAGAGGCCGACTTTGCCTTTATCAGGCGCGCAGGATGCAAAAATACTCTCGGCATTTTTATTCTCAGTAAGTTCATCCAGAACGAAGAAGATGTCCTTTGCACGTGTGTCAACATCGAGTAGAATTTGATCCTCAGTGCTGATATTGGCCGCTAGAACCGTGTGGTTATCTGGGAAGGTGACTATATCCGCATCATATGGATGATCGATGGTAACGACTACGTATCCAGCACTGGATATTCGTTGTGCAAGAGCATTGTAGAGAAGTCGTGAAGTGCCAAGTGCGGGAGTAAAAAGAATGAGCGGATATCCTGGTTGCTTGGTCACGTGGCGATTGGATTGAGCGTTTTTCGGAAACGACTCACAACCTTGGAGGTGCAATGAAGAAAATGTATCATTTGGGAGACCGTATGCAGCATAAGAAGTACCTTCGAATTCAGCAGTTATCGAGTCCATGTATGGAAAGACCGTTGGGGAGCAGCTGGATGGGGACATGGGTTGAAAAACAGATATCATAAGAGATCTCGGTCTGGGTGTTGGAGAAAATGGATCCATACGGGTATGGTCCGTCAATTCCATGATATCGAGAGTGGTATTGAAGGGGCCAATGGGTGAAGGAATTAATATTGAAAATACCATTGGCAAGATGACTGACCAAATGAAAAGAAGAGAAAATCGATTAGGAGACATGTTGGTTAATTGTTGAACAATTTTATAAACTTGAGTATATTGAAAATGAAATCTGATGTTTTCTACTGACAAGAAACCAGCTCAGCCTTACTTATACTTACTTCTAGACGGGACATATTGAGGCTGTGTCCATCTTTCATCTAGTTTATTTGGATGCCTAACTTGACCACATGGATTACATTCGTCATATTATTCGGTGACTGCCACGGTAAGGCGATGCCATACCGGAGTTGATTCTCTTCAGATAACCTTTATGAGGCGAGGTTGTTGAAAGAAGCTAAGGCGCGTTCGATTGCTTCTAGATTCGGACTAGTATTTAGTGCCGGCATTGTCTCAAATGCGCATTAGTGCCTTAAATATAGGGTCTACCGTGGTCTCTTGCTTGAATTAAGGGCTGAACCATTGGATATAAAGGCACGAATGTTGGGGTTGAATGTCTGTTACGTAGGGATATCTTTCCCCGATATATGTTATACATTTTTCTCCAAATCTTCTTGATACCTAGGATTCAAGTTGGGCATGATGATACGTTCCTTACAGTGATAGCTTAGTCGACACGGATTACTGCAAGCCAATGTGAGCATCTTATTCTAGATTCTGCATGAAGCAATATGCTTGGACCGCTAGACAAGAGAATAAATCGTACGCGTTGCGTTGCTTGCGCACACCGTAAGATCAAGGTACGTCTAGAATCTTTCTGGAACACGAGGATCGCGTTCGATGCTTACCAGTTTCAGTGCGATGGGGGCCGCCCGTGCGTGTATTGCCTCAAAAAGGGCCTAAAATGCACATCTCAAGTTATTCAGCGAAATAACGATCGGATATTTGTGCATCACCAAGAGTCTAGGCCTGAGACAAATGCTACCTCGTCTGCCATCTGCCGAGAGGTGCCGCCTGATATATCTCAGCAATACCTCGCGCATTTCTTTTCGGACTTCCTCACCACCAATAATTTTGGGAGTGAACTCCTTGATCTGGAGACGATAGGCCGCTTTCAATCCTCTCCGAGCTTGTATCATGCGTTGCTCGCCATAGGCGCCTTAGATCTCGGTCACAAGTCTTCATTCCCATTATTACGAAAAAGGGGTATCATCATGGTTCAAGCTTTGACAGCTTATAGAACAGCTATTGCTGCTGTTAAAGACGACATGGCCAGCGGCCAGCTTTTGAAAAGCGATGCGAGTTTATGGACAACATTCTTTCTGGGTATCTTCGAGGTATGTCGGCACCATTCTTTCCAGAAATGTGGTCGCAATCTCCCAACCTCTGATGTCGTGCATATATTCAGGGGTAGTGCTTACTTTAGCCTATAGCTGATGTATGATGCATCGGGGGAGGGATGGATAAAGCACATGCTTTACGGTACATCTAAGATACTTCAAGCTCGAGGCCCAGCAGCCCACCTGTCCGGGCCAGGAAGACTGTTCTTCATCACTGTTCGAGTATTCGAGATTTGCCGAGCGCTCATCTATCTCGAACCCACGTTCCTTACTAGCCCCCCATGGATCTCTTTGATGAAGACCATGTGGGATGGCGACCTAGTTGCCTACTGGCATCCCAAAGAAGACCTTTTTGATTCGATGTTAGACTGCTTAGATCTCAGTCTTAAGTAATTCTACCCCCTTTCCATTGCAGGGATGCCTTCTAACAATGCGTTTAGTGTAATGAATGTTTTGAAAAAGTATTTAGATTTAGGACAAGCTCCTCCCGATAGCATTCTTTTTGATTTGGCCCTAGCCGGCCATCGTATTCAGTCCGACCTGAATGAGTGGTACCTCCGCTTCCAGCTATGGGGCAGACAAACCCTCACCAACAACACTGACGAACGCTCTCTTCTCGCATCTACATACTATCACGCAATATCAATCTTTTTATCTGGCATCTTTGACTATAACATGGAGTTCAACCACATCATTACGCCGGCGTTATCTTTCGACGCCATTCAATTCCACGTGACCAACATTTTGGACCTTGCGGAGGTAATCCTCCACACAACAAGACTCAGCAGAGTCCTCCTTTTCTTTCCTTTGAGAGTTGCAGGGGCAAGAGCAAGAACCACTATGCAGAAGAAGATGATTTTGATGATGTTGAGCGAGATCTCAACAAGAAGCTTTGTTGTTGCTGGTGCATTCACGACTGATTTACAAAAACTTTGGGATTCTTAGTATATAATACTTAATCGTTCAACTTCAGTGAAGCGACTTTCTGTTCACCTGTGCATATTTTTGAATGAATATAGACTTTTACATAGAATAATATCTATTCTTAATTGCTAGAGAAGCAGTCTCACCTTCCCCACCGAGTCTACCTCTCGCTTAAAGATAGATGATGTTATCCCAGTACAAGATGCTATGTTAATCATAGTGACAGTCGAGGAAGAGCGATATTTGAGAGGTATCCCCAATATATCGGCCTAAAATGCTTGAATTCACAACGAGTGATAATACGAGGATCGCATACATCGACAGAGGGAGCAAATCCTCTCCGCCACTTATCCTGGTATGTATAATACCCCACCTAGCTCACTCATAAGCTCAATTTAGCACCCCAAGCTCTCACTACATCTCTTCTATTCTAACTAAACCTCAGATTCATGGATTTACTGGCTCACATGAAGTGTGGACCAAGAATATACCAGATCTTGAGTTGCATTTTCGAGTCATCGCGTTTGATCTGAGATGCCATGGGAGTAGCCAGCATACCAAGCATGGATTCCATGTATCGAGACTCGCTATGGATCTGAAAGAGTTGATTGTACACCTGGGAATAAGGAGACGTGTCAGAGCCATTGGTGGTAGCTTAGGGTGCTCAATATTATGGTAAGCTAAGCTCACACGTTCCTCCATATATGGAGAACTCCATTTCTTTATTTGAACTTTATTTTTATCTTCCCTTGAAATACTATTCTCGTACTTGTGTAGTTTGCTCAGGGGAATATTCTATAAACTTAATCTGAGCTGCGAGTCATGTAACATGCAGCTGCATTTTGAAGTAACTCTTGCCGCAGGTGTTACGCTGAGCTCTTCACAACGGAAGATTTTTCGCACATGGTATTCGTTGATCAATCACCTTTACAAAATAGCACGCTAGATGGCTGGGACTCTAGATTCTGCAACCGAGGCATGAACAATGCAGCTGCAGTTGCAGCACTACAGACAACATTGACACTTGCTCCGGAGCTGGCTCACAAAGGCACCATAGCGAGCTGCCTAGCATATCGATCACACCCACTTCCAACAGATAAAGTATCGGACCTTGATAAGGCTCAGGACGAGAAATTCTTCCTCTCTATAGCTATGAAAGGCAGTCAGGAGTGGTTCGGGAAGTTAATGGCGGACCATACGAGTTTGGATTGGAGGGAAAGCATTGCGGCCAATTTTGGAGGGACTAGTCGAAGTGAGACTAAAGTTTTAGTGGTGGCCAGCAGTAGAAGTGGATGTTTTCCTGCCGCTGGACCAATGACTGTTGTAGATTTCGTAAATACTAAGGAAGGAGGTGAAGTCACGGCAACAGGAGTAGTTGTGGATTGGGGTGGCCACTGGTGTTACTGGGAGGATCCCGAAAAGTTCAACAAATTGGCTCTAGATTTTCTTGCAGCGTGAAATAATAGGGTTCGGTCGACATATAGAGGATATATTGAAGAAGTTGGAAACTTAATAGTATCTCTCATGCAATGCATCTATCCAAACTAGCAGAAATCTCGGCACAGAACCTCGATAGATCTTTGATTTGAGCTTCTGTTCTCTCACGGGTATTAATTGCCAAACATCGTCGCACCACATTTCCATAGATAGAACCGGTTATACTAGGCACGATTGGTCAGTCAAGTGTCATGCAGTCTAGGTTGTTAAATGATATAACGTACCCGTCAAGCTTCAAAGCTAGCTTCTGAAACTGTTTCTGGGTGTCCAAGAAATCTTCACTCTGGACATAAGCAACTTCTTCCAGAGGTCTCCAGATTCCGATTTCCAGTAAAACAACGCCAATACTATATATATCATGGGATCGAGAGTATCTCATCAAGGGGTCTGCCCTTCTGTCTGGGTGATGGTAGTAGTCCAAATCAGGAGTAGGGATTTCATCTCCTCTAGTAAGATAATAGGTGTGTGGTTCCCCTAATGTATCGTCAAGTCGAGGATCACCAATACCTACGAACAGTGGCTCATCAAATCCAATCTGCTGGGGAGAATTTGGGTCTGGCCCCATTACTCCATGGGTTGACATGTGACGAGCCGCAAAGAAGATAATGTTTTCCGAGGAGATATTCCTACAATACGTTGTCAGATACTGACCTGAACCAAGAGTGAAGTTTCAAAATACTTGTGGACCCAGCCAACACAGTGCATCATGCGAATGGCATCAATGAACTTTTTGGCTAGTTGAAATCGAACTCCAAGCTCCAGTCTCTCTACATATGAAGGGTGTCTTTTCTCCAACAACTCCTTCAAGGATATCGGCATTCGTTTCCTAGAAATGGCCCCTGCAGTTAATATTTGAGGCAGATGAGATCTGATATGCTCCGGAGGTGCTAGAACCAGCCCGAGCCTCCCATTATCAGGGTCGTCAACCATGCCATAGCACGTAGGGAGAAGCAATTGTGGGGGTTTTGGGGCCGCAAGCATAAGTGCTTTTGTACCCGTTTCTCTTTCGTTCTCTCTATCTAGATTCTCTACCCATTCGATGAGCACGACTCGGTTTTCCTTCTTGACAGGATAGTCGAAGAGGAGAGCCATAGTGGATAATTCAGAGGAAGAGAGTTGGTAGGAATGCTCAATGCGGAAATCATTCATAGTAAACTTGTATATGGTGTGCTGTCTCTCAAAACGGACAACTGTGCCAAAGCTAGCTGCAATAGCCAGTTCATTATATCGCCCTTTCGGCGTATTTCCTAAAGGGGACTGGTTGGCCTCAAAGGCAGCCGCCTCTGCTAGACGCTCTAGCGCATCTTTCTCTAGGTTCTTTAAGTGATCAAACCCCGATTTAATCATCTTTGTAAGCTCAAATTGAGGTCCATAGCTGCGGAGAGTTTCGGTGTACTCCTTGAGGAGATCGATCAGCTTTGAGGCTTGAACTTCTCCTTTTTTAAATACAAACTTAGATTTCCTGATGAAGAACATGTTAATCCTACATCGATCTATGAAGGTGGCTTGAATCTCCGGTGTAAGCTCCTGTCCACCACTGATCTTGAGTTTGAAGTGAGAGAGGTCCTTTGCCTCTTGGGCATGTTTCGGAGCCTCTATAAGTTGCCTAGAATTTCCATAGTAAGTGTCGAACGAGCGACTCACTCGATATGACCGATCGCCCAGCTTGATCCCGTATTGCTCCTCCAAAGCTTGTACATCAAACAGGGCGTGAGAGAGCAGTGCTAGTTGTCGAAGTACCTTCTCGGCTGATTCAGGGTCATCTTTTGCATACTGTTCAAACCTGATGTCCTTCTCCCCTGTGCTCCCGAGCCAGATCTCTCTCCATTCGTCGTACCGCTAAAAGGAGAATTATTAGCCTATGCTGTTGGAAAATCGTACAATAAGCTCACGTCACACTGCAGCTCTATTCTGCCGACGACCAAATCCAAGCTTCCGTTGCTCTCGAAGATTTCCTTAATCATCACGAAGCCATCTGTCCGAATGTCAGTTTCCGCTCAGTATCGTTGGGCAGCTTTTGGAGTATGCCCCACCGCGACAGAGAGGCAGAAGGCCTAATACTCCAGTCACGACGCCTAAATCTTCAGCCATGTCATGTTCGATTTGAATGTTTCTTCATGATCTCCCGTCACGGTACTTGGATGTTTTTGTGAACTTTTTCTGGGGTATCTTTGAGGTTATCTAAGGTTGTGGCTCTAAAGCTAAAGAGTGGAGCAATACAACCGCATTGCTACGGCACCACTCCGTTGTTGTCCACGCACCTGCATAGCAAGGCTACCAATCATAGTGGTGCACGATGCATTTAGTTTGATATAGTGGAGGTTTGATAGCTGTCAGATAAGTCTGATTAACTGCGATATAGGAGGCCAAAGTTAGACCGGACAAAAAGAATTACATGTGCCAGAAATCTCGCACGTATTTTATAATCTCGAAAGTCTGTTGAGAGGCGTGCAGTGGATTTAGTTTAATCCTATAACACTGTTTATCTTTTTGGGGCATTTATTTGATAACGGTTATCACCAGGTTCGCTGTCGAGATCATAAAGTGGTGACAATAGTAGCGCATGAAAGTAGCTTTAAAATGTATCAAAAAAATTTAAAAAAATTAAGAGCATTATCTTTCAGACACGCGCAAAAAGAGACGTTTATAGAAGTTTGTAAAAGATATATCGCCATATCCAATAGTTAAAAGTGCGATAAGAGGCTACTTTCTTTGTGAGGCACAGCACATGCCAATTATTCTAGGCTGTCACTGAACGCGTAGGAAGGCTCAAAGGCAAGGCTACTGTACTCAGCACAGTTAGCGCGAGCCCCCATAAACGAATAGCACCTCTCGAAGCGACACATGCTAATCAACTCTGTTGCTCCTCAATGAGGGGACATGATCGAGGAAATATTCTCTCTACAATAATACGACGAAAAGCTGATTGGATGACAAAATTGCCACCTCTATTGCGACGTGCTTGGCCGGTTTAGGGGACTCCTCCGCAAGCTACAGTGCCATCTCGAACACCACTATGGCGTCGAAGGATAACATTCGACGACGAGCCGCCTGTGATAGGTGTCATTCCCAGAAGTTACGATGTACAAAAACTCATAATTCGGAAATATGCGATAGATGCATCAAAGCCCGTGCAACATGCCACTTCAGCCCCTTCCGACAGAAACCAGACCAGGTAGAGCCGCCTGACCTCAGCAAGAGTGTTTTAACGCATGTAGCTCATTCAAACCAGAGCTCTGAAAGCGAGACGAGTGTCAGTGGGCGTATTTCTAGTAGCGTCGGTCATAAGAGGAAGCGGGATTCACAATCTCCTATACCAGGTACTTGATATATGCTTGTAGAATATTAGGAATACAGAAGTGGCTGACATCTATAAACTAGAAGTTCAACGATCACTCAGTGACCTGTCATCTAGAAGGGAGTTAAGTTTCGACAATATAGATTTTGGGTGGATGTCGAATGATTTCTCATATCTCCACAATTTGGAATTCGATAGTAGCTTCAACGACTTCGTGGTCAATGGCAATTCTGATAAGCTCCTTGAGAACATCCCTGGCATTGCACCAGACCTTACACTACTCAACTCTACGAGCAACCCTACGAGCAACTCGAATGAGGCTTTTGATTTCAATTTCCCAGCTGTCCCTTCCTTCATGCAGTCGCCACATCCAACATCTTATTCAATAAGCAACAGATCTGAAGGGTACATCAGCTCAGCCGAAGGAAGACAGAAGTCCGTCTCCTTAGAATCTAGCAGCTCAAGTTCAACGTCTCCAATAGATAGTTGTATTCACCAATTATCTAACCTTAGTATAAATCTTTATGAGCACGAGGCAACGATTCCACCACAATCAATCCATGAGTCTCCCATGCTGGATGAAGAGATATACAAACTTTATCCATATTCAGTGGATGAGACTTTCAGACTCACGCAAACCCTGGTCGATATATATCCTAAATTTATGAGCAAGTTCGTGAAGATCAAGCAACCTGATCC
The DNA here is from genome assembly GCA_021399445.1 of Xylogone sp. PMI_703. Lineage (NCBI taxonomy): Eukaryota > Fungi > Ascomycota > Leotiomycetes > Xylogone > Xylogone sp. PMI_703. The sequence goes on along the minus strand of JAJTUQ010000007.1, from coordinate 523,779 downwards.
GAGCCGGACACTTGACATTAGTAGACAAGAATTTAGCGGAATGGGAAGTGGTTTTGAGAAGCCAACGGCAAAAGGATTACCAGACTCACAGAGCCATTCCCACTCACAGAAACCCCCAATTGACCATTCTGCTATTCTTCTGATTCTCTCCTGCCATCTTCGTCTTATCGAAATATATGAACAGTTGTTTCAGCATGTGGAAAAATGTATTATTGGCGGGAGTAAATGCCATAGTGCTCCTGAAGGTGTCGGCGCATCGATGCCAGAGCTTCGCATTGGCACCTACGTGCCACCTCAAGAGGCTGCTGTCCCAATGCAAATGCTGCTGCTCATTCACCTAGCATCGCAACTCAACACCCATGCTGGCAACCTGGCCAAGCAAATCACCGCGGAGCAACTTTCAGAAGGCAGCAAGGACCGCGCATTTAGGAACAAGCAGTTTACCATGCAACTTTCTCAATTGACAGCGGAGACGGTGAGAGCCAGAGCCAGTCATATGCAGGAAGAATTAACGCAGCTGAGAGTGAGGATGCTTCAGACGGGTTTCCTAGCATGATTGCAAGACTGTGTAGAGATCGACCAAGTCCATCAGAGCTCCGCAGCATCTTGGCGCGTGAGAGTACCGTTTCTAATTAAGGATCTCAAATATTCGTCTGGAATGGCGAGCTTGCGTACAATGGTCCCCCGTGATCACCTACGGCTTTATCCGCAAGTTCGGTGAAACCACCGAAGTAGGGCAAAGGCTGGCCAAATCGGCCCTTGCGAGAAGAAGATTTTCCGACAAGAGAGCCAAGCAGAATCAAGCAATGGAAGTGCAACGTCACTCACTGCTGTATCCCCACACCAGTATGCTGCGTCGCGCTGGTAGTGACTGTGACTGTGACAATCCCATGCTGTGCTTCAGCGGAGGGTCCGGGTATTCAGCCAGAACGGCGCCTACCAAGCGACGGTGCAGTGGCCGGACAATGCTTATTCCCCCGGTAGTGGAGCTCAGCCAAGCTGCGGGGTAGCATTAGGCCTTCTCGGCCCTCTGGCCCTCTTGCCCCTGGCTCTAGAGCACCCATGCAGCATCGTCGCGACATGTCAAAAGCAACCCCATCAACATCCTAGGATCGTACTGCACGCGCCGTGGACCTGCGCCATTATTTATAGAAGCAAATGGTGATATCTTGCAGCAGTTCGGCGGGTATTCTTTAGGTCCTGACATTTGATCTCCTTGCAACTATAGCAGTGGTTTTGTGCCGGAGCTGCACTGCGAGCTCGTCTTAAGCTCTCCTGGAGATCATCTTGTGCCTCGGACATCCGCATAATTGGACGCAACTCCATTATTTTCATCGATTGCCCTGTTTTATTCTTTTTGCATCATCCTAGCGCATGCAAGAATAGCTTGCGCCCCTGATGTTACCCCGCAGTGTGCAGAAGGGATGCTTGCATCCCGAGTTATACTGGCGATGGACTGGTGTACATCACCGAACTTCCTCCGAAATATCCTCCTTTTAATATTTTGTGTAAACCGACGGTGAGGAGGAGGGTTGTGTTTAGCTTATGAAGCTCAGTTATGTTTGGATGAACAATTTATTATGCACCGGGGGTCCAGGAATTCCCTCAGCACCTACCCTGGAGCTGCACTCTAAGTAATCTCGGACTGAGCACTTTGGGCAAGTGGTCTCTATTACCATGATGTCAATCTTCTTCCCGAATTTCCTCCACGTTTTGTGCGTGTTTATATTTGGATGAGAATATAGCTAGGAGCCGATTATGGAAGGTGGGAATGCCATTGGAGTATATAACACAGGCAGTAGCTCCTCAATCGAGTTTTGAGTCAGCTCTCATCGCTCTTCCTTCAGCTCCAATAACATTATCTCAAAGCCTTCTCAACTCTTTGCAATGGCTCCAGTACGCTTAGGCGGTCTCTTGGTCCTGTTGCTTCAGCAATTGGCTGCTGCAGCTCCTGCAGGAACGCCGACAGACCCTTCACAGCCCTCGCTCTTGGGATACAATCCAGGCAATAAATTGAACAATCAGGATACGGACAAGATAGACTATACCTTTGCCCCCGGGCAGACGGACAATGCTAAGATTGGTGCCCCTTTGGACTTCAGTGACGTCAAGAATCCTCAGCCAATTCGCGGTACCAAAGGCGGCACTGACCCTGGACCACGAACTGAAGCATATGACCTCTTGAACCCAGACAAATTAGCTCCACCCGGAACTGACCATGGTAGTGTTGACAACGCTCAATGGCCAATGGGTCTTTCTCACATGAAGCTGGGACTAAACCGAGCTGGATGGTCCAGACAGCAGAATCTCGATAACATCCCAGCTGCCACAGAAATGGCAGGGGTTGATATGAGATTGGAGCCTGGAGCATATAGAGAGCTCCACTGGCACAAAGCAGCTGAGTGGTCCTACGTTCTGAACGGAACCGTAAGAGTACAGGCTGTGAATGAAAATGGGGAGACATTTGTAGATGACCTTGAAGCTGGCGACGTGTGGTTCTTCCCATCGTAAGTGAAAAGTCGGCTCCTTTTCGGAATTAGTGGTTAATATGAATTAGCGGTGTTCCCCATTCTCTTCAAGCTCTTGAGGGCGGTGTCGAGTTCCTTCTCGTCTTCGATGATGGCAGTTTCTCCGAGGATAACACGTTCCTTGCATCAGAAGTGTTTGCCTTCAACCCTGTGAGTTACTCTATTGCATTTATATAAACAAAGGCTGAGACTGATTCAACTCCAGTTGGCTGTCCTATCAAAAGATCTCCAGGTGCCCGAGTCTGCATTCAAGAATATTCCTCCTGGCGAGCTGTTCATCTTCCCAGGAACAGCAGCTCCGGTTGATATAGAAAAACAAAACGTTACTGGCTCAGCAGGAATAGTCTCACGGGACAATTCCTACACCTACCATGCATCCAAAGCTGGTAATACACATGAGACACCGGGTGGAACAGTCAAGATCATTGACCCGGGAGTGTTCCCTGCAGCATCTGGATTTTCAGCAGCAGTAGTGACCGTTAAACCCGGTGCAATTCGCGAAATCCATTGGCACACAACGAGCGACGAATGGAACTTCTTCGTTTCAGGGAGTGCTCGCATCGGTATCTATGCTGCTCAGGGTAATGCACGAACATTCGACTACCATGCTGGAGACACTGGATATATCCAGAAGGGTATGACGCATTACGTTGAGAATACAGGAGATGACGATGTTGTCTTTATTGAGGTTTTGCAGGCTGACCATTTCTCCGGTAACTAACCACTTCACTAATTTTATATTTTGTATGTGAATGCTAATTGTCTGGAACAGATATCTCCGTAGGACAGTGGCTTGGCTTGACACCATCTCAAATAGTAATCGATACTTTGAATCTTACATCAGAGACAGTGTCTGAGTTTAAGAAGGAGAAGCAATACATTGTTCTTGGGGATGCAAAGCCATAAGGAATTTCTCTTAAGCCAAATTGAGAAGAACTGAATGGGCGGGTTTTACTTCTATCCATTTCCACACTCTTAAAGCGTGGAGATATGATTGTGTTAAATTTGTAGCTATCCTGATCTATGCTCGCGTTTCGTATGTAGCTTGGAATCTATTGTTATATTGGTCGCTATTATTTCCGCCCGAATTTGTACCTTGCAGTAGTTACCTCCATACGAAGTAGCGGTTCAGTAATTGACCGTATCTCCGTTTGTAGTCGGTGCGAACGGAGTTAGTTTCGGCCGATTGACTAATAGACTAGAATTAGCGCAAGGGTGAACACCGATAAGGAGCTTGGGTGTCAGAAGAACTGTTCCGGGTTAACGTTACGCCGGTATTTAACGCCATGGTTTAACGCCATGGATTTAACGATCTAGATGCCTACGTCAAAAGTAATTTGCTTCATGATGTTACCGTTTTTGTAGAGGCATTTGACTAATATAGCCATATAGCGCTGCCTAGTAGAGGAATTTGGCTATGTCGACAGTGCCTGGTAGCAGTGTTGTTGAAGATCCGGCGCCTCAGTCAACGGACCTCGCGGATGTTGTTGGACCCTCCCCCGCCTTTGACAGCACCAGTACTGGTGGGTCGACAGGAGGAGCCTCAGAAAGGATAGAGAAGACAATTTCCTGTGTCAACTGCCGCAAACGAAAACTGAAATGTGACCGAATTAAGCCTGCGTGTGCAACTTGTGTGCGTGCAAAGCAGCCATGCGAATATCCAGAGAGAAAGAGAAATGTCGGGTCCAAGAGACGGAACATGAGGGAATTGGAGGCTAGATTAGGTTTGCAGATGCTTCCATTGATTTATGAGAGCTTTGGCTGATGGGATTTTGTCTAGCGCAAGTTGAAACGAAGCTTGTTGCTGAAGTCAACAAGGTGAAGAATCTGGCTTCAAGCTCTGCTCCACAGATATCACAGGCACCTGTCGAATCGAATGATACGTCTATGGATCTTGAGTCTGGGGATAATGACAACAGCGATACCTCGAATATCCAACAAGAAATGCCGGAGCCCTCTTTCAACATTCATGCGTATGGGCCTACTCATCCATTTCATGACTCCTACAGCCAGGAGTTAACAAGTTTGGGAATTGAGGAGGCATTGCCTCCAGTAGAGATGTGTGAAGAATTGTACGTGATAATCATATACTGGATCGACCGATTATTGATAGTGAATACATGCAGGACTCAGTTATACTTCGAACAGTGCCATCCTCAAGTTCCACTAATTCACAAGGGACGATATATTGCAGCACTGAAGCTTCCACCTAGCATGAGACCTCCTATTTGCTTACAGTATGCTATATTGGCAACCGCGGCAGTTGTTTCAGATAAATATGCGAATTACCATGGCGTCTTTTATCAACGATCGCGGAAGTATCTTGAGCAAACTGAAATGAAAGTAAGTGGGCATAGTACAGTTTTTGGTTCTTTTAGTGCTTTCCATAGTTGATCTAAATCCTTACCTAACGCTAGGGAAATGGAGAGTTGTACACCTCTGTTAGGTATGTCCAGACGTGGCATCTTATCGCGAATTATGAAGCAAAACAGACATACTTCACGCGAGCATGGATGAGCAGTGGGAGATGTACTCGGCTTGCTCAAATGCTTGGTTTGCACAACCTTGATAGTGAATACCCTAACTACAAGACCATGCTTGCTCCCCCGCGGGATTGGATCGAAACGGAAGAACGTAGAAGAGCTTTCTGGGGAGCATTTTATGGAGACAGGTATGTCAAAGATATACTTGACTAATGAGCTTCATATGGGTTTCTGACCTCAGCTAGATGGGCAAGCTCTGGTACTGGATGGCCAATGCTTATCGATGAGACAGGAGTAAGTTAGACAATAAGATTAACTATCCTAGAAACTAAATGATCTGAAGATACAAACCAATCTTCCATCAACCGAGAGAGCTTTCGAAGCTGGTATTGAGGAAAGGACGCCCACATTGCAGGAGGCACTTACTCCTGAGGGTGCCGCTATACTCTCACCATACGGTGGAGTGGTACTCTCGGCCTGTCTATTTGGCCATAATTTCCAGCATTTGCAGAAAACAGGACCAAATGAGCGTCCTGACGACTTAGCAGGAGGTGAATTCTGGAAACGGCACCGAAGAATGGACAATGTTTTATCTAATACCTTCATGTTTCTGCCGGAGCACTTAAGACTACCCCAAGGTATAAGAGATTTGAATGTTGTTTTTCTTAATATGAACATCCACACCTCTGCAATCTGCCTTCACCAGGCCGCAGTATTGGCCGCCCAGAGGTATAACCTTGATCCAAAATTCATCCGACAGTGTCAAGAACGAAACCTCATGGCTGCTGAAGAGGTCACAAATATCATGCGTCTTGTGACCCACGTGAATTCTTCTAATGTAGGCAATTGGAATTTATGTCGGATAAGACGCAATGCTAATTTGTTATCCAGATGCCCTCCTGGATTGGTTTCTGCCTCTACGTTGCAGCTGGCGTCTTCATACAGGATGCAATGACAGCTCGTAGTCGTCCACAGAGCAAGAGCAATGTAGATTTTCTGTTATCTGCTATGAAAGCGATGGGCAAGACCCATAGCATCACACATCATTTCCTCGTCCAATTGGAGTTTGACCTTGATGCCAGTGGTATCCAGATTGAGAACCATACAAGGAAAGCTGGTGCTCCGCCTAAACCACCAGGCAAGCGTGCCCTCAGTGGAGTGCTTCCTGAAGGGATTGTTATGTTAGATAGTGTGAATACCTGTGCCTGGAACAGTAGTATACATGCTAAACAAATGGCAATAGAAGCCAAGTCAAGAAAGGAGAATGCCGCTGATGGCGGCATCCAACATCCATTTATCTCTGGAGCTATGCATGGTGTTTGGCCAAGAGAGACGAGCAGTAGCAGCCCAGCCGATAGCTCTGGCAGTTCTACGAATAACAGCAATCAAGCATCACAATCGACTCACAGTGATCATAACCAGTATATGGATCCATACGTGGCGAGCACTATTGCGAACATCCAGGCCTCACCACTTGATCTCCAAGATCGTCTATTTGCGACAACTTTCAATCTTCCGATTCCGTCGAATACTAGTCCCAATTCCGAAAACCTTGATACATCCGTCCTAGATGTGACAAATGATACCGGAACCCCAAGGGAGTATCCATATCGGGAATCAGTTAATCACAACAACCATAATCGAGGCACAGCAGGACTATATGGGCTATTTTATCATGCATCTACGTCTACTTATAACGTCGATACTGGCTGGCCGACGACGGCGGCTATGCAGGGTGACATCTCAGGATCAGCTTCAGCATTCTCAAACATTTCGCCTCATCTTCGAGATGAAGATATTACGGCTATACTAGAAGGTACAGGATGGCCCGGAAATAATATTGGTAAGGAATAACCTAAGTATTCATTTACTGAAAATTTTACAACTGTATTTGTCTATGGTGCTATCTGGATCTATTTTCTCATTCCCTTGGTATTTGACTAAAAGGGGAGGCTACATATTAGAGCAGAGAAGTGGAAAAGGGTGTTGTGCTATTTTGCCCCTCTTAAGGGGCCCCGGAGTTTGGAAGAGATTTACATACGAAGCCGATTTGTATGCGGCTGAGGATGATGAACGATATATGACACAGTTCTCACGGCTTTTACCAAAGGCGGGAAAAGAGCCTCATTTTATTGAGCCACCGCCACTGTATTTGTAGCACAAAGCACAAACCCAACTCAGATCTTGGCAGCAGATCCACTTAGATAGGGATGCTGCCGTGTATTTATCTATCACAGCCAAGTTGCAGATGAAAGGAAAATGATAAGAAAGGTTCCTGCCTTTGGTGGAGATTTCACCAAGGAATGAGAAGAGCTGAGTGAAGCGTTTATGTCTGTGGCCTGGGACTGATATTGCAAACCCACCCCCTGCAGGAAACTTTCCTTTGAAACATCATCATAGGGAGGCTCCGATTCCAAGTACCGTAACTGGATAGACCATGCGTGTCTCGCTCCCAATAGTCTCACTCACAAATCCTGTCCGTCGGTAGTCAACGTGTCCGCTCCTGTCCCGCTGCCTTCCGCCAAGTCCGCCGAGTCCAGCCAAGGCCCCTCCAAGGACTTCATAGTTCCGCTCACGACCGAATTCGGAAATTCCAAGAGGATCTAGACAAAGACCAAGGCTTTATTTCTTTATGAATCCGTACGATGTGATAATCTCGGCTTACTTTTCCGTTAAAGTGTTCGATACTGTATACATGGCGGCCTAATCAGAGAAATCCTTGGTGTTTAGACTTATTATTTCTTTTATTTTATTTTCACAGTACGATGCTCCAAGGTCTCAGTTACTACTACAATAGGCGCTCTTACGATTCTTAAGTCAAAAATCAAGAAGTTGTCTTAAACTCTCGTATTCTGGGCCGCGGGGATGCTCTTCAATACAAAGTCCAGGCCCTTGGCGGCGATATACTTACCGTATTGTTCTTTCTGTTCCCAGCTGAAAGGATCAATGGTGTTAGCGCAATGATTAGTGCATAAATCCGTCTGCCTTGCATACAAAGCTTGCAGAGGAATATGCGAAGCATTGATTCTCGAGTATGAGGGCCCGGAGGGTTGGGAGAAAATCAATAATAGACACTTCCTATCTAGTGACCCTCCCTATTGGGCTTCGCGGGGGTGGCAAGGTCCCGGAAAATATTGAAGATCGTCAATCCGATCGGTCGGGATGAACGTTGTGGATCTAGAGGCGAGGTGCGAGAAAGCTAGATCAATCTTATCAGTTAGGAGTTATTAGAAATGTCGATTTTGCTATTACTTTTGCGATCATCTCATGATCGTTACAGGGTCGTGAGGGCGCTGGCTCGCCGTGCGGCCCCTATTTCTACGTATTAGTCATCCATGCTTGGGGGAGCTGCGCGCCTCGCGTACCTTGCATGGCAAAATCTTCACCTGCACTGCCATGTTCCTGGGCGTTGGCAGCTAGAACCTATCGACTCATCGCCTGTTCGAGTGTTCCTAGTCGAATATGCCGAGGTTCGGAGGCCAGAAGGTAGGTGTTCGAGGCGAAAAGGCTCGTCCCTGCCGTCTTGGTTGTGACTACTCGTTCTTGTCGCCTTTGCGCCTTTGCGCCTTTGCTATTCTGGGCGCGAATCTAGACGTGCCCTGTCAATCTGGCCATGATGCCAAGTATGGCCAAGAGTATTGATTGTAAGCCACGTAGAAGAATGTTTATTATCTGATCTGACCAAGTCCAAGTGGGCATTGATCCAGAGGGTCGTATAACTCTCCGGAAGTGCCGCAAGCATGATATTCTTCATCATCCTCTGAGATCCTCACCGAGTGCACAGCTGTGCGTGGTCTCATCCATTCGTTTCCTATTTATTTATAATTTGGACATTTTCCCCATCAGTATCTTGTTGGGCCTTTTCAATCGTTGGGTATCACTACCAGGCCACTGTATTGAACGTATCTGAATAGCTGTGCGCTTTTCCCGCTGAGGCATGATGGCTTCCGTCATGTCTCCGTTCGCCATTTTTACCTTCTTAATATCTCTTTTCTTTACAAATGTCGCGGCTCTTGCGTCAACTGATACGATAACATGGGGTGGTGATAATAGCAGATCTGGATACCAAACGTGAGTTGACTATGTCTCTATCTATTCTTCCGCCTTGGAAATGGAGAGCTGCTTGGAGCCCCAGCTAAACATGGATGCGCCACCAGTAATCATAATATGGACCCTGCGATAGTCGGAAGTGCCCAATTCGGCCAGCTATTCAAGACAAAGCTTCCTGGCAATTACAACGGTGCTAATGAACAGATTTTCTCCCAGCCATTGGTTTATACTGGTGCAGATGGCGTCCAGTATGTCTACGTTGCTACAACTCAGAACAACTTGTATAAACTAGACGCCAAGACGGGTGCGATAGTTCTCTCAAAAAATCTGCACATACCATTCCTAACTGCTGATCTTGACGGCTGCGTTGATATTAATCCTCTTGTGGGAATCACTGCCACTGGTGTCATCGACCCTGATACAGATACCTGGTATTTGACAGCAAAAACTTATGCTGATCAAAACGGCGGAAATGGTCCACAAGGAAAACCGAATGGGCGTTACTACGTCCATGCCATCAGCACGGTGGATTTAACTGAGCGACCCAATTTCCCAGTCGATCTCGAAGGAACAGTTGCAAGAAATAACCCAATTCGCAGCTTCAATGGCGGCATTCATCACCAGCGCCCCGCTCTACTTCATACAGGCCAGTATATATATGCTGGATTTGCCTCGCATTGTGTCCAGTACAATTTCACTGGTTGGATCATGGGGTGGGATAAAACCACCGGTGCAACCGTAGAGCGATTGGCAATGGAAGGTGCGGGTGTGCCTAACACCACTCCTGGAGGCGGTGTTTGGATGTCTGGTGGTGGGCTGGCGTCTGATAATGCAGGCTCAATATTCTTCGCTACAGGAAACGGATACGCTTCTCAGCTTGACGGTATCCCTGTCAATGGCCGCAACCCACCCACCTCCCTTGAAGAAGCTGCTGTCCATATGACTATTGGCGATGATGGCAGCCTTGCCGTCGTTGATTTCTTCATGCCATGGGAGAAGACACAACTAGATGGTGCTGATCGAGATCTTGGAACCAGTCCACTGGAATTGCTGCCAAGTGAATTCTCCTGTGGCGAATATAGGCGCATTGGCGTTGTCACCGGGAAAAGTGGTAAAACGTATTGGCTGAACCTTGATGATCTTGGCGGCTACCAGAACGGACCCAATAAGCTGGATGCTGTTATTCAAGTCTATCAAAATGAAAACTCAGTCTATGCTGGAGCTGGTGTATATCCTCTGGAAGGTGGATATATCTACATTAATGGTAAGGAATTCTCAAATAGTATCCTATTTGAGTAATGCTGACGATATGACCTGTAGTTATCCAATATCCTACTCATGTTTTCAAATTTTCCTGCAACAACGGTGTGCCCCTATTTACTAAAGTCGCTGACAGCCTTACCAAGAATGCGTATGTCCTCGGAGTCGGCCACGGAACTGTTACTTCCTTGAATGGTGAACCTGGAACCGGCCTTGTTTGGGTGAGTGACGTTGAGGGATACAATCTACGTATCTATAACGCCATTCCAGAGAATGGGCTGATGAAAATGATCAATGCATTTAATGTTCCAGGGACAACAAAATTCACAAGACCAGTGTTTGGAGACGGGCGAGTATACATGGGCACGACCCAGGGATACTTTTATGGCTTTGGTGCCCCAGTCAACCTTCCCGTTACGTGCACATCGCCTTATAACTTTGGTACCTCCAATTTGAATGAAAAGACAGCAGAGGCAACAATCCAATGCAAGGCTCTCGTCGGCATCACAGTCAATTCTATTGCACTTTCTGGTAATGCCAACTTCAATATTACCAACGTGCCAGCCGTGCCATTAAATGTCGCCCTTGGAACGAACTTCACCTTCAGTGCTTATTTTAACCCTCAAGCAGTTGGCCCCTTGTCTTCGGATGTATTGATATCAACGACCAACGGTGTTGCAGGTTACAGCACAACTACGCCTATCAGTCTTCGAGGAACAGGACAGAGTACTAAGCCCCTCCTCGCTATTAGCCCGGTTACGGTGGCATTTGAGGGCATTGTTACAGGAGGACAGATTGGTGGTACCAACCAATCCGTGATCTTCACTAATCTTGGAAATGCGGACTTAACTATTTCTAATATCTTTTTCTCACAAGTCAGCGAGGATGGACCATTCACTGATCCAAACACCACTGCCATCGGACCAAAAGTAGGCCCGTTTACATTCATTGGCCTCCCAACTATTATTCCAGGAAACTCAGAGATCACGGTCACTATCAACTTCGATACTGCTACTTCTGGTAACTATGCTGCCTATCTTCAAGTCAACTCAGATGGCGGGAATAAAATTTTCGACGTTGTTGGTACATCTGGGGATTCCCCACTCGCTCTTGTTGAATTCCAAACACCAGATGGCTCTGATTGGGTGCCATTCGATTCTGCAAAGAATTTCACATTTGGCAATGTCACTGAGAATACAACTCGATTTCTCAAGCTGCGAGTGACTAATGCTGCACCGCCAGGCAGTGTTAGTCTTTCTCTAACAGTCTCTAAGCCACCATTTGGCGTAAACAGTATTATCGGGGCGAGCAATCAGATCGACCTCGGAGAAGGCACTCTTCTAGCACCAGGCAAGAGCGCGACTGCAACACTCTATTGCTCTGTACCAAAAGAGCAGATAAATACCGACCCATACATGGGTTATGCTCAATGGACGATGAATGTGAACGACCCTAACTTTGGGAAGCAATTTATCCAATTTGAGTGTGGCGCTATCTCAGAGCAAGCACCTCCGTTGGATGCTACCGGCCTTGGTATCTACCGATATGTTGGCTGTTTCAAAGAGAACAATCCTGGCCGACAGCTAGCTCATCAAATATATTCCAACGTTAATAACACAAATGAGATGTGTATAGCTGCGTGCGCAAAGGCAGGATATGCGTACTGTGGAACCCAGTATAATGTCGAATGCTGGGGTGGTCCAACAGTCCCAAAACTTCAAGTCGATGAGGACAACTGCAATTACCCGTGCCGTGGAAATATCAACCAAGTCTGCGGTGGAAATGGTGTTGGCGCTGGGGAAGGCGGAGCTTATATTTCGCTGTTTTCAAGTGGAGGTACATACACACCACCTCCTCCTCCCGATGGTGGAGACGGCGGCAACAACGGTGGAGGTGGAACACCACCTGCAGGCAGCCCTGTTACAAACCCTGGCGTAGATGGATACCATAGCGTAGGTTGCTATACGGAAGGCACAAATACCAGAGCTCTCTCTATTGGAAAGGCCAATGCGGCTGGCACTGTTAAAGGCTGTGTTGATGCCTGTACTTCGTATGCCTACGCAGGAGTTGAGTACGGCGGGGAGTGTTGGTGTGGCAATTCATTTGGCTCTGGAGCCGCCCCTACCAGTATCAGCGAGTGCAATATGGTCTGCAAAGGCAACTCTTCCGAATACTGTGGTGCAGGAAGCAGGCTCAATGTATACGAAATTGATGACCGGAGCTCGGTTTCGATTCCGGGGATTAAGGATGTAGTTGCTGGATATGGCTTCTTAGGATGTTATACTGAGGCTACAGCTGGTCGGGCTTTGGGAGGTTCCTCCTATGCAGCAGATACCATGACTCTGGAATCATGTGCGGCATTTTGTAGTGCTTATTCCTACTTTGGCGTCGAATTCGGCCGGGAATGTAAGTCATATTCTCATTCTTCTAATCTTCATGCACTAATAATCTTATTATAGGCTATTGTGGCAATTCTCTTGGTTCTGGAAGTGTTCTGGCAGCAAATCAAGCAGACTGTAGTTTCCTATGCCCGGGTAATAAGCTTGAGTATTGTGGTGCTGGAGGCAAGCTTGAGATGTACAAAAAAGGTGTTGCTTCAACGACGCCAACGACGACAACTGGAATAGCCAGCAGCACCTCATCTTTTGCGTCATCATCAAGTACTGGATCCTTGTCCAGTTCTCTCACTTCATTGAGCACCTCTTTAACCAGCTCTTCGACCACCCTGGCTGTTTCTTCATCACCTAGCTCTACTTTGACAACATCCACGCCAGGGTCTTCATCCTCAAGCACGATCTCATCCGCCATATCATCCTCCTTATCATCCGGCATTTCTATCACCACTACTAGTACCACGACCACAACAACTCCCGCCTCGCCCTCCGCGACTCTCGGTATCAAACAGAGGATTGGAGACTACAAGTATTTGGGATGTTACACCGAGGCAACTGGTATGCGAGCACTTACTGGGGCCACGCCACTATACGATTATTCAGCCATGACGCTAGAAGAGTGTGAAATTTACTGCTCAGCTCAAAGGTACACATATTTTGGTGTTGAATACGGCGGCGAATGTAGGTTCAATATTTCTCACAAACCTCTGTTCTCGCGGTACTAACTCGTAACTAGGTTATTGTGGTAATTTCCTTAATCAGGGCTCCGTATTGGCTCCTGCCAAGGATTGCAGTTTTACTTGCCCTGGAGATAAGTATGAGTATTGCGGTGCTGGAAACAGATTGGAGATGTATATTCTCTCTCCTGAATCCAGTACAGCAATTATGTCTACAACAACCGTTCAAATCACTACGTCTACTAGTATCTCGACGACGACAACCCCGACTACATCTCAAGCAGTGAGCTCATCTTCGTCTAGTGTTGTTTCAGCTAGCTCTTCAACAACTACTCCTTCGGTGAGCTCCTCAACTTCAACGAGCTCTCAGTCGACGAGCTCAAGTTCTCAAAGCATAAGCTCTTCGATTGAAACTAGCTCTGCGCAGACAACAACAAGCTCTACCGCGGCAGTTAGCTCTTCAATAACCCCTCAAACATCTAGCTCCCAAGCATCAAGCTCTCAGACAGCGTCTTCACAAGCGACCAGCTCTCCAACTACATCTATTTCGTCTTCGACAGGTAGCTTTTCAACAACTAGTTCTCAGATGTCTAGTTCTAGATCTACAGTCAACTCTCAAGCAACAAGCCTTCAAACGACGACTACCACTCAAGCAACTACTACTTTGTCTGCTACGACCTCAAGTAGCACAACTACAACATCTAAGACAACTACAACCACAGCCAAGCCTTCAAGCACCATTACTGTCATCTCCTCTGGCAATGCCAACTTCACATATTATAGCTGCCACACCGAGCCTTCTTCTGGACGTCTCCTCAAATCGCAAGTCCTTAATGATGGCACGGGAATGACTATCGAGAAATGTCTATCAACCTGCTGGAACTATGCTTACGCTGGCGTTGAATATGGACGAGAATGCTGGTGCGGAAACACATTGACCGTTAATGGCAACGATAAAGCCGGCGTGGTCCCTGGAACAAATGTTTCAAACTCGCTCTGCTCAATGAAGTGCCCTGGTAACTCGACGGAGTATTGTGGTGCCGGGTCGAAGCTGAGTTTGTATTATTTCGACGTGGAGAAAGCTCTGAAGAATTCTGGATAATTTAGTATCAGAAAGTGGGGAGACATGTCCACCCAGATGTCTTTTCTGATGTAATAATTTATTGACTATCCTTAGCCATTCCATGAAATACTTCTGGTTATGATGTTTATACAGGCTGTATCGTTTTATGTTAGAAGCGCATTAGAGGATACAGTTAGATATAGATCCCCATAGGATGAACACGAAAACTTTAATATATAATGTTGTTGGTAAACGCTCTTCCCACAATTCAATTTATTGTTTCGTCCTCTCTATTGCCCAACCATCTAAACGCCTTCGCTACAATGCTGTTGCCCGAGCTTCGTCCCTCTCTAAAGATCATATAACCATGCATACAAAAGCCTGATATCCCTTCCAGACACAGGATCCCATTCCTCGCGCGTCTCTATCATAATAATGCAACATCAATAGAAGGCCTATAACTACAAGTGAAACCCTCTAATTATGACCTCATTTTCCCCTTCCCTTTCCTTTCCCTCCACTGCCTCTGGATCGCCCTTCTCCACCTCCGCCAGGATGGTGCGCTTTTGGGATATTGGGCACAACAACCAGGCCCTCAATTCCCTTTAAGCCCATTTTTGCAACGGTACTCTTCTGTAGCGAAGGTGTCTCTGCAGCCCCTAGCCCGTCTTTGGCATACCTATTCCCCTCTTCCACGAGCCTATGATTATCCCAACCCATTGCTTTACAGTGGCTCTTATAATATCCTAACCAAGCTTGGTAGGTCTTCCCTTGATCGTCCATCTTTTCGACAATGGACTTGATATCTTCAGCAGAGCTGAGATCAGGTTCTTGTTGTTCGAAATGTATCTCCTTCAGAGTGAATCGTGGGAAGAACGATTCCTCGGATGTCACAATGAAGATACCCTTCCCTTCTGCACCGGCACGTGCAGTACGTCCTAGGCGGTGGATGTAGCTTTCCTTATCAGCCGGTATGCCGACTTGGAAAACTGTTGTCACGGCTGGAAAGTCCATACCACGAGCAATAACATCGGTCGCAACGAGGATACTAGACGATGCTTCTCGGAAATCATTTGTAATTTTGGTTCGTTTATTTTGGGAAACACGGGCGTGAAGGACGGATGTTGGGGGGAAGTTGGGTAATGATGTGAGAATGTGGCCGTAGAAATCGGCAAGAGCGGCAGTTGGAGCAAAGACGATGACTTTGAAATGTTCAGTTGGGATAAGTGAGATCTCATGGCGGAGAGAACCTATCAGAGCTGCTGCTACATCGGAGAATGTTGGAACGGTTATTAGATGTTGAGGTACTCGTTCATGAGTCGGAACTTCGCCCGCCGGAATTGTGGAAATAAACTTGTAGTTCTTTGAGAGCACTAGGTGCGCAAATTTTTCTACATGTGGCGCAATTGTAGCAGAGAATAGCATTCCTTGCCTGTTTGTAGCCTCTTTATCTGGGAGGCGGGCAACGATATCTTTCAGGGCATTCATGAAACCCATATCAAGCAGTCTATCTGCCTCATCAAGTACGAGAGTGTCAAGAGATTCAAACATTTCCAGAATCCTCTCATCGCTCATATGGTCGTATCTATCATTATGTCAGTGTATTGGAACTCAGTAGCGAAGTTGGGACAAAGTTCTGCGGTATTGAAAGAACTTACAGACGACCAGGAGTGGCAATGAGTATATCACAACCAGCTAGAATGTGCATCTCCTCAGTATCCTTATTTGTACCTCCAATTGCGAAACAGACTTTGTATTGAGGAAGACGTTGTAGCAATGCGGTTGCTTCCTTTGCGATTTGCATCGCCAACTCACGTGTTGGAGCAATGACAAGGAGGGAAATTCTGGAACCACCAGGTCTCTTCCTGTTAATGAGTGTCTGGATAGCAGGAAGAAGGTATGCAATAGTTTTTCCAGTTCCTGTTTTAGCTTGTGCTAGACAATCTCTTCTCTCAGCCAGTAAGTCATGGAAAGTTGCGGCTTGAACTGGCATCATGTGATCAAATTTCAGATCCTCAGAAATTGTCTGGAGTAGAATAGGATGGACAAGATTTTCTTTCGCCAAATCCGCAAACCGTGGTGTATCAAGAGGTATGGGAATTGTGGGAGGAGCCCTGACAATTGGCGTGGTCGTCACATCCGAATGACCTCCATGACTTTGGTCTCCTGAGGCGGAAGTGGCGGGAGGAGTGGTCTTCGGTTTGTTGCCTCCTCCGCCTCTATAGAACGGTCTTTTACCGTGGTGCCTCTTCGAATCAGGCATTGCGATGAGACTTCAAAAAGACTCTTCTCTGCAATGGGAAAGGGTTTATATTGTGATACTTTCTCGACGTGAAAGGAAAACTCGGTTTGCCTTGCAAGAATTAGAGACCGACATACTTCCGTTGCCTTAGGCAGAAACAACGCCCCCTATTAGTGGGCCCCTATGGACTTGCTCTAGGTCATTTCGGTAGAGCTTGTGCTTTAATTCTCCAAGGGCCTGCTTGAATAGTTTATCTTTTCATGTTTCATGAGTAAAAGTCGAAAACAGGTGTCAACACTGCAATAAAGTCTCCGTGTTATTTTAACGACTTGTTAAATGATTCCGCAGCCAGAAATTAGATAAAACGGCGAGAAACACACAAGTAATCCACACGAGTACCTGGCTAGATTATTAAGTCTAATTGTCTTGAATAAAGCCATACTTCTCTTAGGGGCCAGTATCTGGTACTTAATATAGTAAGCTGGCCAAAAAATACCAAAGAAAAATCTGAAGGAACAAACTAAAGGAGGGTTTTAAAGTTGCTTGGTATATGTAATGTTGGTGAGCGTGAGAAGCCGAGGTCGAGTAGCTGCCGCATTCCTTGCTTGTGCTGCGTATATCTACTCGTACGAGAAAGACGGGCAGCTGAGCGGCTGGTCTTTCTGATGCAGCAATTATTAATGATAAAGTTTACTAACAAGTACATTAATGATTTCGATCAATATATTCGTGGTTTAACTACTGATCAGTAATCGGCTACAGAAGTGATTTTAAGCTCTATAAGTAACCCTTGGCCTCTCTATAAGCTTATACAAAGATCGCATAGACTTCAAGACAACTTATTTAAACTGACATAACAATTCCTCAGTCCTTTTGCAACCATGCCTCTCTACGATATTGAACATGTAACCCCTTTAACTGATGCCCAACAAGGAGAATTAGCAAAGTCTCTTACTGCTGCACATGCAAAGAGATTTGGGACCCCGAGCTATTTTGTTAATGTCCGTTATACAGATGTATCGGAGATGAAATTATATCGTGGTGGGGTGTTGCGCAAGTATAATCGCGCAATCTTGAGGACTCGCAACTCCGAGAAGCGCTCAGTTGAAATGTTCAATGAGCACTGCATGTCTGTTATAGAATGCTGGGAGAAGATCGTTGGCTCAGAGGGTGAGAAAGCCCTTCGTACGGTATGGGTTTTAGGAGCTCTTACAACTGCTGTAGAAGCTGGATTTGCGAGACCAAAGGTTAGTCTGACGTCTTTTCCTCTGACAATTAATTGTAAACTAACAATCTGAATTATAGGCAGGCGAAGAACACCAATGGCTGAGAGAGAACAAATCAGCCTTTCAAAAGCTTGCAGATGAAGGTGATGAAGACTTTATTGGTCTTATGGAAGAGCTCAGTACGCGTGAGGACTTCAAGGATATTTAGGCAGTTGTAATGAGTTCTAGACGACAAAATATGTTGATAATTACAAGTATCAAAGACATGAGATGAGTTATTCCCAACCATAGAAGATAAGCACTCTAAAGTGCTACGCCGAACCAATTTGATTGTATGAATTGAACTGCAGTAGTACTCCTTAGGGCATTTCCCTGCTTCCATCAAACTTGGAATCTATTGATCTTAAGATATCCTAAAATCGATATCTCTCTTTTACATCCTGAGGAAGAGAGGCAATCCATTCAGCTTCGCCACCCGGGTTAGGCATGATACTTCCAAATTCTGCCATCTTAGGAATATCGCACAGATATACCCAGAAGAATGACGGGTCAATACCGCTAGCCTCACTGGATAGCTTTACCATCCTCGAAAGCATTGCTTCTTTCTGCTCATCAGTTCGGCCGGCTCTAATATCGCCTCGAATCCACACCTGGTCCGTCGTAACGGGCCGTTCATTGATGTAGTGTTGCCCTGGTAAAACTTCGTGGAAGATAACTTGGACGATAAATTTCGGGGTATTTGCTTCCTCTGAGTGTACCTCGGATAGGGATTCTACGATTCTCTGCTTTTGTTCGGGGCTTAATCTCCCCGCCGCTGTAGTACAGACGTAGGTTGGCATCTTATGCAGTTCTGTTCAGGATCAGAGCCTTCGAGATCTAAATACTAGTGACGGTAAGAGTGACACATCTGTCTACTAGGTTAAATATATATGGTCTTCTCGGTGATGACTTAGTTATAAGCTTTATTTGTCAGAGGAAGAGGAAAGCGTGACAATGGATCTTAATGCATTACGGACATATTAGTGTCACAGGCATCCGACAGAAGCCGTCTGTTCATTTATCCCGGCAACTACAATAGTCATGATCTACATTTTCAGATCATTGCGTGTTACATCAAGTTTGGGAATACTATGAAGATCCTAGTTTCGCTAGTCTATCTTTCACCTAACATCCTGTACGTATTTGCTTAGCTAATAATATAGCATCCCTATCGAATGCAGGTAAGCTAGTTCGCAAATAGAAAACAGTGACGGAGAGCCAGTGTTCGCACTATGCTGTGCCTAAGTAAGTATTATCTAACGTGATGGCTTGCCAGGGTGTTAAAACTCATAGCGTAAAAGAAGAGAGGATTATATAAGAGATAAAGGGCATTTATTAGGGTATAATTCATTCTCGCGAGGCAATCATAATCTGTCGGTTTTCTAAGAGGAGTCATGGGCAATGCAGTCTGTATTCTATCTGAAATAATGGGGCATATCCCTTCTGCCTAGAATTACAGTTTGACGCAAGCCCCCTTTCCCTTCCATGGTCTCACTCATTTTTCCTGCTCGATATAAAGTGTCATGTCGATAAACATCTTTTGACAATACTCAATACCTTCGCGGGTATCTTGACTATTGAGCTAGCAACTGAAGTAGGTAACTAAGCTGCGATAGTCACCTCAACCTCAACACCGGCCTCGACTGCAAAGTGTTAGAGACGATACAAATATAGGATGGTTGGTTGCTTACTGTTGACAATGACAGACTTGACAACTTCGGTAGGAGCGTGCAGACTGGAGTGGTATTAGCATAAGTGCCGTAGAAAATAAAAGATGAAGATCCATACTCAATCAACCGCTTGTGAATTCGAAGCTCGTAGGTGTCCCAGGTCTTACTACCCTCACCACAAGGGGTCTTACGGGTGGTAATTTTGAGAGTTTGAGTCTATCGAAAGTTAGAGATAATAACGAATGGCTGAAGTATATATTCCATACTGGAAGGCGAACTGGTCCCTTCAAGGTAAGGCCCTTAGACTGGGAGCGCTCCTTGAGTTCACGGCAAACTCTCTCGAGGGACTGGACATTACGGCTGGTAAGGGTGATTCTGATGCGGTGAACTTTCTGCAAACATATTAGTTAATGCTAATATGATCAGAAGGCGTTACGAACTGGCTGCTCGCCGATTTCCTTATCGAGTTTTTGGTGAGACATGATGAATACCGTCTAGACTCGGCAATGAGGGATGCTCCGGTAACGTGAAGACGGCTCGAAGGTTGATGATCGTGTTTGTCGTTGGAGGTTATGGGCCACAAATTTTGTCCTGGTATTTGTGGGAATGCCAAGAATATTACATAATTAGGGCATAGGTGGGCTCCGAGCAAATAGGATTATGATGCTTTGTTCCGAGCCCTCGGAAATGGAAATACTTTAATCCGACAGGCTGTCACATTCCCATTGATTGAGAAGGCTGCGAAAGAACATTATTATTTATGCATAGTAGCATAATTAGAAATCAATCGAAAAACTGAAGTTGAATCAAGCTAATATAGACTAAAATATCCTTTCTAAGCATTATTTATGACTCTTCTAAGGGTTATTACTCTGCTTTGGGGTTGCAGCATAATTATTCCCAATAGACTCGGTATTCGGTTGCCGGGCACCGAATAGGTTGACGCCGATGATTGGTAGCATCTTTGTTGTTTCCAGACTTCAATACACTGCGAGACTGCCAACTGAACTACCCGAAAGATCCTTGCCGCCACCACCAGTGGCGTTTGGTCTTCCTAAATCCACCCTTATGACGTCTCCCTTAATGTGTGGATATGGAGTAATATTACCTCTATGTCTGGTACTGTGTGTATTAGCCTGGCTCATTGACATGATCGGTCTAATACTCAACCCGGAGGCTGATGGAGGCGTCTGTATTCACATGGATAGCGGAGGAATATTTGCTCCAAGAAATCTACTCTAGAGACATGGCTAGATAATATTTAAATGACTTGATTTCTATGTTGTGCAGATTCCAATTTCAGAGCATAAGCACTTTAACTTTACTCAAATAACCTGAAGAACTCAAATTATGTCTACAAAGAGAGTTGTTGTAGTTTTTGGCGCCACGGGTAACCAAGGCGGATCAGTAGTCAACACTTTCTTAAAAAATGCTGCACTTTCTCAACGATTTGTCATTCGAGGTGTCACAAGAGATGTAGAGAAACCAGCGGCGGTTGCGTTGGCGGGAAAAGGGGTTACCATGGTAAAGGTTGGTCTCCCAAAACCAGCTTTCCTTATAATGTTACTGATACTTAAGATATTTTTCAGGCCGACATGGATGATAAAGATAGCCTTAGAGATGTTCTGAAGGATGCCTATGCTACCTTTGTTGTAACAAACTGGCAAGAGTATATGAGCGTTGATAGAGAGATTCAGCATGGCAAAAATATTACTGATGTTGCTAAGGTCACTACTTATTTAACTATATACATCAATAATGTATTAACTCTCCTTAGGAAGTTGGCGTTCAACATCTAATTTGGAGTACCCTGCCCTATGTTTCCAAGAGTATAGAAATCCTGGACCTGGACTTGGATATGGCTGATGTGCTAACGTTATTATAGTTACGGAGGGAAAGCTCACCAAAGTCGCCCATTCCGATAGCAAGGGTATCGTCAAAGAATACATTCAGTCCCTCGGTATCCCATCGACATTTCTCTCACTTAGCATCTTTACGTCATTTGTATTCTTCATGATACAGCCAACCGCACCTGACACCCAATCCTACAAGATATCCGTTCCGGTCCCAGGTACAAGGGTGTTTCCGCTATTATCTGCAAATGAAGATGTTGGGAAATATGTATGGGCCATATTTCAAAACCGTGAGAAGTATCTAGGCGAAGAAATATGTGGTGCTGAGAGAGAGTATTCGCTTGACGAGATGGTAAAAATATTAAGAGAAGACGGAGGTCTAGATATCGTATTGGAACAATGTTCAACGGAGGAGTACAAAGCCAGACTAGCAGCTATGGGCCTTCCTGGATTCTTCCAGGATGACATGGTAGAGACGATGCAATATGTAACTGAATACGGGTATTTCCCGAAAGGGAAGATAGAGGTTGGGCATGAAGTGAGACGATCTCCATGAGCCTTAAATGTTCTAGTGGTCAGCCTGCTAACTTTCAATACCTGCAGATTCTGAGTGAACCATTGGAAACATTTCAACAATGGGTTAAGAAGAATGAAATGATCGCTCTTATGAAATAAATATCTCTTGCATGGATGGACTTGAAGAGGGTATCAATTTTTCGATGATTTTTGACCTCAATAAGTCGCTTCTTTATAGAGGCTAGATGCAATATCTATCTCATGTATCAAATCAAGCTATAGCTCTTCAATTCTACACCAATTCAGACAGATAACTCTACGCTTATATAAGATTTAGCGCATCGGTTCACCATGCTACCAACATATTCAACGTGCGTGAATATGTCGCATCGTTTGCAGACTAATGCAATAGAATATCTTAAACTTAGAGCGCTAATAGTAGTATAAGATTTAGCCTGGCAAATGCGTATAGTATGTTATTGCTATGCTATTTGTGACCCTGTAGCGATAGATATTACCTACTTGTTTACGCGGACGCGCAATTCATCCATATCTTGCAACTAAATCTCTCATATCATTCAGTACCCTATTATGGTCAATAGTAGTTACATTAATGTTAAGATTGGTAGATATACTGGCCCCTGAGCGTTTTGCTTTTAAAAAGTGCGGATACATGAACATTAAACCTCCTGGAGACTTATTAGTTCATAACTTCGTATCAACGTAGATATTCTGTTAGATCTCCTGCATACAATTTATATAGGTCTAGCCGACCTTCATAACCCTCGTCAAGACTTAGCCCGTCGCTGTGGGAGTGATATTCTTCCAAGTATTTCTCATCAAACTTATTGCATGCTGGTCTCCATTGGCCGAACTCATCTTTTTTTCAGGTAACATAAGCATACGCTCTCTGTTCGGTGTTCTTGGAAGAATGGCTTACATTCATTATGAGCGTAGAAGCAGCAGGCATCAAAGATTAATGGATAACCAGTAGTAACATCCACCCCGGAATTTCCATACCATAAATCTCCATGTACGAGAGATGGTTTAACGCGTCGACCATCACTCTCTAGAGGCCCTAGAAGTTTCGGTATTACTTTACTAAAAATAATTGGGACTAAAATGTCAAATTCCGGGTCCAGACCATTAGCTTCGAGTTCTTGATGGAGAGCAAATCTTAAACTCTTCTCAAAAAATATCTGCCAACTATCCTCCCACTCCGTCATTTGAGGGAGATTACCACTATACGTTGGTATGTGAAAGCCAAATTTACCATTGGGGGACTTGCTGTTTTTGTGTAGCTCGGAAAGACGCAGAGTGAATTCCTTGGGATCCGGCATTTCAATAGCCATATCTCGAAACTCGCATAAGAAAAAGTATGTTTTTGGTTTAGCCCCATACGATCCCCAAGCGATAGGTTTGGGCACAAAATGAGGTGTTACTTCATATATAGCTCTCATTGATTCAAACTCTCCTTTGGCCATGTTCATACCTTGCTCCTTCGCCATAACTTTTATGAAAAATGATTGACGCGTTCCATCAGCTAGCTCGACATCGATCCGTTCTGTGTTGGCCCAGAAACTAATTCCATGATTCTTAACGCTGATCACTCGACAGTTCTGGGGCAGTTCTTTAGTCTGGTTAGAGTAGCTATAAGAATTGTAGGCACTATAACTAACGGGCAATAACGTTAGGATCCAATTTCATGTATTCTATATCAAAGTTGAAGTTTTCATCATTGTGACGGTCCATGAGTGCTCCACAGGCGATATTCTGTTCATTGGCGTGTTTTCTTAGTCGAGGATAAAGAAAGATACCCTTATTGATTGCCGAATATATCTATAATAGGAGCATCCTATCTGGAGCGAGTTATTACAAACCTTGTACTGATTCACCGATATAATTGTGACCGCCAAGTTACGGAGTAGATAGTGCAACGTGTACGGGGTTACACTAAGAAAAATGTGAAAAAGTTCCAGCTGCCGGATAAGTCTCGGTAATTAATGCTTTCTAGTGTGTCAGGGTAATGATTGATTTATCAATGATGGAAATAGTCCTGAAGGCGTGAACGGATTTTGAGAGCAGTTTACTGATAGTTTGAGGGGATTCAAAGCATGGTATAAGAGAGAGAATTCATGACATAGCATTACTATTATTATGGGATTTTCATCTCACATTCGCTCAATAATGCCCAGCTATTGCGACTTCCATAATGAGATCTTGCATCCCATCTATCAATGTGACCCTTACTCCTGCATTTTCTAGCCTAGCAATGCCTATGTTTTCGTGAATAAATTTTGAAGGTTCTCTTATGCCAACACAGACTAGTCTGATTGAATCTTTGAGGCATAATATCCTATCAACACAAGGTTTATTACCACTTAGTCTTCTGTTGCAAGGTTCCATTGTCGTATACAAGACAGTGTTCCTCGGTAGGACTTCACCTAGCCGACTTTCTGGAAGATTATATTTCTGAGATATCTTAATAAAGCAACACTGTTCTGCATGTGTATTTCCAGGATCCTCGGGATTGTCATCTGGAAGCTCCATCGAGTAACCGGTAGACAAAATTTCGTTCTTATCTGCATCAACAAGGACAGCTCCTACGCAAAACTTTGTAGCTGCTGGTGGGGAAAGGCGGGCCTGATCAAGAGCATATTCCATATAGCTCTTATGATCTCCTGCTGTAATTTTCGGATACAATGATTCTGAAGCCATCCAGCTGAGTAAAAGAGTCGGGTATATTTGTAACAAACTCTTTAAGCTAAAGCGTAAGAATAATGTTGATGAATACAATTAATCATAAGAGAAAGTCAGGTACAGCCAGTCGGCGCCAAATCCGGAGCCATGATTCGTCTAGTTGTAACCGATCTCGACCTCCCCAAATTCTACTTACATATTTGTACCGGGGCAGTTGCTGCTCTAAACTGATCTGAGATCTGAACCCTGGACATGCTGATAAACCAGCCAGATTATGCTCAAGGGACTTCCTTGAGTCTCCCTTAGAGAAAGGATTATAGTCTCTATGTTGTCTGAAAATAGCTATCTCTAATATTACTGGCGTGGAATATAGCCATCTCTTCAATCTATCAAGATATCATGATTATATCTGTTCTCGCTGCTCTATCAAACTCTCCAGAGCCCCGACCGGAGCTGATTTACATCACCTCCAGTTTGAGCACATTCTATTCAGAATAAGGATGATCAGCAAATAACAGGGTGGTTTGGACCTCAAATCCAACCAAGCTTAAAATCAACCGGAGTGTAGTGTTCTGGATGATATATGTCAAACCTGTTCAGCAGCACGACATTCTTCAGCACAGTTGCTGCTGTTGCAAATGGTTCAATCTTACCCTGTGCCTGTGCCTGTGCCAACCGGTTTTCTCCATAATCGTGGGCTTCCCTGTCCCACTTCATAAACGGATGATCTGGTTCCATCGATATAGGAGGACTTGATATAACAGATTCTGGAAATGCGGCTTCCTCGCGCAGTAGAAGGCTGGCCACAAAATGGACACCAACTTGCAAAGGGACTCGAATAACATCGTGGACTCCCATATCTTCACTTCTTGCGAGAGGCAGGCATTTATCCATCAAAGACTCGAAGCTAATAAGTGCGCTAAGTCCGTTTTCGTGACCCGTTCGGACCAATATAATACTCTGATTCTGAGCAACATCATCGTAGTGACGGAGACCATCTGTATGCTTCTCAGCGGATACTGACTTGAAGTCATCGAATACTACTATAAGCGCTTTGCAGATCGGGTGTAGTCTAAAGTACCTTGGATCTGGCCAGGGCTTGCAAAATTTGGTAAGAGCTCTGCTGTTTTCTTGCTGAGTCTTTCGTACCTGAGCACAAATGTGTTCGTGAACTCGTAGTAACCCTGGAATTGTCTTTGCATACTTATCCTTAACGCCTATTGGGCACAGCAAAGAATTCATCAAGTTGTATTTGTGGTTCCCTGTCCAGAGCTCTAGACCATGCATTCCAGATACCACCTAAGATCACCGGTCCATTACCACCGATCTTCTCGGTTGCCGACTGAGTCCAGTAGAATACTGTGGCTTTGTTGTAGAACAGATGTTCCCTCCGCTCATTAAGGTACGGAATTTGACGGCCTCTTTTTCGGGGATCCTGGGTGCTGAAGAGTTCAATCATGATGTGCCTAGGGTTTATTGGGTTGGGAGGCGACCAGATGTACGCGAGCTTAGCTCGATATTCGTCAATTTTATCTATGAACCAATCTTGTTTGAGGTCCTCCATCACTTCTGCGACGACTTCTGGCGAGAGAAGTGGTATTGCATCCATTGTTAACTTGCAAATGGTTTTCCGGTCTCAAAGCTCCTCCCGTATTATCTTCTCTGGTCCAGAGCTGGAAATACTTTTTATTTCTCGGCATTCGAACCATGAACGTTCAATTCCTAAACTGAGCTCCGAGCTATTCTAAGCGGGTTGAGAGGCGAAAAGTCATGCAGAACATCATCCAATATAAAAGGTAGGAGATGAGCCGATTTGGATCTGGACTAACCAGTCAAGCCGGTCATACCGAATCGGGAAGAATTCTATTTTAACTTAGTAGCAGAAAAATGATCAGATCCAAGCGTTAATAGATCGCTATAACGAAAGTTCAAGCAACTCCTATCCAGTTCAGAGACATTTCTACCACCTATAGTGAGATTCGGGCTATACCGGACGGTGGAAGATGGTACAAGTCTGTAGATTATAATTATGGCCTGGAAAATTGTTTAAAAAATTAGGCTATGGTTCCTGAGGCTAGGACGGGTTTTGACGTGCAAAACAAATACGTCATTATAGATCTCGAACTAAAATCCCAAGCTTTTATTAGTGTATAACTCTAAGACTTCGTTATAATTGTACTGGCTTTAAGCTAGACTGCTAGTAATCTTTACAATGCGTTAGAATTAGGAGCTTTAAGCACGATATATGCAAAAAAAATTTCCAGCATCAAATGTTCAAGGAATGCAAAGATAGCCTGTCACAGTAAACGCTTCGAGTCACAAGAATAGGGACCCATATATCCGAGTATATAATTGTTTCTTTATATTGAAGGTGTCTGAGTTTCGTTTAGCTCGTTGTACTGAGTCCCAGGAACTGTGGCATGACCAAAAATAGATACTCAACAATTAAAAGTTAATGTGCTGTATCAACTGGATCAGTTTTACGCTTTTTCAAATTTGATACTATATCTTCACGAACATATGACTGAATTACACAGAGTGTCAGTATAAACAGGTTAAATAATCACGTGAGCAGAATTCTGGTGTTACGATTGGAGGATGTACGATTCCTTAGTAATGTAAGTGTAGTCGCATGATGCCTTAATGCTGGTATCGGCTTTTACGTCGGGTTAAATGCCCGCCTTAATTACTCAAAAAGGTCTCCAGTAAGGCTCAGCCTTAGTATAGATGGATACTAACTCCACCCGAGCTACTCTCACGGTTAGGTCGAGAACAACTTATAACCAAGGGGAGCTTCTTCCATAAGACTAATTCAGTTACTAATGATACCTCTGATAATGTTAAAGGGCGCCTTGGTCTATCGCTCCTCTACTCTCCTTCTGAACCTCTCATTGATTTCATATTTGTACATGGCTTAGGCGGTGGCTCCAGGAAAACATGGAGTAAAACCAACTCAGTTGGCCATTATTGGCCACAGGAATGGCTTCCCAAAGACCCAGCATTCAAAAATGTGAGGGTGCATACTTTCGGGTATGATTCAAACTGGATTAGGGGAAACGATAACTGTTTAAATATATACCACTTCGGTCAGTCACTATTGGGTGAGATGAGTATATCACCATATTTTGGCGATAGTCATACGCCAATAGTGCTTGTAGGCCACAGCATGGGAGGCCTAGTTATCAAAAAGGCATATATACTAGCAAGCCAGAGCAAGCTCTATGAGCCTTTACGAAAACGGATTCACGCAGTCTTCTTTCTTGCCACACCTCATAGGGGTTCAGACATGGCAAAACTCCTTAACAACATTCTCGAAATTGCTTACTCCTTACCTGCATATGTTGCTGAACTAGAGCAAAACTCAGAAGCTCTAAGGTCTATCAATGACGACTTTCCCAATTATATCAACGATTTGGATATCTGGTCCTTTTATGAAACTAAGAAAGTTACTAGGGGCCCTTTCAGTGCACTGATTGTAGACCCCAATTCGGCTACTCTGGGGTATGAAAAAGAGAAGCGGGTACCAATGAATGCCGATCACCGATCTATTTGTAAGTTCGAATCACCAATAGATTCAAACTATTTGACTTTTCGTAACGCCATTGCTTCCGTTGTGGATAGTATATTGACTCAAGGTAATTGTTGAATACATAATAACTGTAAATGCACGCTCACGACTGTCACAGTCTTGCAATCAAAGGAGAAATTGCGAAGACAGCAGATTGAGAAACTAGAAGTCTATTTAGGAGTCTCTCAGGATCAGGAACTCAATCTAGTTGCCAATCAAGAAGCCCGTATAGAAGGAACTTGTCTGTGGCTACCTCGGAGAGAAAGCTACTTGGAGTGGAGAGACTTCAATTCAAGTGCGCCCCAAATACTATGGGTCACTGGAAGTCCCGCCGCTGGCAAATCAGTCCTTGCAGGGCATATTGTAGAACAGTTACAGGCTATGGGTATGAACTGCAGCTACTTTTTCTTCAAGCACGGTGACAATACAAAGGCACAACTTGTATATTCTATCAAGTCTCTCGCGTTTCAGATGGCGTGTAGAGACCCTCAAGCACGAGAATCACTGCTCAAAATACAGGAGGATGGAACAAGGCTTAAGAATGATAACGAGCGTCTTTTATGGCGCACCATATTCTTGGCTGGTATATTCCAAGCTCGTCTTTCAAGACATCACTGGGTAATTGACGGCCTGGATGAATCTGAAGATTCTAGTTCTTTTCTTGACCTATTGCTATCTATACTACATCCTTATATACCACTACGAGTACTATTTATCAGTCGGAAAACTGCGAAGCTGAAAAATAGTTTTGATAAACTTGGCATTGGTCAATTTCACGAGCAAAGCATATGTTCAACTGATATCCTTCCAGATATTAGATTGCTGGTTGAAGCAAGAACAAAGTCACTCATGGTAGATGAGGACTATCGCGGTACTTTAGTAGAAAGTATTGTGGAGAGGTCCCAAGGGAACTTCTTATGGACGACTTTGGTACTCAATGAATTACAAAATTGCCATAGCAAGGAGAGCATTCATCGAACCCTTGAAGATATACCTCGACATATGGAACCATTCTACAGAAGAACATTAGACCTAATGTCAAAAGCTACATACGGAAAGGATCTCACCAAAGCTATATTAATCTGGGTTACATGTGCGATGAGGCCAATCACTATATATGAATTAAGAGAAGCTCTACTTGCAGATACGAAGAATACTTTCTTCCGACTAGGGGAAAGCATTCAGATACTCTGCGGTCAGTTGGTGATAATTGACAGGTCCGGAAGATTGCAGATGATACATGAGACGGCTAGGGAGTTCCTCCTAAGTAACGAGACAGAGTCGGAGTTCTCAATATCAGTGACCAAAGCGCATACCCGCCTCGCAAAGGCATGCCTCACATATCTTATCAGTGAACAAATGAAGCCACCTAGGACAAGTAGGCGCAGCGTTATTAAGGCCAATTCGATAAGCCAACGGTCAAAATTTGCATCATACGCTTGTGAGGCATTCTCATATCATATCCGCCAGGCTGATCCCCTCTCTAGCGAACTTCTTTCCCTTATAAATATGTTCTTGAACTCAAATATTTTGACATGGATAGAAGTAATTGCTGAAACGAAGACTATTGCGCCATTGCTACATGCGGCAAAAGATTTATATAAATACGCGGAGACTTGTTTGGCGGATAAGTCATCGATTAACAATGAGATACAGACGATCAGAGATTGGGCTTTGGATCTCAACCATATAGTTACGAAGTTTACTCCCGCCCTCATGACATCGCCATCGGCAATATACTCCTTAATCCTACCATTTTGCCCAACCGATACTGCTGCGTATAAATCAACTAGTCGTGGTCGCAAGCTATCTCTGTTAGGCATCACAACCAGTCAATGGGAAGACAGAGTATCATGCATCGATTTTCGTCAACACCCGCCATCTGCCATTTGTTATGGAGAGAAATTCTTTGCGGTGGGGTTAAATACAGGTATGGTTGAGCTGTACCATGCAAGATCATACCAAAAATATATAGACTTAGATCATGGGGAGCTAGTAAAACTACTATGTTTTCAGAATGGGACAAACTTGCTCGCATCTTGTGGCCAAAAAACAATTCGAATTTGGGATACTTGTGAAGGACAAACGTTATACGTATTCGAAACCCCCAAGGAACCAATGAGCTCACTTTTTGACACTAACCGCCTCATTATCGCATGCAATCGCAACTACCTAGCATCATGGGACCTGGGTAATAATGGGATCAGACTGCCGGACAAACCGTGGAAAAGCTCTGGCGAAGAGGTTGCTAAGAAGGAACGTCAAGCCACGGCTATCTCAATTTCACTAAGTCATAGAATGATGGCCGTCACCTATACTTGGAAACCTGTAGTTCTCTGGGATCTCGAGGAAGATGCGTACTACGGTACTTGCGGGAAGAAGCTACCCAATGGAAACACCAGTACCCATCCTATAGCTACTCTACTTTTCAATCCCAACCCAGCCATTGAGCTTCTTGCGATATCCTACCTTGATGGAGAACTTGTCCTTCTGAACCCATTCAACGATCAGGAATTGACAAAAATTCGTGCCAGTTGTTACGTCCTAGCGGCTAGCCCAGATGGACGATTGCTTGCAGGAAATGGTGGATCCGGTGTTATTGCGATTTACAAATTCGATACTCTTAAATTAATATACAGGGTCAGTTGCTTCAACATGTCTCTCAGAGGGTTGGCCTTCAGCAACGATGGTCTGCATCTTGCCGACGTGCGAGGAACTCAATGTAATATTTGGGAACCTGGAGTCCCCCTTCAAATTCTTCTGGGCGATGACAATAGCGAGGAAATGTCAGCTCCTGTTTATGAAGCGATTTCTAAATATAACGGATCAAAGATCAATGTTATGGTTTTATATAGTGAAGGAGGGAGTATATTTTGTGGCAAAGAAGACGGCTCGGTAGCCCTATATGATTTGAAAACTGGTAGAAATAGAGGGAGTCTTTATTCCCATCCATTCGCGGTCCGTTTCCTAGCCCATTGTTCACAAAAGCATATCATTATCAGTATCGACATGAATAATCGGATATACGTCTACTCTTTGAATTCTGAACAAGGACAGATTAAAGGTAAATTGCTCTTTCAGAGCCAACAGAATGGTCAGTACCCTGTTACTCAGATACTCTGTAACGAAGGGTTAGAGAAATTCATCATATCTACCCGTGGGTCCGACCACCTTTGGAGTGTCAATGATCAGCAAGAGGCGAACAGTAGTTATTCTGAGACCCCAGGAATAAGGATATGGGCTCAGCATCAGCAATCTCCCAATCACGCCCTTTGCTTTAGTAACGGAACTGTTAAAATCTATGCTTGGGGGGACCTCTCGCAAATCTTCGAGGCCCAGCTTGTCATTCCTTCCGCAGATATGCAGTTGAAGAGTATCCACTTCAACTTACTGGATCAGATGCATTTGGCTATATTGGAATTATGTCAGCAATATAAAGGGCCGGCAACTCGTGGACTACATCTCTTTGACGCAACTTCTTTCAACTTGGAGGATGGTCACCCAAACCCCAGCAAAACTTCAGAGCCGCCCGATATGATAGCGCATCCTCTTTCAGGGCCGGCAAATGAGACAGAAGTTAACGCTGCCACGTTACTACCGGAACTATTTCCACAGGAGTTTAGCATCTTTGCTAAGAGAGTCTCTCACGTCATTGGGTTCAGGAGCACCTCCAAGTTAGTATTTCTCGATACTGACTCTTGGATTTGTTCTGCGGATCTATCAAACCTTACAAAAGGTCAGCGATTCTACTTAAGGCACTTTTTCATACCATATGATTGGTTTTCTTCAGACAGAAAGCTAGTATACGCACTAACTAGTAATGGTATTATCATTGCAAAAGATGAAGAAGTTGCTATTATTAAGGATGGGTTTGAATTTATAGAAAAGGTTGATTTTGGAAATGAAGAAGTATAAGCCCATATTTGTGAGGTTGGGTAGAGATGTTGCTTCATAGCAATTCGGAATTACATATTTCTCAGTTCAATTGGAAGGTATAGCAAGATAAACTTGACATCTACATCAATCTAGAACTAAATCAAAGATCATTATCGAATCTTGCTAAAGCCCGGTTTTTACTAAGTTTGTAAACCTTAGTATGAATCCACTCTATTGCAAAATTTTAGTTGAGAAATAATGAAAGGAATGGCTAATAATGCACCAAAGCTTATAACGATGTGTTCTGCGCATACAGAACCTAGGTACGGACAGATAGACGGACAGAAGGCATTGAATCCCTTTTCTCTTCACGACACCTTAGTTGTGTATCATATTGAATGGCAAGCGCCATCACGCAACCGCAAGGATTATCACATACATGTACCATAGATAAATTCAGGAGTAAACACGTGGTGTTGATCTTCTAAAATGCCAGGTGGTTGGTTTGCTTGTACCTGATGAACCAGAACAGTCGCGTTACCCACAATTTAGGCACCCGAATTTGAATGGCTATGAGCAACCCCAACATGTTTGCAATTTCTCTCATTGGACTCTTGTGGCTTGGGAATCAACTACTCCATTAAATTCTTTCTATTTGAGGGTCCAACGCCACTCTTTGTCAGCTCGGTGTCATCAAGTTCTCAGCTAAGGACAATAATGGAGCCTAAACCCTAATTTAAAAGGTCTCATTTCTCCAAACTTATCCTTACTCACCTGACTCGTTGTTACTTTCTAGGCCAGTCGCCGCGATAGCCCGTATTTCTAGTGCGAAATCATGCATTGGGCTTAACTGTAACAGAAGTGTCAATTATTTACAAACTTCATATCATGGAACGAGTCAGCACCTAGGAAACAGTAGCCAATATCCCAATTGCGGAGACAATTCCGGACTACGGCTACAGCCCCTGCCATGGCACAGGATGTGGCTTGCATGATCAAGGATCCCTTGGTCATGCTAAACTTCAAAACAAAATATTCTGCAAGACAGCCACCCTCCCTTATGACATATATTCTAAGGTATATATACTTCTTTGCTGTCCTCAAATTCATTTTCCCATAGAGGCGATGTGTCCTTCTAAGAGAGTTCAAGTAAGGTCATTAGTTAGAAACTATATGCAACCATCTGTTTGTGGTAAATTGGGAAGTTTTAGGAAATCTCATCAATATTCCATGGCCCTCTAGTGGCTTTATCTTTGGTGCATCTTATGGCCGGATCACACAGATGGAGTAGGGTGGCTATCTTCTCAGCACCGGTATTACAGTAACCGTCGAGTGTGTTATAGCTATTACAGTCCAGTTCATCTCCAAATTCGCATACACAGAAAGTAAGCTTGAAGTAGTAATCTCCATACAATATCCACAGAAACATTAGATAGGAATAGAAACAGATCCTGAGGAGCTTAGTTACGACATGATATTGGCTGTGGTACAACTATCAAGCATCTACCTCATTAGGACGACCCGGAATAATTAACACCTTATGCTCCGGAGTGCACCAATCTCATGTCTCTCTGTGTTACACTAAGTTTTAGTAACCCCCAGTTGGTCCCTTGAAAACTCCTGCCACACGTGTCAGTACCAACACATATTCACCAATAATTGCAATATGAATATTAACTACAATCTTACTAATACTCAAAGGATCTATGGTGCATTACATTTTCCATAGAGCTACTAAAATGGCGGATCACAAGGTGCGTTGAAGTTACATCCCATTTCCCTTTTACCATTTAACCTTCCTCAGGGTTGGCCCGTAGGATTTCATCCCTGTCTTGACTGCTATGGCTCGAGCGGTTAGACCGAGCCTAACCATCCTTCAACATGTCTATCAGATCAACCCGTAATACCCTCAGTCATGGTAACGTTGCTGCTCTGTCTGCAATCAATGCGGCATACTATATCTATCAAAGTAACAATGATGCAAAATTTTGAATCTAGGCCAGATAAAATTGAATAATTATGCAAAATGGTGAGCCCTCGGTAGTGATAGTCAGTACCTATACTAGCTAGATTTATCAACAAGTGATCGTAGATCATATTTTAACCATAATGAGTCCCTCAAGGCTTATTACTGGTAGATACTTGCTACACCGATTTCTAGAATATCATCAATTTCGTAATATCTGATGATCTTGCACTTTCCAGTTTTCAAGGTCCCCGGTCCTCCTCCGTTGACTCACTAAAGGGGGTTAGTATCCATGGTACCAAAACTGGTGCCTATGGCAACTCAACACGGAAGGATCCTACCGGTAGATGCAGTCTTGTCTTTGCTCTCCTGACTTAATTGATGACGATGTGTGCTTTTCATGAGAATTATATTGTATTAATGGGCATGTCTAAACAGCTATATGATATCCTGATGTTCTAACTATCGTTCTTCTCTACTGTTTTATCAAATTTACAGAATAATACTAGTTAATATCGGGCTTGTACAATGTCTATCAGAGCAGCGTATGTCTCCCCTCTTTTCTACACTATACTACAAAATCCTACAGCTTTCACTAATTCACGTGGTCTTTCTAGAATATGGATATTCTGCTCAGCAGGCACTCTATACCTGAGTAAAACACTCATGGTTACTTATTCATTCCGTAGGTCAATTGGCACACGCTTGTGGAACTGGTACTAATAGACATGCTAGACTACCGTATGCCAACATAATGCCTTCTTACAACGCAGAATATTTTCTTATCAATTGATAGCTTTCACCATCAGCTTCCTCTTTTTCGTTCCAGCACTACTAGCATATATAATATCACTTAGCATCCCCACCATATACCTAGAGTCCGATCGCAAACTCACGAACAACCGTACTATACCTACCCCTATATATCCTACATTCGGCAACATAAAATCCTGGCTCTATACAGCTCCTGTGGCAGCTGTAACTGCAGTAGCAGTACCATTATTTATACAGGCAATTCTCCATTTAGATAGTTTGCCTGCCTTAATGACACTATTTGTGAGCATAGCACCACCGCCAGATTATCTCATACTGTGCAGCTCTAACCTCGAACTTCCACCAGCCCTTAGCATATACAGTCGAAGCATCAATCCTATATTCGTTACACATCTTTTTCACTAGATCATTTTCAAGGCGGTTTCCCTGGGAAATATACGCAGCTACCGTCGCATTGATGGGTATCCTCTACAACGAGTACCGTCTCACACTCCTAGGTCTCATCTTTGGTCTGGGTAGCATCGCACTCTTTGGAGTCTCTAGAGCTCTCTTATCAAACATACTAGAGACTTCGAGCTGTGGGATTGCTGATCAAGGACGACAAAACTTGCTCCACTCTTTCACCGCAACGACCTTGATCCTCGGCACTATCATCAGCGGGATCTTAAGCTGCTCAATCGAACATCTTTCTTTGTCAAAACATCTATCTCGCACTCAATACTCACTACTATTTCCTAGCGCTTTGCTATTCACCGGGTCGATTTTCTCAGGTGCATCCTTGATACAATTCTCCCCCATATCTCTCAAAGAAGACTACGATCTACCATGGCTTCGAGCAGTATCTGCTAATGAACTAATCATATCTACAGCTTCATCACTATGTATCATTACGCTGTCTCTCATCACAAGTCCAACAATTTTCATGTCGTTTACCCAGATCGCTTCCTTTGCTGTGTCAGTTATGCTGTTGCTCGTCTACGCGCAAGCCAAAGAGTTATCTGCTCCTACAGTTTCTCTCCCATGGTGGAGAGAAGAATTTCCACGATCAGAAGAAGAAGAACAGAACCTATGTCTAGAAACCATACGCAAGAAGCAAAAATCGAGAGCCATTATAGTCATAGTCTTAGCACCACTCATCATAACATCAACATGGTTCCTATCAACGACTGTAGGACACATACTCAACCCCATACACTCAGGTATTCCCGCACATCTCGACAGCACATACACATCTCCTCCCAGACGCTTCGATATCGTCGTCAGTATGTACCAAGAAGATCCTACTTCAGTAATCCACGCGCTCAAAACAATCAAATCCATCGCCCCGATCAAGAGCCTGGACCCAGGAGTCATTGTCTATACCAAGTCTCCTGATGCAAGCCCGGATATACTTAAATCAATACTCAAGGTCGACGCCGTGTATAAACTAGACAACCTCGGCCGTGAAGGCGCAACTTACCTCCATCATATCGTCCACAACTGGGACGAGCTGGCGCATCAGACCTTATTTATCCAGGCCAATCCGCATGATATTCCTGACCTCGTAGCGAGAATAGAGGACTTCCTTGTTCCAAGTACTGGCATGTTGAGCTTAGGCTTTGCAGGCGTAACATGCGACTGCGATACCTGCGCAGACCGCTGGGGCTGGATAGATAGCTTCAAGACCATCCCTTCTCTCTACTACCAGTTACACAACACCACCTGCTCAGGCCAGCAAGTCCTGCTTTCATACAAGGGGCAGTTCATCGCTTCCGCGAGACGGATCCGAGGAATCCCGAGGGAAATCTACGAGGATCTTCTTGAGGCTCTCGTATCTACTGAAGGATGGAGCCATGATGGGAATATCGTAGGGGATAATTGGGATAGACCTGATACTCCGTTTTTCGGATACACGGTTGAGAGGATCTGGAGTCTGCTCATGCAGTGCTCTGGTGAACGGGTCGCGGCGTTGTGTCCTAGCCTCTTGATTGGGTGGAGAAATGGAGGGAAGTTGGATGGGTGTCAGTGTTTGGACGCTGGGCTGAGATGAAAGAAAGAAATTCTGTAAAACCTATGGTATTTTGTAACGACTGGCATGAGAGTTCTTCTCTTGGGTTTGTATATTGAAGGTTTTGAGTGATCCGATTCATGGACACATGTTATACAAATACTAGAAACCTTTTCGTCCCAAAATCCCAGATTACTAAAACCCAAATATGTTTGGGAAAAAAGAAACTCATACAAAAGTATACTTCTCAGCTTTTTCAATGTCATGAAGATGTGGTTAACGATCTCCCTAAAGGCAATGTCAGGTGTGCGCAAATGCTTCTAGCCGTAAGAATATCAATAAGCCGCAAGCGAACACAATTTCGACTCAATGTCTCAGTTGGAATATCCCTTGGTCGTCTAGTTGGTTTATGACGTCAGACTGTAATTGGTCAAACATTTCAGATTAATCTGGATGTCACCGGTTCGAATCCGGTCCGAGGGACAACTGTATTTTTTTGGACATTTTTTATCCAAATTGATTGTAATATGAATATATTGTTCTAGGCTTGCTTTTTAGTTCGATTCGTTAACTTTTGAATGCGTCGAGCGTTCGCTTAGGGACTTTTAGAGCAGTTGCAAGGTATTTTAGTGTTTTTTGACATGAAATATCAGTCTTAGAATGTTACAAACCCACGAATCACAGGGAGAACGCATATTTCACAGAGGTGAAATTATCTTATATATTATATCTACATCTACAACCCACAGACTGAACATGTAAACATTATATGTGTGTATATATAGCTCATATATTAAGCCATGCTATATAGAAACAGATCCATTTCAAGCGAGTTCCCTATCCCTTAATAATGCAGACATGATTTGGAGGATGGATTGAAATATGCTTCATATGTGAGTTGTGATTTCCTTAATGCATCATCCCAATGTATCACGAAGAACATAAATGGATTAAAAGAAAAGATGTGAAAATATGAAAAGTAGAAACCGAGAATGCCCCAAACCCATGAAGTCCATGCCAAAATGCCGCGCCGATGAATGAGTAAAGTTATTTCCGTATATGTTTGATAATTGCTGTCTGTCATCTATGTTTCCTGTTATGATTGTGTTGAATGTTCGTCTCCCACCAAAACGCCGTAAAACTTCAGAAGAAATTCAAGGTTAGAAGTAAGATCATGAGTATCCAAATCTGGAATCTGATAAAACGAGTTTCCTATTGATCGTGTTCATTCAAGTCATCCTCATCCGAGAGAGATAATCGTGAATATTTCACCCATGCAACCCCATCAAAACGTAACTTTTATTTCGCTAAACGCCTTTTCGCAATGATAATCAACTGAGGGACATATGATTCCCAAACTTTTAAACAATGTTCATAGTGGCACTGCGTGCACAGCTCCTCTCTCAGGCCCGGCAGCAGCTGAAGCCGAAAAGCATCATTGCGATAGCTCAGAGCTCAACGGAGAAAGGCGTCACAAGATCCACACTTCGTGGCCGATGGCCATATCCGCTCGGCCCACTTCGAGGCGGTAACGGCCGATCCATGCCTTGTGCACCTGCGTACATTCCTCCATACGTTTTTGCATAGCCTGGCAGATCCTCCCTACTACGAGAGCTACCATTGCCGTATTTGGAACTAGTAAAAGGGATGAGGTTCCAGGCCTTCGTCAGAGGGCTCGTGCTCGATACTGGTGATGCATCCAGGTCAGTCCTGGAGGAGTTACGTGGAAGAGCAGTAGCTAACTCTCGAAGCGATGCGAGAGCCGTTGAGGAGCCAGAGGCAGAGCGGAGTCCTTGCGATAGTGTCCGCGATAACGAGGTGCGAGAAGTAGATACCATTGGCTGGACTACTGAGATTGGATCTTCCCTGGAAAACGAGTCTGGATCAGACGGATAGTAGGATCGTGGCTGGGACTGGGTGGGAGAGAAGCGGGGAAGAATGTCGGGGCCATCGTCTGGAGAGGAAATGCCGTACAGGGATTGAGTGCTACCGTATGGGGAAGTGAAGGTAGGCGAGGTGGGGGTAGTGGAGGTTGTTGCTGAGGTTGCAGAGTATGAGCTCGAGCGAGATTGAGAGTATCTTGTTGAGCGATCATGAAGGCGACAACTGGAGATGGGTGTTAGCATTTATATACGATGTATAAGAATACAGATATGGATAATTAAGCCGATGAAGGCTGAAGTACCAGATGCCGGGCACTATAGGGCAGGAAATCCAAGAAGGTGCGATAAGATTAAGATGAACTCACTCTTCAGAACAATACAAGAAAGTACTGTTTGCTGGGACAAATTGCTTTTCGCAGGTCATACTACAGTACAAAACTCGGTCAGCAGCTGCACCCCACACATCACAGCAGATCAGATCGGCATTGGGAACCACCGACTTCCACGCGAGCAAACAAAGAAAGAAAGAGATAGAAGAAAGAAGGTCACTGCCGAAAAAAGCAAATAAAATTTGGGGGGTAAAGAAATTACCAAGGAAATGTAACCAAATTAACAAGACAAAAAAGAATGGGAGAAACCAAGGAAAAGTAACAAGAGGTAAAAACTAGAGGACTAGGACATGCAAGGGAATGACAGAACATACCAGTACTGGGGGAAGCTCTCGCTGTGGTCGCGATCCCGGACGACTCGATCCTCGCCTCGATCTTCACGCTCCTTTTCCCGGCGATTTGACTCCTTTGACTCCTTTGACTCTCTCCAGGTGGTTGCGGTCTTGGTGACATACTGCGAGCCGGTCGATCTGCGAGTCAGGGCAGCAGGCCGCACGAGCCCCTTGCGCTCCGTCACCACAACATACTCCTTGCCGGACTTGCGGCGAGTATGGTGCCGCTCCTTCTTCTCAGTCGTGGGCGAAGTCACTTGCGTCGTGGTGTCATTACCGTTGGCGGATGTAGTTGAGTTAGATGAGGTGGTGCGAACAACTGGAGGGGGGCGTGCGTGAGCCAGCTTGAAGACTTGTGGGCCGTTTGAGGCGAGATAGGTGAGTCAGAGAGAGCGAGAGCGCAAGAGAAAAAAAATTTCTCAGCTCGAAGATGACTCCAGGTCAATTGAGTGATTTTGATACAACCGAGCTGGAATAGACTTTTTTGTTTAAGGTCTTGGAGGTATTGAGTGCGAGCTTGGTTGAAACGTTGTTGAAGAAGCCGTGGTTGTAGATATTGGGAGGTGGTGGTTGGAGAGAGAGAGAGAGAGATAAGAATGGTAGAGAAAGTTTAAATAGAAGGAGCAAAGAAGAAAGAATGGAAGTAAAAAGAAGAAACGAGAGCTCGGGTCAATTGGGCTTGAGCTTAAAATTTGATGAAGCACGAGCGAGACCAGTGAGCAATTGTGGATAGAGGTTGTGCAGGTTGTGTAGAATCGAAGATGTGAGGTGCGAGTGAGCAGGCAGGAAGCGATGTGGTTGGCGGAGGTATAAGAGGCAGCCAGCGTCGTTTGTGGTGCGTGAGCAATGGCGAAATCTCCAGTTTAATAATCGATGGCTCGAGCTGAAAGATACGAAGGAGGATTTC
Organism: Xylogone sp. PMI_703; assembly: GCA_021399445.1. NCBI lineage: Eukaryota > Fungi > Ascomycota > Leotiomycetes > Xylogone > Xylogone sp. PMI_703. The sequence continues at coordinate 483,397 of JAJTUQ010000007.1, read as the reverse complement.
GGCGTCTAAATCAACTAATGCTCCGTCTAGCTGAGGCCGCCGATGATGTGATACGTGAGACCAAGATCGCGATAAGAGGCGAGAGTGAGCTAGAAGCGCACTGAGCGAGATGGTGAGGAACAAGTGAACTCGAGAGCCAGCCGAGGAGGCAATAAGGAAGCTTTCAGGTCGTGCTGCAATGGACCGACTGGCACCAAGGCACGGAGAATGAGGCAATTGGGTGTCGTGATCTGGAGAGATATTCGCGAAGATGCGGTAAGGGTGCTGGCAATCGAGTCTGTATGGCCTCAATTGATTGTTCGTCTGCAGTTTGAAGCCCGGCCAATCTCTTCTCCTAATGGTAGGGTCTTGTGATAATGTCGTTGCTGCTGCAAGCTGCGGTAGCTTGCTGTCGTGCTCTCCGGGGAAATGCAGGGAGTCAAGAAAGACGTACGAAGAACAACCTTTGTACTCTGCAGAGGACCGAGGGAGACAAAGGACAAAGGTACGGAAAGTATACCGCTTGTTCTCCTGCTCCTTGCGTGCTTCTCCTCTCTCGACCTTTCTCGATGTTCCAGACCAAATGATCTCTCAGTGGCGAAGGGCGCACGCAATTAACCCTCTCTCTTCCCTGGCTTGCTCCGCCTGCTGGGTGCTGGGAAGATAAACGCTGGCGGGCCAGGCACAACAGGTACAATCTCGCCCAAATCGATAACCGGTGGTTCACCCAGGGCGACGGCGGGAACCAGAGACAAGTTCGAGGGGCAAAACCAAGGATGAGAAAGATGATCAATAGTGATATCAGCAAAAAAATTGAAGGTATTATGGATGAATGGTTAGCTAATAAACCAGCTATGTAGATGTGGATTGCGTGCGCGATGTCTGGCACAGCAGTTATGCAATCAAATCCTCGGGTTACTCGATTCAGTCCAATCCAGTTCAGCTCAGCTCTGGGTTAAGGACGAGGATAAGGATGACGTTGATTGATGTCGACTCAATGCCAGAGGTTGATGTATTTGTGTGACGAAAAGCTGCTTCAAGTAGTGAGCTGGATGCCTTTGGATGCTAGCTCTTTATGAAGTAAGTAAACAATGCAACAATTGGCAACCTGCTTAGCCGTGCTACAATAATAAGGATAATGGTAATATAATACAGCGCCGTGATAAGCCCATCCTGTATCAAGGGCCAAACTCAGCCATGAAACAGGAACCCGTACAACAGCCCCCGCCAGCAGCCACGAAGGGGACCGGCAAGCGGGGGGGCGAATGGCAGCTGCGAATTGCATCATGAAATCACCGCCGCTTTGCTCCCGCAACAGCTACAGGCCACGGCGCCAGTAACAGAGAAGGGGCTTCTACGGTATTTGCTGTAAATTCTCCATGCAGCTGCATCAACTCAATGCCCGCTTTCACACAGTCTGCATCCATTCACATTTCACCCACGCTTTCTCGTCCATCCATTCCTGCCACGCCTGCATTCGATCGAATGGAACTTGAATGGCACTCTGCTGAACTGCTGCTCCTATTCCGAACCACGGCACTTCGCTGCTGCTGCTGCTTGATGCTACTCCTGCTGCACCACCTATGGAACCACTCGAACTTTTGGCACAGCCAGAGATAAGTTCGACCAACCTTTGACTCTCCTAACCACTCGTGCCACTACTGCATCTCGCGCATTTACCCTTCAGGGTGCCGATCTAGCCAGCTCTTCGCAACCCTAGAAGTTAATCCACAAATCCACAATCCACAATCTGGGCCCTTTTTTCCAAACATCCGCGAGCCGAGTCGAAGCCAGGAGCCCACACGGCGGGCCTCCAGCCATGCAGCGGTAATCGAGCCGGGCGTGGAGCACGATGCCGGGAAAGGAAGCGTCTGGCGCAATTACTGGTTTGCTTGTACAGTAGTTGGCGACGGTAGTGCTCCGGACAGTGGTGCAGTTGTAGACAAGCAGCAGTCAGCAAGATGCCATTTGCCTGGAACCGCACCACACATTCGCACTGTACCACGCCGCAGCAACCCAGCCAGACTGCGACTCTGGAACCTAAACTACCGTACTCCGTACAAGCCAGCAGCGTTTCCCACAAGTCCGGAACTCCCTCTTGTGCTGCAAACCCCCACGCCCTATATTTGCTGATCGTGGTTGGTTGAGTGTTCACGCCGAGCTTCTGAGCGAAGAGAGAAGAGTACTGTGTAAGAACCAGAGGCCCAGGGTTTCACGACGCAGCGTCGTGGGTCAGAAGTCGGCGGCTTCACAAGAAATGCAAGAAGTCATCCCCAGGAAAGGTCACCGCAGGAAGCCGGGTGTAGCGGAGTAACGGGTGTGGAGAAAGAAAGGGTCGATGTAGATCACCCTGCACCCATCAGGGTCAGCAACAGCAGAAAGAGATCCAGCCAGCCCGCAGGCTCGGTGTCTCCTATCAATCAATCAAATACGATAGCGTGCAATGAACCTCTCCAAACAGCGTCCGTATCGTCCAGTGCGTACATACGAAGGCGCACCGAATCGAGCAATGGCATTTGACGATTGAGCATTCTTGAACGATGGAGGCGCCCGGCAAGGGTCACACCGTCGTCTTATTATTGCTCAGCAAACTGCTTACCGTCAGGCTTACCGTGTACACTGTGATAATGTGTACTGGCGCTGTACTGGTGCTGTACTGTACACTGTGCGCTCCTGCAGCGCTCTGCAAGCGAAGGACTCAGAAGCATCAAGAAGCAGCAACTCGGAATTGATCTTCTCTCTGAGCCCTAGACCGACAGGCACAGGGCCTGCAACGAAGCATTTTGCCGTGAACAGAGAATTGTCGTGCGCGGGATGGATTGATTAACTGAATTACTGTGGAATAACTGAGCAGATGATTGTTTCTGATCGCACACCCTCAAACCACCATCCAGCCCAACAGCTGTTCCCACCTGACCCCAGGCACTGGCACCGGTTGGCTTCGGGCTGCAGCAAGCCCAGGGCCTCGCAGGCACAGGCTGGGCGGGATTATGCAAGTGGATCCTTCCTTTCTTCTCTTCTGCTCTTTGCTGCTGGGGCATTATTTTATGCATATCTCGTGTGTGTGCGATAACTGATTTGTGTCGAAGTGTGCTGGGTGCCTGGTTCGGCTACGATGCCTGAATGGGAAAGCCGTCGTTAGCGCTGCCCTCTCTCGCCTCTCCAGGAGCATCTCCTGCGAAAAAGCTGCAGACGACGCTAGCAGTGTGATTGGAAGGACATGATACAGCCCATTCAGTTGGATCTTCAATCATCCAAGCGGATAAATCAATCTCTCAAAACCTCGTGGCATGTGGCTTCTTGCAGCCAGTGATGCCTGTCCTAGCACACACACACCTTTCTGATTATGACTCTTGACATCCGACTTCTGACTCTTGACGTTTTCTAGACGCTGGGAGTGTCGGGTTGAGGGCCCAATTAATTAATCAACCCAGTTGTGAAACCAACCTTGGTGGATATCATCGGTACAAGGCAGTACTTTGCTACGGAGTAGAAACATGCTCATCCCAATCATCCCAGCCTTGCTTAGATAACCATCTCTTCTCTTATCTCTTGTCTTGTCCGAGTACAACCACGCAGCTTCTAGAGAGTAAGACACCGCCCAAGACAGCTGACAATGCGACATCGGCTTACAGCGAGATAAGAGAGTTACAACTACAATGCATCATCACCTCTGTCACTGATAAATCATACTTGTCAATCAGTAAAACCCGACATCGGATGGAACTGGGACCTTGCTACTGGGTGTTTCAACATGGTCTTTGATATCGGTACCAGAGATCTCAGCCTAACGTTATCTTGACATCAGCCTGTTGCGTCACAACAACAGCTATAATTACTCTATCAAGGTTGACCCGTATAATACAATCAAAAGCTATAGTACCGGTGCTTTCGATAAAGACTTTTTGTTTCTAATTCAGTACAATCCTTCCCGGATATCTCCGAGCGGATCCCAACTCGTGTACCTAGGTTCGAGATCTCTTTGATACCGCTTTTCTTTTTTTAGCACTACAGCGTACGAACCATACTCTAAGACACAACAATAATTGAAATCTCAATTAATCACAATCCACAAAAAAACTCAGCTCCATTATTCCCTCCTTTCCACAAAACCCATTAAGCGGGGCTTCGACTATATCAACCCCTTTTTTGCATGGGCGGGACCCGCAACGGCAACGGCTACGCTTCGCCTTGCTGGCCATGCCCACTACTGAACTATCACCACACTAGCCACCCTTATTTCATGCGGCAATATGATGGTAGTCTGAGGTAGTTCACATAGCCGTCGTCTCCCCGGTACACGTGTTTCAATATAGGGCTCTTAAGAGAAGCGCCCAAGGAGAAAAAGCAAAGAAAAAAAGGGAGTGCACAGAATAAATCCTCCGCGCCCCGCTTCTGACAAGGTCGAAAGAAAAAAATTATCTTAAAATTTTTCTTTCTTCAATACACAAGCGTGTACATATGCATTGGTTACTGGTTTCCCATCAACCATAGAGAAAGCAAAGGAAGCCGTGGGAGAAGAGTCCGTACTGGTACGTGATTGGGGTGCGCGGTACTTCCCCTTCCCCTCTCAGCCAATGAATACGATCCCGTGCAACGGTGATTGCGTACACTCAAACCCAAACATCTCTGCACGCACGGAGGGAAATGTGAAAATGCGTTCATTGCAATGACGAAATCATGCATCCCAGCCATTCTAGAACCTCAAAGCAGAGAGAGAAATTTCTGTAAAATTCTGGGTCCAGTAATTCTGGACTTTTCGTACGGGCAGGCAAGCACACTGTTTCAAACGCCCTGGAGGGTAAAAATCATTGTGGCATGACTTTTAGGAAGTGGTACGTACAACCCATACGTATATGTGGAAACTTTGCTCGGTTTGTTTAGGCTTTTGGTGAGTCAATTTCTTTTTTGTTTGTAATGCCATGCAATGCCTTAAGGCAGTTATGAAGCGGTGTTGCGGTATTGGCTTGGTGGGTGGGAGTGGAGAGGAATGGCATTTGATTGATGATTGGGTGAGTTCATTTGGTATTTAGTATGTGAGTATGTGCTATTTTCAGAGTAAGTTACAGTCAGTCAGTCAACGCAATGAGTGTTGAGATTCCAGTTTATCGTGGCTTGTGATCGTGGAAGTTTGGGTTCGAAGATGGAATTATCATGCCTGTTGATTAATCTACGAACTTCTAGCAATGACACATTTTACGATAAGGTGGGATTGGTGATGGGCATGACTTTGCGCCTATTGATATTGATTGCAATAGGCTGCCAGAGAGGTTGTTCATCAAGGTTGCCTCCACTTAGAGAGTAACTGCCTGTATGTGTGAGTAGCGAAGTATCAATTTCCTTCTTTGCAAAGCAAAGCAAGCTGGTAGTATCTGCAAAGCCGAGTAAATGGAGGCTTTTCGATAGAACGCGGAGAATATAGTCTCAACAAAATATTATGGCCATTGACAATCACTCCACTACGTCAAATGGAGCATTATACAACCAGAACATCATCACTGTACAAGGGACCACACAAAGCTTGGATGAAACCAAAAAAACATACACCGTAGATTTTCTAATTCCCAAATGTCAAATCCATAAGTAGGGCCCCTTATTTTACAAATAAAACAAAAGTTTCCACGCCGGATTCGTTCATCACTTTCTCATATAACAAAGGACTCCCCTCCATTTCACATCAAAGTAAAAATTCATTAAAATCCCGTTCCACGTGCATCAGGTCTGGAACTCGCCATTTCTCCATACCGACCACGCTCCCGAGTGGTATCGTAGGCCTGCAATACCCTCGTTTGAGACTCGTCTGCCTGCGAGAAGGCGTAGCCACGCTGTTTGCGCATACGTTGAACCTGTCGAACTTTGCGGATCGCCTTTTGGAATTGCTCCATTCTAAAAGGGGGTCAGTCGTGAATTCAATGGAAGGACAAGAGTGACAGTTCATGGGAATTGAATGCAAAGTGGACGACTAGACATACCTTGGCCTGTAATCTTGGATATTGTACTTCTGAATTTCCTGGATGTGATGGTAACTTTGTGGGTAGTACATGCGTTTTGCACTATTCCAGTGTTAGTGTACAATATCTCCCAAAATAGGTATGAGCAAGACTTACTATTTCCAGGCGAAATCTCTCGCCAGACATAACACCGGTAGCACAAGTAGTTGTAGCCAGAATAACGCACTCGGAAACAGCCTTGGGACAACACCTTCATATTCAGTCGAGAAACCAAGTTTAGGCGCAACAGTTGCATATACTGCGACGAATGCCATCCATATGAGGAAGCTGCCAGGTATCGCAATGACATGGTACTTTGTCCAAATGTTTGTGACGAGTGCAGCCTTACCCAGCACTGTAGCTAAGACAGCAGTGTACAATGCCGTACCCCAAACCCAATGTCCAGCAATCTTGCCGTCACTCTGTGGTCCATCGTTCCACCAGAATATCTCGGCCAGTATGTATAATACTAGTGAGTGATAAAAGCCATTGATGATCCAGGAGAAAAATGAATGCATCCTAAAGAAGGTGTTGTTCTGTCCAAGCTGGTAAAGCTGCGGGTATCGATCCAGGAGACGAGCTGACACAAATTGATCAAAGATACCCATGGCAAGAGGCGGTAGAACGGTGAAGAATACGTTGTAGAAAGACAGAGTCCAGGACTCATATATAACCTCACCAGAGAAGGCATTTTGGAACGAATACTTCGAAATGTTAGCTTTTAGTTCAAACTAGCAATGAGTGGTGTTACCTACCCAGAATTGGGTCATATAGAGAGTAATATTCTTGTAGAAAGAATAGAGAATGACTTTGCTAATCCGATGATAACTCCAAGCACCGTGTACGAGAAGCAGCTTCCTTAAGTATCTAAACTGTCCAATGGCAACATCGGCGCTGCGGGCAGCTTGAAGACCTTCCATTCCACTGATGCCAACACCGATATGTGCAGCCTGAATCATGGATACATCGTTGGCACCATCTCCAATAGCCAGAAGGATAGACTTCAGGTTGCGCTTGACAAGCTTTACTACCAAAGCTTTTTGCAGGGGGGAGACACGACAGCAAATGACAGCCTTACACATAACAGCAAGATCCAAGAAGTTCTTTTCCAGGTCTTTTTCGAGGGCGTAGGTCAATGATTTGCCGTCAATTATAAGTGCAAGTGTCTCCAATGCAATACTGGAATCTCCCTGGTTACGAATAGCGTCTAGCTTCTTCTGAATATTGTCCCTTGTAGCCGCGGCATTCTCCTCATTAACAATCAACAGAGTCATATCTTCACTGATCAGCTTGCAACTCATACCGATATTGATAGCTGTTTCTTGACGATCCCCGGTTAACACCCACACCTTAATCCCCGCTTCTTGAAGAGTGTGGATAGTCTCCGGAACACCATCTTGCAAACGATCCTCAATAGCAGTTGCACCAAGAAGATACATGTCTTTCTCCATTAGCTCTGCCGCTTTATCTAACTCATCGGCTCTGTTTCCGCTGACAGTAGTTTGCGCCTTGTCAAAGATAGCCCACCATTGTCGGAACTCTTCCTCAGGAATTTCTCGCATTGCAAGACACAGTGTTCTCAAACCTTCCGAGGCATACTCTTCAAGATGTTGCAATGTAGCTTCGATGTGGGGATTGTCGTTGTTGAGACGCTCAAGAATAACCGTATCGGCACCTTTACAATAGCACCTGATTTTCCCATCAGGACAACGGAAGATGGCAGACATACGCTTTCTGGTAGAGTTGAACTCGCATACTGCTAACAGCTCATATTCCAATTCCTGGCCTTGGGCTGAAATCATTACCGATCGTGGCTTTCGTGCCGTGAACTGATAGCCCATCAAGACAGCTCCCTCAACTAGAGCTCCTTCATCTGGGGATGCAGCTTGGTATTTGATTGCACCGCCTTTTTCCTCACTTCTTTCGGGGATAACAGTATGGCAGGTTGCAAGTAATGACAAGAAGTGATGTATAGCAATTGAGGACTCGTGATTGGCCAGATTCTCCTTGAGCCGTTTGAAGTCGTGAATCCCGACCTCTACTCCGTCTTGCACAGTTACCCGTCGGTCCTCGGGCACGTCTTCAGCATACTGGATGCCAGCGATAGAACACTGCTTAAACTCCATTTGGTTGCAAGTCAGTGTGCCGGTCTTGTCCGAGAAGATATACTCGACCATACCGAGTTCCTCAACCAAACTCGACGTACGGCAAACAGCGGGGGTATCCATTTTATCGTAATACATATCCAAGTCATCATTGATAAGTATGGCCTGCCAATATTTCACCAGCTCCACAGTAACAAAGAGTGAGATAGGGACAAGCGCGGAGTAAAGCACCCAGTAAGTGAAGATATCGGAAAAAAAGTTCTTTACTTGCGCTGAGGCAGAAGATGAAGCGGCATAACCCAAATAAGGTAGCTGCTTTCCGTGCACAGCTCGAATAACAAGATCGCCTACAGAGCTTATAACACTCAAAGCAATCAAAATTGCTACTAAGAGCAAAACGAGGATATTGAGCTGCCTTTCAACGGCGGTTCGTTTAATAGGGGTAGCTGTAGCATTTCTCATGAGCTTCGTCTCGTGGCCAGTAAACACAACCACTCCGTGAATCCAAGGGGTATTTCGTAGAGTCGCACCACGAAGCAGTAGTTGATCTGGTTGGAGTGGGAGTTCTTTCTCTCCTCCACCAGAGGCCATTGTTAAAGTTCCTTCATACGTGTAGAGGCTGCTGTTTGGTTGTTCGGAACGTATCCTACCACCGAGTCTGCTAAGTTCGCTTGGACTAACCATGACACATGTCTCAGGAATAGCTTGCTTGATTTTGAGATTGGTCTCGCCATCCAAATTGGCGGTTTCAATATAACAAAGTCCCTCAGGTTCCGAACTTGCCAACAGGATAATGTCTGCCGGAAAGGGTTCCTCCGATTCAACTCTAATTATATCTCCCACAGCAACATTCACCCATTTCGTGTCGACGAAAGACGATCCACGCAAAACCCGCGCTTTGGAGTTGTTCAATGATTTATCGGATGACTTTCTTCTGTAGTCCTCCACTGCTTCTTTTCCTGCAGAGACCAGAAGCACGAGGATCAAAGGACCAATGGTGGTATACCGATTCGTAGGTGATATATTTGGGATTTGTTGTAAGGCGGCAGTGAACAGGAAGAACAAGTTGGCGAATTTTGAGAATTGTTCAAACAAGAATTTCGGAAGAAAGGTTGCGATGTTGTATTTTGCGGTAGATATATGGTTGTCCACATACTTATTTGCACTATTTGCTGGAGGATTGTTCAGATGTATTATTCTTGGACCTAGGGTCGAAGGGTCCACTTTCCCCCTGCCAAATCCAAACTTGAAATTTCCCAGATCAAATTTACTTTTAGACGGCGCTCCGGTAGTCGAAGAATGGCTCTCTGCTTGTGCTGCAGCACCAGCCTCTGTCAAAGGCAAGTCCATTTCCGAGTATTGTGGCCCCATCCCCAACATAGTTTTAGCCCTCCCCATCAGTCCTCCACCCATACTCAAGACGCTATTCCGATTTTTCGGTCTTCCACCCATGTGTCCAGATGCATCTTCTATGGCCCCGCCTTGCTGGTAATACGACTGGCCATCTTCAGGGTAATCGTCCATGTCGTCTGCGTACCGCTGATAATTGTCCAGCCCAGAAGTCTGGCTATACGTTCTATCCCGTCCAGCCATATATGGTCCAGCATTATTAGCTGAAAGGGTGCCCGGGCCACCTGGTAGATCTCTCGTTGGAGGATAGGAGCCTCCACCCCCAACGAAGTCATCATAAGAAACAGACGGACGTGGATTCCTATCATCGTGGTCCGCATTGTAGGCGCGTAAGAGATCATCATCGTTGATAGCAGACCGGCTCCCGGCATGGTATACAGGTTGTTCATCATCATTCAAGTCAAGGAGGAGATCATCGCGATTGTTGGAGGACTGCCCTTGAGGCCGTCCTGCCATGCTGGAAGCAGCTACCCAAGAGCTTATTCAAGGAAAGAATGCGCAAATTGCGCTCCAAATTTGAGAAAGTAATCGATTTCAATGCCGTTGTTTGATTGTTTCCTATTGATGTTCGTGGTGTTGTCGCGAGTTGCCAAAAGTAAGAATTCAAGTCCAAGCTGCATAGCCTCCCTTAGGATCCGAATGCTGACGAGGCTTCAGACGATGGCAGGCAATTCGTTAGCGGGTCTTAATACACATAGCGTGATACGATTTGTATCCAAAACTGATCTGGATAGCGCTCTATTGAAAATCTGAATATTAGCAAGTTTAGAGTATATTAACACGATCTTTGCATCTGGATGCCGTTGTTCATCAGCAGCTCCCAAAATAAGGGCTTACGTGCCAAACTTAGTATAGTGGCGGCCAATCCCTGCCTAGCCACTTTTTAATGTTTCCGGAACCAACCTCAGCCTCTTCTCCACCACTGCATCTCTATCGCCACGACGTCACTGTCAATTTGTTCCAGCATTACCCCATTACAACCGTGCTCAAAATGGTCTGCGCAAAATGTCAGAAAATCATGAAGACGACAACACTGGCAACGCCAGGGGTCAAAAAGAAGAGCGAAATATACTACGGCTCCCCGGCTTCCTCTTCCTCTAAAGACTCTGGTAAACCGTCTGCGACATTGGGCAATAACGGTGTGACGAAGGTAGATCTAGCAATATACAATTTCTCGCGCAACGTTTCTAACCAACTCCTAGAGCAAACTATTATCGAAATCGGCCAGAAATCCCTACGCCGCCTATTCGAGGTAAGAAAATACTGGTTGATTCACAGATATATGGCCTCTAACCGCTGCTATAGTTCATGCTCAACTTGCAAGACAAAGGTGGACCAGGGCCACAAATACTGCCAGAGATGTGCTTACCAGGCTAATGGTTGGTATATCCACTCCCGCTCCCTTTACACAGTCTAACAGAAGTTTAGCATGTTCAATGTGCGGCAAATCAAATGTAAAATCAAGCGCCTCTGCGCCTGTGATATCCGGTCAGAAATTTACACTCAAATGATTAATGGCATAAAACAATATGAAGCATTCAGTTATGTACCGAAAGGGCGTTTGATTGGGTTTGGCGTTGGCGGTGGATGCCTGGAATTATTCTCTCAATCGGAACAATCAACAGGTACCTAGGGATCATTTAGAATTTATGGATCGAAATCTACAATATTCACATTAGATAGGTTACCATCATATCTCTTCTATGCAGCTCGGTTCGCCTTTGCTGTCGTCACCGCCACCGTTGCCAGTATTCACAGGACTGAAGTGAGAATGCATGCCAACCAAATCGGCGCGCAATTGCCTCAGGGGAATCCCCACCTCTGTCCAATTATTCAACCCACTTTCTACAATTTCAAGATGATGATATATGTCATTCATCCATTCATCACACTTGGTTAGTTTGTCCTGATCCAAGAATGCTAGAGGGACGAGTAAAGCAGATCTGAGCGCTTGCAGATCTGTACTATCGATGCATAATCCATGAACGCCCGCAATATCGTCACAGAAGAATAGAAGCTCCTCTCTTATGGCGATAATAGCCGCTTCCTGTAGTATAATAATGCCGGCACTGAAATACGTCTGGAAGAGATCTACGATCCTGGAGAGCCGTGTTAAGCCAGCAGGTTCTGTAATCTCTTCAAACTCCTTTGAATTGTTTAATTCCTGTATCGATACTCTCATTGCTGCTAACCCATTATGCAGGCACCTCGATGTGTTGTCCGTCTTCCTTAAAACTTCCCTTTCTGCCTTGCTAGAATCCATTTCTAGTTTCGTCTTGTGTTCAATACAGTCCAGTAGAATCCACCAGTGTATACCCTGCTGTTATGAACCCTCTCCATAAGCTACAATTTACTTCTTTTATGAGTCTTATGTAGATATCCGTTACACTGTCCACTTGAACCACCAGACTTGAAGCCAAGTTTGATAGTATTTTTAAGGTTGGAACTGAATCATTCATGCGTAGAGCATAGAGATCTGCTGCAAAGTTATGTTTGCTTTCCATCAAACAAAGGCAACGATTGCTTTCAGGCTCATTACATCAAATATTGGGTTTAGGAACTACATTATTGGTAGCAAATATGTTTTCTTGAATACTATGGTCGTCTGTCAGGCACAGCAAATGTTGATAATTTTTTGTGTTGGTGTTTTGACATTAGTTCTCTGCTACACGTCTTTCTACCAGATAATAAATCGAAAGATTAATGCAAACATGACTCGTCATCATTCGTCTCATCCTTCTTCCATTTATGTTCCAGGAATTTTTGCAGTCAAACCTTCTAAGGCAAATATTCCTATGAATGATTGATCTAGGGTTCGCTTCATCTAGATCTATCCAGCAAACAATCTCACAAATCTTAGAAGGGTCGCATTGACTTCCTTCCACCAGATGCCAGAGGAATAAGTGTGGTGTGATTCCATAAGCATACCTTAAGCTATCTTGGTATAGTCAAACCATTCTAGACCCTCCTTTCAATTTAGTTTTGGTTATGGTGATGGTAATAAAATGCTATTTTGTAGCTAGATTTGGATCTGTCAAGATAAGCTCTGTTGATTGATATTAGTTACTCTATCTAATAAAACAATGGATGATGCGTCAGCTACGATAACCACATATCCCAGAATAAAAGGGTGGCCTACAAGAAGATGGGAAGGCCGCAGTTGGCTAGCTCGGTCTGGACAAACCCATCTTCTGAGAGGATCGATTTGGGTAAACACCACACCAAAAAACGACTTTCGATTCGACAAAAGATGTAGGCATTCGACACCGGGCCGAACTTTTTTATTTTTGGATACCCTGAGGCTTCCTCATCACTTTTATTAGTGGTATCACCATTTCATACTTTTTGACAGGGCTCAACTAACCATCCCTTATTTGCCAAGTACTTTAGAACGAAGAAGCGAGAGCTGACTAGGTCTTTGCAATCCCTTCTCGTGCATTTCTTTTGTTTGTCTGGTTTCTGATTAGATACACCTAGTATAGAGACATAGGGACAGAATAAATCAGTGTTCCACATGCCAGTACGGAGTCTCCATATTAGTTATATCATTAATATACAGCTGCAGATATAAGTGATAATATGGGTTATAAGGACTTCTAATATTGATTCTTGGTCTAGGATCTCTCTTAGACTGTCCCCCAACTCCAAATATTAAGTCCAACTTTAGTTCCATTAATCACTGGTAGTCCAGCATGCCATGTCTCCTCATATCCTCGGCCATTTCTTCTGTTGATATTCTCCCAAAAAACAGCATTTCCCTTGATTGGTTTGAATACGACGACCTCACTAGTCCGGTTACCATTTTCTAATGCTCGTTCCTCTGAACTTTCAACATTACACTCGCATTCTAGGAACTCACACCATCTCTTTTCGACTCCTGTTCCATCCTTTCCAGCCATCGGCATCTTCAGTCTGGGAAACTCCGTTCCACCACCTTTGCAATCCGCATCAACATACACCATAAATGTACTTACACGGTCCACGCCTCTCCGTGCGCCGCTCCAATCATAATGGTGTACATAGTGCCCACCAGGACCATACAGCTGAGTCCGCAGACGCTCAATATGTAAGTTTTCATTCCAGCCTTGAAAAGCTCGAGCACGATGCTCAATGCAGCGGACAGTATCAGTACGATCTATAAGAGCAACACTGGATTGGCGTATCGAGGTATCGATAGTTGTTTCACTACCCGTAGTTATAGTAGATGGTGCATAGTTATTTTCACTAGAGAATTAGCACCGGTAACATAACCATGATTTCAGAACGAAAATAATATTAGAAAAGAAATGGTAGAAGGAAGAAAGTAGTCACAAGGAAGTTGATAATTAGCAGACGTAGCAGAGAATAAAATCCCGGAATATCCGGGTAACAAAATCAAAATCCTCCATGATGGATAGGAAAATAAAATATGTTCAAAATTAAAATAAAAAAAAGATACCTGATTTCTAATAGATGTGCAGATTCATCATCACTCAAAAACCCCTCGATGTAAATCACAAGTGGTTCATAAGAAAATATGTGGGTGTTATAACTATGTGACGGACAATTCAGGGGCTCGTTAGTCGCAATGAAAGATTCATTGAGATTAAAATTTGCATTCGATGGTTTTCGATCTGTGCCATACAAAACTTGCGATATAGGACCAGAGAATAAGAATAATAATGGGATAAGAGCAAAGACATAGCCTATCATCTCTAAAACTGCAGATAACCGAAGACTTGGTCTGGAGAAGTTGTCTAAATAATGTACTTTCATGCTCTCGGAATTCATGATAACTGTGAGTGACGTTGCAGAAAAATCACGTGCACGTCAACTTATTACTTGCGCTCTTTCTAGCAAACATAGGAATGAGAAGGGCATGACTTACTAACGGATTAAATAGTTTATTATGAGATGTAGAGACGAGGGGTTGGGATTTTTTTACTGGTCTTTAGTACGTACTTCGCTGTATGAAAAACGCCTCATCAATTAATACGATCAAGATCCAACCATCCTTTAGTATGGACAACTCAAAAAAACTATTAGCTACACTAGCATACATCTTGGAGGCAAATTTCAAAGCTTCGCTGAAACAGAAGAAATCTGACCGTCTAGAAATTCCTCGATAAGACGATTTACCTCTGCAGGCTTCTCCCAAAGAGCCCAGTGAGATGCCTCAACCTCCCCTCGGGTCAGATTTCTGAAGTATTTCTCCATCCCAACACTCATACTTGGAAGTAGGGCGCCATCTTTTGTGGCCACAACAAAAAGCATAGGCATATCAAATTTATAGTTGGCAGGGTCTTTTGTAAATCCAGCAGCATCAGCCTCTTCCCAGTTAAGTTGCTGAGTTCGATACCAACTCAATGGCCCACGAACATCCGGATGAAGGGCATATCTTTTCGCATAAAAATCAATCTCCTCCTGGCTTAGCAAGGGAGAGGGGCGCAATTTATCCAGATTATCAATGTAGACACCGTGAGTGACGTCGAACCCTCTTTCGCGGTTCGGCCCTCGTCCACCGTACATTGATGTTAACATCTGCTTCATCTTTTCCTCCCCCTTGATAACATTTTCTAGTTCTGAGCCAATAAATTGCAGTTGGTACTTGAAATTCGACCTCACTGTCATATCCTTGAAGGTTTTGTTAACCGGTGCGAACGGTGTGCAGACACTGAAGAACGCTGCTATCAGCTTGGGATATAACATGGCAAACCTATAAACCACGGCTCCTCCCCAATCATGGCCTCCGAGAAGGATACGGCTATAGCCCAATTGGCGAGCTAGTTCTGCCATATCATCGCAGGCGCGTTTGTAGGTATAATATTTAAGATCATGAGGCGCTTCCGTCCCTCCATAGCCCATCATATCGGGTGCTACTACACGGAGTCCCATTGCCGTTAACAAAGGGATCTGGTAGCGCCAGCCAAATGAGAGATCTGGGAAACCATGGATAAGAAAGATAACTCCTTTAGGGCGAGTCGCCGGCTCGGCTAAGATATAGCTGTAGGTGATGCCATTGAGATTAGCCGTTTTGTATTGGACCCGAGGATCTTGAGGTCTGATCTTATCAACAGATCCAACAGCCATCGTGCTACTTCCTTAAGAGTTGTATGCACTCTCGGAGTATTGGAACATAAGGGGGTATTATAGTGAATTGATGCTACCAGTCAATAGAGCTTGCTGTCATGAGCTAATGGCTCCTGGACAGTCCAAGACTTGAAAGAGACTCAACCATTGCGAAGGTATTAAAAAGCTGACTTCAAACCCATAAGTCGTTTCAACAGTTTAAGTACCGGCAAGCTTAGATACCTCGGTTGCTGAACGGGCGGGGCACCCAGCATGGGCCGAGCTGACAGACTAGACTAAGGGGCACACGTCAGATTTAGAACTTTTCAGATCACAGTACAGATGAAAACCTAAGAATTGAATGCTATGCTCGGGCATAGTACAGAGTTAGTGATTTTACATACCAATTTATCTCCGTAATCCTGTTTACAAAATACATAATCTACAACATACTTTATATAACAGCGCCGTACGCCCCAGGATCATGCTCCAGTAGACGCCAAAGTATAGAAATAGAGGTCCTGGTAACCAAGAAGCCAGCATTGCGTGTACTATGGTCAGTATATGACAGTATCCTCCTCGGCCTCCTCGACGACCTCGCCGTTATTTTCTTCAACAGACTCTTTCTCCGTCTTGGACGGCTGAGACGGAACTTCTTGTGAAGGCTTGGGATTAGTAGTATCAACAGCAATAGGGACAGAAGGAGACTCTTTGTGAGGTTCACCCACCGGCTCCTTAGATCTGCCGTTAGTTTCTCCCTCTGCAGTTGCGTCATCTTTCGGATGCTTTAAGTTGAACTCTTCTACTTCTCGCTCAATGATAGCTTCTGCCTCGGCGATCTGAGTCTTGATTCGGTCTTCCTCTTCAGGTTGCAGTTCCCAAGGTTTATAGTACTATTGCGCTTTAGTAGATGCTCTGCTGAAGGTATAAGAAGCCTATGCGCTTACCAGCCTGGGTTCCGTCTTCGTATAGAGGCAGTTCGCCATGGCAAGCATATTCGAGTGTCGCATTCGCATCTGAGTTACCGCACATATTAGTGATCAGATTATTGCCTCGGAGAGAAAATTTAACTGACCACCTCTCGTTCAAATTTGACCTGCTCAACCTTCCGTACAGCATTGAGTTTTGCAAGTTTCTCCGCTCTCCGCCCTTCATCCTCAACTTTCTGCTGCTTCGCCTTTTCTAATTGTCTCCTCTCGATTTCTTGTCGCCGCTTCTGCTGTCCATTAGGTGCGCTCTGACTTAATGTGCTAAGTAGACCTCCAAATAAACGTTGGCCACGTTTGCGCTCTTCTTGTATACTGGTTTTTCGTCTATCTAAGCCGCCATCTTTGCTTGGTTCTCGAGGCGCATCCGGCAATGGCTCAGATGCAGGTTCAGGTTCCCTCGACGGGGAAGCACGGAGTGTAGTTGCGGATTCAATACTCCCTTCGTTTGATAACCTAGAGCGTTTGGAAGGCGTTGGCTCGGGGGTTGGAGATTGCTTGCGCTTGATTGAGAGAGGGTCGGACTCGGGGATTATAACCGCGGATGCAATGGGTCTACGACAGATATGAGCGCCGGTTACTAAGAGAACAATATCACACGTACCCAATACTTTCTGCCATGTTCTGCGGCTCGTGACCCTTCTCCTGCACAGAAAATGTTATTGGAGTGACTTGATCGAATTGATAGCGTAAGATGCAGTATTGGCCTAGCCTTGAGCAAGCTCTCCGCATATGGCTGGTATGTGGTCCGTGCATTACAAAGCGCAAAGAAACAACGAGAAGTCGGTGGCGTAGATCCCGGGTATTTATTAACCTCACCTCTTATCATCATTGACATCCTGGTGAATTCAGAATCAATTTGCGACAACTTTTTCGATACTCTATAGAGAACGCACCACTTATTGACGCCATATTAGCGATTAACCATGTCCCGCCATCATCCGTAAGCTATATCTTTCCATTCATCTATTTCAGTGACTTTTAGATGCTAACAATTATTCTAGCGATCTTGTAATGTGCCGCAAGCAAGCCGGCATTGCCATAGGCCGTCTCTGCGATAAGTGTGATGGCAAGTGCCCGGTCTGTGATTCATATGTCCGACCTTCGTCTATCGTGCGGATCTGTGACGAGTGCAGCTTCGGCAACTATCAGAACAAATGTGTTGTATGCGGTGGAGAAGGAATTTCCGATGCCTTCTATTGTTTTGAATGCACGAGACTAGAGAAAGATAGAGACGGATGTCCGAAAATCATAAATCTGGGTAGTTCGAGGACGGATCTATTCTATATGAAGAAACAGCAGCGAACGTATACTTGATGAGCATTATACTATGGACTGGACAATGATGGTGCTCCTCTCAAATTCAAGCTCGGATCTATCTTACCAGCTGAGTATTGGGGGCGTGAAACAATGAACGTAGCTGTAGACATGCAGCCCGGTTCTAGATCGTTCAATACTACAAAGAGAGGTAGACTACCAATACTCTTTACCAGTCAAACTTCGGTCTAATTATTTTCAAGTTTCTCAGCATATCTTTCACAGCATCATACCCATGGGCTGGACAGAACTCTCGTTTTAGGGCTGGCATTTGGCGTAGCCTAGATATTTTGCAACGCTGAAATACTGGGGACTTCTCTTGGGACACAAGGTTCTTTGATGTATATACTACCCTACAAATTGAATGACACTTATATATTAAACATGCACTTCTATAATAATATTGAGTTTCTGTACGATAAATTAGCAAGCAGATATCAATTAAGCACTTGGTAAACTTATCATCACTACGCTTATCCGGGGCAATCGACTGATTGAAGACAGGGATGTATTCAGTAAATTACGAAGAATGTGGATGCTGAAATCTAACAGGATTTTATGCAAGCAGTAATCCGAATTGGTTTTACCATCGAGAAGTGTATTAAAACACTGAAGCATATTCTATGCAAGCACCAGCATTTCAGCACAGGACATTTATATTCTACACTTGATATCAATGCATCCAGTTGGAGCGTTGGTTTTCTATACTAGTCGTACACTGTCATAGATTCGCTATGTCTCACACTTCCGTTTCCCCATGAAGCGTCAGCGCAAAGCAATCATTCCCTTATACTAATATACAAGGCTTTGCAAGGCATAATACTCTTCCTCAAATACCAATGTCGCTTTACGCCAGCGTGGAACCATGCGCTAGTGGCTTTGACTCGTGCTGGAATCCTGACAACTACTTTGGGTTTTGTTCTGCCCTCTAAATATGATTATACTAGGCCATGTGGTAACGGCTGTAGTAGGCGCAAAGGTGGACGGATAGGTTCGCTGATATCAAACCTGTATAATGTGCCAGTCAAAATCAATCGCCCTTATTTTTGGGCATATTTGCTCGATCCACACGACCAATCAACTGCCCTCAATAGGAGTAGCAACACCGTTCTCAGTTGCTGTTTTACTCGATTCCGGAGTCGATTTTGGAGCCTGGTCCTCCTTTCCATTTGCACTGCTTCCAGTATCTTCGACTTTCTCAGAACTAGGTTCCTTTGCCGGACCCGGAGCATTAGGATTCAAGAACCTTGGTGGCACACCCCTAGCGGCATACGTGCCCATACCAACATAGGCACCGAGAAATTTACTCCATTTAAACTCGCTACGCTTCAGCTTCTGAATCTCTCTGTAGGCGTATGCATTGTAGTATGGCAAATTAGTGGATGGGTCGCGATATTTTGCCGGATATGCAGTGATGACACATGATTCAGCTGGTTTTTGTTCTAGACCATTGCTATCAATACCTTGCCTTTCATAACAAAGAAAGACTAGAACTTACTATGTGCTTTAGGGAACTTTCTATTGAAGAGAATTTGAGTCTGAGCATCCTTGCTCTTGATGGCATTCTCGTCAAAATTGGATAGAATGAGGTAGTTAATCGCAGTATGTTCTATGACTGGTGGGGGTGGTGGACCTGGCGGCTCCGGTGGTTGAGAGTGAAATGGTGTGAGCTGACTTGGTGGAAACTGATATGGCATACTGATATTGGGTATATTTGGTGGTTGGAGTGATGGATATGGGTAAGGGGTGTAGTTGAAGCCAGGAGGAGGAGCTAGAATGAAAGGCGGGTTTGTGGGGTCCTTTGGTGGAGGTAATTCCGGGGTTGGAGGTGGTAGTGGAACAGCGGAGGGAAGATTAGATGTTAGCTGGGGATGGGGTTCCCGTTGTCTGGTCTGATCATCTTCCGTCTTCTCTTGTTCGGGTACTTGGCGTGGTATGGGATTTGACGTAGACTCATCATTAGCTTTGTCGTCAGTAACTGACCTATCATCTTTAGTTTCAGCAACGGCCTTGTCCTCTGTGTCCTCTTGACCGACTATTGGTGTTTCATCGTTCGTAGGCTTATTAGAATTGTCGGCTGAAGCTGCAGATGCTTTACCGACAGAATCTTTGGTAGCAGAATTTCCATTAGGCAGTTGTTCAGTCATCGGTTCAGACTGAGAGTCACCTTCCATTTCAGCCGCCTTCCTCTTTTTCGGTTGTGCTTTCTCTTTAGGCGCGTCAATTGTAAGAGTTTTGCCCACTTTTTTCAATTTGCCTCCAGCCCATTCAGCAAGCCCACTCCACCATGTTATAACCGGACCCTCAAGTTGTCGATTATTCAAAGCCTCTAATTTCGCCCGCTGTTCTTCTTCTCTTCTTTGCTCTGCTTCCTCCCATCTATTCAAACTTTTCGCATTCTGCTTCTCCACTTGCGCAGCTTCTCGCAGCCTATCTGCCTGTGTCATTGGTGGTTTCTTGGCTGCCTCTTTAGCCGCCTGTGCCTTCTCCATGTTTGCCAATTGTTTCAACCTCTTGATCTCGCGGTGGACCATTTGCGCATGGAGTTGCTCTTTGCTTTTCTTTGTAGTTCCTCGCGCAGAAGCCCTAGTAGGCATATCTCCCGCTGCTGGTATCCATGAAACGCGCTCGGATTTCTTTTTTGGCCGTGAGGCTGGCGCCTCTGCAGCTGTGGGATCGATCTTAACTCTCTTGCGAAAGATCTTTGGAATACCATCCTGTAGCTTGCGCTTCTTGGCTTGCCTCTCTTCTCTGTTTTCCCGCTCTAATTCCTTCTCGCCCTCCAAATCATCGGCTCCAGCTGTCGGTCCTTGGTCTTCTTCATCGGAGGATGAGTCCATCTGAACATCTGATTGATCGCCTTCTTCATCCTCAAATCCCTCATCATCTTCGTCTTCCTGGAAGAGTAGCTCGAGTTCATCGTCAGGTTCCTCCTGCTGAAGGAGCGCGGACAGCCTGTTCCCCGCAGTAGAGCGCTTCTCTCTTGTTGTTGCTAGCCATTCCACTTGTTCCTCTTCACTCTCGCTGCCACTTTCCGATGAAGACGCTGCATCAGATCGCGCAGGGGTATCTTCCTCAGATTCCGCCATGCTGAGGGATGGAGACGCGATTCAGTCGCTGGACGGGTGGTTGTAGTCCAAGCTCACCAAATATGAAGTCAGGTCAACAAAAAGTATACAGGGATCTGCGGGAGGCCAGGAATGCGGCCTGGGGAAGCAAGATAAGCGAGCTAGTCTCTTTATGTAACACCACGTGATCTAAACCTCCCTGCTGCCGACCTCATGAACCATTCTAGGCCCAGCGGTTAATTACGTACGTAAGGTACGTAAGTACTCAAAGTACTATGCGATCGAACCACAGGTATCATGATATTTTACAATAACACCAGCAGATTCTTGTCCCCGCCTTGGTGTCTAGA
The DNA here is from genome assembly GCA_021399445.1 of Xylogone sp. PMI_703. NCBI lineage: Eukaryota > Fungi > Ascomycota > Leotiomycetes > Xylogone > Xylogone sp. PMI_703. Next base: position 462,144 of record JAJTUQ010000007.1, on the reverse strand, counting down.
AATATGGCGGCTCTTCAGGTCCCTCAGCTCCTATCAGTACATCCCCTAGAAACCACAAGCAAAATCATGACTAATTAATGATCAGAGCCCTACAGGGACAGCTGTGACGGCAACTTTGGCCGAACATGGTTATGCACACTAACGTTTCAGGATGGAAATCCTCATGCTCGTAGCGTCAATCAACGGCCGGTATTTGATGTTCTGGTGTCCGAAAATCGTTGCAGGCGGAAACACGTACGCGAAGCCTTGAATCACACTGCATCAATGGCCTTGAAAGTGGCTTCTTCAATCGTATTGAACCCCTTACTGCCCGGGGACTATCGTGCACTGTAAAGGGTCTTCACGCCCGTTTATGCAGCGCGTGCAGTGGTGCCATGAACAGCTTTTATTAGACGAAGCCAAGCCCCAAGGGGCGCTTCTTGCATCACAGGGTAGTACTGGATCTCGATAACTAGAGGCTACTGGGAGCGAAGGGCAGCACAAATGTAGCCCAGTTGTGCTGTGCTGTGCTGTGCTTTGTGTACTGTGCTCTTCTCCAGTGCTCCGGGAACGGTTCTTGACTTGAGGCCACGCATGTCTAGCTTTAGAACAAGAAGAACTGATGGTGCATCGCTGTCGGATGGATTAGATACGATGACTGCATAGAAGGATCTTGCGGATACTCAGGGTCTTCCACCCTCTCTAGGATACACGGATGGACCCGAACTGTCCGTCCTGATGGGGATTCGCGTTGCTGCTGAACGAATGGACTCCCGCCCTTTTGGTGGGAACAGAAGGAGAGAGAGCAGGACAGCTCAGGGATACGGTTAGCATCACGTACCTGAGTAGCGTTACGCCGGTAGTGATGACTCTGCTATACCGTATCCATTTGGCATCGAGAGTTATAACCGTAGACTGAGCAGCCGACGCTCCTTGTACTTTACCCTTCTGGTCCGGATGAGCTGGAGAAGACATCCCAAATGACGCAGGGCGGTGGCCACTTGTACTGCTTAGTGTAAGCGGAAATCGGCAAGAGGCAGAGTAAAAAGAATGTATCCTATTATCTTCAGATCCTATTAGATCCATGGATTGCTCAGTGGACGCGTGTGCTCCTTTGTAACTGTTGAAGTTCCTTTTTTCCAAGTGCCCGGCGGTTGTCAACCTCAGAATTGACAGGGAGGTCGTGAAACACTGTTCCGCTAACGAATCCAGCTACGCAAAGTCGCCCGCACACCTCGAACTTCCAACCCTCTCTATCCACAACTCCCTCGTACCTCATCCCTCTCTCCTTTTTCAACTCCTCGCCCTCGCCTCGGCGCCTTCGACTTCAATTCCCCCTGTTTAATGACTTCCTGTATTTTCTACACAGCATTACTCTTTACTGGGAAGGTTCAGGAGTTCTACTCGATTCCTTCTTATACTCGAAAAGCTTAATCCAAGCACGATCGTCTCATCCACCCACATCTGCTGGCGAGTGCTTCACGGACGACCGATCCCTATCGGCCATCGACTCTCATTCAATACGGACATTCACGAGTCTCATTGCATCGGCATCGGTTTCGTCTCTGCAGGCTCTCCAATTTTTAATAACTTGAATCTGTCGACGAATTTTACGCTCGAACTAAGCCACACGATCCTTTACACGATTTCTGGTCGGTGCAAACCCGCAACTTTCAGATTCGGATTCCTGTGCTAGATAATATTTGTCGATATAGGTAACGTTATATTTGCGCCATAGACCTTGTCGCAATAATTTTTACCAATTTTTTTGGTGTTGCCTACGGATCGCTGCGATTACCATTTTTTTCTCAACCTACCTGGCATCTCTCGACTCAATCGAGACTTGATTGGATAGACGGATAATCTATAATGTCATCTGGGAGGGAGCATTTGAATCTGGGTTATCTCCCACAAGGAGTCTCTGGCTTACCCAGATCAGGATCGTCGACTACCAGCACCTCTCCCATAGAACCCACCAGTGGTGGTGCCCTGCGGTCTCCTTTTGGAATTCCAGGTGCACTCAACTCTACCGGCAAAATGGCCGGTAACTCGCGATCTGGGGCTGGTTCTCCATCTCACGAGCTAGGAAGTGCAAGCAGGCTATATTCAAAGAGGTATCATTTCTATCGACATAGTTTTTAAGACATAGACTAATATTTGGATTCTCGCTAGAGCAAGAGAGATCCAAGCACAAGAAGGGCTGCCCGTCAACGTGTGGGGACCCCCTACCAGCGGCCATTCAACACCCCTCCGTGAAAATATCCCAGAGTCACCAACTGACGGCTTCCCGGACTATGTGCAACTCCCAACTGTAGACACTTTACCACAGCCACGGCGAGCACGTGCGGGTACAGTTCCTTCCCGCTTCTCTCCTGGTGGAGTTAATAATGGTGCTACCGGGCTGCCTACCTTAATTGCGAACACATCTCGACCTTCTCCATCACGGAGCCCTTTTAAGACACCATCCCCTGGGCTTGGGGATATCGGGGAACAGACCGTGGCTAACAACGCTGCCTTGCTATCTCGACTAAGAGCCGGTTCAATGCCACAACGTCCACAGTATAGCAATGCGAGTGGCCCATTCGGCCCATCCGTGTTTTCTACGAACTGGTCCTCGGGCCGTGAGAGGACTTCCACGCTTGCAAGTATTGCAAGTCTAGGATCAAACGGGCCCAGTTCTCCCACTCAGTCGGCGTTTTCAAAAGAAGGTACAGGTGAAAATGATATGCAAATGCGCACATTGGACTATCTTGGATTAGCAGATACGCCACAGCCGCCACGAGCACAATTAGCGACCCCGTTTCTGGCCAATATCGCGGATCTTACCAAACAAGCCAATAGATATCGATCCTATTCAGTCAATGCTAAGGAAAAGTATGCAGAGGATGATGAGGACTATGATACTGGGAGCATGACTCCATACGAAGCACAACAAGCGCAGCTGCATCTTCAACTTGCTGCAACCAATGCAGCTATCCAGCAACACAATCTTGCTGTGCAAGCCTTTGCAAACCAAGCCACTTCGAGCAGACCAAGAGCAAGAACAGCCGGCGTTCTAGAGTCCCCAGCTTCAAGGCTTCTACGCAATTATTATCCAACCCCTACTCGAATGGACAGCAGTATGAATGCGGCAGATTTAACTTCTCAGGAATATGATGGACTTTCGGATGCTGTTCAGGCAATATCCCTAGGCCGGTCGAACAGCCACAACGAGGGACACCTCAATCCTGATGATACCCTTGAAGGCCCAACAAGAGCTCTTTGGCTAGGCAGTATCCCCTCATCAACGACCGTGTCTACCCTCACTGAGATGTTTAAGTCCCACGGGCCAATTATCTCGGCCCGTGTTCTCACTCACAAAAACTGCGGGTTTGTCAATTTTGAGCGCCTAGAGAGTGCCATCTCAGCTAAGGCAATGATGAACGGAAAGGAAATATTTCCCGGTGCAGGGCCAGTTCGTATAAATTTCGCTAAGCCGCCTTCTCCATCCGGCACACCAGGGCCCGATGGAGTTGTTGCGTCGCCAAGTCCAGACCCCTTCATGAAGGGACAAGAGAACGCCAATGGAACAGAAGCTGGCCCCGGACAGAACTCTGGCATTGATCGCCCATCCACTACTCCTTTGAGCATGCCAACTTTAGCAGACATGAAAGTAGACATTCTAAAAATTGTCAAGGATTTTGGTGCTACCGAAGATGACAAGGCCAAAATATCGCACAGTTTACAGGAGGCCATCCAATATGATGGATATCAATCCGAAATTCCTGCAATTCCGGAACCCGCTCATAATAGGATCCACGACGCCCCTAAGCTTCGGGATATCCGAAAGCGGATAGACAATCAAAGCTGGACGCAATCAGAGATTGAGGGCATTGCCGTAGATATGCTCCCCGAGATTGCAGAATTATCCTCGGACTATCTTGGTAATACTGTGGTCCAGAAACTCTTCGAGCATTGCTCCGACGACCTGAGAGATGCCATGTTGACTGAAATTGCGCCTCACATGGCTGAGATCGGTGTTCATAAGAACGGCACATGGGCAGCTCAAAAAATCATCGACGTCTGCAAAACTCCCAAGCAGATGAGAATGATTGTTAGCAACCTGAGGCCATATACTGTTCCATTATTTCTTGACCAATATGGAAACTATGTTCTTCAATGCTGCTTGAAGTTCGGTTCTCCTTACAATGATTTCATCTTTGAGGCCATGCTAAGCCAAATGTGGGAGATTGCTCAAGGTCGATTCGGTGCAAGAGCTATGCGAGCCTGCCTAGAGAGTCACCACGCCACCAAGGATCAGCAGCGTGCGCTTGCCGCAGCTATTGCTTTGCACAGTGTGCAACTAGCTACAAATGCAAACGGTGCACTACTTCTCACCTGGTTCCTTGATACATGCACATTCCCTCAAAGACGCACCGTCCTCGCACCGCAACTCGTGCCCCACCTTGTTCACCTTTGCACTCATAAGGTTGCGTATCTTACTGTACTTAAGGTTATCAACCAGAAGCTGGAAGCAGAGGCCCGCGATACCATCTTAAAGGCTCTGTTCTTCTCCTCTAATAATGATACTCTAGAAGCTATATTGAGTGACCACACTTGTGGAGCAACCTTCATTTTCAAGGTTCTCACAACACCCTTCTTTGACGAGAGTATTCGGTCCCAAGTTGTAGAGAACGTCCGGAACGTTCTTCAACGACTAAAAGTTCAACCTGCCCAGGGGTATAAACGCCTAATGGATGAGGTTGGATTATCAACCCGTAATGGAAGCGTCGGCCCAAATCGGGATAACACCCCAAATAATCATTCTAATGAGCGTCAACGACCCGCATCAAATCATACACAGCCTAACGGACATATGCCACAGCCTCAATATGGCAATCAGTTCTACGGTCAGGTCCCTCAGTCTCAGTTCGATATGGGCATGCAGCGACAGGACAGCATGGATTCAAATCTCCCACAATACCCCCCTTACGGACTTCAGACGGCCATGTTCGCACCATCAAACGTTCCAATCCCCTCAATTAACATGCAGCAGCTACAATACCAACAACAACTTCTTGCGCGCGCAGGGGCTCCTCCAATGGCTGGTTATTATCCAACTGTGCAGCCAGGCTTTGCGGGATATGGGAATTCCAGCCCTTCTATCGAACATTACCGTAACCAGGGCGGTTATCAGAATACCAATCCTGCTCAGCCTCCACCGATGGCCCCTAGCCCTATGTTAGGTCAAAACTCGTTTGGCCCGCCAGGTATGGCCATGGCATATGGATATGCTGGTATGGGTACTGTTCAAGGGATGGGTTACATGCAACAGCAAGAACAGGTCAATGGCAGGCGGGGACGGGTACGTTAATGTTATCCTGATATCCTTGACCCCCCAACTGACTCGACTTACCAGAGATAAACAACATGACTGTGCTTGAAATACAGAGACTTTTGAATCTTTACTAACTAGAAAAAATATTGTCGAGTAGCAAGGATACGGTGTCTGGGTATGGAGTTTTGTCCCGGCTGGGAAGGCAGGTCATGACCCGGTCAGGTCTCATTAAACTTTCTCATCCCACTCATTTGGTGTGGCCTATGCCTTTATGGCCACGCCTTTTATTTATTCTTCTTCTTCTATGATTGAAATTTTTGATGTGATATATTACAATGTCTGTTGAAGAAATTTACCACGTGGCGGTTCGCGGCATGCCGCGTTGAGTGACGGGTGTAAATTGGCTATATACAGAGTTTAAAAATGAATGATATGAACTTCTAAGGTCAATGCTACTGCTACTACTAGAATTTTATATATCGAAAATTGATAATGAACATATTTCGATGCCTTTTAGATAATCTGTATCTTTTTGAGTGTACAACCCAGTCTTTTCGTATATTGATAATTGAAATATATGTTCTTCAGCGGGCGATCCCAAGAGCCTTGCTCAGTCTCTCCATACCAAACCTCAAACTTTCTTCAGGGACGGCAAATGTGATTCGGAACCAACCCGGCGTCTCAGACCCAAAGGTCTCTCCTGTGGCAAGCCAGATGCCGGCCCTGATCATCTCCCCCGCCAACTTTCTCTCAGCCTCGATGGTCTGTTCTTCAATAAATGCACGAAGATCAATCCAAATAAATTGGCCGCAGTTTCTGGATACCCAAGTCAGCCAGAAATTTTCTATCCTACAAGGATTAATCAAATCTCACGCGGGACGATATGGTACACTCCACTTGCGCAGGAGATCAGTACACATGTCATACGATTCTGTCAGACGGGCAACGAGAGTATTGAAATACGTGTCCAGAAAGTGCGAATCATTAAGCATCATCACCCAGGCGTGTTCAGACAGGGAGGAAGCCCAGGAGAAGCGTGAGGTGAGTGATATTGCACGGTGAAGTGTTGGATTATGCTGCGAGATTATGGCTCCAACCCTGAGGCCATTGGCGCAGAAATCCTGTTGATTGATATTAGTATATTAAGCCAGGGTAAATAAGGGGTGAAGTCGACATTGTAAGCAATTTCTGCCTTTGGAAATAAACGGCCCTTCTAAGAAAAAAAATCGGATCAACTCACCTTGCTCATGCCATAGAGGACATGGACCAGGGATGGATCAATAAATTTCGAAATATCAAGGGATATAATTGATATAAATGGAACGGGATCTGGAAGATCTCGGCAAGGGAAGATGGACTTGGCATATATCTCATCCCTAACTTTTCATTTTAGCATTATGATCTTCTGGAGGTAATCCTCCGTAATAGAGTTCAGATATACCCTACACTATGAGATGGATGTTGTATTTCGAACAGAGAGACATGTAGGATTCCAGGACCTCTCTTGAATAGCAAGTCCCTAGCGGATTATGTGGGTTACATATCATGAGAGCTTGAATTTTCTGTCCTCTCTTCTCTGCATCAAGTAGAGCCTCTTCATGACGGACTACTCCATTTATACCTAGTGGATCATCTCCTTTCATTGGGGCCAAGACAACCTTGACGCTATTTGTAAATCACCAACTGTTATCACGTCTTCACACCCGGTTATAAGCATCTAGACGCAGTACAGACACATACCTAGCTCTATCATTAAAATCATCTATAAACCCAACATACAGTGGCTGGGATATCAATATCCCCTCACCTTCGTCTGCAAGTGCAAAGCCCAATGCGTCAAGAAGAGCTGTTGCTCCAGCCCCAGTAGTGACATGCTCTGGAAGTATAGGTTCCTTAGGATTAAAGCTCCTATTATAAAAGGCAGATAGCGCAGTTCTTAATTCTACCGTCCCTGAAGGGCCGTCCCCATATGTAAGCACTGTAATTCTGTTAGTAAATCAAATCCACGAAGTCCAAAATGGGCTCTCAGTCAATTTCAAGTTTGCCGGTCAGCAAGAAAACATGGCTAATTACTTTCTGTTGTAATGGAAAAGTTACGATTAATATACTCAGCGATTTCATTGTGCCTAGGATATCGTATTAGCTCATATGCACTCTATGAGCCGGTCATAACTTGGACACAAGTCTAGTCACTTCGAAGAAATGTTGTAAAAAGGAGCTCCTTAAGGAAAGCTCTATAAACCTACATAAGACGATTCTCAGCAAGACCCATGGGCACAACCCCATTTGGATTCGCCTCGGACCACGGATTTGTTACTGCAGCCATCATCCCAGCTAACGCTCCATTCGGAGCAATCCCTTTCAGGGCCCGTTTTGAGATGTTTGCCATTATCTTTGTAGTATAGAGACACTATTTTTAAATTAGTTGATCAAGGGAAGTCTTCCATTGACCGATAAGTTACTGTTGAGGAGTTATTGTGCGTATCTGACCGTAAGGTCTGAAACGCGGTGGTAAGACGGCTCGGTAGTGTATATCAACTAGTAGATAACGGTGGAGAAGCCATCCGTGAAGGTCTAAACCCACAGATGAGATGTTATTGGTGAGCTACCACAATTTGGCTTTTTGATATCATGAGATGCTTTTCAGAACTTCTAATTTAGTACGACTATAGATAAAAACATTTTGACTGCTGTGATTTTGTTACATGACTCACCAATTTGAATAAGCTGAGTTCCATTTAATGCCAGAAATATGGGAGTCACTTAAAACCGGGTTTAGCATACGATTCAGGGTCCTTGGACGGCATACATCATGGAGATCCAAGAGTGCTGGGCGGAGCATATAGTCAAAATAGAGTCGTAACTTCAACAACACACAGCTCACCAGACAATCCAGCCTAGGTACATATATATGAAGAGGTCAAAGGGAAGTTGGAAAAAATACCAAGGACGATAACAAACTAAAAAGAAAAATAGAAGTGCTAGCCTCTACATCCAGAGAATGCAAATATGCTATACCACCTTGGAACAACCCCTTCCCACAGTACCGTCCATCTACAGCAAAGAGCGCAGCATCACTAAACATGCGAAGAAACCCTCGTTCTCCGGCGGATATATGTACATATACGTATATATTAAAAAAGAAAGGAGAGTTACAATCCAACACTCATGAATATAGAAGCAACTTCATTCATCATGGCTGGTACCAGGGGGGGAAATGGCTAGCGTTTTATCTTCGCACTGGAGACACGATGAAGTTTTAGATTAAATAAATGATGAAATTTGGGTGAGAAAGGTCTCTTTTCTATGACATGATGAAAGGCTAGGAAGAGAGGGAATGGAAAGAGAGTTTACCTGTGTGAAGACGATCGTAACGTAGGATGGTCACACAAGATCTAATCAGGCCATTTTATCGGCATCGCTATTTCTGCATGTTACGAGTTTTATATTTCTTCTGCTTCGCAAAGGAAAATGCATGTATGGAATCAGACACACATCAAAGCTCTGAATCTCAACTCTCCTTCATATTATCTCTACACGCACGACTCACACTTGCACACATACAGCTGAAGCACAAACATACAGTACACGACGATTATATTCTAACGCCAAGCACTATGATAGATCTTCGACACACATACACTCACTCACTACATACTACTCGTTCTGAACAAACACACACAGACACAGGAAACCTGAAAAGCCATCTTCACAAAAGACAGTTTCTTTCAGTTCCCTGCCTAAATAAAAAGTCCTTTTAGATACAAAATGAGTTACAAACTAGTAGAGTTTCCCACGCGCGCGCAAAAAAAAAGTATAAATTCAAAAAAAAGAAACCGAAGATTCAAAAAAGAGCCCATTTGCAAAAAAGAAAGAGAACAAAAGACAAAAATGAAAATGAAAAAAGAGAAAAGAAAAAAGGAGTGGGCCCAGGAGAAAGGAATAAAAAATTTTGCCTCCCTCGTTGGAAATAAAGGAGGCCACGCATAATTACAACTGACGTATCCATGCAAATTGGTAAAAATTATGGTGACCAACGATTGATTGAGATAATGTTCCTAGGCACGCAATTTACTGCGCTACCTCCTCCTCCACCCAGCCATTCAACCCATTCTCTGGAATAGCAAGCCCAAACCCGTTGCTATCGAAGCCGCCATTGCCTAGGCCAGAAAAGCTGCTCTGGTACTGGTGGCCGCGACCACGTGGCTCTCCATTGGCACCGAGGCCTTTGGGACCATCCTGCTGTCCATTCTGTTGTGCGAACACGGGCAGGCTGACAGCACGACTGTGTTGGCCACGTGCGTTGCTGGGTGCAAGCATACCGCCGATTGTTGTGGCTGCAGACGTGCCATTCTGGAAACCATTGCTAAGGTTGACGCTTGCGCTCTGATGGTGGCCTAATGAACCTTGCTGAGGGATATCAAGGGCATCGAGGCTGGCGCTGTTCGGGCTGCTGCCGAAAAGAGCTGCCTGTTGTGCAGCAAGAACCTGCTGTTGCTGCTGCTGGAGAGCGGCCACCGAGAATGGGTCCAGTTGCTGTGCCTGTTGGGCTTGAGCCTGCGCCTGCTGGCTGACCTGGTTGAGGTACATCGTGAGCGGGTTGTTGCTACCCGCATTCAGGATGGCCGAAGCCGTTGGTGCTGGGGTCGATCCGGTTGGGCTCGATCCGTTCTGGCTTGGCTGAAGACCACCACTGTTAGGTGGCGGTGAGTTTACGCCGTCAGCACGAGGTGACTGGGCTTGCTGAACTTGGCGTGGAGGGTTTCCACAACGATCCTTGCCAAAGTTGACCTTGAATCGTCGGTACTCCTCCTTACCTCGAACTGCCTCAATGGCTTTGATAGCATTGGCAATGTTGGTGAAGTTGACAAACGCACAGCTCTTCTCTCGAAGAGTGTTCACCAGTTCGATCTCGCCGTACTCGGAGAAATCTTGTCTCAGTCTCTCCTCGGTCCAGGACTCATCTAGGTTGCCTACATAGACATTTCTAGAGGCACCACCACTGACAGCCAGAGCAATGGCAGCGGGCAAGGCACCGGAATGCTTCCCCCATCCAATCTTCAATCTTCTGTTGTGAATCATTAAGCCCTGCAAATTACTTAAAGCGTAGAAAGAAGCCGCAGAAGTTGGATCAATAAAGGTGACAAAGCAGATATGCTTGTCGGGTATATATCGAATGTGATGCAAAAGTCCACCCCTGACAACGTTACAAATTTCCTCAATCGTGGTCTCCGGATGAATGTTCCCCAAATAAACAGTTCGGTTTCCTAGGTTGTTGATGCCTCCTGCCGATGTGGCAACGGCAGCAGCAGCAACTGATTGCTGAGCCAAAGCATTGGATATCAGATCTCGGTCAGCACCGTTGAGCACGTGTGCATATCCAGGAGCAATACCAAGATACTGGGCAGCATTTTGCTGCTGAGTCTTGGAGACGTACGCGCATCGATCTTTACCGTAGTACACCCGTCTGGGTGCTTGCCACTTCGGTTCCTGTGGTAATTGTGCAACAGCCTTGATAGCATTTCCGATGGACAAGAAATGGACAAAGCCAATCGCCTTCTCTCGTACGATCTTGACTGTATCGATAGGACCGAACTTGCCAAGATCCTCGCGTAGCTCCTCTTCGGTCACTTCTTCGGAAAGGTTTCCCAGATACACATTTCTCGAGGCACCCGACTGCTGCACTGCTAGGGCAACAGATGTGGGCACCTGGGAGGGCTTTCCCCATCCGACCTTGATATCTTGGCCTCGAATGGCAAGCTTCTTCAAGATGGCATCAGAATGGAAGTGCGTAGCAGAGCTGGCATCCAAGAACGAGATGAAAGCACAGTTCTTGTCTGGAAGGAGTCTAACGGACTCAATCTGCCCACTTCGAACGTGACCTAGAATCTCCTCGGCGGAGGTCTCGGGTGGAATATTTCCGAGATACACTGTTCGGCTAGTGTTGGACATCATGCCCGGAGAGACATTCACGGGCGATGAAGGTAGCTGCATCTGCAACGGGTTGTTGATGGGAGATAAAGCACCTGTTGGTGACTGAGGGCCGAAGAATTGCGGTGCTCCATAGGTTGATGGGGAGACCAGCGTCTGATAGAGCTGCTGAGGGATCTGCGAGATGGGACTGCCAATGCCCTGTTGCTGTTGTTGCTGCTGCTGCGACTGCTGTTGGCTCTGCTGGCCATTCTGTTGCTGCTGCTGCTGGAAGGTAGCAAAGTTCTGGAAGTGGGGGCTAAAGGTTCCTGGAGAACCTGGCTGGAAGGGGCTTCCGAGTAGCAATTGCGAGGGCAGCAACGGGGTGAATTGCATGTCGAATGCCGTGCCTGGAGTCGCCATCTCGGTTTGACCCTGCTGGCCTAGTGGCTGGGTGTTGATCGATGGGACGTTGGCCCGTCGAGGATGCCTATCGGCGTATCCACCCATGGGGAACTGGTTGGAGTTGAAAGCACCGTGAGAGAAACCCGTGTCGCTATTCGAAGGCTTGGAGGCGTGACCAGGAAAGCGTCCGGCTGTAGCAGCTGCAGGACCGTTTTGCTGATTAGACAGATGAGGCTCCTGCATCCCAATGAGATGAGGTGGCAGGACAAAGCTGTCCCGCGCAAGAGGTGATAGAACAGCCGTTTTGAAGGATTAGGAGTGCCCGAAGAGAGGCACAACGATTAATTACAGGAAGGAATTGAGGTGCAATTGGCTTTTGTTTTTGGATTCTGGTCGCTCGGTGTCGACAAGCTGGAGGTCGGGGAGCCGAAGAGGAAACGGAGCTCCAATGAGAGAGAGAGGAGAGGTGTTGGAGATGGGTATTGCGTCCAGAGAGACGGGCCTCACGGTAAGTCGTGAAATGTATATATGCGGTGAAGAAATGCAGACGACGTGGCCGGCTATTCGCTGTGGACAATTTTATGTTACAATTTCCACCGAGTTGCGCATGCGACCCAAGCAGCAGACCAATCCGTTTTCGAAGTAGAGCACAGAAGAAAACCCAAATCCAGGAACGACCGATTGGAGAGGAGAATCTGGAATCAAAAAATGAATTTAATTGAGAAGGTTCCCCAAAGAGACACTCGGGGGGAGGAGACGAGAGGAGGTCCTACCCTTTTTCTGCCCTTCTGGGGGTGTGAGAGCAGGGGGCACGGAGGACGAGAGGATTCGCTCGCGTGGGGCAGGAGGTAGTGTATCTTCGTCCGGAGCAGGTAGAGAGTACGACTTGTCGAAGTCAGGATCGAAGGCGGTGGAGAGAGGATAAAATAAGAGCGGCGATGTAAAAAAAAAACAAAGAAGCAGGGTAGCAGAAAAATATATATAATCTGAGGTTCAAGTAGGGCGAGCTGTCCTTATTTTCCCGCTTTTCCTGGTGGTGGGAAGAGAGGGAAGAAGAAAGAGCACAAGCCAACAAAGGAGCTGGGAAAGCAGCAGCAGAAAATCCCCAGAAAGATTAAAAAAAGGTTTCTGGTCAAAGGGCGAAAATAAAAGGGGGGGATTTTCTTTTTAAAACAGCGCTGCAAAGCTGGATTGAACGAGCGTGGGAGACTTGGGAGGAAGAAATACAAAATGAAGGAAAAGGACGGAAAAAGGCGCGCGGTGGGAGAAAGTGTGTGGTGAGTGAGGGAAAAGGGAAAAGAGCAGAAAAAAGCACAGGAATAATCAACGAGAGGAGTAGGATATTGAATACGGACGGGCCATGTTGAGAGAGAAGCGCCGCCATGGGGGAGATTCCACCTCATTTCCTGCTCGCCCGTTTGGGTAAGGCGCCTGCCAGGAGACCCGGCGGTGCTAATCCCCAAGCAGTCTAGCGGCCATCCCTTGCGTCTGGACTGTGGGTGGCGGCTGCTCAGGGTCTCTGTGGTCTCTTGTGGTCTCTTGTGGTCTCTTGTGGTCTCTTGTGGTCTCTTGGGGTCTCTTGGGGCCTCTTCTCCCCTCTCTACTGCCAGCCAAAAGGGGAACAACGGGAGGGAAGGGGATTATTTGCAGCGATTATTACGGTACAGCACCAAAAATGTCAATACCCAATAATACCAACAACCCAATAGCCAGTACCAAGCATGACAAGTGACAGTGACAGTGACAGTGACACTACCACTCAAATCAGCCTGCTCCATTTTATTCTACTGCCGTACATCATCATCCATCCACTACAATAATCCACTGCAACCCTCCCTGCGTGCCAATCAGGGGCGTTGCTGGCTGCACCTCCCGAAGGGGGAACATCACGGGCACAAGGAGCCCAGCGAAGCACCCAGCGATTCAGCGATCCAGCGATTCAGCAACAGAGCTGCGCGTGTGCGTCTTCTAGAACCACTGGAGGCGGCATCGCCTCCCTCAGGAAACAGGAACGGACCTGTAAGAAGACGATGCGTTCAATACCACGGCAGCATCAGCATCAAGCCTGGCCCTGCGTGATTCTGTACTGTACCTGACTGTCCTGTGCCATCCGCCCAAGTGGTTCGCGCCCTCGTCGCCATCCAAGACAAGAACTTGATGCCTCGATTTATGCCTCAGGAATCAACAGCATCTCGCTAACTCGGCCCTTGATGGGCGGTTAGAGAGAGAACTGCGCCACACTCTCTCGACCCGCCCAGCTCTCTCATGGGGAACGCAACCGGAGGTCGTTTGCGGAAACTTCGTCATGTATTACCACAGTACAACTCGCATTGATCGTTACCTGCTAATGTGTTTCTTCGATAATATTAGTTGGGGCAGTTTTACATTTCCTGTCCGAGATTCGAGAAGAGCTCTGTCTGCTTGCATAGAGTCATGACTCCTCCCGTAACGAACGTGCGCACGCCTAGTTAGGGTTCCATCTACCGTATCAGCGTATCTACAGGTTCAGCTCATGCTCTCAGCGATCAGCCTTCAGATACGATACCGTTGCGCCGTACGTGACATGGGCGACGCAGATAAACTTATCAGGCTATCCATCACCGATCGTACAGATACAGAAGCAGATCAGCTTCTAGAAGGACCGGCAGAAGTTTCAAAACGTGCCCCCGCATTGTCGCATATGCCTCCTGGTTGTTGTGCTCCTCTTCTGCAGCCGTGAAACCATAGGGGGGGCTGCGTTTCAGGAGCTCTCCAAGCACTCGCCAGCTGCTGAAGAGGCGTCCTGCAGATGGAGACCCGTCCCCTAGTCTCGGAGTTTTAGCCCTCTTGCTTTCTTTTGGGCCTTATCGTCCTGCACAATGCATGATGGTGCGCGTGTCCAGGCAATCTTAGCCTTTGCCGAGCAGCGTTGCACCCCTAATTTAGAACTGCTACGGCATCTAGAGATGTGCCCCGTCTAGACTGGCACTGACTGGTCACTACTGCGGCAGCTCTCTGCCGGAAGTCCAATTGGTGTTTGCCGTACAGTAATTGTCATTTTTGGGCTTTCTTTTTTTCTCTCTCTGCCGTTGAGATCTACTTGAATACACTTGCTGACCCAAACTCTCTCCGTCATCCGATTCGCCGAAGTTTGGTGTTGCGTTGCAACCGTCCAAGAAAAGTCCCTCCGAGCCCCTGACAAGGGAGGCTCCAATCGCTCCAATACAGTACAGCAGCTTCTCCAGATTCGCGCATTATATGATCACGTGAGGAATCATTCATAGAATTAGACGTCACCCCACTTCCATGCCGAAATGAATTCACTAAATTTTGATGCTTTGCGTGCCGTTTGGTAATATGCCCCCCGAGTCCTGTGCAGCATGTTGTGCAGCCGAAACGTAGCTCAGGGAGAGCTGTAGAGTAACCTACCAGCAGTACTCCGTACGCTTGAAAAGAGTGCCATGGTCGAAGAGAGACCCAGCGAGAGAAATCCAGCACGTTAGGCATTGATTTAGGATGCCCCATAAATCTCGGATGCTGTGGTAGAGACAGCAAGTGCGAACCGAGTGTTGTTTGCATATCCAACCAATAAACTGTTCCATGTCCAACCCGTCTACGTAACCTTGTCAGTAATATTCTTAGCATCGTGGAAACTTTATGCTCACGTACCTCATGTGGAGAAGCACCATGTGTTTTCGTCCGGTATATCTGGAAATTGCTCCCTTTCTAGAATGTTTCCAGCTCCACTTAGCTTTCCATGCCCTTCAGCTTGTCCACAAATCTCACTCACCCGACAGGCTTCAGAAATTTAGCAAAAGAGCGATAGTTACTAACAAAGGAAACAAGGCTGACGATGCTGGTATTCTTGGTGACTCGAATAGATCCCTCTACCCTTCTCGTATAGTATCAGCGCGAGCATCTTATCCTCGTGCAAGTGGTGTGGTGGGTTGGATTTGTCCTACATGGGGTCAGAAAGTGTATGTGCAGGGACCGAAATGAGCTTCTAAGGAGTCATTTCCCATTCGGCTGCTTCCGCGATATCGTCGCAGAAGGCGTGTGGGTTTCTATTCATTCTAGATGGGTGATCTGACCTGTTGAATCAATCACCTCCTCGTATCACAGCCGCTCGAACGGCCGAGTTGGAGTTCCAGGTCAGGGCGGGCCAGGATTATGCTCTTTAATCTAACCTGCAATTTCATTGTCAATGACGGTATCGATCGCTTGTTGAGTATCACAGCCGGGTGATCTCATAGAATGTCAGGGTTAATAAACTTCTATTGCTGCACAGCGAGTATATTCACTGCCAAGTGCCGGTGTTTTAGGCATTCTAGGCGTCAGCAGTTTGTTGGAAGTGGCGATGAAAGTAACTACGACTTCTTAGTCCAGTTCGAGCAGATATGACCCGCCCCTTAGCCTCAGCCCGGTTTGCACGAAGGGTGGGGTTCTGGTTCTGGTAACGGTGATGTACCTATTTCCTTGTGGGCTTTAATAAAAGCCCACTCGGCCGCTCCTCGTACCTTCACCGTGGGAGAATCAGTTGTTTCCCCGGAGCCCTGAGTGTCGGTCATCCTTCACCTGAGCATCCCATTGGTCCTGGTTGGTAGAGACCCTGTTAGCAATAACATCCACGTCAAATGGAGCACCGCTGATGACTCTGGCGCAGTCTACGGTACATGCGACTCGTAGACTTCAGGGGCAGACTTGCCACCGGAAACATTTTTCGTTTCCCCGTAGAGTATCATGAACATTAGGAAGCTTTTCTGAGCGAAAAGGAGCTCATCCTATGTCTTGATGATATCACTGGAGGGCGTGCTTTGACAACGTCTGTACAGTATCCAGGGCGGCGAATTGTTGCCCATTTCTTGTCACCGTAATTGGCGTATGCGGCCAAAAATTTGGCTCGAGCAGCTGTTCCTCCAAGTTTCACCGTATCTCCATCTGTAGTTTTCCGAGCCTGGAGCGGTGACCGATCCTGTTGAACAACAATTCCCTCTTTCTTCTCTTGAACCTTCTAAGACATGCTGAGCCCTTCTCTTAACCACACCTAATTTATCCCATTCTCTCTTGAAACGTTGTTGTACGCATCTGGTGCGCCCTGTGCTTTAGCACCCTTCATCGGCTCTTTCCAAACGAGTCTCCTGGATCACTACTTTCCGTAGCTGCACTAGTCATAGAAATTTAGAATTGATGTTATATGCGACTTGTATTGGCATTACCTTGTGCGTATGTAAATGCCAAAGATTTATCTTAGAGAGCCCCTATACTATCATTAACCAGTTATGCTCTAATGAATTATGAATTGGGATTACCCTTAGTGCTCTGAAGCTATCCGATCGCGTATATCTCTATCGGAGTGAACCTTATCTAACCTGTCTCTTTCAGGAAATTTCTGAGCCATTGCTATATTATTCAATGAGAATGTGTCCTAGTCAATTGAGTATTAATTTTCCTGTGACCACCCTTTAACAGTGTAGATATCAATTGGGGATGAATCTGGGCTCGATCTGGGTAGTGGTGGGGCTTCCTGGTTACCTCGGTGCCCTCACCGCTGATTGGTTTAGGCTTAGTTTCTGTCGGAACGGGTAATCAATTTACACGGGAACGACGCGTTGAGCTTATCACGAGTTGACGCGCCGAAATATGCCGTAGTGATCTCGTTGCTTGCTAGTCACTGCGGTTGCTGCCTATAATTTTTTTTTCTCTCAAAGAAAGACATTACTGACTGATTGATTGCTTCAATTGCAAGTTTTACCTAATTGCATATATCTATTGAAAAGTGTATGCTGAGGGATACATTCGATTTGTGCTCTTTCTGCAGAACATTGCTCTAGATATCAAATACAGCCTGCATATTGAGATTTGACAACTGTGGCTTCTCAGCAATTGAGGACGCTATTGCTGGGCGTCACTAGGAGCTCTTTAAGGAAATCATTCTTTACAATGGCCCCAAAGCAAGCTACGCTTGGGTTCGTGAGACCCTCTCAGACCACCCTTGGGTGGGTTGCTTCTTGCAATGGTTTTGTCTCGCGGTATTGCTTAGCATACTAATATTTCATTTCTTTATAGCAAGTTCTTCGGTGTACCAAATGGCACAAAGCCCCCTCCAAAGCAAGCTAAATTATCTTTCGCTACCAAGTCAACACCTTCGGTATCTACAGAGGAAGCGGCTGATGATGTGGAAATGAAGGACGAGCAGGAGAAAGAAGCAGAAGAAGATGTAGAAATAAAGCCAGAAATAAAGCGCGCCTCTTGTATGTCTCTATACAGATGTGCCAATCGACTAGACTGATATCCATGCAGCACCGGCCAAGAAAAGATCGCGGAGTCCCAGAAGTCCCAGTCCAGTAAGAAGTCCAAAGAAGGAGATAAAAGAAGAAGTTAGCGAGGAGGAGGATGAAGAACCAGTTCTTAAACGGCCAAGGCGTGCGGATAGAACGGAGGTTAAGACCAAGTCCAGTCCGAAATCGAAGTCAAAGTCACAATCAAAAGAGAAGGAGAAATCAGAACCGTCAACCAAGAAGGCTGCCAATAGCAAATCTGTTTCTACAGCGAAGGCCGAAGAATCAGACACTGAAGTCGCAGAAATTACTCCTGTGGAAGAAGACGCTCCTGAAGAAGATTCCGAATCCTCGTCAGATGATGAAGCGAAGCAGAAAGTCGCTGCCAAAGCGCGAGAGAAAGTCCAGACTACCTTAAAAGCTGATAAGGACCCGTACCCTGATTGGAAACCTGGAGAGCCTGTTCCTTATGCAGCACTGTGCACCACCTTTTCTTTGATTGAATTAACTACCAAGCGGCTAATCATCATGGCGCACTGCTCTCTCTTCCTCCGCCAAGTCCTTCGACTGACGCCCGATGACCTGCTTCCCACGGTCTTGTTAATGATCAACAAACTAGCAGCGGATTACGAAGGTATTGAATTGGGGATAGGTGAATCATTGATCATGAAGGCAATTGGTGAAACTACAGGACGTAGTCTACAAGTTATTAAGCAAGACCAGAAAGAAATAGGTGACCTTGGCTTGGTTGCTGTCAAAAGCAGATCTAACCAGCCAACAATGTTCAAGCCAAAGCCTCTAACAGTAAGGGGTGTCCACAAAGGCCTGATGGATGTCGCTACTGTTCAAGGGAATGGCGCTCAGGGCAGAAAAGTCGATCTCATCAAAAAAATGTTAGCCGCTGCCGACGGACATACGTCTGGGAAAGTCGATATTACAAAAGACAAGGGGGGCCCGAGTGAGGCAAAGTATCTTATTCGGTTCTTAGAAGGGAAACTGCGTTTAGGCTTGGCTGAGAAAACTGTGCTAGTATCACTTGCACAGGCAATGGTATGCCATGAAATAGAAGCTAAGGGATCTGGCAAATTGCCAACCACGGAGCAATTGGCTGAAGGAGAGTCAGTACTCAAACAAGTCTACAGGTAAGCATTAACACCCTCAATGGATGGACATAATGAATGACCTTCTCGATAGTCAGCTGCCGTCTTATAATATAATCATTCCTGCTATGTTAAAATATGGAATCCTTCATCTACAAGAGCATTGTCAACTACAGCCAGGTGTACCATTGAAGCCTATGCTGGCAAAACCGACAAAAGCTATTACAGAAGTTCTTGATCGATTTGAAGGTCAAACATTTACCTGCGAATATAAGTACGACGGCGAAAGAGCGCAAATACATTATGTGGCTAAAGACTCTCCAATTCAATACAAGGGACCAAGTGAAGCTGCAGCTAAGACCTCTTCAGGAGGCATCGCCGCTATTTTCTCTCGCAACTCAGAAGATCTTTCGAAGAAATATCCTGACATCCTTGCTAAGCTTAATACATGGGTCAAGGAAGACACGGAGAGCTTTGTACTTGATTGTGAGACAGTAGGTTGGGATATGGTAGAGAAGAAAGTTCTTCCATTTCAACAGCTTATGACACGGAAGCGGAAGGATGTCAAAGTAGAGGACGTGAAAGTTAAAGTTTGTGTTTTCGCCTTTGACATCCTATTCCTTAACGGAGAAGCAGTAGTCAAAAAAACCTTACATGAAAGACGTGAGTTACTCCGTTCATCCTTCATCCCGGTCGAAGGCGAATTTGCCTTTGCCTCGAGTATGAATGGTCAAGAGATCGATGAGATCCAGACATTCTTGGATGAGAGTGTCAAAGCATCCTGCGAGGGCTTAATGGTAAAGATGTTGGATGGAGCTGAGAGCGGATACGAGCCCAGCAAAAGAAGTAGAAATTGGCTCAAGGTATGTTAGCTATATCTTGTTTTTACTTGAATATTTCTGACATCGCCAAGATCAAAAAGGATTATCTTAGCGGAGTTGGTGACTCACTTGATCTTGTTGTATTGGGCGCTTATTACGGCCGAGGGAAGCGTACTTCTGTCTATGGAGCTTTCCTCCTTGCTTGCTATAACAGTAGCTCCGATACCTATGAAACTGTCTGCAATATTGGAACAGGTTTCTCAGAGGCCGTCCTTGAAGAGCTACATACACAACTCCAGTCGATTGTTATTGATAGGCCAAAACCATTCTACTCTCACTCGTCAGGTACTCAGCATCAGCCAGATGTTTGGTTCGAGCCCAAATATGTTTGGGAAGTAAGAACCGCTGATCTCACCTTGAGTCCTCGATACAAGGCAGGTTGTCACGAAGGTGTTGATCCAGGTGGTGACAAAGGTATCAGTCTCAGATTTCCACGGTTCATTAAAGTAAGAGACGACAAGAAGCCAGATATGGCCACAACTTCGAGACAAGTTGCAGAGATGTATAGAAAACAGGAAAGTGTTACCAAAAACAAAGGTCCTGCTGTTGACGACGATTTTGAGTATTGAGCTATTCCTCTCGATTCGAGACGACTTCCATTTAATGTTATGGAAAGTAGCGTTGGTCGGGACTTGGTGCTTCATGTATCTTACAATTATTACCATGAGTTGTATTATAAAATAACAGGGTCATGTACTTTGTTAGTAACAAATCAAAAGTGTATAAAGCATATGTTATTGGAATGAATTTGAATATTTCAAATTTGCCATCGCTATATATTTCATCTCTCTGGTTGATAGATAGTCATCCAGCCATTATTAGGCCTCCAATGGCCACAATGGCGGACTTCTTTAATCGTCTAGGAGCTTGTTCTTTCAGACATACACACTCTCTACATTCCAGGCTATTGGATGTCATACTTGGTAACCCTCTGTATTGACTTGATCGTTGGCAACGTCATTCCTAATGTGATAACTTGAAGATAGGGATATGCAGTGTCGTATATTACTCTTCATTTTATATCCTTACTATTGGCATCATCATTGCTTTTTCAATTTTGTAAGGCAGAGAAGATTAAAGCCTCTCCATTGAAAGATTTCATCTTCTTCGAGATTTTCAGGAATCTTTGCTTCAGCCATGATGTAGCGCCACATATTGCTTAATGCAGCATGTTCCTCTTGGTCTAATTCTGCTAACGATTGCTCCTAAGGCTAAAGGTGAACTACGTGCAGAATATATCATTATTCTTGGTCTTGTCTGCTTGATTATATTGTTATGGTGAAAGTCATCCATGAAAGTGGCTTCTCACCCCTTCACCGCTACTTTTTTCCTGAATGACGCATTTTTATGCAGGGTAGAACATTAGCTTCTTCTATTCTAATATGTAAACCTCATATTCATCTGAGGTCTGATCAACTTCTATATTAATAGGTTTACAGTGCTCTTTTACCTTTTCGGCCAGTTATATTTATACTCTTCCTGGTAGTCCAGTCTCAATACATCACAAGAGCTTTCTTTTTTACTTCCACTATTAACTTGATCATCATTTCGTTCTCCGGGTCTAACATCCCAGGAGCTATACGCCTTTCGTTGTCTTCGGCTCGACGATCTACCTCGTGGACATAGATCTTATAATCTGCCATCGTACTGGAGGCTCTTCCCTAGGCTACAGCGTAGGAGCCTAAATCGTCGTGATATTGTTGATGATACGGAGTTTTCTGCGTGACTGAGTGTCCGAATTAGTCCGTCTCATCGAGGCATTAGTAGCTATTGCCATCATCATCTGTTACGTGGAAATTGAGCGTGTAGTTAGCTCCGCCATCTAGAACCACAATCACCCAAGTTGGAGGAATACCTTCAGTCATATCAAGGTAGAACGCAATGCTTATGCACAGTAGCAGTTAGATGCCTTTATGCAATGTTAGGACATTCAAGCAAGAGTCTGCTATCATGTGTATCAGGAGACTATGCATTCTCTTCTCCTCGTGGCAATCTGCATGACTATATCCTTTAATACGTTTGCTTTCATCGCGAAGAATTTAGACTTAGAATAAGAGCAGCATGTTCGAGGTTAGGGTATTGAAAGTAAGGCAGATAGTAATAATGAGAACAAGAAACACTAGGAGTAAAAAAGGGCAATAGTACTGATTAGGTGGTTGAAGAAGTTTTTATAAGGAGAAAACACAGTATGCCAAGAACACAACAGTGTAGAATAGTATGAGCAATATAAACTTTAGTATTATTAAAAGGCTGAGACACGTTAAAAAAATGTTGACTTTGTAGCAAGAGTGTGGCACACTATCATGTATGACTGATATCTTCATGCTTCAATACTGGCCAACATGGTAAATTCAACATTGAAGATTGATGCATATCAAAGCAGTGAATAGTAGAATCAACGCTCTCCTTACCCCTATCCTCTAGATAAACATAACACTCTACCACTGGTGCCAAAAACAGTATACAAAATCATCTTGAAAAGTAGACATAAAAAGATGAAAGCAAAGGAGAACCTATAAACTTAAACAACAAAAGAGTTCAGGTCATATAGCTATCGCCATACAGTGCATGCTATATGCCCTACATCTCCCCTAATATCGAGAGACTACAGCGCTATTAGGATTGGCCCCTATCCCCCCTTGAAGGCAACAATTTGACCTGACCCTTATACCATAACGGCGCTTTTTGCTGCTTCTGCAGAGTATCTGCTTATTTCGGACTATAAAGGAAAGTATGTAAAGTAATGTGCAAGCCTGAAAGAAAGAAGTGTTGGTAAAAAGTGAACTTGTTGAGATAGAGAACAATATTCAGTGGGTAAAGGAGAAGTCAGACTTTCCTTTCCACTCAGTCGTTGTGGTGAGTTTCAAGGGATCGAGAAGACAAAAAGCACTTACTGTATAACATGATACTTCAGTATCTCTTCATATTATTCAAACACAAAGAGATTTCTTGTTCAACTCGCCCCACTCTTGTGACTATTTCTATAATGTTTATCGTCACGAATTCATATAACTTACCACCATCTCATATACACTCAGCATAAAGTTAACAGACGGTAAAGGAGACCAGGCCATAACTGACACAATCGCACACTTATCGCGATAGAGCCTTTGCATAACTCAGGGAGTACAAAGTAACACAACGTAAAGCAGACTTCGGACTTACCGTACCTTCAACTCACATTACTCACCGCTTTACTCCTGTAGATGGATGGTGTCCATAGCTCTGGATGTGAACCCAACATAACGCAACCCGGTCCCGATCCGGTCCCGATCCGTCCCCGCATTCAATTCTTCTCATTTGGTATTGTACCACGGCAGAGAGGAGATAAAGCGAGTCGAAAGAGGGTACCAACGTACTGGTACTGTTTCTCGTTTAAGAAGGTGGTACTTGAGTGATTTCCAGGAGCAATCAAGCAAGGCAAGAAAGCGCAGGCAAACAATCACAATAACTTCCAGTATTGCCAACCACCATCACTTTGGAACCGGGAAAAGAAGGGTAAGAGGAAGAGAGAGGATGGGAAAGAACGGTCCAGATTGCCGCAGGTAGCCGCAAGATTCCCCGAAAAGGGGAAAGAAAAGAAGATGCACCATTTGGTTACGTCATGTATAGGGAGATGAAAGGGTAAAGGAGGAGGGAAATCAAAGGAACCTTTGAGTTGGGTTGAAAGGGTGGGTTACGGGTGTACTGGACTGTACGGCGCAGTTTGCTTGCTGGCGCCCAACCAGAGCCAGAGGAAGAAAGTAAACCAACAACAATCAAGCCCAATATGTTGCAATGCGTTGCGATAATTGATGTCCTTGCCAATCAATGCTTAATTAATATGTATTGCCATGCCCTGCGGTAAATAGAGATGGAAGTACAGGCAACGTCAAGTTGCGTCAAATGAATAGACTATAGTACCAGCCAGATATTACGTGTTTTGCTAAGGAACAGGGTTCACATAAGCTCTCTGGGCTTCAGGGATTTCCCTTGCGTGATACGCCTCCAATACAAGATGCACAATCAAACTCAGGTTGTAAAGGGCAAACCTGTTGTAGGTGTTGTTAACGCGATCAAGAGAGACGTGCATGATGGAAACCAAAGCTGTGGTACCCTACTCTTACTTTGTCAGGCATTGCCATCTTTCCTGAGAAACTGTATCACATGGAAGTAATTTATACGAGTATAGAATTCCAACAGCATAAGGATTTAGATAGATAGGCCAATGGGGGTGAGATTGCCCCTTACTTCAGATTTCGCACCTGCAGGATCTCGTTGAGCTGGCCATCAATGTGACCGTTCTACAGTGATCGTAGAGTAACAAAGGGCAGCAAAGCCCATGTGGAGGCGTCGTATAGAAGCAATTCAAGGTACGTGCAGCCACACCTCATCAATGTCCAACCCGTCACGTCACCAAGGATATCCTTGAATTAGGTAGTATACCAAGGGATCTCGGGTTTCAAGGACGATGAGTGGGTATGAGAATCGGTGTGCACCTTATCTTAGATGTGAAATGTGAAATGCGACAAAGCAACCGTTCCATCCCTATTCTGAATGGTAAGGCAGCACAAAGAAAGCAAAAAAGGAAGTCTGCGTAGATAGGACAGCACAGACTTAGCAATAGGAAGTGGATTTGCAAGGAAAAAGAGAGCAGATCAGAAAAAGACTCATGTTACATTCAGAAAGGAGGATCAGAAAGTAGATTACCAAAATATACTCATCTAATACTCATCCATATTGAAAAATGCTGCATGCTTTTGAAAGGGCGAAAGGCGCAGAGGTCAAAGGCCGCCCATTCGACTCTGACTCGCCTGCCAAATTGAACCTTGCAAAGCAAGGCGTACGAAGACAATAGCAACGCCGCTCCTTTCGGAGACTTTCGGCCACATTCGGCGTTCATCTACGGAGAGAGCCACGAGGGCATGTACCATCGCCGCATTGATTGTCAAAACGCAAAACAATATAAGGTTTCTGGAGTACGCTATTTCAAAACCTATTGGATCTGGTAACTCGGGGAAGGACGACCCGGGAGCGGTAGGCTGGTAGGCTTGGATGATAACGGTAGAGATCAGTCCGTAGGGTCGTCGTGCACACACACGGCGAGAACGTGGAGGTCGAGTAAACGGTCCCCCGTATGGGCATTTCGCGGGCTATTCAGCTCCGTTTGGGGGCTAGAGCTTTGACGTGTATGAACAATAGCCATTGGCTTGCCATGTGAGATTGAAGAGATCTAAGAGTTGAAAGAAAATCAAGATTGGCAAGGGATCCAGGTGCTGAAAGATCGGGGACTTGTATTGGCGTCACCCGAGGCCCCCGAGGGTACCAGGTGCCCCCTTTCAAATGCTATTCACCATGAATCGACGAATAGCCACGGTTGTAATGCGCTGCATTCGGGGGGCTGCAGATTGGGGCGTCAAAAAGTCTCGGAGTTCCGAACCCGAGGCTTATTCCCTCTTTTGTCTTTTCTTGTTGCAGTGGGTTTTCAGACTCATGTGTCTGCTTCTCATTGGCAATAGCCCATACCCCTTCGCTACCAACAAATGCAATTCTTATCCACAAGGCCTTCCAGTGCGACTCGGAATACTACACCACAGAACAGTGACAGGATCTCAGTTCCCCCCATCTGGCCAGTAAACCCTGGTACCAATTGTCAAGAGGCAGGTGTGTACTGTTGTCTAAGTAACACAAAGGGAAGGTAGAACTGCTCCTCTGCTTGGGATGACGACTAACTGAGCTTGGATCGGGGCTAGAGAAGTAGTTTGCCGTAGAAAAAGGAGAGCTGTCATAAAAGATTAATGCAGAAGTCATATTTCTTGCATCTGCGAGGGGTGCCACGGGACCCCTCGAGCAGCGAATCTGGGACGATCACCGTTGAGTGTTGGGTGGCTGGCGGCCGTCTTTGCAGGAGGGAGATTCTACAGCAAACAACCTCCTCGGCCGTGCGCTCGTGCATTGCATCTTGCATGTACGGGAGATTGGTGACCTGGGAAGGAGCCCGGCTCCGCGTCTCGATACGCCCATCAACGGGGCGAGGGGGAATGACGGCGCGTAACCTGCAGGACGGACGACATGGGACCCATTGGCCTCTGCTCGCTGTTGTTGCGTGCCTACATACGAGTACAACGGTATAGTTCCCCGTACAGTACAGAAGTACCGTAGTACAGTCCTGCACAGTCTGGCATGCCGGGGCTCCCTTAAGGTAGAGCGGTGCGTGTGGTGTTGGAAGGATGGATCCGCGCTAATTACCCTAGGCTTTCCATGGGTTTTGCGGAGGGAGCTCGCACTGTCGTTGTTGCAGGAGCACCTCCACCAACAACACACCATCGTGGACCAAAGAAACCTGAATGCAACACCCGCTCCTTTTGTGTAGCAGACATGTGAGTAGACAAACAGCTCAATGGCATCAGCACATTTCTGTTGCCCGGTTCCTCGGGAATGTCGAGGAATAAAGCAAAACTACGCAAACGCCCAACGGCTTCGCCGGGTCCACGATGGCCTGCTCATTCCAACAAAACGGGGATGGTGATATGCTTTCTGCCGTATGTGTGAGCGTTTTCTTTCAGGTGCAGCAGTCCAGTGGGCCCGCTGCCTTCCACCAACGCTGGGAGATTTCTCGGACTGTCCAGCAAAATAACACGCAGTACCGGCAAGTATCTTCTGGCCGCACGGCCGTTTCCTCGGCGAGTTGGACTATTCTGTATACCTCTGCACCCAAGGTGGGAAATTTGACGGCCAAGTTCCCAGCAGAGTGGTTGCTGGAATCGAGTTAACGAGATGGGGAATGGGATGCACAAGGTGAGGATACGAACTTTGGTATGGTTCCAATGCAGCACGTCAGCCACTCATACGTGTCGCAGCGGCCCCAGGCGCGCCGTACCCTCTCGCAAAGACAAATTAGGTTTTGGCTATCCGTTGTGCCGGCGCGGTGGCTCCATTCGTGTGTAAATGGGTGATACGAAACGGGGTAATCGGCGGAGCAAATCCAATTTACGCGAAATTCCTATCAGAAGAGACGTTTCCCACCCTGGCGGCAGCGCCTCTTTACTTCCTTGTGGCTCTTTATTATTATTACCGTAACCGCATCGAACTCTTCTTGCTGTCTGTGGCGGAACGAAGCAGAAACCGCACTGTAAGGGACCAGCTCTCTTGATAACGTTGCCCGGGCTAATGCGGGTAAGGATAAGGAATCCTCATTTATTCCTAGCGCCTACTGGAATGGATGGGCCGCCCGTCGATCTGATGGATGATGCGCTGTGCATTTAGGCAATCAATAATGAACTGGCCACCCTTTCACCCTCCACACAGAGTCCAGGAAGGCGTGGGTGGTGGTGTGCTGGGCGGTCCTGGTGCCTCGATAGGCGAAGATGCTGAAGAAAAGCTGACTGCAGCTCATTTTCACTAATGAATTAATTAATTAACCATCCAGGCCATCGTAAAATGGAGGCGCAGAACCACAGAAACTGCATCGACCCGAGCTGCAGCTGGAGAGGGTGGTGGTGGGCCGTCAATGATGGGAACCGTCTTTGGTACACGATCGCAGCCAACAGTCCTCAAGCAACTATCCCCAGGTGGATGGACGAGCCGCCCCGCCAGTCGTAGAAAAAGAAAAAGGAAGTGTGATCCAACAATGCTTCTGTTTCATAACCTGCATAATCAACGCCTCGTATCCAAACTAACCCCAATATCAAGATGCAAGCCAGAGACGTCCAAGGCCAGACGAAAGACCTCCCAAAGCAGGTGGGCGAGCCCGGAGCTGGATGGTCATGACCGTTACATGATCACCGTGCAACGAATGGGCACAAATGACACCCAGCCAGGATCTGCAGCAGCGTGCTGTGGCGCTCCGTGATGCTACACCGTCGCGCACGGCCAAGCAACTCCTCCCGAGTCTGTGTAGCATGCAAGGACCAACTGAGCCCTCCCTCTCTTTGTACCCGTCCGTATGAACCTCCATACAGACGAAGCGTGACCACAGCTCACTGCGTTGCAGAGCCAGGCAGGCACAATCGTAGCGAATCGATGTGGTCCACAAAGTATCTACATATGCATTGAACAAAGCTAGCAGCTGTATAATCTTCAGCGCTTCCTAGACCTTGGAATCCCACGGGGGAAAGTCGGCGCCGTCCACCATTGGTGTCTCAGTTGCACTCCCTCCTTCTCGTACACTTGTTCCTGTCAAGAATGGCACAGGTGATTCATGCCTTGGAAAGGGAAGGAGACAACCAGCTCGACCCCGGATCCTGCTCGCTTCTGGTGGGCACTGACCTGGGCCAGCATCGGCACTTACAATCCATCAAGCTGCTGGAACAACCTCATTTCGTCTCTCATATTAATAGATCGCTGCTCATGTTCATCGTGTTTCCCAATTCGGTGTCGGATTGACTCATTTCGCCCACCAG
The DNA here is from genome assembly GCA_021399445.1 of Xylogone sp. PMI_703. Classification (NCBI taxonomy): domain Eukaryota; kingdom Fungi; phylum Ascomycota; class Leotiomycetes; genus Xylogone; species Xylogone sp. PMI_703. The sequence continues at coordinate 433,914 of JAJTUQ010000007.1, read as the reverse complement.
CCTCGCTGAGGCAAGAAAATCCTGACAAGGAGCAACGGGACTCCCGAGTTATCGGATTGGAGGGGTATCGTACCGTATGATTCTTGTACGGAAAAGTCAGTACTGTGCTGTAACATTGAACCGATCTACAGCGCATGGAGAGCAGGGCACGTTCTCCAATAGCTATGGGAATAGCCCGAGATGTCGCTGCAGTGCGATATTTCCGCATTGAATGGGGGAGCTGGGAGCTTCCTGATAATTAATTAGCCAGGAGTGTGAGGCTTTCTTTTTCCGTACGCGTTGGAGTTTCATAGTTCGATAGCTCTAAAGGTACCGGATTGCGGGTTCAAAGGCCGCTGGTATGGCGATCGATGGCAACGATTAAACTCCATATTATTGAGTTGAGGTGTTGCGGAGAGCAAAACAGCGAGAAAAGGAACGACATGACTCAATACCCCGTAAACCAACAATAGGCCGTTAGAGCACGATCGATATGCGTCGTAGCCCAGGACCCGGTGGGCGTGCTGTAGCTTAGGATTGATACTTGCCGCTTGTTGCTCGCTGCTCGACCCAGCCAATGTACGACGGTTCTCCCTGGGCAGCGCCTGTGATGCGGGAAGAACGATGGGGGAACGATGGTGACTGTCTGGAGCGAGGGCATTCCCAAGATGAGCCTCGTGCGTTGAGCTCCCTGGCGCAAATCCGGCTACCGCGCCACAAGCGCACAGCCCGAATGGCTTAGCTGGCGCATGGGCCCGCTCCGGATGTCAGGAGCGCAGTTACGCGGCGCAGAGGGGCCACAACGGCTTCCCCTATCCTACTGCCGCCAGCTCTGTGCGGTGGCATCGCCAGGGAAGCCAGTGCCAGGCAATAAAATACGGTACCGTGCATTACAGCGTAGTGCGGTAACAGTCCTGTGGGCAATTATCGCAGAGCTTTGCCCCTGGTGCATCTGGGGTCTAGGCCTGTGTTCGTTCACGCTACACGTAGCCATGCTCTCCGATACTACATTCCGCATGTATCTGGCTTTTCGTACGTTCCATAGACGGCTGATCACGGCATCTCCATCCGTGAGCCATCCAGGAGGACAGCGAAACCCTATTTCGTTGGAGGACGGGACCGGATTTGTAAGCTGGCGGTGTACTGTACATTTGTTGGAGCGGACGTGGATTGCCTATTTCGTACGTGCCCGGTGATTGTGTTGTAAATCCAACTGCATTTCCTGATGGAGGCCGGGACTGATCTATCCTATCGTGAATGCAGCATGCAAAATTAACCTTTTGTTCTAGTTTTTGAGTGCATACAATCGGATTCAAATAACAAGAGAAAGGTGGATAGCTGGGAGGCCGCTCCTGGCATGAAGAACCATCCCCACGTTTCTCCACGTTGCGGGATCCCGTGGTCGAGGGCAATCTGTGGTACAACAACATTTATGGAACTAAGGAATAAACGTGTATATTCTCGACTTATCGTTTAACGATGACGAATGCAGGAAGGCATCCGAGTTCGGGATGCAACTCTGGCTGGTGGAGCCTGGCCATAGCGAGCCGGGCCATAGCGAGCCGAACGGGAATAATACTGTATGGTGCAGTCGAGTACGGTGGTACAATAAAACCCGTAACCACGCTGTACCTTTTGCTCAGAAGGCTAGCCCGGGTCTGGGTGTAGAGAAAAATAGTAATTCAACATAAGCTCCGCTCCGGCTTAGTGATAAACCGAGGCCCTCTTTCCTAATATTAACTTGCGAATCCAGATACGTAATTGGCAAGAGATCGTGCCACGGCCATCACCCCGCCTGCCACATAGGCGTCGAGGCATGTGTGAGTTGTGGGCTCCTGCTCGGTCGAGTATGCCAAAGAGGATCATTGTGCATCCAGGCCCTCCGTGAGATTCTTCCGCCTGGATGGATAGGCAGTCGTACCAACCATCGTTAGAGCGACGTGCATTGGGGATGTGGAGCCGTCTTCCGTTAATACCAACCAGACCTGCATGCAGATATTTCTTCTGTTTGCTCAGTGATACCAGAATCAGATGTATTGGGACGAAGTGGGGGCCCTTTCTCTATTGTTGCTGAGCTGGGAGACCACGGCAGCAAAGGGATGGTGGTACTGCACCGGGCGAGCCTTGCGTCCGGCAGTGAAGCAAGTAGAGACAACAGCATTCATTGATGGGCCCAGAAATTGATTGAATTTCTGTTGTGACAGTGGTTATGCGCGGACTGCGCGCTCGCCGCCATTCGCCCAGGGCTGCCAGTGCCGTGCCCTGATCTTGACCCCTTTGGCAGTAGAGGCAGCGGAGGCGCTTGGCTGTCTGCGAGCAATACAGTAGCACGAGTAGCGCCCCGCAGCCCGCGGTTCCACAAGCTTCTGCAGGCCTTTCTCACCTTGGTCCGTTCTCCTTCTCGATCCTGGTCCTCCGGGGGTTTCGCTCCAAAGGAGAGTCAAGAGCTACTGGGCCTTGGGTGAGAGCTGGTCACGTGACTAGAAGCTTATGCGGGTATCCGCGAGAAGCTGGTGTCAAGGCGCTGGGTGGGCGAATAGGAAGAGGAAGCGGATTTAAACAATGGCCCTGGCGTTGACATCGAGATGGCCCGTTGGCCGTATTAATAATTGCTCCTCGAGGCTGTCGCGCTGTTTGGGCGTTGACCCACAAGGCGTACTCTTAACATCCGGTGCACATGGCGTTTAGCCTATGAGTATCAATCTGCGACCAAGCGCAGCATCTTTAGCCGAAATCCGATACCTCCGTTAGACGAACGAACGCCCTGGGTCAAGACGGGGTTGAGCTGGGCCGAGCTCGACAGGATCGAGAGATTGTGCTTGTGAAGCATAGAGATCTCTTCTTATGGGAGAGATGCGAAAGTTGACAAGAACCGGCTCGAAGGAACAACTCTGTAGAAGCAGCTTTTTCTCCTGCTTCCTCGCTTTCTCCCTTCCCTCACTTCCCTCACTTTCCTTACTTCCCCATTGCCGTTTTCTCTCCTCTCCTCTTTTCTCCTCATTCCCCTCTCTGCTCTCTTCTCCGACTCATAATGATCCCCAACTCTGTAACTCGCTGCTCACCTGCTTACCAATCTGGCAATGCCCATCCATCTACCCTGCTCTGGACTCATCAAAATATGGAACGTTGTAGCGATGAATAGGCAGATCCAGAAATTGGGGAATTAAGTTGAAATGCATTTCGGTGGATCAATTTTTCTCATTGGCCTGAATCCGCCTTTCGCCATTCAGCTCCTTTTCCGACGGGTGACCCGACAGTCTGGTACGGTGTAAAGAAGTGAGGCAGCCAACACTCGAGTCCACTCACACTCGCAGCGGTTCCCAGCGAGATCCGCTTGGGCTGTCAATGGCAAAATGGCTGCCCACACGTAGGCTGGCTCTCCTTGCTTAACATCCCACAATAGAGTGCTTGATAGCGTCGTATTGCGTTCCGGAACAGGAAGCCCTATAATCCTGGAATATTTCCAACGTTCTCATAGCTGTGCAGGGAGATAACATAACATACTTCGGTACTGCTCCGGAGGCACGCTTTCCATTCTACCTAAAATCTCTTATTTCAAGCCCTCCTGCCCAGTATATCTACCAGATTTTCTCTCTTATTCAAGATCTTGTGGTGTTTGCCCTAAGTCGGAAGCCTCCTCACCACAAACACGCTGGGGTCTAAACTTCGATCGTCATCGTGAAGAGAAACACAATCTTCTGCCTAGATCGTTAAGCATAGCTTCGGGAGATCTCCTTCTTCCGAGAAATATCATATCCAATGGCGAATCAAATGAAAATCGACGCTATCCTAAATCATAGGACTGAGAAGGTCGGAATGAATATTACAGACGACGCTTGCAACATGAACATTTCCATGGTACTGAATCCTGATGCTAAAGGATTCTCTCGGGAAAGCTTAGACTATACCACACCGCAACACCCATCTCGGTATAGAGAATTACCACCTATTCGAGTGTATCTTGGGCAGGACTACTCAATAACAGCCGACATTCCACCTCAATATCACGTGTATTCTGATATTGAATCTTCTCCAAACGAAAGTCAAGACAGCTATTGTTACGGAGCTAGGTCGCAGTCACCAGTAGACTGGGGTCAGCTATTCTATCCGACAGGCCAACGCAGGTATTCATCCACCGATGGTCACAGCCATTCCGTCCGGTATGACTACCCGGAGTCAGCATCCTCAGAAGAGAACATCCCCCACTCTAATAAAGCTTACACCACCGAAGAAGTTGACTTCATCAGATATTTGAAGGATGACCGGGGGATGAAGTGGGACGATATCTTGTACTACTTCTGTAGGCAGTTCCCGCACCGAAATGTGCACCAACGACTTACGAATCAGTGTCTGTCGGCTCGCTATTATCGGGACAATAAGACACCTCGTCTTCACGAAAATGGTCGACCAGTACTGGACAACAATGGAAAGCCAATATTCGATGAACTCAAAGTCCGGCAACGGAGCTGCCCAGGTTCCGAGGGAATCCCTTTCCGCCTCTGCGAGAGGGATCCCGAACGAGTACTCACTTATTCATGGGTGCAAGAAGAAGATAAAATGATTGCAAAGAGAATTTTGGAAACTAGGAGACTCCAGAAGAATAAGTGAGTGGTTGACTGTGATATAATTTTCCTCTCCTGACCTAAGGTTTAGGAACCCGCCTCATTGAGTCAGAAGGTACCAGGTAACTTTGGTAAGATTGATTGACCTCAAGGAAGGTAAAGAGGCAACTTTGTAGCTGTAGCTATCGGTGGCATGATGGGGATACGGCGTCTTGGTGGGAAGTGTGGCCTAGAGACTACGGCTTATGGTCTCGAAGTTTGGGGCGTTAAAATTCTAGTTTTATAGAGGGGTGTCCACATGTACACAGACGTTGACTCACGTCATATTTTGGTGTCGGATACACAGTTCTGTTCATTTATTACGGCGGAGGCTTTTTGCTATTAATTTCACGGCGTCGCGTCTGGTTTTGTCAATCTGGCAACATGAATCTAGTACAATAGTCAATTTTTCGAAGCTTCAAATGAAGATATGAATGATCATCATATTTAATGAGTCAACAAGGGTGTACAAACCTCATGATATTAAAGATCATCTAAGTTGAGACCGGTTTTCGCAGCTTTCGCCCTGGGTTGCCATGACCAAGGATGCGCTTGCCTTGAAATCTCCGTATCCTCATCACTAAATACTGCATCATCTATATCGTACTCTTCCAAATCAGACGCATTGTGTGTACGATAACGGTATGGATCAATATCGTATTCATCATCGGAGGCTACCTCTTCATCCGGATAGTCTGCGGTATAATGATTTTCAGCTAGAGTTTGTTAGTTGTATTCTATAAGAATCATGCACAGTCACAAACCGTTCTCATCCTCATCCTCATCGTCTTCTTCCTCCTCACTATCTGAACCATCAATATAGAACTCATCAATATCCGGTTGCGAATCTAGTATCAAAAGACCAATATTTTGGGGACCATCTTTTGACTCCAATACATCTGCAGGAACTCGATAATACGTATCAATGATATACTCGGTGTCTTCGTCATCCTCTAGCTCCTCATAGGCGTCCATTGGTTCTTCCATGGGGTGATTCTCTTCATTCACCTCTTCGGGGTGCCTTTCTTTATATCTTAGAGCGGGCTTTCGAGGTTTAAACCTAGTTGAGTGCGGTTTTCGAGGTGAAGGAGCCTCTTCTGGCGTCTTTTGTCCTGATACAGCGATATCTGCACCGATCGACTGAAGCGTATAAGCTTGCATCTCTTGGACCAATCGTTCAAGGTCGGCATCTGATCGATTTATGAAGCTGGAGGGAAGTCGCGGTTTCGGTGCTGGAGAGGCAGTTTGAGAGTTGAGCGGAGTCACAGATCTCCTTGCTGCTAGACCTGGCTTCTTTTGAGGCCGCACCTGGTTTTCCTGACCGTCATCCTTGGGAGGTTCAACCTGAATTGATACAGCATTGTAATCCACATTCTGATCAGCCTTTGGCGATTCATCCAAATGCTTTAGTTTCTGTCTCGGGGTCCTTTCGACAAATACAGTAGGTTGTGAGCTTGCCGCACGCTTGCGAATGCCCGAAGGTTTTATGTCTGAGGATGCGGAATTTCGAGAGATGTGGAAGCGGCGTAGTTGCGCAAGTTGTTCTGGTGTCCGCTCCCGGCTCTCAATCTCCGCTGCAGGTTGCAAAGCAGGCGTGGCTGATCTTTTGAGTGGCTTGATAGGTCGAGCATCTTCGGGAGCAACATTTGGATCGACCGTGCCCTTCTCTGTCTGCGGAAGTGCTTGTCGAGAAAATACAAAGTCTACTTCTCGTCGTTGTCGTTTCCCACTGGTTTCATGTACACCTATATTTGTAAGATGAGGATCAAGTAGCAAGTTCTACAATGGATTTCTTACGTAGGAAATCGACTGGCTCATCTGTAGCCTTCCGCTTGACGTGAATTGCGACTGGTGGAAGAGACATTATCCCAGATGTGACGAAGACCGAATTGTAAGGGGAATTATATCGGGAATAGATTTGCAGGAGCTAGACGAGATGCGTATGCCTGTCTGCTGCCAATGGTTGTGGTGAGGGAAGGTAGAATGCAAAATAGGTTCATATCAACAAAAAATGATGGAAGTTGCATCGATGTCATTCCCAACAGCCCCACAATCGAGGCGCTAAGGCACAACCCCGCTAGAGCTTAAAAGATGCCCGCTCCGCACGTGAAAGAAGAACCATGACATAATTAGGATCTATTAGGAGGTGGAACGAACGAGGTGATTTGTTACGGTATCAAAAGCAAAAGTATGCGACAGATTCCATTGTCGTACAAGAGTTAAACTGATGGTATTGAGCCACAGTGTGGCTATCGTTTCAACACTCCGCTTGTGCAAATCTTGTAAGCTTGGGTAGCAGTGCTTGTGGCGCACCTACCTTCCTGCGCGATTTGTTGTAAGAATAGTGACGCGCCTGGCTCACTCTGCTCATGCTTCCCCGCTTGGAAAGAACAATTTGCGATATCTTATAGGAGCAGTATTTTCATATGAATCCACTATATATGTGCTGGCAAACCTCAAATGTACCTCTGGTTCTACTTTTCCGTTGTTCCTTCCTTTATCTATGCTGAGACTCTTTGTCATTTCGTGATCAGGAGCTTTGCCTCCGGCCTATCTTGAGTGTCGTCACTGCCACTGAGCGGCCCTGTCCAGCCCGTAGTTCACTGCTCTCCACTTCCCACAATTGCAGGCTACCCATTGACCTCTCGATTTCTTTCTCATCTTCCGAGGTCTTTCTAACCTATTCTATTCCGTTTGCCATTTTATCGACGGTGAAGACCATATTCAACTGTCTGATATTCTCAGGCGATCAACAGTGAGTCGCCTTCTTTTGTTGGGCCGGCATCCATACTATGCACGCAGAGGAATCATACGATTACCCTGGTTTCCGCTCCGATCTACAATCAGCCTAGATTCGGATGCATTCACTAGAGCTCATTGAATGATATACTGATGCCACTAGATAATTCTACTAACAGCAGCGTGAAGGTTGATTCTCAACGTGTCCTGCATAGCGTCTCTGCTCGCCTCTGTGCCCGACTGAATGACCACCGAGAAATCCATCCAGCACCAAGAAGTTTTTACAGTTCAACCTAATTCTTACTGCTGACATCGCACCTCATCCATTTCCATCAAGATCTAGGCAAAATGGCTTCCACAACTGCATCCAAAATTGTCAAGTTCTCACAGGCAGGAATAAACCCTCCAGTATATGTAGTCGGTTCCTTCTCCACACCGCCATGGGATCCACAAGAGATGAATGCTATACAGAATGAAAGTGGAGAGTATGAATTCACAAAGGAGCTCCAGGTAGAGGAAGGAAAGGAATATCAGTACAAATTCCGTATAGGAAATGGTGACTGGTGGGTTGTGGACGAAAACGCTACTACTGGTATGGATTTTCCCTTTAAGCCACGTCAAGCAAGACCATCAAAAGAGGACACAGCACCTATTGATAATACTTCTCCTATTCATGATAAATGTTTAAGAAAAGGACTATCAAATATCTACTGACAAATTCTCTACTGACAGTAACTGACGAATCGGGAAATCGCAACAACTGTTTTTCTGTTCCCATCGGCGAGCAACACAGCACAAGTCAGGACTTATCCGACCAGGTAGCAGATGCAGCTGAAAGAAGCTCCGTACCTGTCACCGTACTAGAGAAAACGGATGATGAACCAAAACATGGAGATGACTTTGGATCTGAAGCTACGGCTGCACGGAAACTAGCGCATGAAAAGAGGGCTGCAGACGCAGATCCCGACTTTGTTGTTGTTAAAGAAGAGGATAGCACTTCAAACGACTGGACAGTTGCTGCAGAGGTTGCAGATTCTGCTGCGTTGCTTGACAAAGGAGTAGCTACGCCAACTGTCCCAGATGAATTGGCTGGAAAGATTGGTTTGAGGAGACTCTCAAACACACCAATTGAAGATGTTGCAAGAGTTGCCGCTGAGGTTGCTCAGACTGCTGCTTCGCTGGACGCGGATAATGAGGATGACTCAGATGTCAAGGTATAAACTCTCCTTTTCTACCGTACACACTTGTGTACTCAAACGGCAACTAATTTCATGCTAGCAAGAGGCCCAACATGCAGTGCATCCCTCCATTCCTGAGGGCGAGGAGATAAGTTCCGGATATGAAACTCCTGCACAAGATCGAGTTCCCTTGTTCTCCCATGAGTGCTGTTCTCTACCATCCGATGATGAGCCTGAGGAACACGACCGAGCTCCACATATTGAGATCCACAATGAAGGTGACAATGGACCTATTGATGTGCATGACCCCACGCTTGAGGAGTTCCCGTGTGATCGAGATCTAGTTCTTGAGAAGGTCAGAACTATCGAGAGCAGCCTGGGTGCTGACCGTACATCATTTGATGGCACTCCATCCTCGCCGGTGATGGGACTCGATCTCAAAAAAGAACGGCTTGATCTATCACCCGCTCCTTCATCTGTATTGAGGACTCCAGAGATATCTCCTTCTCTGGATTCAATAGTTGAAGAAGGAGAAAAGGAAGAGCTACCATCACCACTAGACGGCAGTTTTGATGAAATAAAAGATACGGTATATATTGACGAAGAGCAAGATGACAAGCAGCAAGCTCCAACATCGAATCAAGGCAACTCGGAGGAACACTTATCACCACAACCTCTCCGGAGTGTGGATGGAGTAGACGAGCCCCCAGTTTCAAGCGAAGAATCAGCAGCTGACCAGAACAGAAGGGATCTCGCAGGAGACAAAGATACCACATCAGGGCCTGAGAGTATCGTCTCCCAAGAAGAAACAAAACCAAGCAACATGGAAAAGAAAATGGAAGACACATTGGCCTGGAATTCAGTTGCTGCTGAATCCACAGCCATTGCAGGAGAAAATGATAACGCGCAGCTAAAATCTCGCAGTCACCAGAGTACATCCGCCCACTCATTCTCGTCATCCTCGTCGTCACCCCAACGGTCTGGAAAGCACGAATCGCACAGTGCCATCAAAGAAGTCTGCGGACTGGCCTGGGTGGATTGGCTGGGAGGCATTGCCATGAAGCTGTGCGGCAGCAAACAACACACGTAAGGAACACATAATTATCTCTTCATTGCTTGGCTGGTGGTTGTCTCGACACGACCGGCATTCTCATGCTAGCAGTTTTTCCTATCACTTCTATATGTCGAAAGAGTCTCAAGAGCAATACTAACCGCACATGTTCACGGTGACAGATTCCTTGTGGTCTCGGCGATCACGTTGGTCACACTGGGCTCTGCAGCATACATCTCTGCTTGGCCGTTTGGGCAGCCCTGGATCTTCAAACAGCTGGGGAACGCCTGACACACGTCTGCTCCGGGTTGCAGGTACTTGATGCAGTCGAGTTGGGGTCGGAGCTCAGGTTGCGTGGGATATTGCGAGACACATACAGACATGATCCCTGTATTAATAGCATAACCTATGTAACGATTTGAGATTAGTTCAGTAGCTTTTCACCGGAGCTGGGGAGGGAGTTAATAAGAATATGCGATGTTTTTTTCCTGTTTCCTTCATGAATGGATGAATAAAGAAAGAAGAAAATAGGTTTACGCAGTAAGGGTCCCTCCAATACTCAGGGTCCATGTGACGCACGTTTAGGCTGGGTAGGGTGTCAGACCCCGCCGGGGTTCTCTGCGGTGGTGTTGGCGCCAGAAAAATAGGGTAGCATGTGCCAGAAGGGTGTGATAAAGAGGAGCGTAAAATAGTTGGACCAATGAGATGGCCGCGTACCACCACGCTGACGAAATGGAAAGCAGATGGGTAAAGGGCCCCTTTCTTTACAGTACACAGTATCAGATAATGTTCTTATCAGTCCTAGAGGATGTACTCTGTACGTACAGGTGCAGCGCGTGTAGCAGTGCATTATTGTAAAGGAACGATAATTGTTTACATGCCTGAGTTGAATACCTTCGGCTACGGAAACTCCATAGATAATTCACGGACACGGATGATTAAGAATGCGTCCGTCTGATAAAGTGGAGGCCGAAAAGAAAAGAAAAGGAGAAAAGAAAATTAGCTGGAATACGACAAAGTTATTGTCGTACTGTGTTATTATTGGGTGTTGCTTTTCTTAACAGTAATACTGTACGAAAGGAGATGTTTTGCTGTAACGGTCTTACTTACGGGAGGGTAAGCAGAGACGGCGACGGGCGAACGGATTACGGAGTCTGATACGCCGTTGAGGTGTACAGTGGGAGTGGTAGCCCTAATTATCATTATTCTGCCTTGGTGGATGCACTTCATCTAATATTGGTTTTGGTTTTGGTTTTGCCTTGCTCTGCTGAGATAAGGAGACAGCATTACTATGTTACGCAGCACGCACAGCCCTGGAGCTGAAAGGCATGATGCATGTTTCGTATATACGTAAAAATCAAGTATGGGCGTTGTGCATATCTGTGTTCTCAGGGAAACGGACGGCTGAGGAATCGCCGTCGCCGTGGAGGTTACGCAATGTTGCGCATAGGTAATTGTGTAGGATACGGATCAGTAAGCTTGAGTTAGAAAGTCAGTAAGGTGGTTATTATTGAGAGCAATACGGAGAAGCGCAATAATTAGATGCGGCGACTTCATCTTTCCACTCTCTTATTAGCCACGCCGACACGGCCACTTTTATCGGTGTCTGCTGTAATGACGCGTAAGGTACGCCACTCCTTTTGTGTCATACAGTATGGGCTAATTCGTGTCAAGAGATGTACCTCCGTAGGCTGTGTGACATGGTATTTTCATTATTGGATCATGGATCAGCTGCTTGGTACTGTATCATAGCATCATGGTATGTGGCTGTGGCTTGGACTTTTCTTTGGCCAGCAAGTCCATTGGCAGGCTAAACTCCAACCGTGCCAAAACTACATTATTCGTACACTTACCCCATACCAGCCAAGCCGCTCGGGGAGAACCTTGGTAGAAAAGTGTCAGACCAATGTCGTGGAGAGTGGATACTCTTAAAGAGAAAACAAGAAAGCTGCTGTTCATCATCATCGGTGCTGCGGCCGTTGATGCGCAAGCCTCTAGAAAGTCCTTGGAATGTCATTTGAGTGGATTGTGGGGATGGGCACTTGGCTTGGAGGTGGATTGTCCCGGCCAACCCAATCTGTGGTTGTTTGTTGCAGCAACCAAACAGCAAGCGAGCCCCTGACCCTCCGACCCTATTTTACGGGCAGCCGCACCAGGTAGTGTTTGGCGGAGACCGCGCTGGCTTGGTGTTTCCCTAGGTTGCTGCTATTTTTCGGGGTCTTGGAACAGGTTTCCCCTTTTACCCGCAGGATGCTGTGAACAAGATTGGTGATGGTTTTCTTATTTGGTGGCTCAATGTTTGATGTTCTTTTTTTGTGCGGGACTGTCATCCTGTGGTAGTGCAGGGAAATGCATCTAAAGCAAGCAAGTAAAGACAGATAATCTCCAGAGAAACAACCCCCGTGCTGTCTTAGTTAGTATAGTGCTTGCCGTCGAGATTTGATCGCGACCTAGATCGACGAGTACGCGCTCCGCCCTTGTCCCAGATAGATCTTGGCTCTACGCTAGCTGCGGCGGGCCTGGCGGGGGCAGTGAAGCTGCACCCTTTTTTGCATCGCTTCCACCATGCGGAATTGCCTTCGCCCGAATGCGTCCAAGCCTTCGAAAGGCGTCGTACTCGTCCTCCTTGGTCGGCGTTGTGGAGGGGCTGTTCCCCCGAGATGAGTTACGAGTGCGAGTGCGAGTGTGCATGCGCGACTGTGCCAGAGTGCACTAGCTGTACGCCTTCGCATCTCTCTCTGTGATCAAAAACCATTGGGAAGAAGCAACACCAAAGTTCCAGAGAAAAAGAGAATAAAAGAGAAAACAAAAGCAACGAGAGACCAAATACTTACCTTCATTCTTTCGCGACAGACTGGATTATCATCTTGGCGTGTGAAAACTCACCTGCCAAGCAGCACTCTTCCATCTTCACGCCTCTAGCTCTGCTTGGGTTTTGCTGGTTGCTCAACCCCATCTTCTGAATTCGCTCCATCCCTCTCGATCATCCGCTAGACAGATGGGTGGGTAGGGACAGAGCGCAGCATTCAACCCTTTTTCCACTCTCCCTCCAACCCTCTCCTGTGACCAACACAACCAACCAATTATACACCGGGGTAATTCACGATGCTGCAATAGATCAAGCCTCACCGTTACCATCTGTTGCCAACCGCAGCAGTTCGTCGCTCCCTAGCTTTCTCTTCTTTCGCTCCTTTTATAGACCACACTCCAATTTGATCCAGCTCTTGATGTGCCAGTCTAAACTCAAACTCGGCACCTTTATTCCTTTTTAATAACAACCCAAACACAACACCTACAGCAGGAGACATAAGAACGGAGACGTCTTAACTAACGACGATGCGCGACTACGAGCCCCTTCCGCGGAGTTCGGTCGATACCGACTTCGACGAGGAGGTCGCCCTCAAGGAGCTCAGGTACCTGCAGCGACCACGCCGACATTGCTGCTTCTCTATTTCCACCCTCATTCGAAAAGGTCGCCGTGTCTTCCGACCACTATACCTTCTCATCACCTTAATTCTTTTCCTGTTCGTGCAGGTCACGTTCAATGCTTCCTACGTATCACCACCTCCTTTCGACATACCTTCCAACGAGACCGTCTACATAGCCGCAAACATCGTCAATGGAGACCTCATATCGGGCGCATGGGGAAAGAGTCTTGCAGGTTTGGTCGACTTGATAGGAAAGGATAGAGTATTCGTTAGTATATATGGTGGCCCCAAATCAGCCCTGCTGGAGTTGGAGGACATGTTGGATTGCGAGTACAGCATCGTCCCCGAAGAAGACTACCCCATTGAGGTCGACCACCTCCCACGCATCACCCTACCTACCACCAGTGAGCAGAAGATCAAGCGCATAGCTTACCTCGCCTCTGTCCGCAACCGAGCACTTGCACCTCTTGACGCTTTGAACCGGCGCTTCGATAAACTGCTCTTCCTCAATGATGTTATCTTTTCTCCACAAGATGCCACGAGATTGCTCTGGGGGACGAATGTTATCGACGGTAAGGCAGAGTACCGATCTGTCTGCGCCACGGACTTTGCAACCAGCTGGAAATACTATGATACCTTTGCGACAAGAGATCTCCAGGGATACAGTATTGGTCTTCCTATCTTCCCTTGGTTTGCGAATGAAGGCAGTGCCCAGAGCCGTAATGATGTGCTTGCGGAGAAGGATGCCGTAAGGGTCAAGAGCTGTTGGGGTGGAATGGTTGCGTTTGATGCCAGATATTTCCAGCCAGAGGACCCCAGCGCAAAAGCCGTATTGGCACCTCCAAGGTCAGTGCCGAGGTTGCAGGAGAAGAATCATTATTGGGATCAATATGAGGAACCGGCCAAGCTCCCTCTTCGTTTCCGAGCGGAGCCTGACCCATTCTATGATTCTTCTGAATGCTGCCTCATCCATGCTGACATCAGCTCTCTCCCGGAATTCACATCTTCTCGACCCTCGAGCTCCCGGGATTTGGGAATATTCATGAATCCATACGTTCGAGTGACTTATGACTCGCAAACGCATTCTTATCTCTGGATAGCAAAGCGTTTCGAACGGTTATTTGCATTGCCACAAGCCATCATCAACAAAATCGTACACCTGCCTGTGTACAACGCTCGTAGGACAGAGGAAGCAGGCGATGTCATCAGCGACCGTATCTGGATTCCCTACAATACCAGCAATCCCTCCAAAGAATTCAGTTCCGAGCGTGGTGCCCCAGATCTCACTCCAGAGGACTGGAACAACTTAGGACGGTATGAGAATGTCCAGCGGATATCAAGGAGAGGCGGCTTCTGTGCTGTCAGACAACTCCTTGTTTATAAGCCAGGACCGTTGGAGGAAGGCGAGAGGAACTGGGAGAACCTTCGGCGAGAGATGCCACCACTTGAAAACCAACTGAAGGACCAGCGATGATGATTTCCTCAATGGTGAAATTCATATCCACTACAGTCGATTGACAGCATACCATTTCTCAGGGAGAAGATGACGATCCTTCTAGTTCGATAAAAGTTGTAATCATGGCCAGACGACGGTTGGAGTTAGGCGTTCCGGAAGAGCTCCGTTCCTCTTTTGTATTTCTTTTCATTTGTATCATATATATCCATTCGCTCTTCCCATCGCATGACAGGCATGGTGGACTCGACCCGGGCATATTTTCTCCTTTCCTTATAGATAGAATAGCATGTATGACGTCCGCCGTTTCAGGGACATAGATATGATACCATGGGAGAGAGCAGGTATGCTCTCTAGCCCTTGCTAATTGACGCTTTCCTCGTCGTAAAGATGTTCGACTTGATGTGATGCTGCAGTGCCTTGGTAATGTGTTCTCCATGATTGGTCCATCTGGATCAGCCAAAAGGATACCTATGCAGGGGGACTATGATTGCCATATAGGGAAAATATAAAAAGCAATCCACAGAACTACTCTTAAGACATTCCAGAAAGACCAAAGCCAACCCCTGTCGAGGAAAACATAGGGGAGTGGATTCGTTTATCTCCGCCGGAGATTTATAATCATGAGCAATTTTGCTCCGGCAAACAAGAGATGGAATTGAACTGAGAAAAATCTGAGAACAGAATAAGTACAAGCAGTAAAAGGATAACAGATTTGAGTCAAAAAGAAGGGACGCACGAATACTGCAAGACACCCAGAGAATTCATTACACAACTCGATCCTTCAAAGAAACTCGCTTACTTTGCGATGTTCCTCGTATGTATGGGGATCGTACCTCCACACGTCACCGGATTTGTCAGAAGGAAAATCTAAGAAACGTAATAATACAAAGCAGAGAGATAAAAAGATTACACCATATGAAGAATTGCAAAACGAGCGGGAAAAGAAATAAGGAGACACTGTACTTATGAAGTGTGGAAGAACTACTCCGTAAGTAGGATCTACAGAGAGAGCGGAGGGGGGTTGGAAGGCAGCCATATATGTACCCTGCCCTGCCCGCACACCGGAGATAGAGGGTCCCTGGGGAAGGGACCCTGAGACGAAAAAGAAAGGTAAAAACTTTATTAGCAATCAGGTTGTTGATTACCCTGGTTTTGCGCGGGGGAATCTGGTTGGGTATTTATGTGATGTGGGTTCCATTCTCCTCCGCGTCTGTTGTGTTTATCAGATCCGGAGTTCCCGGTGCGGGTTGTTTGGAATGTTACACTAAACCCACCGGGGTTTTTAATGTTTGTATTTGTATGGTCTAAACTTCTGGGGGGTTGTAGTCTAATAATCTTATTTATTTATTACCAGGTTTGAAGGTTCGTGTTGTTTTAATAGCGTGCTTTCTTGATATTTGTTTTCCTTGTTCTCGTTGTATGTCGTATGCGCTTTTACCTAAAATGGAAATTTGTCTGTCAAAAACCCGATCACGAACACGAGAGTTTGTCTATGACTAAAGTCGTTTCAACATTTGGTGGCTGTGATACCTTGAACTGTAGATTATGGACCTTGTTAACAGAATTCGGTTCTTTTATACTGTACAACATGTAGATGGTTTTCCTGGTAGGTGGGCTCGAGGGTGGCTTGGAGATAGGCTGAAAGCGGTGAACCAGGTCAAGGCACATGATTTTAGAGAGCAAAACGTCTTTGATGGCAGAAATGTCATGATATTGCTCTATTCTATTTTCTATCCAGTTAATCCAAGTCTCTCTACTTGAATATTTTTCTTCTCTATTCTAATAACATAACGGGGTATCTCTATCTATCTGATCTATCTTTTGATGTTTTCTTGTTCTATGAATGCTGATGAGAGCAATGGAAAACAGGAAAATAAAGTGAAAGCCTTAATTCATCTTGAACCACACATCCCAAACTAATGCAGAGAAGGGTAATCGGCTCGAATCTTTAAGGGTAGATATGCCAGAAAAGAGGAAAACAGTCGTTGGACAGTATTTACTCAGCCAACAGAGGCAGGCTGCCCCGCAGCTGCGCAGACTGACTGAACCGTCTCTTCGCATTTGATGCCGACATTCCAGTCGACATAGCAGCTTTTGAAGTCTCAACATTTGCCTCGCTTGCGGTCTCGCTGGCAAGCTTTCTAGCTGGTGTTTGGTCTGGCTTGTTGAACAGATTTCGGAACATGAAAACGCCGCTACCCTCCATTCCTTCACTCTCTTCGACGAACTTGCAGTTGCGCTGGTTTTTCCAGAATGCAGTCCAGAATGGAGTCTTAGTATCCGCCTTATAGTGCTTGCCCATAACCTTCTTGATGTGGATCGAAGCCTCACCGGCATGGTAAAATGGGATTGTTGAAACCAAGTGATGGCAGACGTGCGTACCAATGATGTCGTGGAAAAGATGAGTGTCAATGAAACCAAGGTCACGGTCAATGGTTGCAGTAGCACCACGAGCGAAATTCCAGGTCTTGTTGTTGTAGTGGGGCATGGTAGCATCAGTGTGTTGAAGGAAAGTGATCGCAACTACGAAAGTTAGTTAATGTTGAAAGAGTTGGGACTACAATTCGGCTCACCAATCCAGTTGTTCACCCATAGCCACGGAATACCCCAGAGCACGATAACATTCCAGCTACCGAACATCTGGCCTGCAGCAACCAACAACGCGATCATAGCGCCGACACCAATATCGCTCAGAAGAATCAATGGCAACTCATGCTTCTTGTAGAAGACGCTGTCCTCTCCGAAGTAGAAGTGGGTGATTTTCAAGCCCTTTGCGCCGTTATAGCTCTGTCCAGTCAAATTGAACAAGAGATAGCCTGGCCACCCAAAAACCTGGTGAATGATGCAGTTCCAAAGTGTCATGATTGGTGAATCCTCAGCCAATTCGGCGAACTCAATCATCTCGGGTCTAGCAGCTTTGCCAAAGCTGCGTTTAATCCAAGACTCACGGTCGTGGGGGACAAAGGCAGTGTCCTTGTCCATATTTCCAGTTGACTTGTGGTGCTGGCTATGGCTGATACGCCACGAATGGAAGGGGACGAGAAGGAAGGAGTGCATGATGAGACCCATGATCCCGTTGAGCTGCTTGTTTTTGGAGAATGCGCCATGGCCACACTCGTGGGCGAGAATCCAGATACCAGTGAAGACGAGGCCCTGAAGGAAAGTGTAGAGTCCCCAGGCAAGGAATCTGAGGGCTGGGTGAGGCACGAGAGGAATGAAGGTGACAGCGACATATATCAAGACACTGACATAGAAGTAGTCACGAACAACATAGGCCATGCTACGAAGAGTGGAGGGCTTGAAGCAATGTGGTGGTATGGCATCGTGAATCTGCTTCATGGTGAAATCGGGGAGCTCAAAGACATCTCCATGGAGGTCGATGTGTTGCGCCTCGGTGGCCGAGGATTTAGAAGCCATTGTCGTCGTGGCTAACGGTTCTTCCAAGCAATCGAATGAAAGATAAGATCAGAAAGAGAAAACACAGCCAACTGCGTCTGAATAAGAGCCTCTCCCAGTGACTGCGACTGCTCCTCACTCGAGTAGACTGGCGAGAAGAAAAGAAAGAGAAAGAGCGTGGTGGAGGGGAATATAAGGGAGAGGGGACTACTAGCGGCAGAGAAGACCAGCACACAGATCAGTCTCAGACCTTAGGAGCACCCGAAGGGAGGAGCTACGGGATTTCATGTGGCCTACGGAGCAACTAGAGAGGATTAGGTACCAGTGCAGAGGTATCAATCCAGCGAAGCCAGCGCAAGAGGATACTAGCTGCAATGGTACATAGGGACCCTGACGATTGGTTCCTGATGCAATCTTAAGAGCGCGAACTATGAGGGAACGGAACAACATAGACGTGGCTTGTAGAGGAATAGGGAGAAGCTAGATGGCCGGGCAGCTACGCTCAACACATTTCCTGCGAATGAGATCTGCTGTGGTAGAGGCAAAAAAATTTCCACAGACGAAATCCATTCTTTGGCCCCACGTTGGCGACGGTCTAGGACCCTGGGATGGTCTGTGTGCATCGAGGCGGTCGCTTTCCCTTGCTTGGCCGGCAACTGATCTGGCGGATTAATTAGAATTAGGTTTGTGCGGTGAAGGGATTTGGACCCTTTTTTTCCACCTTCAGGGACTCTGGGTGATAATACGCCCTTTTTTTAGAGAGCAGTTGTGGCGGTATCTGCGTGAGTACGGAGGTAAATGGAGCTCCCTCTGCTCACAGTCTGCTCAGGAGAGCCAAACTTCATCGAACCATTATGATGATCTCTGTAATCATATCCAGACGGTCTACACCTTCACCAATGATGCGGTGACCAGAATTACCGAAACCTGCACTGCATTTATTAATGCAGCCGGTAGCAGCTTGTTTCACATGCCAGATGAAATTTTCTGTTGAAGAGCGATCATCAGGGAGAGATAAAGTGCGATGTTTTGCGTCGCAGAACCCTCACCGCCCTCTCCAATCAGGTTTAGCCCCGCTTATGCATTCATTTTGTTTCGCATTTATGCCCGGAAGTTAGCCGCTTTGGGCTTCGCTCATTCGTCCACTTACACTTCCCAAGCGCCACGGCACATCTCAACAGCTAAACGCGCGTTGTGCGACTGAAACTGAACTGTTTTGATTCGCATCGGCACCGTACCGGTATATTTCCCCTATTTGTACCAAGCCGGAAAAATATACCCCTTTTCATCCCTTCCTGCAACCGGCTTTGATTTGCGCAAGCGCGCTCCAGATAGTACGATGTCTCCGTTCCGTGTCTGGATCTGGGGCGCAGCAGCTGTAGATCCCCTGGTTTGCAGCAAATTACACGTGTATCTCGAAATCTAAATCCGTTTCTAGCGTGCTTCTGGTGTTTTCCCGCCTTTTTCGCTTGCCTTCCTTATTCGGTTTGTGGTGTGCTTCAGTCTCGTATCAAGCTGGAGTGGCTGGCATACGGATCGGCTGGACGAACTTCTCTATTCAAATAAATGCCTTACACGGCACCAATACACCGATCGTAGAATTTCCGATTCAGGAGGCTATGACAGTCGAGTCGTTGAGGTACTTTAAACTTACATTGTATTGTCCCTGTAGTAATGTTGGTATGCAATTATAGCCTCCCTGAATAATAAAACGGGGTCAATAATACCGGAAGTGAGATAGAAAGTAAACGAATGTGACAGCAATACCGGATGCTTCATTTTGGAAATGATAAAGTACCTGGTGTTCTGCAGTGAAGAAGTGGACTGCACCCCCATTTTTCTACATATGGTCGTCTTTCGTTTCTCTATTGTGAATCATCAAAGTTTCCATCGTCACGAGATTGAAATGAATACTGATATGGTATGAGCATATGTGAAATCCAAGGAATCTAGGAGCCCGCTGAATCCTATTCTTCATATCATACCTCAGGTACCAATATGAAGTAGATCTAGTCTTATGTATACCCCGCTTGCTGCTCTTACTATACTTTGTCCCAGGTCTTCAACTACATATTCGCGACGTTAACTTACTGCCAAACGGACGAACACTCAAGGTGTACTAGATGATGCTAACAAATATCTGCACGAAACATCCACTAGACTTGGGCATCGCTCTTTCCGTTTGGTTGATATAGGCTTATCAGCTCGTGACCCTTGTACCAAATCGTGTGCTCAACTATAAGACGGAAACAGCGTCCAGCCATTAGGATGTATATTGAATCCATGATTAAAAAGGAATGTCAACCCTCCAATATACTGATGTTCTTAAAAAGGCAAACTAAACGATAATAACACACGTGATGCCCTTATGGGATATATGTAGCGAGTTGCATCTGCTGATTACCGGTGTAATTACTCAGACTCATTGCCATGGTGAAGTGTAGACAAAGTGTGAAGCAATTCTAGCTTCATGTGGTATGATAATAAATGAGATAGCTCTCTGTATCAGGTCTTTTATTTATGTCCTAGTGTTCTTCAAAAGAGCAACTGGCTTGAGAAGAGAGGAATGATTGCAAAAAGGTACCGCCTGCGGGGAACTGCATAGGTGGGGTTCTTTGGCAGTGAATTATCTCAGTATCTGCAAAGCAGACACGGCCGTTCGGAAAGGCAGCGTGCTATCCATTTGAAAATCCTTTGTAAGAGTATGATCTCTGGATTACCTTTGTGACTGTATTGGCCTTATTTAGCTATTCTTTGGCATGATCGAGTGACAGGAGTAAATGAGGCAATCATGTTGTATAGAAACATCACGTCAAAGGTAGGATTGTGGTGTAAAGGAAACTCATAACATAGCCAGAGGAGGAATACTACATGGCCGGTGCTTTTCTTTCATTCATGGTGCTCAAAGCCCTAATCCAAGCTGGATAGAGAATGACAGGCCATTTAACTCACATCTGGACAGCGGGGCCCGGGATGCATCCATATGAGAACAATCTTCATGACCAACTGTTCAAGACCAGTCGTAGAAAGAGCGTTGTGATAGAAAACAATCCCGGGATCCGCAAGGCTGCGATACCTGAATCGGGGTTCGCAAAAACGGCGAAAATGACGGGCAGGAGGATGAATTGTCGTTGAGAAACTGCGCCTTCACGTGGTCGCTTACGGGAGGTCTAAACCCGATTGGGCCCTGGCAAGACCTCCCAGAGCCTGAAGCAGCTGCCACGCACACAGGGACCAGCTGATGGGCGCGCGGTGACGAGCAATTGCAAACTGCTTTTCTTCACCAACGCAGCTGCTACAAACCTCGCTGCCGCAGGATTGAGTGTGCAGGTAATGTGAGAGGCAATGCGCATGCTTCTGAGATTTGCCAACCCCCCTGAATCCCTTCCGGGGACGCGACTTCGACAAAACGGACCACTATGGACCCCATAAGCCCAATGCTTCTTTGTCAGATCTCACGCGACCTCCTTCAAAAGGTCCCCAGGAACGTAGGAAAGATAAGTTTTCCATATAAAATCTTCAGAGAGACGTTGGATGGCCCTAGGTTTCGGTAAGGGGGCTATCCGTTGTGGAAAGTGCTATGTTCAAGGGACCCCAACTCCGCAAAATCCTGCAAACGGCCCTATCCGCCTGAAAATGTAGATATTATAGTCAAATGAGTACTTGAACGATTTGTCTGATTTTGGGCTTTAAAACGAGTACAAAAACGTTGCTGAATTCCCTGGTGCTGTCGATGTGGTCCGGCGTCAAGATACGTGGGGAGTGATGCTATGGACCTGGTCCGAAAAATTAAGCCAGTCCCCGGCCAGGATCACGGAGGCCCGCTTCGATTGCCGTTCACTAGCCTTACAACCCTCTCCATCCCAAACTTCTCATCCTTCCAAACGCGACCTGAACAACACACAATTCCGCCCGGCTCATCCACAACAACCACCACATCATCGCGGCGACCTTATGCGACTGCCCTGACACGTTCTATACCCTCCTGGACGCGTCGAGTCGAGAGCTGCAGCCGTAAGTATCCCGCCTTTGATATCCCACCCCCCAGTCTGGATGGCAATGGGCTCGGCAGTTTCTTTCATGCTTCCAGCACTTCCGGATTCCGCTCAAATGGCCTCCAACAGGCTCAGAACTTTCTCTAAAAAAAGTCAAGAGCATTAAATTTACTTTCTAGAAAAAGTATCCCGTCCGGTGCTAACTGCTATTCGTTTGCAGGTCTCTTGGCTCGGTCAAGCTTCCTGACCGCCGCGAAGGCTCAAGATGGTCGGTACTCTCTCGAATGTTATGGCTGGCCTCAACTCACGGTTCTAGGTCTTATTCAAGCGGAAACCGGTCCAATATGTCTCAAAGCCGGAAATTGAGAATGATGATACAGAGGTATATAAAACTTAGTGCTAAGGACTATACCGCATTACGGTTCTGACATTGGGGTATAGGTCTGGGTGATCCCCCAAACTGGGGAGATTTTTGTCGATTATGAGCTATATTTAAACCGGTATGGGTGTCATATTTTGCGCTTAAGGGAATAAAAGCTAATATGTGCTTGTAGTATGGACTTTTACAAGCAGGTTAGAATAGCCCTATACTGAATATGCACAAGTTGGAGCTATTTACTGATGATCACTAGCGAAGATTTATATGCCAAATTACTGGTCATTCTGGATTATCATTTTTTGAAGCGTTGAAAAGTGAGGTAAGACTAAAGCCCGCTATAGGCCTTGTTTCAGACCCTTAACTAAACTATTATACAGCTTGCGGGGGCACAAGAAGTAGAGGAGTCTTTCCCGGAAGCTCTCAAAGGGCCTATTCTACGTCGAATACAGTTTCAAACCATTTCTCGAATTGATACTCTGGTAGATCTAATTTATGATGAATATAAATCCGACTATTATCCGGGAGAGGCCGTCACTGTACATGTGCTCACTGGGGAGCGACTTACCGGTATTGTTAGGGACAAAACTCGATTTGGTGCTAAATATATGCCCGACGGTTCTTATAGCGCGCCTTTTTCTCGTTACTTTGTGAGTCTTGATGGTCGACCGACAGAGGAGGCTGTAGTGGACGATGCGCACATTAATAGGGACCGGAAAGTATTTACGAAACAGGTCTTGCGCTCATTCATTAAGAAGACAGTGACAAGAGAGGCGTGGACAGGTGCTCCATGGCTGGTTAAACCCGAAGTGGCTGAACAATATCATATCGATACTCGTGTGCCTCCCCACCTTCGTTATGAGAGCAAGGCTGCGGAGAGGAAGCAGAATCAAGCGCAGAAAAAGAATGGACCTGATTATGATGGTATGGTTGGGAGTTTTCAAGGGAACACGCAACCCAAGTTGCCTGAGCTGCGGCCTTCGCCAAAGAGTCACAAATCGAAACAGCACCAACAGGCACAGGCACAGGCACATGCGCAGGGGCAACCTGGAAAGGGCAAGAAAAAGCCAACTCTCAATCCCGCACCTGCAAATCCGAATGCTCTTCGATTTGTGAACGGACATCCTTTATCCACAGATCCTTCGGACCCCACCATTTTTGAGGTCGATGGTGTTAGGTATCGGAATCCAAACCTGGAATATGCACCCTACAACCAAGGTGCATTGCTTCCCCCATTCCCGTTTGTGCCTGCACAGGCAGTACCACCACCTCCACCACCACCTCCGCCACCTCCTATCAAATATCCAATCGAAGATTTGCAACTTCCACCTAAGCCTGATGCAACAAAAAGGCCACAACTAAAGTACTTCTCCCAAGATGTACCCGGTGGAGAAATCAGGACTACTGATGGCAGAGGAATTGCAATGAAGTCTGTTGGGCCATTGCTTGAGGTGTGGGATACACTCAATGTCTACTGCGAAGTATTTAAATTGGACTCCTTCACATTTGACGACTTTGTGGAGGCCCTGCAGTTTTCCGCGGAAGATGTTGATTGTGAGCTCTTTGTGGAGATACACTGTGCAGCCTTGAAGCTCTTAGTAAACTCTGAAGCAGAAGGAGGCAAAGTCCAAGTTCAACTTCCTGAGATCGATGAGGAGAGCGATGAAGAGGAGTCAGAGGAAGAAACGGCTCCACCGACACCCACCCCTGAACCAGAACCGCCGCGAGGCCGAGCCACCAGGAGTAGTATGGCAAAGGCTGAAGCTGAAGCTTTGAGACAAGCTTCAGAAGCTAAGCGCAGCCCGACACCTGAGCCTACGGTTAATCACCAAGCGGCAGAGATGTCGTCCAGTATTGATTGGATCGAAAAGCTGAGAAAACGAGACTTCAAGAACGGCGGCTGGCAAATAACAATGGTTGGATTGTTGCATCAGCTCTCTAAAGATCCACGCCACTTTAAGCCCTGTGAAGAATTACTCGAGCAGCTTGCACCCCTGGACATGGAACCTACACAAGAGACTGCTCGTCAACAATACGCCAAGCTAGATGTAAACCTTCGGGTCCAGGCTCTTCAAATTGTATGTATGCTTACGGCAGAGACGAAGGCTGTTCGTGGTTATATGGAAGAATGTAGTGAGCAAATGACAAGCTTCCGGAAGGAGAAGATCCAATGGCAACGAGATCGCAAAAATGCGTAAGTATTACCTGGTGACGAATGCTAACGGAACAAAAAACTGATTTATCTTAGCCTCGAGGAGTTACGCTTGCTTAATGAGGAAAGAAAGATCCTCCTTCCAGCAAATCTTCTACCTGATCCAGAACCGGAGCCGGAGCCAGAGCAGAAGGATGCAAATGGCGATGTAAAGATGCACGACACAGAAGAATCCGTGGAAGAAGCAGAAGAAGAGGTACCGGATACAGATGAAGAGCCGCATCTAGGACGGTCTTTACGTCGTGCACATGATCGTGCGGCTGAGAGACAACGAAAACGAGAAGCCGAACTGGAGAAGAAGCTAAAGGCTGAAGCTGCTGCTAAAATACCCAAACAGTCTAGGCAGTTCATCAAGTTAGAGAAAGATATTAAAAGAAAACAGGATTTTATCAAGAAGTGCGAGGACGAAATCGCGATTATCGACAACGATCTTAGAGAAGCAGATTGTCCTCGAACTCGTGTCCTTGGCAAAGATAGGTTCTGGAATCGCTATTACTGGTTTGAGCGCAATGGGATGCCGTTTGGAGGGCTACCTACTAGCTCAACGGCTGAGGCAGAATACGCTAATGGCTGTATTTGGGTCCAGGGACCGGATGATATGGAGAGAGAGGGCTATATTGACATGAAGCCAGAATGGCAGAATGAGTATAAAGCCCAGTTCAATATGACGGTTCCGGAACGCAAGAAGATGGAAGAAGGCGAAACAAGTGTCTTCAACGCCCACCAATGGGCCTATTATGACGAACCAGAGACCGTAGATGCTTTGATCGAGTGGCTAGACCCGCGTGGATTTAATGAGTTAAAACTCAAGAAAGAGCTACAAGCCTACCGCGATAAGATTGTTAAGCACATGGAGAAGCGCAAGGAATACCTCAACCCTCCTGAAGAACGGGAGAAGAGCGTTGATTCTGGGCCTGCAAAGCGCATGTCCACACGCACTAAGCACCATCCTCAACCTCATCCGGAGCACACAGTGCATCGTTGTCTCTCGTGGCATAACAATATGGCTCTCGAAGAATTGGGCCATCTACACTCAGAGCAACCACGGTCCCGAAAGCCAGCGAAAAAGGCAGCCGCAGCAGCGGAGGAGAGGGAGACACGAAGTGAGACTAGAAGCAAGAAGGACAAGCCGATGGGAAGGCAGGGCACCCGGTATAACTTCTGATCTCCGCCGCAGTCTCGCATGGTTTTGGTTAGTTTATGGAATTTTACTCTGCATTATTTGGTTTCGTTGGTGTTCAGAAGCATAGATCTAGAGTTTTCAAAGCGTGCAGGGACACAGAATATCGTTATTGGGCAGAGAAATCTTTGGGCTTGGCGGTGCTCTTGGGCGTTTAGCATTATTTACTTTTCTAAGCAAGGGGTTTCAAAAAGGAGGGAAGCATTGGCAGAATGCATGGAGTTCTTTTGTCCTTAATTGTTCCTTGCCAGGGTTGTGCGCAGGCGTGGATCCGCCGAAAGCGCTAGCGATACGCTGTGGAAGATGTTCCGTGGAGCATCTTCAAATGCTGTCGTGGCAGAAGTTGCCGCCAACAAGGGCACTGTTGCTGTTGTCCAAATGGCTATTTTGATTGCGGGAGAATTTTCAAGGATCTATAAAAAGATATGATTATAACATCAATATTCAACTCTACAAGAATGTGAAAGCTAGAGGTGGTTGAATCTTTGTACGGAGTAATTGTGTGGAGAAGACCGAGGCACGTGAAGCGACTCTCAGGATGCGCCAGACTGCAGACGGAGCCCTAATCTAGAAGCCGAACAAGCCGAGATTTATAACCGCGGACATTTTAAGCTCAGGGTGGACTGCGGGCGGAATCCCGCCCCGCCCTTTTCAACTCTGACCAACCAGGGTTTAAATCCGCGCTCGTCCGCTCCAGTTCCACCTCGCGCTTCGCGCTTCGGCCTTCAAAATTGTCCGCAAAAGAATGGACATTTTTAAGAACACCAGAATTCCTTCAAATGATCCACTTCAACATGCAACAAGCAGAAACGTCATTTCAGAACCTTATTATTTGATCAACGCGGCAGGCTGAAAATGCTCCACCGGTAGCTGACAACCTCCGAGATAACGAGATGGAAGTTTGTTTTCAAAGTCTCTGTTAGAGTTCTGGAATACGGAGTATGCGCCCCTCGATATCATCCACCTTTCCATCTCCCCATACGCGCGTACTATGGTACGTACAGCACAAGGAGGGTATGCTCGCTGATGATGCTAATTGTCCTAGGACATACGCGGACTATGGTAATTGAGGACTTTTAACTGATTTTGGGATGTTTTTAAATCCATCAATTGTACGATGGAGCAGCCCTTTCCAGATTAAGTTCCTCCACGGCGCGACCCTCACAGGGCTGGACCACGCCGGGTGCTGACTACCACGCTCGGGACCGAACCCAAGGCGCGAATTAGCAAGCCGGAGGCCTTTGCTGACGTATTTCCGCTCTCGGCCTTAGCAATCATGCGATCGGAGACCCAATACGGGCGTATCAACGTATGTAATGTACTCCTGTAGTCGCAGCTGTTTGGTTACGAGAGCCTAGAATGGAGACAGTGGCTGGCTTAGCTAATGAGTCTGCTTCCTCTCTAGGGTCTTGAGGATTAGAGTTAAACCGATTCCTTGGCTAAGAAGCATGCCATACCATGCCAGCGCTGGCCCCGGGTGGGTCGGACTTCCCAGGCTTGTGATTCTCTTTTGCCTCTCGGACTTTTTTCTTCGTGATGCCACTCCATTCTCGAGTGAAGATGGCGTCGCTGGCGTTGTCTGTGTGGATTGATACCCGTACTATAGTACAATACTACACTATGGACCCAGAAGTGGAAAAGGGGCGTTGGAAGCGGTTTTAGCTTTGATAGATAGATCTCCGGGTATTGTCCGGGCAAGGCTATGTCTCATACTGTTGCTATTTCGTACTTAATGGCGAGGGAGGAACCTGTGGCGGGTTTCCCTTTTCTGCTCTATCTCTTTTAATATCACATCTACCCCTTGTTTGTAGCGTACATCTCTACAACCTCAATCATTCCATTTCCTTTTCCTTATTTACTGTAACTTAATATACATATCACCATTCTTTTGGATATAAACTAATTCCGATATTGGAGAGTCGATTTGGGACTCCAAGCTTAGAGCGGGTGTGAGGTCATCGCCATGGAGCCCACATCACCTGATGCTGAGGGCTTCTCCTCTGTAGTGAAGACAGGCTCCCGATCTGGCTCTTTTTTCCGTACACTCACCAAAACCTCGTCTCGTCGCTCAGCTAGCCGTCATGTCAACTACGATGATAGCGAGGATGAAGGAGCTCCAATTAGGTTCGATTCCGACTGGAAGTTATTCGACGAGGTCAAGGCATTCAAGGATCAAGCCGAGAAAGATTCAGCAAAGCCTCGCAAACTTGGTGTCACCTGGAAACACTTAACTGTTAAAGGGGTTGGTGCTGATGCTGCTATCAACGAGAACGTTGGGTCTCAGTTCAATATCCTCAGGGGTATCAAGGAGGCCAGACATGGAAGCACTCCGCTGAGGACTATCCTGGATAACTCCCATGGATGTGTAAAGCCTGGAGAGATGCTGCTGGTGCTAGGTAGACCTGGATCTGGATGCACCACTCTGTTGAAGATGCTCGCGAATGATAGGAGTGCCTATGCTTCTGTCGAAGGAGATGTCATGTTTGGATCTCTCAACCATAAAGAGGCGAAGCAGTATCGAGGCCAGATTGTTATGAACACCGAGGAGGAATTGTTCTTTCCTACTTTGACCGTGGCCCAGACTATCGACTTCGCGACAAGGATGAAGATTCCCCATCATATCCCTTCCAACATAGCGAATGCACAGGAGTTCCAGAGGAAGAACAGAGACTTCTTGCTCGAGTCAATGGGCATCTCTCATACGCATGACACGAAGGTTGGAAACGAGTATGTGCGCGGTGTCTCTGGTGGTGAACGAAAGCGAGTGAGCATCATTGAATGCATGGCCACCAGAGGAAGCGTTTTCTGCTGGGATAACAGCACTCGAGGTCTGGATGCAAGCACTGCACTGGAATACACCAAAGTGGTACGGGCCATGACGGACATCTTTGGTCTGGCATCCATTGTTACTCTCTACCAAGCCGGTAACGGCATCTATAATCTCTTCGACAAGGTCCTCATCCTCGATGAGGGCAAGGAGATCTACTATGGTCCCATGAAACAGGCACGACCATTCATGGAAGACCTTGGGTTCATCTGCGATGATTCAGCTAATGTAGCCGATTTCTTGACTGGTGTTACGGTGCCTACCGAGAGAAAGATTCGGGAAGGGTTTGAAGGATTCCCTAGAACGGCAGAAGAGCTTCGCTCCCGTTACCAGGAATCACCCATCATGGCGAAGATGGAAGCTGAATATGACTTTCCGACCACCGATGTTGCCAAGGGATACACCGAGGATTTCAAGGAAGGTGTTAAATACGAGAAGCATCCAAGTCTACCTAAGAAATCGCCTTTAACAACCTCCTTCACAACACAAGTGAAAGCATGTATCACTCGTCAATACCAGATCCTCTGGGGTGATAAGCCAACTTTCTTCATCAAACAAGGCTCTACATTGGTGCAAGCTCTTATTGCTGGTTCTCTCTTCTACAATGCCCCTGATAACTCGAGTGGTCTCTTCGTCAAATCTGGTGCTCTCTTCTTTGCTCTGCTCTTCAACTCTCTTCTTGCCATGTCTGAGGTTACTGATTCTTTCACCGGTCGTCCTGTCTTGATTAAACATAAGCGGTTTGCCCTTTACCATCCAGGAGCTTTCTGCATCGCGCAGATAGCCGCCGATATCCCAGTCTTACTTATACAGGTATCCCAGTTCTGTATCGTGCTCTACTTCATGGTCGGTTTGAAACAGGATGCTGGTGCGTTCTTCACGTTCTGGGTTCTGGTATTCAGCACAGCCATGTGTATGACTGCGCTATTCAGGGCTGTTGGTGCCGCTTTCACCACGTTTGATGGCGCCAGTAAAGTCTCTGGTCTGATTATCATGGCGTCCATTCTGTATACGGGCTACCAGATTTACAAGCCCCAAATGCATCCTTGTGAGTCCTATAAACGATTTCTTTAAAACAAATTATCTGACTAATATCGTCTTAGGGTTCGTGTGGATCTACTGGATCAACCCTCTTGCCTACGGTTTCTCCGCTATCTTATCCAACGAATTCCACAATACAGTCATTGCTTGTGTGGGTAACAATCTTGTGCCAAATGGTCCTGGATATGGTAACCCAGCTTTCCAATCCTGTGCCGGTGTTGGCGGTGCTACACCTGGAGCCACTAGTCTTACTGGTGACGACTACTTGGCAAGTTTGAGTTATAGCCACGATGATCTTTGGAGAAACTTTGGCATTATTTGGGTGTGGTGGGTTTTGTTCGTTTTCATCACTGTTGTTGCAACATCTAGGTGGGGTGCTGAGGGCGGCAAGGGCGGATCGCTCTTGGTTCCTCGTGAGAAAGCAAAGAAAGCACTACCTGCCATCCAACCCGATGATGAAGAAGCCCAGCCAACTTCAGAGAAAAGAACTGAGACTGGCGGCCGTCCTGCATCTGATTCTGACGCAACCAATGTTGATGATCAATTGATTCGAAACTCATCTGTCTTTACATGGAAGAATCTTACATATACGGTTCACACCCCATCAGGTGAACGCGTCTTGCTTGATAACGTCCAAGGTTGGGTTAAGCCAGGTCAACTGGGAGCCCTCATGGGATCGTCCGGAGCTGGAAAGACAACCTTGTTGGATGTCCTTGCTCAGCGGAAAACAGAAGGTACAATCCGTGGTTCTATTCTCGTTGATGGCCGTCCACTCTCTGTGAGTTTCCAGCGTTCAGCTGGCTACTGCGAACAACTGGATGTCCACGAGCCCTTTGCCACAGTTCGAGAAGCCCTCGAATTCTCCGCACTACTCCGACAATCTCGCAATACTCCAAGAGAAGAAAAGCTCAAATATGTTAACACGATCATTGATCTTCTGGAAATGCAAGATATCGAAAACACCCTCATCGGTACTCCTGGGAATGGTCTTTCCGTTGAACAGAGGAAAAGGCTAACGATTGGTGTCGAACTTGTATCCAAACCCAGTATCTTAATCTTCCTGGATGAGCCTACTTCTGGTCTCGATGGTCAGTCTGCTTATAACACCGTCCGATTCTTGCGAAAGTTAGCCGATGTGGGACAAGCCGTGCTAGTAACCATCCATCAACCCAGTGCACAACTGTTTAAGCAATTTGACAGTCTCTTGTTGCTTGCCAGGGGAGGAAAGACGGTATATTTCGGTGACATCGGAAATGACGCCAAGACTCTTACGGATTACTTTGCACGATATGGAGCGCCTTGCCCGAAGGATGCCAATCCCGCAGAACATATGATTGATGTGGTATCTGGGTCATTGTCCCAAGGCAAAGATTGGAACAAAGTCTGGCTGGAGTCACCAGAATACGTGAATGTGACCAAGGAACTCGATAATATCATCTCAGATGCTGCTTCTAAGCCATCTGGAACCAACGATGACGGTTTCGAATTTGCAATGCCCCTGTGGGATCAGATCAAGCTTGTCACTCAACGCATGACCATCTCTATCTGGCGCAATACGGACTATGTTAACAACAAATTTGCTCTTCATATCAGCTCTGCACTCTTTAATGGCTTTACTTTCTGGAATATCGGTCACAGCATTCGCGATCTTCAACTTCGACTCTTTACGGTCTTCAACTTCATCTTCGTGGCTCCTGGTGTCCTAGCCCAACTTCAACCGCTCTTCATTGACCGAAGGGATATCTATGAGGCCCGAGAGAAGAAATCCAAGATGTACTCCTGGATAGCATTCGTCGTTGGTCTAGTTGTGTCCGAGGTACCTTACTTGATTATCTGCGCTGTTCTCTACTTCGTATGTTGGTACTACACAGCCGGCCTACCATCCGAGTCCAGCCGTGCAGGTGCAACATTCTTCGTTATGTTGATGTATGAGTTCCTCTACACTGGCATCGGACAATTCGTCGCAGCCTACGCACCGAACGCCGTCTTCGCTGCCCTAGCCAACCCACTCCTCCTTGGTACCATGGTGTCCTTCTGCGGAGTCCTCGTTCCTTATTCCCAAATCCAACCCTTCTGGCGATACTGGATTTACTATCTCAACCCCTTCAACTACCTCATGGGCTCTCTTCTCGTCTTCACAACCTACGACATCCCCGTCGACTGCAAACCACAAGAATTCGCCATCTTCGATCCACCAGCGAACCAGACCTGCGGCGATTACCTCGCGGACTACATGCATGGTCCACTTGGCGGACTAGCTAACCTCGTGAATCCCGATGCCACGCAGCAATGCCGCGTCTGTCAGTACCGAACCGGTAGCGACTACTTAAAGACGATTAACCTGCCGAAGTATAGCGACGGATGGAGAGATGCGGGGATTGTGGCATTGTTCGTGTTCAGTAGTTATGCATTGGTATTTGGATTGATGAAGCTAAGGACTAAGAGGAGTAAGACTGCTGAGTAAAGAGCATAGACTCCGTCCTCCCTATCTCCCCCTCAAGCCTTACCTTTCATTCTTATCTATCTGGTGGAAACATTCTATTTGAATTTAACTTATTTTGGAAAGTTTTAATAACGTTCTCTCTTATTTACGTTTTTCAAAACAAAATAGTGGTTCAAGCCGGAGAGCTTGACTTCAAATTAGATAGACATTAGATTTCGGGCGTTTCTCTCTGTTCATAGGGTTAGATTGTGTTGCTTATTAGGAAATTTTAATGGCGTTTTGGGGGTAAATTAGCTGTACGCTTAATGATGAACTCTACTTTACATGTATAATGTCTGCTGCCTACTGCTGAGTAACTGTTTATGTGTCTGGCGTCTGAAAATGAGTGCAAAACAAGACGACGTTGTCCTGATCGTTACTGACACAATGAGACTTGAGCTCCGAGCCCTCTGGGAAGAATATCAAGGTATTTGTCATATAAAAGACAGGTCAAGTTTTATTTGAGCCATAAATTATGTACAACGAAGAGGATAGTTTTGTCTGCAACTAATCGACTCACTCTCTGCTCTTTCAAATCCCAGGACAACTCTCATAACAGCACAATCTCTTACCACAAAGAAAAGTAGCAATGATGAATTGCATTCTTTAATGACTTCGCAGATTGCTCCGTCTATTTCTTTGGATCGTCTTTTAGCCTCCGCCACCCGTCTCTTAATTCATACGCAGGACAAAATAAATAAAGATGCCGAAAAAAGGAAATGTAAACAGAGCTGAGACTAGACAAATAATCATTATTTTTTAAAAATGTTGCAAAACATATACCAACGCCAATCCGATGCATAAGAATGCATATTCATACAAGTCCTCCCTAAACCCACTTCTCCATAAACAGATTTCTTTTTTAGATATAGCTTACTTTAACACCCATCCCGGCTGTAGCACGGACTTTGTTCCATCCATTCGACATGATTCGTTTCACTCGCGTCCTAATGTCTTTCCTACCTAGCAAAACTAGTAGTCCGACGACGAATGCAAGCATTCGAAGTAAAATAGTTGGATTTGTCCTGAATGACACTGCCATGCTTTCGAGAAGCCGGAGGAAGTTGTTTACGATGATCGTGGCGCGCTTGACTAGTGTCTGTGGTGGAGTTACTGGTTTCCGAGCAGGTGGTGCGGATGGTGTAGGAGATGATTTTTTTGCTCGTGATAAGCGCCCTGTATTCTTCGAATTGTCGCCCTTTACGGATCTCGATTTATTTGATGCATTGCTTGGGTAAGAGGCTTCGATGCCGTAGTCTGTTTCGCTGCCTGCCTTATTCGATTGGGCTTCCTCTTGTCTCCGTCTCTCCTCCTCCTCTTCTTCTTGCTGTCTTCTCCTCCTTGACTCCTCAATCTCTCGCTGTAGCTGTTCCTCTTGACGTAGTTGTTCTTCCTGCTCCTGTCGCTCGAGCGCCAGATGTTCTTCATGTAGACTTTCCAAGGCTTGGAGGAAAGCATCTCGCCTCTCTTCGTCTAACACCTCATTCATGCTGATGAATTCCCGTGCGTAATCCCACTCATTGTTACGTAAGAGGACATGTAATGTGTATAGCTCTAAGATCTTTACACGCGCATTAAGGTCCCTTGGAGTGTCTGCTCCTCTACTGTGGCTGGTGGCTTTTCGGCGCGAACGTGGGGTGCTCTGAGACGTGCTCAGGCGATCGCTGGCTACGTCTAGGTTTGGGTGAGCAGAGGCAGCTAAGTAGCCCTCCAATCTTTGCTGGTTCAGCTTTTGCGACGGAGCGTGGGCTAGCAATAGAGTTGCGCTGTAGATAAAACAGTCAGTTTTCCGGTAGCAGGAACGACATCTGCTCGCTACTTACAGATTTATTACAACGTCAGGGTCCACATTCCCCTCTACTCCACCATATCCGTATTTGACAACTTCTTCCCATACCTCGCCCTCTCGAACTTTGTTTACTAATGCTCGCCATTCCTGGCTCCCGAATGCCTGTTTGCCCTCATCGGGGTCCAGCTCAACTATGGCATTGAGAACGGTCAGATACAGGCTCCAAACCTTGACTCTGGTCGTTCTTGAAGCGGTCAAAATCGGAGCAGGCTCTGTGGCACCCTCAGGGGATTCGGTTGATTGGGGCGTGATGACCGGGAGAATAGTGGTTAATGCTTCCGGCAAGCGGCGCGTCAGAAACAACGTTGATGACTGTCGGTAGATCTTGGTGATCGTGGAAGACGAGCTGTGTCGCGACGACGTGGAAATGACAGAGACCGAGGATGAGATCATTGGCGACGGTGCGAGAGTCTCAGTCGAGAGATTGAGCGACGTGGTCCCGGATCCGTTGGAGGCCATTGTTACGGTTGATGCTGGAAGCGTGTCTTTACAATGGCGAGAATCCACGATCAACCGGGGAAGTCGCTCAGGAAGAAGGGGCGGCAGGAGCTCTCATTTTGCATCTGCAGGTTGGTGGAGAGATGCCGAGGCTAACGTGCTTTCACTCTCGGTGTTTTTTGTCATGCGCCGTCGCTTGGGCCACACCCGTGATCGTTCCCGGCTAAGACGACGAGGCTGACTGAGTAGAGACGTCGACGTCCTTGACTGCAGAAGGCTGAGCAGAATCTTAGATATACTTCACTCTGGCATCATAAAGATATAGTTGCTCTGTGCTGCTGCTTGGCGTTGGTATTTGCCCTTGGTTCTTATATGAAGGTAGGAAGTGACGGGTTTCAAAGCTAGCCCCCTTCACTGGAGACCTAGTTGTTGTATTCACCGGAAGCTATAATGATTCTTAAGTGATATCGCTGCTTATGATTATTTTCCACTGTACTGGGGTCAGAATAAATTAACTGGGCTAGAAAGAATTACTAGCTTCATATTTCCTTCTCGGCGCATAACACTCCTTCCAAAGTATATACCTTCCTTCCCTAAAGCCGCAAGTTACTATGGAAACCTTCGCTCTCTCTCAATGCCAGTAATCAATGCTAGCTTTGATGCTTCTTTTTCACTCTCAATTCTCTTAATTACCCAGGTTCTTTCGTTTTATAGTAATCCAGCATCGTCTGATATCACTTCCTCAATTCACATGCAGCGAAGTAATACAAAATTCACACAAATTGATCAAGCATTTCTCCTGCTGTGCATATCACGCCAATCAAAGAATTGTCTTTGAGGTGTATTCAAACAATGGATATTGACAGGATTAATTTCAAACTCCACTTACTGGATATCCTGCAAGATATCGCAGGTGCCAAGTTTGTAACTATAGATCTAGAGATGAGCGGTATAAATACAACTCTACTTGGTCCAGGTTCGGCCAAGAAAAGCTTACAGGACGTATATGAAGGAATCAAGGAGGGCGCAGAAAAGTTTCAGATTCTCCAGTGGGGTCTCACATGTGTGGAGGAAGATTTAGAGCGTGGTACGTTTTATCGCCTATACTCTACAGACTCACTGAAATATATCACAGGATACTATCGTGCTAAACCCTACAACATATATGTGAGCCCTCTGATCTCTCACGTCTCAAAGAGGTACTGTGAGGATCGTGTGTTCGGCTTCTCGAGCGAAGCTTGTGGCTTTCTCCTGAAGAATGGGTTGGATTTCGGAAAGGTCTTTTCACGTGGAATACCATATCTTTCTCAGCTAGAAGAGGCGGGAATACGAGAAAACTTCCAAGAAAGAGAGAATAAACGTTCAGACAAAGAAGATCTGGTTCTTGAGAGCAAAATGGACATAGAATTCTACCAGAAGACCAAACAAGATATTCAACAGTGGGAGGAAAACCCAGTAGGCTCTTGAGCTCCGAGTTGATATATTATACTGATAATTAGCAAGTCAGCTAAGTTGTTTCATAACATCCGGAACCCCAGTGGTGCATTGAACGGATACCAACGACGGATGATATATCAGCTAGTTCGAAACGAATTTCCTCATATTGAAGTATTCCAGGGCTGCCATGGTGAATTTCTTCAGCTAAGAAAACTCAGTCAGGAAGAAAGAATGAAGGTACGTAACCACCCTATAGTAATAAGTCTTGCGGCTATTGTAGCACAGGTATCAACTGCATATACCTTAAATGGTGCTAGTCTAATAAAAAAATGTTAACCATTCGTAGCGCCTAGAGGCAGAGGAAAATAGATTCCATAAGAGTATCGTTGAGCAGAGAGGTGCGTAAATCACTTAGAATATGACACATACTAATGTGATATTAGGCCTCCGGTATCTATTCAACGCTTTAACCGGTGACGATCTGACTGGCATTGATCCCGAATGGTACTGCAACAACAAGAGCAAGACATACGAGGAAGATCTGAAACAAACCGAACTCAAGATCAAACGAATCATAAAGGCTCTTAAGGATAAAAAACACATCATCGTTGGCCACAACATATTCACAGATTTGCTCTTCCTCCATAGATCCTTCGTCGGATGGCTACCTTCAACTATCTCGCATTTCAAGCAAAATATCCGTTTCCTATTTCCCATCATTATTGATACACGCTTCCTCGCCACATACAACATGGATTCGATGACTCCAAGCGCCAACTTAAAGGATTTATTATTTCCGTTTAAGAAAATAGTAGTTCCAACCATACTCTTAGATGACAAGCATCGATCATATAATATATCCACTGATAAAGATCATGAGGCGGGATTTGATTGTACGTTGCTTCCAATATAATGAGCTCCACATATATCTAACTGCGTTGCAGCCTGGATGACAGCAGAGTTGTTTCTCAAGGCTTCCGCAAAACTCTATACCGAACTAATTCAGCAGGGGCAGGTCATAGATGTATCTGAGAACCCAATTCATGATGATTACCGACTTGCCAGCCAAGATGATCTTTTTCATAATAGCAGAGGCGATTCTCCAGTTATGAACCTTTACAGCGGATCTGAGTCTAGCATGAAACCGGGACACAGCAAAGGTGTCACTCGACAAGCTAAACAAAGGATACGTGCCAAAGTTGACAAATCTGAGGTTACCGCCACTTTAGATGCTGTAGTATCTTCTACAGAGCATAGTTTTCAATGTTCTCGAGACGATCCTCCAGGGGCCTTTTATTCTCTACAGCTTAACTCCTCATCTCCTCCGGATCCGGATCAGATCTCCCATCAGAGATGCACAATGCTTCCCCAGGCTGACAATCTGTTCTGGAAGATCTACGCAAATAAACTTAGAGTTACTGCTTCAAAAGAGGGTGTGTTGGCCTTGAGTGATGACTCCATCTAACGACCACAATGTTCCTGGTTTTAAATTTGCTCCAGAGTTGGCAGAAGAGACAATTACATTTCAAAGCCTTGCTACCACTCAAATTGATCGAGAGCATCGACACTTCTACCAGCCACAGAACGGCGTTCCATTCAACTCCTTTATTGTATGAGTATACGAGCATGGGCACCAGGCAATATGAAATGATAGCAAACAAGGATGAAGGACGTGGATCTCTGAAATTTTCCAACTCACCACACAGTAAGGGCTAGCACATGGTACTTTCACGCAGGCGGACTGACTAAAGATGAGCATAGTGCGATTCAGCACGTACTTTCATAAATCACACCAACCATACCATCCAACTGCCTGTATTGAGGACTATCAAGATCTAACAAACTGGGTCTCCCTTTCTTAGTCGCTGATGTAGACTAGCTCTAGCTTTTTTCCAAACATATATCCACTTTCCATTCTGTGTGCTAGTTCTCGATCCTTTAGCCAACTACTCCCCGTCTTATAGCTTCTAATATCTCCGACGGAATCTTCTTAGTGTCACCTAAGGCCACAGTTCCGTCCCCAACCCCTGATAGAAAATAGTAATACCTCTATCTACTCTCTAGACCAGAAATAATCCTACCATCTTTGCCTCACCTTTTAGAACTGCGGTTTGCACTCCTAAAGCATAAATAATTACGTTTTCATTCTCATCCACGAAAGGCCACAGCTTTGACTAGGCCATATACGTTTCCAAAAGAATCACTTCCATTGCAGAAGAAGAAACATAGTCGAGATCTAATTGTTACAGGAAACTATTTCCTACAGCTTCCAATGGCTATGCTATACAAGCAAAACGGGTTATTGTACAGTCCACCCCATCCTCCAAGAACCAAGCCATTCCCACGTCATCAAAACATGTACATCATTCTACCTATCAGCTAGCATGTTCCTGATGCTGCTGTAGTACTTCGGGCTAACGCACTTCTCAAGCTCCCTTTTAGTCAACCACTTGAAATCGGTCAGCCCAAACAGATTACCCTTGAGATCAGCCTGTCCAGCCATGATCCTGCCCTTCATGAAGAATACCTTGTCTCCGACTTTCTCGATGGACTTGGTTTCAGGATTGATGTACGGCTTGATGATGTGATGGCCAATTGGAGCGTGACCAACTAACCAGGTATTCATGTTTACACCAGCAGCTTGAACCAAAATACGCTCCGCTGCCTAGAACAGGAAACATCTCATTAGTCTGGAGATCTCAACTTTTGACAGAGTTAAAAGAGACACATACCAGGTGCAGGTTCTCCCTCCCAATAAGATCCCCAGTAGGAAACCCCCATCCACCCTTTGCGTTTTGCACAACAAGGTACAGCGTCTCAGCCAACTTCCTGTCCAACCTCTTCACATCCCTCTTCCGATCCGCCTCCGTCCACCGAGACTCAACCCTCTCAACACCCCCCGCCTCATCAGCAGAAGCATCCTGCCCCACGACATTAACAGCTCCATCTTTCCCCTCAGCAGCTCTAACCCTCGACTCCTCCAGCAACTTCTCTATAACATACCCCGGTTTACTCCTCTCGTCGCCCACAAGCACCTCGTCGTTCCAACCCATCTTTCCATAAGCTTGGTACCCACCGAGTTCCCTCGCCGCAGCGCCATTACGTTCCGCGACCTTGATCTTCCAGTCGTTGTCGGCGGGGGTGTCTTTCTTAAAGTAGAAGTAGCGGGTGAAGGGCATGGCGAGACGCTCGTTGAGGCGTTTCTGGTAGAAGAAGAATGCGGACTCGAAGGGTGTCTGCGGGGCGGTGATTAGTGGTGGGCGGGAGAGCACGACCGCGGCTTTTACGGAGTACTCGGGGGTGTTGGATGTGCATGGTGGTGTTGTGGAGATGTTGAGCTGGGAAGAGGACGATAGCGGTGGTGGTGTGGAGTTTGAGGTTGATGATGCTGTTGATGATGCATTTGTGGTAGCGGCAGTTGCGTATGATCTCTGAGGAATTGGTGCCGTGCGTGAAATGGTCTTGACACATTCTGAGCAAAGTCTCTGGTGTCGTGTTGAGCCTACAAAATAGCAGTACGAGTGGTCAGTTCTGGGAATTTTTTGGAGAAAGCTCATTTCGTAACGGCATTAAACTTTTGAGAAAAACCCCCCATTGCAATTGGAATTGACTTACGCAGCATTGAAGCTGCAGCTCTGCTGCCCCTACTCGAAGCAGTCATCTTTCTAATCCCCGCTTCTGCTCTGTTCCAAACTCCCAGTTTCACAATTCGTCAAAGATATATCCCCAAAAAGCGCAGGTCTCCACGAACCAAAATCAATTCCTCAAACTTTCTACATTATGTAATCAAAACCTTATCCGCAAGGCTTCAACAACCCACCCTCCATTC
This sequence comes from Xylogone sp. PMI_703, assembly GCA_021399445.1. Classification (NCBI taxonomy): domain Eukaryota; kingdom Fungi; phylum Ascomycota; class Leotiomycetes; genus Xylogone; species Xylogone sp. PMI_703. Next base: position 394,420 of record JAJTUQ010000007.1, on the reverse strand, counting down.
TAACTAGATAAGTACTAGTGTGAAATAGAGCTGCTCCATCCAAACCTTCTCTTGACGGTCCCGAAATTCTCTTCCTTCTCTTTTCTCTTCATCCTACGGCACCCATTCCTTATCATCAAGACCTGTTCACCTCAGAACGTCTCGATCATTTAGTGGTGCCTAGAGTGAACTGATCTCAGGCTTTTTTCGCTAGCGGTACCTACGTTTTTTTCACACCCACGGGAACTGTTAGATAGCGACTGTTGACATTTCTTAATTTATTTTGTCGTACTGTTTTTGACTTGGAAGGATCCAAGTTCCTGGCCATCTCTTTACATGCCAAAAAACCACCTCTTATACATACGTAGCTATTCGATCGATAGAGAAAAATATGAATACCGTATTGAATGAATTTTGTCTGATCCATATGTCCCTCCGCACCGTATTTCAATCCCGGAACCACGAAGCGTGACCACTAAACGAACTACTTCCAATATGTCACCACGCAGTATTGCGGATTCTAATCAAGAGATATCTTGCCAAGCAGCCAGTATTACCCGACTAAATAAATCAATGCATAATCTTGTCTATAGAAGATAAATACAGCCACCAGTAATGCAAAATCGCTCCAAAAAGCCGTGCCGGCGTGCCGGGTTGTCCCTAAAATAATAAAACTCCAAAGCACCAAGGTTTCCACCAGAATTCGCCTGCAAAATCGAAAAAATATCAGTTAAAATGAGTAAACCCGCTCCTGAACACATGCAAAGTCCCCAACGATCCGTCTGCCCCAACATAATGGGCCAGCTTTCGGGGGACATCCTGATATCTGGAAAATATAGTATTACATATGGCCGGTACCGGCTGAAGAACTCCCGAAATAGCCCGCTGCCCAACCATCTATCTTTGCCAAATATCATATATTCATGTCATATCATGCAAGTTCGTTGATGTGTCATTTATTTTAAGCATGCGAAGTGGCGATGCCTTCAACGGCCCTCGCTACCTCTTGGATCGCGATCTTTTCCCATGCCCCTCGATCAGTTTCGGCATCGCTTCCAGCCACCATTTCATATAGTTTTCTTGATACGTCGCGATTAATACATGCATACTGCTCTTTCGTAATCTCGGCCGATTTCCAAGGACGCGAAAGAGCTGATTTAACGATCTTGCTGATTCCCTCCTTCTCCTCTATTGACATACTCGTGCGGGCAGGTGACGTCTCTGGTGATCGTGGCTGCCTAAAGGTGAGGGGGCTTTGCCGGCGAGGACGCGGCTGTCGAAGTTGGATGGAAGGCTCATCGGTAGAATTTGAGGATTCGTTTATGTGAGGTTGATCAGGTTTGTGATTGGATTGAGGTGAGTCAAGAGAAGAGCGGTTTGGGGAGAAGTCTGGAAGGGGGAAGACGGGTTCGACACGTGATGTTAGGGGAAGAGGTGAGCCAGAGCGTTTTGATATGTGTGGTGGTGGGGTTATGGAAGTCGCTCGTGGGGTATGGTACGTCGATGCTAGTGGTGATGGGGATGCAGCAGGAGAAGAGAAGTCTGCAGTCGGGCTTGCAACCCGATGTGAAGCAGCAAACATGCTCCCCGTCGCTGATCTGGAGGTATCATCCTCCGATGGCGTTGCCATCTCGACTTCTTTCAAGAGGGAGGATAGGAATGATGGCTCTTCGTTATTGACTTCGGCGAGAAGTCGAGCGGATGGTGTATCTGGTCGGGCGTGCGAACTACTATTGCTAGCATTGCTTGGGCCAGCATTTGATGGGCCAGCTCTATCCAGTACCCGTCGAGTCCTGGGCCGCTTTAGCTTTCTCTCGGGCTCCTTTGGCGCCTCTGTGGATGCTTCTCCGGCAGGTGGAGTGACAGATCGTGCTTTTCGTTTTCGGTTTTGTGGAGAAGTGGTATCAATTTCCTTTGCCTTCTCCAAGTCACCCCAGGCTCGGCTCTCTTCTGGATCAACCGTGGGTGAAGGCGACGAGGCTAAAGGAGATGGGTCGGTAGGGAGTAGTGGATTCGCGGCATTTCGAAATGCATCTCGAGCCCCTTGGCGACCAGCAATATTCAGTCGCTGTTGCCACCGTCGAAACTCTCTTCTTTCATCTGCAGTACGGCGTTGGTGGATCCTATAACCGGACATAGCCTGGTCATCGTCAGAGAAGTCGAGGTCGAGCCCAGCGGCATCGTGCACTCTCATACTGATGACGCTCCAGGCACCATACCAGTGATCATTCCTCGTCCGGCGCCGTGCACGTCGCACAGTTGCCCACGTTCTGGGACATAATCTACCGGTGTATGGCGGTGCGATCAAGTTTTCAGGATGCATGGGCTCCGCGGCTCGGGCATAAGCACCATCAGAGGCACATTCCATGCAGAACCAGTGCCCGCTTGGAACTCTATCGAGACCGATACAATAAGTATGATATGGAGCATCGCACGCATCGCATAGAAGTAGGACGTCTTCATTGTCCGACAGCCCACAGATGGGACAAGGGTTGCTTTCTTCCTCCTCGAGGTTCTCCGCAACCCATGCGTTTTGGTCGAATTCAGCAACTTGCTTCTTGTCTTCGACGGCATACTCGGAGACTACAACACCTAGAGGAAACATGGGTTAGCGATAATTCAGAAAGACTCGTGGCGAAATATGCGAGGGATTGGAGGTATCACTAATAAGGCTGGCTCGAGGGTTCAAGCACGAACACTTGTGGAGCGGGTCAAAACGGAAACGAGAAGCTGCTTTCGTAATTTCCCGATTTCGAGGGGACGAGTAGAAGAGAAATTATTGTGCATTGGGTTCAGAAGGAAATTTAGAAGGTTGTTGAAGTACTTACCTCCAACTGCGTCCAGGACCTCGACTAAGTTAAATGTCTGGCGGCAAATCGGGCAGCTATTTGCCTTTTGCGACCATTCTCGAAGACAATCATCATGGAGAACATGACCACAGGGTTTGATCACAGCGACGGGTTGTGGAATGTCGCCGTTGCTGGGGCTCGTCGTGGTGGTGGGCGATTCTGTAGATGGTCCCGCGACGGCGCTGACGAGTGGTTGGCGATCCTCATGGTCAGTAGCAGCATTGACCGGGACCACCACCGAGAGATTCTCCAAGCAGACAATGCACTGGTCAGCCATGCTGCCTAAGGATATTGCAGGTGCGTTGATCGATGCAGAGGGAGGGAGTCATGAAAAAGATATACAAAGAATAAAGTATGCTAGAGGATTCGAGCTGGGAGGCGGAAGGGGAGTTTTGTGGTTTGACTGAGCTTGAGGATTGATGTAGAGAAAGAGAGGGCGAGAGAGGGCCTGGCGGACGCGGGAACGACCTCTCGGGTTTTGGGGTGCTGCCACTGGTCCTCGGCAGCGCTAACTAAGCGGGGCCAATCGACAACGTGCAGGCTGTGCCCGCTGCGCGAGTCTGCGTGTCACGGGGTCCTGAGGCACTCACACCGGAGGCACGCCCTCACAGCGCTGATGGACAGGCAGCCAGTGGCCGTTGGTCGTGGCCTCTGCGCAAACAGCTCGAGAGCTCACAGCCAGACCCGCTTGATTACGCTGGTAAGCTGCCACCAGCCTTCTCCCGCACAGCGCCTGGGAGGTCGGCTAGCACCGTACGGGTTGGAGATATGTATGTTGATGTATGCTATGTAGGTATGTGGTATTGGAGGTAGTGTGTCTGTGAGGCGTGTGTGTGAGGTGCAGCCCGCCAGTGGCCGTCCACAGAATCGAGGGCCTTGCAGGATTCGCAGCTCTCAAGCATGAATTTATGGTTGCTACTCGCACAGGCTAGCAAATCTGCTGTTTCAACCCCCCGATGTTCACCTGTCCCGCACGAGTTGGGTGAATATAGAGGGAATGCGCTAGGCTGGAGAGTAAGATGGTATGCAGCTCTGCGGCAGTATGCAATAAATATAGCAATCGCAGGCACTCGCTCCGGCGCATGTAATACAGCGAGGTAAAGTGATATGTTAATATAAGACAAGTGCTGAACATGAGCGCAGGCAAGCCAAGCCGACAAGAGGCAAAAAGAGGCGTTGGAGGAGCTATTATCGGCAGCGCGTCCGTGTAAAAACCGGCTGCGGTTCGCCCTATCTAAACCATCACCATCACCATAGGCAGGTATGAACACGCTGCTAAATATCTTGATTGCAACGTTGTACGCCTCGTGTCGTGGACGTCTTCGCGGTCGCGGTGTCCGATGATGTGGATGCTTGCTGGGGACATTAATCCATTAATCCTGGAAGAGCATAAACCTCGCCCTGGTGAAGTGCGGGAAGAGTGTTGTCAGTACAGCTTCTCATTGGGCGATCGGTGATACAGTCATGTGACGATCACTTTTCCTCCAGATTCACCTTCGCAGCATCAATATCATCATGCCTCCTAGAAAGAAGTCCAGTCTCTGGCAAAATTGAGTGAGTCATGAGGAGCGATCATAATCGCGAGGTTGGAACAGACTCCGGGTTTATATATGTTCTCGGAATCGAGAGAGGCAGCCAGAAGGCAACTATGACTCTTTTTGCCTATCCAGCCGTAATTATGCCGCGAATGACTGGACGAACCACGACGCCCAAAACAATCTGAGGCGACAGAGCATCGTGCTGATTCATCGCTTATTCGTCGCCTTTTATTGCTTGCTTCAAACCTTCTCCAACTGGTGAAACAGGGCGTCATCTGTGATAGACGACAATGAATCAGCATCGGGATAAATAGAAGGAAAAAAATGACAACCTAGATGGTTAGTAAATCAAAGAAAGATGAGCACTCATTTCGGCACTTGTTTCATGGTTCCCTAATTTTGATAGGTGCGCTCATAAAAGTTGCACGGACTGGTAGAAGAGTGAAACGGGGCGCGCATAATTTGGATATTTTTTGGTTTCTTTTAAAAGTGCTCTATTGAGTTCTCTTCGAATAGTGCCGTCGAAGCTTCGTATCCCGTATCAAAGAAGACCGGTCCCATGCTCCAGCAAATGAAATCCACAAGGTAAAACCCATGCCAAACCATGCCATCCCAACAATCCATCTAAACCTCAGCAATTTCCCTCAATCGTCGGAGTGTTGATCGCATAGCAGCAGCAGCTGGTGTCCTGTTCGGTGAAGATATGGTTAGAAAGTGAACTCCGATGGAAAAGTTCCAGCCTTCCGAAAATTATCCAGGCTGGATCTGGGTCAAACATACGATACAGTATAGGCTCCTCCAGCGACAGTCTTCTTGCAGGACTTGCAGTTCCAGATTCCGACAGAGTGTCTCCTCACGGTCGTCTTCCCGCAGAATGTGCAGACGTACTTGGCGTGCTGTGTGATTTCCATCTTCTTGACCTGCTTTCGCAGAGAGGCACCATATCTGTTGGGATCAAACAAATTCACTGATCAGCAATCTGTAACTCTCAATCCATGATTGAATGGCCTCTCGCCAATTCGAACGGGGTTGCTTCCATATTGCAAAACTCGAAATTCAAATCCATCAAGCACCCATGTCTTTTATTCCCAAATGTATATCCTGCGAAAAGTGACGGAGCACAGGGAATTGATTGCATACCTTGTACCGTACTTGCCGGTAACTCCGACCTTCTTGGTTCTCTTGGTCATCTTTGCGGCTGTTGGTGGGATGAATGGTGGTTGAGGAGATGGAGATTTTGTGAGGTGCGTTCTTCAATTCGATGTGATCCCGTTTGTGGTGTTCGCTTAGTGTTAGGGCTGTTGAGGCCACATTTCTTAGGCTCTCATGAATTGCATTGACGGGAGCGATTCTGCTAGGAAAAGTGAGACAAAATCACGTGCTAGATATCCGTACTCTGCGGTACTTTAGTCACTTTAGTCATGGGCTTTATGACGGGCCATGACTAAACGCCCCCGCGATGTCAACGCTTGAACATAAAAACATATTATACATTTGATTATTATTCAATTAATGTGAAATAAAGTTTATTAGCCATTTAAGTATAAACTATTTAATAAAATCAACTTTATATTCATCATAATCGCCAGTGTAGTGCACTATTTGACGTGAAGTACAGCCAGGTACTTGAGAGGAAAATGTGCGCTTAATCGCCTATAGATTTTGATGCCTGAGGGCACACCGATACACACAAATTTGGAGGCGATTCAGTCATGACCTTTATGACGACACACGTGCGGCCGAGCGGCCGTACTGTGGTAGTAAGGGCGACATTCGGTGCAAGATCCCTTTTAGAAACAATTTGCCGTGCTAGCATCTTCAGTTACATAAAGAGGAATTGGCGCCCGCTTCTAGTTTTCTTGTTAAGAGTTTTCCGTACTCAATTTCAATTCAACTGTAGTACTGCCTGTGCCAGAGAATAATTTCATAGAGGCGCAGTTAGGGTATCTGACAAAATCCGCACGATGTCATCAACTCGGCAATACGACCTAGTCCTTTTTGGTGCAACTGGTTATACGGGAAAGTTCACAGCAACCAACATAGCAACTCATCTGCCAACGGACCTACGATGGGCGTTAGCAGGCAGGTCTGAGTCGAAGTTAAAAGAAGTTGCTGCTACCTGTAGATCTCTAAATCCTGACCGGCTCGAACCAGGTACGGTCATTCAACCACGTGATTATTCACGTACACCCCCCACTAGATCAGGGCCTCTATTTCTGACTTGCCATAGGAATTGAGATCTGCAACCTGGATGATAAAGATCTAGATGCCCTGGCAAAGAAAACAAAGGTTTTAATTTCTACTGTTGGTCCTTATCTCCAGTACGGCGAACATGCTTTCAAAGCGTGTGCTGAGAATGGCACCCACTATATTGATTGCACGGGCGAAGCCCCATTTGTAGTAAGGATGATCAAGAAGTATGAAAATACGGCTAAAAAGACTGGCGCTATATTGATTCCTCAGATGGGGCTGGAGTCAGTACCGGCTGATATCTTGACCTTATCACTTGTGAACAAAGTTAGGGAAAGGTTTTCAGCTCCAACGAAAGAAGTCGTCATCTCCGCTCATGAATTCCGGTATGTTGCCCTCCTAAATTATGATACCAATAATCCTTAAAAGCTTTAACACTAAATTACTTGTATAGGGCTGCAGCTTCTGGCGGAACTATTGCAACGGTTTTAAAAACGTTTGATGTTATAAGCGTGAAAGAGATGCAAGAAGAGAATAAACCTTTCTCCATCTGTCCAATCCCACCACCTCAGAGCCAATCATCAATACCCTGGGAAACGAAATGGCTGGGAGTCCGTGCGGTATCAGATCTAGGTATTCTTACTGATGCCTTTAACAGCGCGCCTAACGTGCAAGCCGTATACCGGAGCTGGGGTCTGTTGGGTGGTGCAAATAACTATGGTCCACGATTTAGATTCAGTGAGCATTCTAGAGCACGGAACTATCTTACCGCAGTTTTATTCCACTTTGCTCTTACCTTCATGTCGCTTTCCCTCGTCATTCCATTCGTCAGAAAGCTTGCAATTAAATATCTGTACAAACCTGGCGATGGCCCGACCCCTGAGCAATCCAAGAACGACGGACTTGATTTTCGAGGCGTTGGAATCCCAGATGTAGATCCACCGACCTCATCTAAGGCTTTTACAAGAGTTGTTTGGAATGGGTCTATGTACGACCGTATGTGTTCCAATTCCTGCTTAGACTTCTTCCGTTTGAAAATTCAAAGGCTAACCCCGAACAGTTACCGGTGCTTTTATGTCTACAGCAGCTATTAGTCTTCTAAGGGATGAGCATAAGGATCTTACTGGTGGTGTTTACACGCCTGCCACACTTGGGGAAAAATTCATAGATCGTCTTGGCGAGTTGGGATTCAAGATTGAAACTAAAGTATATGAATAGTGGGGTAGTGTTTAGTCTTTGAGGGCCTTCTCTTATATTAAACAATTATATTTAGTTCGAATCTTGCATCTGGATAGTGATCCAGGTAGATATTGAGGCCAGAAGACTAGGGACTTCGACTCCATGAATCTCAACATCGCAACTTTTCCTGGCGGTCTAAGGCCGGCGATCAGTCCATGACGAAGTGTATTTAATACTCAGAGAACTTGCAATAGAGGACATACCCTCAAATCTAGTCGAATACCAAGTGTAAGGAGTAATCGCCCACTACCATTTAAATGTCAAGACTTTTAGCTCATTTTGCAAGACCCCAGATGTGCAACAAAACTTCTGTCCATGGACACAAAGTTCACTAGCCAACCAGGAGGAGCCGTCCTTTATTGAACATAACTATATATTCCCAAATAAGCAAAGTGCCACATAACACAACAGGCGCCATGAGGAATAATAGTGCCAGGAGAGAATCCCAACCGGCACCTTTAGGCATGTTGTATGGCTCAAGTGGTAATGAGAAGTGATTGGTTAATTTGTGCATCCGGAGAGGTACGGTGGTATGCATAGTTGTAGGCCTTCTCTTACGGTTTGAATTACCTGGTCCTTTCATTACTATTCGAATATACGACAACTATCGTAACTAGTGAAGCAAGCATAACATATCTATACGTCTTGTCAAAAGAGGTATGCTATTTTGTGTATCTACTACATGTTATTCGATTTTTTCAACTGGAAAGAACGTTTCTCATGTAGTTCAGGGGTTATTCCGTGGTAATCCTCTGTAAATATTAAATGACAAGTGCTTTTCTGTTAATGCATTGCTTTAAAAAATAATCTTCTTTATCTGCTATTATCTTCGTACCCATTCTGGAATGTAAAATAGTACTTCTTCATCAGATAATATGAGGAGATATAATGTATTAGTGAAATGCTTCTGTGCACTATTTTATTATTGGACAACTATAAGGAAAATAATAGTTTACATCACGTATTAGCTCTATTTTTGCTCCCTTTCCATTATTCATCCAGCTCAAGTATTCGGTTCAAGTACATGGGATTCTACTATTATCAAGCAACAGCACACTTTCCCATACACCCATCCATGGGAATCTCCCATTTTCCCATAATGACTCATCACGCCGTCCATGGTACCGTTGCTAAGTGATTGCTGCCGACCTATCAGGGTTCGGCAACATACAGACTTGCCTCGTTAGCCTCTACGCTTACTACTAGTGAACCGTGGAACCTCAGCATGGGGGAGTACCGCCTTTTTCCTTCTAATTTCCAAAAGTGAATATGGTATAGATGGAGAGGTGGATTTACTCTCCCTTTTTCTTCTCTCCTCTTCATGGATAGATGTGTGAATGAATAAGTGAATGGATGGATATATTGAGGAGATTATGGTGTCTTGTATAAAGGTGAGGTTATGCTCTTCCTCTCTCCTTTTTCCTACATCAAGTTTGGCGCACAAGATCTAGAAGACTTCAACTCAGGGTCCAAGCTGAACCAACCTCTTTCCTTGAAGGTGAACCATAGTTATTACTTAGGCGCTAGCACAAACTAAAGCTAGTTCCCGTTTGATAATACCTTCTTATTGGAGGTACCTGGCCGGATTAACGTCACTATGAGTTAGATGCTTGTCGATGCTTGTCTGCCTAGTCCCTCTCATATTCTTAGCTTGACTGACTAGCTTGTCTTGACTGAGGAAAGAGCATAAATGGCATGGCTCCCTTGCTCTTTCCCTCGACGTGGACTTCCTTCCTTGTCTTCATTCATCTGGAATATCACAGCCCTTATTGGCTATCACTGTCACATCACCGATACTTACATAATACTTCACACCACACCACAACGACACTTACCTAAGACTCTTGTTCTCGACTCAAGATGTTCTCCTCAAAGCGCTACCAGCAAGGCTACCTCCCTTACCGACGCCACTCCGCTATCGACACCCTCTTTGAGAACCTCAGGCCCGCGGCCGAGTTTCTCAATATCAAGCAACTATCGGTACCTATGAACCATGCAGCTCTCATGTCCAGACTGCATTTCAATTTACGACACTTCGCATGGAACTATGCCGCCATCTTGTTCCTCCTCGGCATGTGGAGCTTGAACGCCAACCGGAAGCTCCTCACTGTCACGGCCCTGGTCACTATCAGTATACTGGGATTTGATAGAGAAAACAAGCGGCTCTACAAGCGCTTCACCACCCATCAAGCCTGCACTGGCCTACTGGCAGCTGCAGCTCCGATCGCACTCAAAAGCAAAGCGTTGCCAACACTCATCTGGCTCGTCGGCACGACCACTCTCGTCGTCCTGGGACACGCTCTTCTAATGGACAAGCCTTACTACGCGCATTCCTCTCTCTTTATGCGCAGTCCACTGTTCCAGCATAGAACTGTCTATCCTCAAGCCTCTTCCTATAGACAGCCACAAACAGCCACGCCAGTTGTCGTGAGAAAAGCTTATCCACGCATGGAGTACGATCCGGAGACCGGTGGATATCAAATCCGGGAACGAGTCCAGGAACAGATAACTTATCAGTTCCCGCAAGGACCAGTTCCATTCCAGCAGCCGCCACAGAGACAAGGTGAGATGTACCACCGCTGGGGACCATACCCCATCCAAGACAATATCGCGGTGGCGCCTCAGAACTACCTTGCAGTCACACGAGCCATGCCGCCAAGGAAGAACTTTTCGAAGTTTCTGAGCAAAGGGACGCTGCGGATTAAGGGGGATTGTGGATAGAATGCATGGAAAAGGTTATGGATATTTTGAGAAGGAATGGTTTTAGAAGAAATTATTGGTTTTGAGTTTGGAGATACCCAGTCATAAAGAAAATATGACATTGTTTTGTAAAGTAAGATAGAAATAGAATGATAGTAAATTATCATCAACCTTACTATGACCAGACCCTTCCAAACTGATTGTGAAAGAGTATGATGAAGAGTATGATGAAGAATCTGTAGAAGTAACTTGAAGATAATTAACTTACGATGACAAACTGCCCATTTGTAACAGAGGCTCGTGTGGGCAGTTGAGTGCGATACGGCAGATCATCTCGTCAACAAGTTAAGCTTTGTCAGCAGCAATCCACAGCGCAACTACTGTTAAAAAAAAAAAAAAGAAACGTTCAATAACTGACCAACCTTTGCACGATACGCGGTATTACGTACAGTACAGTGGTTAGTGATAAAGGTTGTTGTATTAAATTAAGTGTGAGTTAGAGGAGGAGTACTCGGCATGCTCCCCCCTTCCAGATTGGGATTTGCCTATCTACACGTGACCGGATTCCAACATACCCGGAAACCTCTTTCCTTAAAAAAAATCCAAACAAAAACGTTGATGATGAACCCTCAAAATTACCCCCCGCAGAGACGCTTCTTGGAATTACACTTTGGGGGCGACGTACTGATCAGTAAAAGGCAGAGTGGTCCTTTTACACATAGATAAAGGGGTTACTAAGCATGTCACTGAGATTGCAAGGAGTATTGATAGTCCGCTTTTGGCATTTTCTTCAGCCTTGTGAAGCAAGTTGGTATTAAGGGGTAGCTTCTAGAACCTGACATATTTGGAGAAAGGAAGCTCTGGATAGCATAGTTACCGTAGTCAATATTCTTAGCTGGATTAATGGAGTGGGAGGCAGCTAGCCCCTGATCACATCAGATAATACGACCACGACGAACGTAACGCAACATAGCTCCTCGTGTCATACGAGTCAACTAACGCCATACTATGCAGCGATCTCTGCTCTGCTGTCCTGGTCCATTTTGGTCTTCTCCTTTTCTTCGAGAGCTTCGGCTTTTGCTCTCCTTTTTCTCGCCCTTCGTATCTCGATTTCTACCTCCTTCATCTCTGCATCTAGACTTACAAGCTTCGGGATTAGATCCTCTACCGCATGTATAGATTCGGACTGTGCCATTCGTAACGGCTGTGGCACCAGGATACCAAACATACGCAGTGGGTCTTTGCGCTTCGGTGGTGCTGGAGTGGAGCTGGATTGTTCATTCTCAGTCCCGATATCTATATCTTGCCCTGTGCTCTCAGCTTCTCCTTCCGGGCCATCTTTTTTAATTGTTGCATGGTCTTCTATTGGCTTCAGCGTTGTAGTGAATACCGGTACGCTGGACGGAGGGGCATCCTCATTGTTGTGCTGCGAGGTGATATTGCAGAGGCGTGAGGCTTGCATGCGCTCATCATACGAATCTTGTCCATACCGGTGGCCTCGATCAGCCGAAAAGTTGGCGCGCGCGATGTGTTGATATATCTGTGATTTGAAGGGGTTAGACACTGAGCCTTGGGTGAGCAATGCGCTGGTCTCTCAAACATACAGAAGACTGGGTCCTGCCGAGCTCGGATTTCAAAGTTGTATAGGTATCGAGGAGCTGTAGATAGTGCTCAAGCAGGGAGTCAATCTTCTCGGATAGGTTGGCCATTTACCACGATAATTATTATTGTATTTGCTTCTTATCTGTTTTGTGGAGGATATGTTCGTTGGTAGTTAACCTTTCGTGGCCTGAGGGAATCCTGCCTAGGTTTGTGGATGAGCTTTCTGGTCGAATCACTGCATCGCACGGCGAGCTTGGACTGTGCACGCAGCCTGAGTGGTTACGCCGGGTGAAATTGGTTGGATCACGAAAATTGGTGATAGTGATATATATTTTCTTGCAGACCATAGGACAGGATTTTAGGCCGGTATCTTATTGAATGTGGAGCTCCAGTTCTTTGGATGCTGCGAATTTGGGGTACTTGCCAAATCAGGATAGATGCGTGCTGCAGAGGACCCCGAGCTGCATACGGTAATGAGCCCTCTCGAGAGTAGCTGCATACCAGGACTGACCTTTCGTACTTCTGTGGTCTCTGCTTCCATCTGGCTGGAAAATTGCAAGATATCCTGCCAGAACTTGATCATAACCATCGAATAATAGCCAGCACCTGGGTGAAACAGAGTTGGACGAGGCTTGTTTCAGGGCTGAAGCTGCAGGTACGGTATACCCCAGAAAGCTGGTCGCTCGATGGTCAAGATAAACGGGTGACACTTTAATCACGGCGCTGTCTCACGATCAATGGCTGGCCCAGCAGCAATTCGACAGCTCAACAAACAGCTGCCGCAACAACATATCATAATTTAACCAGTACTCCCGCATTTGGAACCCCAGTGACGCATCACTGCATGGCCATTCCACACCGCGTCGAATTAATCTCGCGGCGGTATCCTGCGCCAATTTTCTGGCGGCCGCAGCAAAGTACTGTAATGAGTGGTGAGCTGTGAGTTGTCTAGGCGAACAGACTCGGGGCGCATTACCTTTGTTCCCAATCGGTCGGTGCACCCTCGCTCGAGCCAACGATAAGTACGGCGATTGTGCACCCTGCACCAAACCACATCCCTCTGCGGTTAATCCACCGCGCCTCACAACTACCTCACCTACTCTCACTGCTACGCTACTCACCACTCCTCCCATCCCATCAATTATTTCCACTCTGCTCTGCGAACCTCCAGGAATTCAACTCCGCGACCCTTTCTTCCCTCTCAGCTTTCCTCTACCTCCCGCCGGCACTCACCGACTGTTTTTTAGCCGCCTAAGAGCACCCTGTTCCAGCCAAGACAGCTGCTGTATAAGGGAAAGGGGCCAAGGGTTCACAGGAAGCCTAGTGCTGGAGTGTAGCTATTTGCGGCGATATCAGAGGAGGCCCGGAGCTTCAAGCTGGACGTTTGTCTTTGGCGAAGATATCTAGATTGTTGAAGTCATGGTTGTCGCCACGATAAAGTTCGTCTCCTTTGCCCCCGTACCATGCCGCCTTCTCGTGTGTATTGCCTGCGAGCTCTCTGGAGACATCACCGATGGTGAAGCTTTGGAATCCAGGCTAAACCTTTTGGGTTTGATATCTGACTAACATATGGCTATCGTATAGATGTGTCGTCGTCGGTGATGGTGCTGTTGGCAAGACGTGTCTGCTCATCAGTTACACAACGAACAAATTCCCCTCCGAATATGTTCCCACTGTTTTTGATAACTATGCTGTCACTGTGATGTGAGTCTCCCTATATACTCTACACTACCATAGTTCTACGAGATCTGGGATATATACGTGAATATCTGATGCGCATGACATTTTTCCTGTTGCCTGCCTTTTCTCAGAGCTGCTCAAAATTGCTCTCTGCCATGGCTAACTTATCTCTAGGATTGGTGATGAGCCCTATACCCTTGGTCTTTTTGATACCGCTGGTCAAGAAGATTACGATCGTCTACGACCCCTTTCGTATCCACAGACCGATGTCTTCCTAGTTTGCTTCTCAGTCACCTCACCAGCTTCTTTTGAAAACGTGCGGGAGAAATGGTTCCCTGAAGTCCACCACCACTGTCCTGGCGTGCCTTGCCTCATCGTCGGCACCCAGGTCGATTTGCGAGATGATCCAAGTGTTCGAGACAAGCTTTCGAAGCAGAAGATGAGCCCTGTGAAGAAAGAGGATGGCGAGAAGATGGCAAAGGAGTTGGGGGCTGTGAAGTATGTTGAGTGCAGTGCGCTGACGCAGTATAAGCTGAAGGATGTGTTTGATGAGGTACGTTTGCATTCCTATCTTAGTTGTGGCTATGATTGGATGCCTGGAATGGGACGATAGGAGATATTGCTAACAAGCAACCAGGCAATTGTCGCGGCGCTCGAACCTCCAGTGCCCAAAAAGAATAAGCAACACAAGTGTTTGTTACTTTAGCGGCCGTCTTTTCCTTCCTTTTGATGCATCTAGAATACCATTCTACCGCTCGGACTTTCTGTCCCATATCAACCAGATGCTGCAAGGAGAGCTACTAGATAGATTTTAGGGCAAGAAAAGCTGAGGCATGACGGCCCAAGAGAGGGGATATGGGCTACTCTCGTCGCTAGATCTAGAGGATATTAATAGGCGGAAGCGCGCCCTGTCTGCACCTCTCTGCTTATCTATCTCTTACGCTATATTCCAGTCTTGCATTCGACGACGGACCACAAATCTGGAATTTCCGTGGGTGGAAGATAAAGGGATTCTATTAATTTCTCTGATTTCTTCTGTGGGACTGGCGAATACATCTGCGTGCGTGCGTCTAACGGTATCCTATCTGCGTGATTTCTCTGGCGATTTAGGTGGTACCATGCAAATATAAAGACTATTTTTCAGCGTTTCTTTCTTCTTTTTCGTCCCTATAAAGGATATTCTTATTTATTTTTTTCTTGTGTGTGCCAAGCCTTCGACTTTTGAAGCTTTTATTTTATTTCTATTCGTGACACTTATATCAGATGTATACCACAAGTACTTTCCTCAGCCCTTTTCCTCATCCGGATGTTTGGCTACGCCGTCATAATGCAGCAGGTAGCTGCAACAGTGAGTGTCTGATAGGTAGCAGGACCGGGACAGCTTCTTAGCATACTGCCATGAATGTCTCAGACCTTCTACCTGGACTCCATACAAATCTGCTTCACCCAGCTTCTCCCCCCGCAGTCCGCGTCCGGCAGATACAGTAGTAAAAGCTCTAGGGGGTACAAGCCCCAAACCCCACTTTCGACCGTACCTACGGGTCCACAATCCATCACCTCTACTACTGAGCTGTTACGTTATCGTTGGGCCTGCACCGTTGAGTATTGCGACCTATGCTTTATTCTGCTGTCATCGTGCTGCAGAAGCACGACGTAATGGCATTGCCTTTTCCATCCCTATTTTATGGCACTTTTTAGGGCTCGTGCATGTTTTAGATAAGCATAAGAAAGAACTAAAATAATAAGATAGACAACTTAAGTTAGCTGGGCTGGTTTTAAGACCCCATCTACCGTAGCTCCAGAGGGGGGATGGGAAAGGGTAGAGTAAGGGAATAAAGTCATTGGACAACTCTTGGCCTAGTGGACTCATCGCCTGGACCTGCCATTTTTGGAACCCTTCGTTGACCATCCCACATTGATTACTGCTCCGATAACTGCCATATAACCTTCTGCCCTTCTGTAGACTCTCTTCTTTTTCACGGTCTCAATCTTTTTTAAATTTATATGCTTTTTGTAGAGACGAATTTCTGGTACTCTTTTCTTTTAATTGTAAGCGATGCATCTCCTCAAGAGCGGCGTCCTTGCTGCTTCTTTGTTGGCTGGTGTAGCGTTGTCTCATAGTCATCATGGAGAAGAGGGGCAAGTTCCGTTGCACGAGCAGGTTTGGCAGAAGGAGACACCGGAGGAGTTGAAACGCAAATGGGAATTTGAGGTCTGTCTTTCTATTTTTGCACCCATTTCTTTTCTATAAATCTATTTTGCCAATGACCAGCGTTATCCGTTTGATGTTCTCACTCGGCTCGGGAGGGGTGGGATGGTGATTTGATGGAAAGCTGGGATTGTATATTTCTTTGGTATTCTTTACTGGTTTTGACTAATGGCTGGATAATATTTTAATACGTTGTTCTCTTATTTCGTGTATTTTCATTTGAGAATTCCTTTCCAGTCTCCTTATCAAACCTTTTGTTACTTCATACCTTGGAATAGCAGAGATAAGGCTCCCGAATGCTGATATCACTTTAGTGGGGATTCTCTGGCATATCAACATTTGCACATCTTGACTATACCAAATGTTTAGCAAATCCAGATCATCTATTTGATATTGGTATAATTGGTGTACCGTTTGATACAGCTGTAAGCTACAGACCTGGTGAGTTTCCCTGTTCGGTGTTATAGTTTCTCCATTTCCAGGTGGATACGTTATTTTCAATACTTTGAAGCAATAGTATGAAACTTTACTAACAACAATAGGCGCGCGATTTGGACCTCGAGCCATTCGTGGTGCTTCGGCTCGTCAAACCTCCTTTAGAGGTTTCAATCCCCGTGCTGCAATAAATCCCTATTCCTCATGGGCCACCATCACAGACTGCGGTGATATTCCAGTCACTCCTTTAGATAATGCTCTTGCCCTTACACAGATGACTACCGCCTATCTTGAGCTTGGCCATCGATCTCCCTTGTCTTCGTCAATCACTCACCCTAAGCTCATCTCCCTAGGAGGAGACCACTCCCTCGCATTAGCGGCTCTCAGAGCATTAAACAACATCTACAAAACTCCGGTTGCAGTTCTTCACTTTGATGCTCATCTTGATACCTGGCATCCAGCAAAGTACCCCTTGCCTTGGCCTAGTGAACAAGCACAATTTAACCATGGATCAATGTTTTGGATTGCTTCTAACGAAGGTTTGATTCTGAATGGCTCTTCAGTCCATGCTGGACTGCGAACAAGATTGTCTGGTGATGACTGGGGAGACTTTGAGGATGATGAGCGCCAAGGATTCCTCCGTATCTCCGCCGACGATATTGATGATCTCGGACCTAAGGGTGTCATAAATGCTATCCTCTCTCGAATGGGTACCGAAGTCCCAGTCTACCTCTCTGTTGACATTGATGTCATTGATCCAGGTCTTGCTCCCGGAACAGGCACTCCAGAAGCTGGTGGATGGACCACTCGAGAATTGATTAGAATTTTGAGAGGTATTGAGGGATTGAATGTCGTGGGTGCGGATATTGTTGAAGTTGCCCCGGCTTACGATGGAAGAGGAGAGCAGACGGCGCTGGCTGGTGCTCAGGTTGCTTATGAGATTCTGACCAGTATGGTCAAGAGAGGTCTAACGGATATGGGAAAAGTAAATGAGGTTGCTGGAAAAGATGGGAAAGGAGGCAGAGTGAGAGATGAGTTGTAGGATGTCAGACCATGGAGTTTACCGACAAAGGAGATTAAACGGCATGAAGGATAATACCCTGGGGACTCTCTATTCCAGGCAATTTGACCTGGGTATTGTGGGATGAGGATCTACCACGTGATTATCCTCTGGTCATCACGTGATGACAGTTATGATCCTACATGTTAAGGGCTATAAGTTTACGAATCTAGAGACTTTTAGATTGTTTTAACAAAGAAGTGTCTGTGATCTTTAAAAAGCATTCTACCTTTTCCTGTACTGGTTCTTCTCTGATTCTCATGTAATGCTGTGTAGTCTCAGTCAAAACGGTATGTTTCCGGATTAGGAAATTAGATATCAGAGTAGAATTAGTTGTATTCGAGAATCAACCGGCCGAAACAAAGCTTCGATAATATTTTACTGCATAAATCTGATTATAATTATCAAAATAGCTAATTTCATAGATTCAAGACTCTTTGTATGCCTATTATCCAAATATAAGTCAAAGAAGCTGTTGGCGGAAGGACATAGGCCGCTCGCATCGCGAATTTGGTCAGCCTCGCCACTGGATGAACAACGTCGCCCGATGTTGTGTGAATAAATCACACAGCCAGATATCATAACCACGACCTATATTCCTCTAAATCACTATGGCTGCAGTCGCTGTGAAGCCTAAGGGTACGTGCGCGTGTTATTTTGATGGATTTAATGTCCGCTGATTGTGTATCTGCAGGCGCGCCCGCGCCGAGCGACGATGAATCGACAATCAAGGTCGCACCAAAGAAAGACCTCAAAGATAAGCCTAATGGGACAATTAAGTTGAAGAAGCCACCTCCAAAGCATAATAAGCCCGGAAACTGGCGCGATGGCAGCGTTATTGATAGTGGTTGGTGTACCCCATCCGGGCTGCTACGTTCCCCCGCTGACAATCACCACCGTCATAGACGAGAAGAAGACGAAAGGCACCGACACCCCATCCACAAATTCAGTCGACTCACCAGGACCAGTGGTCAATCAACTAGACGATGCTGCGCGAGAGACTTTTGCCACAGGTCGCCCACTGGAGGATAGCCTCGACTTACAGACATGCAAACACTGCAAGAAATCGATACTCAAGACTGTCGCTAAAACTCACCTTTTGGCCTGCTTGAAGTCTAAAAAGGAGAAAGACCAGAGGAAGAAAGAACAGAAGGAGGCACGTAAGAAGGCTAAGGGCGAGGCTGAAGGTCTAAAGAAAGAAGACGATGACGCGCGAGGTGACGATGACGATGATGACGACGAGCTTGGTTTGGATAAGAAAGGTCCTGGGGGATTGAAGTCTGCGAAGAAGAGTGCAGGAAAGAAGGTAGATGCGGAAAATAAGGGAAAGAAGAGGAAGGCCGATCTCAGCGGCGATGCGGAGAAGGGACCAAAGCAGAAGAAGAAGAAAGAGGAGCCCAAGCCCAAGCTGCCAAAACCAAGAGGTGAGTGTGATACAGCCGCCTTTCTATCCACCCCATTTTATCACATTATGAGCACTGTTACGGCATCTCTTCTCTATCCAAGAAAGTGGAGGTCAACTCCTTGAGAAAGAGATGCGAAGAGGGCCAGGCAGACATTTCATAATACTTGTGTTACTTTCTTATTGCCCAGAGAATTTTCTATATCATATACTAACTACCGTTTTCAAGGCCCTGTTGATGTGGAAAGGCAGTGTGGTGTCATGAAGGATGGTGTTCCATGTGCAAGATCACTTACCTGCAAGAGTCACTCCATGGGAGCAAAGCGAGCCGTCGCGGGTAGATCACTTCCCTACGATATGTTATTAACAGCATACCAAAAGAAAAATCAGGCTAAGCAGCAAAGTAAGATTCATCCTCGGCAATATTTTGACCCTCAGCTAACAGCCTTCCTAGAAGCGGCAATCGATGCCAACGCGCCCCTGGAAGACGAGGAAGCTGCAAATGGCCCCCTAGATTCCGATGAGGAACTCATGGCTACTATGGCCGGTCTATCAAACTGGCGCCCTCAACCTGTTGTTCCACCTGTGATCCAGGTTCCTATTGAGCGACAATATATGCGTGAGCGTTTACGCGAACAATTGTCAAACGCAACGAATGGCTTCACCGTAAACATTTTCAAAGTCGCAGGCTTGGGAGCTCAAAAATTACCACCTGGGATGATGGTTGATGCACCTGGAGATGTAGATGCTGATGGAGACATTGATTTAGAAGGGCTAGGACGACGGCCGAGCGGATTTAACCTGCAGATGCCGACACAGAGGAGGCCGTCTATCGTAGGAAGGGCATGAAGACCAATATTTAGGGTGGCTAATTTGTGGATTATTTAATTTTTTTTCTGGGTTTGATGACTTTCCGGCTCTGGGAACTGGTTTTATCATGGCCTTGTCTAGCTGTATAGGTCTCGGGATGGCGTTGGATGGATCAGGATGGGCTGCGTTTTTAGGTATTCATTGTGCCTTGGGTCTGTCAATGAGACAAGAACAGTTTCCATGGTGGTTGTGTCACGATATATCCCTGTCCACCTAGATTATTTATCAGTCTGGTTGCATGTGTACGAATATATAAATGGATTTCAAGTAATCGCAAAGTATGTCCTAATAAAATTGCTCAGTGGTTAATTAAATTGTGATATATTTGAATTCGGAGATCTCAACGAGAACTAATGAGTATGACCTTATTCATACGAAAAAAAAGGATAATTTCTAATCATGAAAGGTAATAATTCACAACAGCAGCTTAGGTATATGACATGATATTATGCTTGTTTCCGTGTCCCTAAACCTAATGCCATGACCGACACGCCATTTATAACTCCTACAACAGGGCAAAGACTCCACACCATCTTTTTGTGAAGTTTGCGGTATAGATATAATACAGACACAATTGCTTGACTTCATCAACCCTTTATCCTTGCGTCTTCCAAACCATAAAGTTTCACATAAAAATAAATCATTCGTCTGATTCTCATCTTAACTGCTACTGCCGGCCGGAGCAGCGCTGCTACCTCCCTCACTACTCTGTGCTGCGGCAACCCTGGCGTCAACCCGTTCTCTGTGGAAACGGTTCTTCAGATGCACCTCGAAGCCTGCTACTGTGGTCTCAGGACCGGGAGTATACAGCTTTCCTGGACAGTCATTGCATCTAATTCGTGGCAAATACATCCATTTGATCCCTTCGGTGGATTGGCCGGGTTGTGGTGCTGCAACAGGCATCTCAGTTGCTGCATTAACAGCTGAGTATCGCATCGTGCCCTCAAAACGATCATTGGGATATGACTTTAGCAGTTCATTAAGACCAGCCGTTAACCATTGGGGAGGTGGAGGCTGCAGACCAAGCGTTAGTGCTGTGAAGACGATAAATAAAGGGGCTCGTGTCGTTGTATATCTTTGGGTGAGAAATCATGACTTACAGGAGTTGGTGCTGGTTGTCCAGGGGGAGGTGGTGGAGGCGCATCAACTCTCCCAATCTGTCCGACTGGAGCAGGAGTAGTTGCTGTACCGGGGGCGAGTGACTGAGTGGTAAGACCAGGAGTAGAAGGAGGTCCCATAGATCCAGGAGCTGGTGTACTATGCCCCGATTGAGGTGCGTTGTGTGACTGGCTCTGCGGTCCAGCCGACGATCGATTGCCGCTCCTTAAATCACGCGTGAGTTTTCGGAGCTTCTCCCTCGAAATCTTCAGCTTGACGATTAAAGTAGGCTCCGCACTTTCTTCTCTAATATCACGGCCTAATCTACGTGATGACGTTCGAGTCTCGTGATGATGAAGAGCAGCCACTTCTGGAGTCTCTGAACGTCCGAGGTTTGCCATTCGTTGCTGCGCAGCAGTAGCTGCTCCACGCATACCTCTGGTTCGTGCCGTACCTTGCAATTGGGATAGTGCTGGCGAATCGGGTATAGACTCTTCACTGTCAGATGAATCGGAAATATTGCCATCGACAGCGCCAGGTGCCCGTTTCTTCCCCGATGCTGCTCCTGTACGTTTGTATATTCTGCTCTCTTCGACTGTCTCTGCTGCTCCAGGAAGCACCGACGACACAATAAGGGTCCGTATAGTGCGTGGCCGGTCTTTAAGATCGGGCAAGCTGGGCCCTCCTCTTCTGTTGACGGACCTCTTTTGTCGTCGCTGCTCTCTGGAGAATATGACCTCATTCCTCTCCAAGTCTGCTTCACTCAACTCGTACAAGTATGGTCCATACTCTTTCGCTTGCTGCTGTGGGCGGAATACCGAGGGCAATGGTGAAGGTAGGAAAGCTGCTATTAAATCTTGGTCTTCTAAAGGTCGTCCGTCGAATGGATGTCCAACTATGTACAAACTCTTTGTGAACAGCTGGCTTTGCTCTCTTATACAATGCGCAATAGCTGTTGTAAACTCTCCGGATAATGATAGATCCCTAGTCATACACTGTGCGAATTCCTCAGGAGAATTGAGTGGATTATTAATCTCCCATTCGAATTTATCTTCCAAAGTATGTGGCCCAATCGTGATATTCAGTTTGATTAATATTCGCATCTCATCATTTTTGTAGGCAGAGTATGGTAGTTCCGGGTCCAACGCATCTTCTTCAATATAAACAGGAGGATAGAACTCCCCTAACTGATCGTGTATCTGATGCTTTACTTGCTCGAAAACTGGCTCTGCCACTGGTTGTGACAACCCTAGATCTTCCACGAGTTGTGCCGCAAATAGTTCGGGAGGTACAACACGGTCGTGCAGATTCCATGTGAATGTATCCCGCAATCGGATCTTATCCCATTCTACATCTAGTCTTATCGGCACCAATTCTTCCTCCTGTTCGGCCTGCTGAGCCATCTCTTTGCGCTTAATTCGTAACCGGCTAGTCTTCTTATGGCCCAGTCTTGGTTTTGCAGATGGATATACCACTTTGGTCTGCCCATCCGTAGTCCCATTACCATAGCCATTGTAGCCCTGGCCGTAGAGACGGCTAGGAGGGAACCACTGTCGATATTCATTCCGTACCTTCTTGTAGTCCTCTGCGGCCAATCTTCCTCGGTTAAGAGCTTCCTGCCGTTTCTTCTCTTCTTCAATCAGGGTTGCTGAGTAGATGAGATCCCGCGTCATGTACCGCTCCAAAAGCACTTTTTGGAAATCCTCTTTGGTCCGCTGGCGATGAGTTAAAACAGTCGAGGACTCCGCTGCAGAATCAGCAGCAGGCCCTGACGAGGCGGCATTTGAGTCGGCAGCCATGACCGAGGCATTCGCGACCACCGTGCGACGCCTGGATTCGTTGATGCTCGAAGTGGTCGACGAGAGGACGATGGGGGAAAATAGTTGAGAGTTTGTCGATGAGGAGCGCGATGCTTTCGCACCAGCGCGACGAGAGGACAGGCACGGATAGTTCTACGGTGGACGGTAGTGCTGGCCGTGCCATCGCAGGGATAATTGGGTCTCGGGGACAGCAGCCATAAGCGAAGTCTGAGCTTGCTTGTTCCCACAATCGTCAAACCTCCAGAACAACACATTCTCGCTCTGCCCCTCTATTTCGCTCTTTTCAACGCAGGTGGCCGCTAGTTTTCAAATTAAAAAAAAATAATTAAATATAATAATTGCAAACATGGCCGACAAGAAGGAAGCTGAGGAAGTTGGTAAGTAGAATTTGTCCCAGCCTCTCCGAGGTGCAAGCAAAATTACATCCCACCATACCCCGCAGTCGCGCGATGGGTACCTTCAACACCACGCTTCCAGCTGGCGATGAGCTCTCAATCCTAACAACTACGTACTAACGATTGATGAACTCTAGATTACACGCTGGCAAATCCAGATACTCTTACCAAATACAAGAGTGCAGGCCAGATTTCTCTCAAGGTCCTCGAAGCTGTCAGCAAGCTATGCGTTCCCGGAGAGAAGATCGTGACCATCTGCGAGAAGGGCGATAAATTGCTCGATGAAGAAATTGAGAAAGTCTACAGAGGAAAGAAGGTGGTAAAGGGTTAGTTGCAATATGCCCTGGTCCGTTTTTCCGCAGTTACTAGGGATTAACCTTGGTTGGCAGGCATCTCTCACCCGACCACTGTATCCCCATCGTCCTTCGTGACCCCGTACACACCACTTGTGTCAGATGAGGCCGAGGCTGCAGTGACCCTGAAAGAAGGTGAAGCTGTCAAAATCCAGCTCGGTGCTCAGATCGATGGTCTTGCTACAATTGTCTGTGACACTATAATTGTTGGCGCCTCGGATGAAATTACGGGTCGCCAGGCCGACCTGCTTTTGGCTACATACTATGCCAATGAGCTCCTGCTTAGATTGATGGTCCCACCTGGACTTTTGGCAACAGGCACCGAGGAGGAAATTGCAAAGGCCCAAAAAGAGAAACCTCCAACTCAGGGCAAGATTACTAGCCTTCTTGAGAAAGTCGCTAAGAGTTATGAGTGTAACTTAGTCGAGCATACTACCAGCTGGTTGTTCGAGCATGATGAGATTGAGGGAAAGAAGAAGATCATCTTGGCACCAGGTGATGGTACCAAGGGCGATGGCGTCCCTGAAGTTGGTGATGTATGGGGGGTCGAGATGGGTGTGAGCTTGGGCTCCGGTAAGATTAAGAATCTACCAAACAGAGCCACTCTGCACCGTCGTACCACAACCAAGTATGCTCTCAAGCGACCAAGTTCCAAGAAGGTTTTGAACGAGGTCACCAAGAGATTCAGATATTTCCCCTTTAGCTTGCGGCAGCTTGAGGACGAAAGAGACGCTAAAGTCGGAGTCGTCGAATGTGTGCGAGGTAACGTTTTCAGGCAATACGAGGTCGTTGGTGATAAGGATGGGGAGCCAGTTGGGAGACTCTTAACTACCATCGGTAAGCACCCTTTCCTTTATGTCTGGTATTGTGTTCATTAACAAGCCGCATAGCGATCACTAAGAATGGTGTACAACGTATTTCTGCTCCTCCAGCACTAGATCTAAGCAAGGTTAAGTCCGATAAGAAGATCACGGATGAAGAAATTCTAAAACTCTTGGAACAACCCTTAGCAAAAGAGACTAAGCCCAAGAATAAAAACAAAAAGAAGAAGAAGAAGCCCGCTAAGAAGGCTGCCGAGGCCGCAGCAGACGAGGAGGAGGAAGAGAGCAGTGATGAGGAATAGGGGGTTCTGCGACGGTCGGGTTGATCCACTACTCCCTGTATAGTATCAAGTCCAAGACGATTTGAACCCTGACCGGCCTTCTCATATCTGTTTTTCTGCTTGCGGACATGGCCATTTTGGCATGTCAAGCACTAGTTAGCCGCGTTCGGCCTCGTTTGATGAGGGGAATCGTGGTACATGCGAAGTGCCTTACCTCGAGTCGTGGGAAGAGCAAATAACATGAGTACTAGGCTTCTCGAGTTAGAGATATGCAGCAAATACAGATTCGCCCATCTCAAAGCATTTTATCATGTTCGTGCACTGTCTTTGATTCAAAAAGGGGAACTAGGCACCTGACAGGAGATAGGAGAGCAAATACATGAGTGACTCAGTAGCTCTTGCCACCTTACGATCTATTAAAGAACAACATGAAGGTGAATTTATCATCGGTGAATATTTCCCTTTTACATACGTTGTGATATTCAACCCTGGTTGCATTGTAAATCTTGCATATTACCCCCCTCCCTAAACTACGCCTACCCAAGTCATCCCACCCCTACCCCGTGCAAGGAAAGCCACAGCTTTGCAAGGTAGAGAAGAAGACTATTGCTGCACGGAAATCGTTGACTAGAAATCATATACAGCATACAGGAAGATCACATCCAGCAAACCTTGTGCATTTGTCGTGTTGGTGCAGCAAATTTTCCGCATATCCGGGTGGGTTGGCATTTACTCCCTCAGCTTTCCAGGGGGCGCTAGACCCTCCTCGCTTCCAGAGCATTTCTCTTTCACCTTCAGTAATCACCATACATTTCAGCGCGTCTGTTGTTTCTTGAATCACGGTCCTATAAAAGTTTTTCATGCAATCAAACAGTAGAGAAGTAGAGGAATCACCACTATACAAGCTTGAATTTAGTCTAACAAGTGTACAGCCGTCCTGATATCGCGGTCGCAAACTCCGAGGGAGGCACTCGCTGCCGCAGCGAGGCGACGAGACGATGAGCTACGCCGGCCGTCCAACGCGGTCGAGAATCTCGAGTCCCTTCGTAGCTGTCAATGCCTCGCACGATGCCTCCGAGAAAAAAGCAGAACCTGTGGAACGGCCGAAAACATTCTTGGACAGATGGATCGAGCCTCCGCTGCCTCCTCCCCAGCCTAGTTTTATGGATGCCGGTATCGAGAGACATGGAGTCGTCGCGCAGATGGCACCTCTAGGGACGCACCCGAGTGTGAAGGCGTTGAAGTCTACGAGGGCAGGAGGTGAAAATCTTGATGGTGGAAGGCGCAGTTCAAGTTTGAGGAGGTCAGGGGTTTCTGTACCATCCACCCCCAAGGAAGCGGCAGCTACGCAGGAATCTACGACGAGCACTTCAAGGAGGAGATCAGTTTCTACGAAGGAGGACGAAGTGGACTGGAGGCCGAAAACACCTGTGCATCAGATGGGCGATATGAAGAGCTCCCCTCGACCGAGCGTGAGCGGATCAGTTACTCATGCGGCGCAAATGTCACCATCACCAATAAAGGTGCAGAGCGCAAAGGCAAATGGAGAGCGAGAAATAAATCTTGAAAAGACGGACAAGGTCATCGAGGATGCTGTACAGGAGGCTGTTGACCGGAGAAGGTGGCCTACAGCGTATGCATTACGAACGTTGTACGATGATCACCGGTCCAACCCTCGGATAGTGAGATTGATCGAGGCGATCTATGAGCAACGTGCTGATGATGAGCAGCTGAAGGAGTTTCGCACGCTCATGAAGCACAAAAAGCAAGAAGGCAAGAAGGACAGGCAAGCCGAATACTACTTCAACGGCGACGGCAGCGATCCACCCCCTCGCCCGGCCATCACTCTGTTCTTCTCGCCCTCGAAGAAATCAGGCAGTGCCGGAGCAGCCAGCAACGATGCCAGGCACACAATCAATGTGTCCTCAGCATCGGCGTCTCCTCGAAAGGAGCAAGACAGCGGGCACGCCCGAAAACGGCGAAAATCCAACAGCGTCTCGAGGCACGAGGCAAACGGCCACTCGACGAGCGGCGTCAAGGGGAAGGCAAATGGAAGCCGCAAGAGCCGGGGACGCAGCAACTCGGTGTCGTCGACCTCGTCGCTGTCTTCGATTGACGAGCGAATTCTGGGGGCGGACTATTCGACTCCTATGGAAGCGCACCACGCTCGCCCCAACCCTGCCGTCCCGCAGGTAGGGGCTGGGTCTACGCGCAGTCGCACCCAGCCAATAACGCAGCCCCGAGCCCTCGGCACCCAAAACACTCATCACGGCTCAGACTCAGCACCCGCGCCTTCTTCCTCTTCCATCTCCCATCATCGCAGCGTGCGTTCATCTCCAAATTTGATGGCCCCGGCTTTGCTGGAGCCCGCCTTGTCTGATGCTGAATATCTCCCGGCCCAGACCAAAGGCTCGCGGCGCAAGAAGGACCAGAAAGAGCAGAAGGACTCCAAGGACCAGCCCAAGCCTGATGTCATCCCTGCCCAGGAGGATATCTCCAATGATAGGACTACGCGCATGAAGAGGAAGGCCAGAGAGATCACCAACGAGGCCACGGTTCTGGAGAGTTTTGAGCGTCACCGGCTGACTGCTCCCCGGGAAGAATCTGCCTCTGATGGTGCTGATTCTGCTCCGCCTTCGAAGCGTACGAGGGTGCGTCTTCTGAACAGCCAGAGCAGCAAGAAACCCAATTATGATTCAGACTTTAGCTCTCCAACAACCCTCTCATTTCAGCCAGATCTGGCTCCTGGATCTGCTCCAACATCACGTGCTGGTACGCCCAGCGCCCTCGGTCGGCCGACGAGGAAGGCGAAGACTGGGACAGGTCTTCGCGTGAAGACTTCGTAAGTTTACAGGTTTCTTTATCTAATTCTTTATGCTGTTGAAATACTCTGGCTTTCTACGCGATTATGGAAATTTGTCCACTTCTCAACTTCGCCCCTTTTTGTAATTCTTCTGGCTCTCTTTGACTTTTGCTGCCTAAAAAAAATCGTTGGGCGATGGGTGATTTGAAGACGCGCCGATGTCTCAGCATCACTTCTTGCGCCGCCACGTCTGATTTACCATCTCACCACGAACCAATCTATCATCTGGCTAACATCACCATGTACAGACCAATGAAGAAAAAAGCTGGAACCCTAGCTGGCATCCCCAGGGCAAGCGGTGAACGCAACAGTCCTATCGGCAATGGCACGTCGCACAATCCGGTAAGCAAAGGCCCACTGCTGCGACATCTCGTCGTACTGTCTCTATCTTGTTTCTGTTTCTTTTCTCTTCACGTGAATTGATGTGGAGCGGGCTCTTTCTACACATCGCATCGATGATGGTGATGATGAGGATGGAAAGAGACGGGAGAGTATGGGCTGTGCTTCATTTTCCGAAGCGCAGCAATCTCTGCACTCCCGTGTTTACCGAGCTGACAAGCCACCCCTCAATCCACCCTGATCTCAAATGATCTATTAGCGATTGATTATATGCGCGCTGACCATTTTGTTAGGATGATAATGATGAATATTGTTCTGCATGTGGCGGTAGTGGCGATCTTGTTTGCTGTGATGGATGCATCCGATCCTTCCACTTCAAATGCGTCGATCCACCAATGAATGAGAACAGCCTTCCAGATGAATGGTACTGCAACTTGTGCATGTCTTCACGCCGACCTAGATCATCACATGACGAATTTGGAAGCTTCGGCTACCTTCTTTCTAATCTGGATCGGAAGAATCCTGTTGCTTTTCACCTTCCAAAACCTATTCGAGAGTATTTCGTTGATGTTCGGACCGGACCGGAAGGAGAATATGAGGAGGCTGGCTCGCATAAGCCGAAGTGAGTTTTACTCCGATTTCAACCTGGATTTAGGAAACTAATGGACCAAAAACAGGAACCGTAATGGATATGAGGACACTCCGGATCTATTCAGGGTCAAGGATAGCAAAGGCAACCCTATTCTTTGCCATCGGTGTAATCAATCAGCTTCCCACCCTGACAAAGCCATAATTTTGTGCGGTTATTGTACTTTGGCATGGCATTTGGATTGTCTCGACCCTCCACTCTCCAAGGAACCACCAAATGGAAAGTTGTGGAAATGTCCTTGCCACGTCGATGATTTATTGGCCATTGTCCCTGGAAGCTTAGGTCCTGCCCATCGTTTCCGCCAGATTAAGGGAGCGTCTTCAATTCGACCTGCTATTACTCGTGGAGTCCGAAACAATGGTCACATTGAGATTGAGAATGACATCAGTGATAACGAGGATCAAGGATTCTACGAACATCGCGAATATGGTCACGTATACAAGCTTCCTGAATTGGGCATCAAGCTGGACTTCATATCTCAGTAAGTCAACTTATTATCGAGGCGTATTAGCTTAGCTAACGACATAACAGAGTGCGCCAGAAAACTGGTGGAGGGTACGCACCAGTCCGTGTGAAGCAACCTGTTAAACCCACCCCACCTGAACCGGTTTTCAGCCATCGTAGCATTGAAGAACAACAAGCCGCTCTCAACCTTGCAGAACTTGCGTGCCAGAGCAAGGAACTTGCTGATGTCAATGCGCAGAATCTCATTGACGCGCTAATTGTGAGTTTCTTTGATGACTTTGGGAAGTATCAAAGGCATAGCTAATGTGACTCTACTAGGCCGAAGCCCCACAACCAATCCTCAGTATGGTCGCGCAGGCTGATCCTACGACTCTTAGACAGAAGAAATTCACAAAGAAGGACAAGGCAGCGTTGGTTGCTTTGCAAGCACTTATCCAGAATCGCCTTGCTGATATCGATGATGATGATATGATTGACACACCTTCTGAGCTGGATGGCCCTCTGGACCCTGTCTCACCACTCTCTGTTGCGGAAAATGGGACACTATCCGACACTGTAACTTCAAAGGAAGAAAGCAAAGACGTGGTGATGCAAGAACCATGAAATGCTGTGGTCACTACTAGCTTCTTTTGCTTTGGAGTATGAATCGGAATGATTTCTCCATTTTGACTTCAGCGGCCATGACTAGAATCGAGTTTATATTCAACGTCGATGGATCCGCATCTAATCCGTCAAATGATTATGACAACCTGTTATAGATCTAGCAGATCTTCTTTTCCTGACCTGATTAGCAGGCATGAACTACCTTCACCGTTGTGTTTGATCAGCCCCCTATTTTTTTGTCGTGTTTCAAAGCGTTGCTCCTGCATTGTACCCTGTATGATATATTTGGTGGAAAAAAAAGAACGAGAGCGAATTTTCCTTTTTTGCGCTAGGATACAAAACTTACGTATTCATGACTAGTATACATTGCATGATTGGGTCCATTCTTGTAACAAAGGCGAGACGTTTTATGTGTTTTCTCTTAGAAATTCGGAGAACGAAGGAGGAATCAGAGGAGGAATGAGGAATGAAGGCATGTGGTGGCATTAATTGGCTCAGTCCAGAGATACCAGGGAGTATGTGTAATTAGCGTTGTGATCGGGCATTCGATCGCTGAGAATGCATTACATGATTGACTTCATGATATTCTATGATGGCTCTAATACTCTCCATACTCGTGTTACCTGCTCTGCAAAAGGATATGCTTCAGAACGCAAGCAGTCTAGTTGCATGACTTCAGATATCAAATATCATAAACCAATTATCAGCTTTCATTAATACTCGATGCTAACTTTTGCTAACTATAGACAAGACAGCAGGGGGTATAAAAAGGGGGAGGGGGTTTATGGAGCTGATTCGCGCGCATTGCTCCATCGAAATAAAAAAGGGGTGGGCTCTCTGCGAGAAAAGATAATACTAAAAGGCCTTTTTCTTCGTACATATCATTTCATTTCCATATCCATATCCCTCTCTCATACTTTCTTTATCATCCAGCCAGCCAGATATGTTTGTGTGATGTGTGTGCGTATGTGTTGTGCAAGATGAGTTGCTTATCATATCCATCCCATATATAATCCAACAAGAAGAGTCCTTACCCCTTCTCCAAGAATAAATGATGCGCATGATTCGATGATAAAAACAATGAAGAGACAGGAAGAAATGACAGTGATTAGAGGTCGCGCAATATCGAGACAGGAGGTATCAACAAGTATAAGAGGAGAGGCCATGGCGGGGGCCTACAGATAGCTAGCTGGGCGGGTAGTTGTGCATTTCGATGACTGGTACCAACTTGGAACCCTTTCAAATGGCATTATATAATGATGCAAACGTTGAGGTTTTCAACCGAATTCCTGCCTAGGTTTGCGATCTTCTTGCTTCATCTACCCTCGCCGAGTAGACCTCGGCCTAGATGGTATTACGTTCTCTTTCGCTTTCGGTGTTGGTTTCGCCTTTGTTCCTCCTTTCCTCGCGCCTCTCTTTCCAGTTGATTGAGGGGGTGAGGATGGTGGTGGTGAAGACTGCTGGGGTTCTGGGTCTTCCTCGTCTTCATTGTCTGCAGCAGCTGGCTCGTCTTCCTTTTCCTCTTCCTCTTCTACTTCCTGCTCCTCTTCTTCCCCGTTTGCCTCTTCCCCCTCTCCGGACTCAGCATCACCAACCTCTTCGTCGCTATCTTCTTCATCGTCCTCCTCGTATTTCCATGAGGCAACACCATCCATCATCTCTTCGTCATCTTCGCTGGAATCACGATCAACGTAGGACTTTCTGGAAGTACTTCTGCCACTTCGACGGCGCTCTGAATCCGGAATAGCCTCTGAATCATCCTTCTTTTTCTTGGGCCGGGTCGGGGTCTTTGGCTTGACCGTCCTCTCCTTCTTGGCTGATGCTGATTTGGGGGTGCCTTTCGCTCTTTCAGGCTTGACCTTCTTAAGCTGTGGGCGTGGTGTGGCCTCGTCGCCTTCATGCCTGCGCTTCTTTTGGGGTGTGTTAGTATAATAGTGTTAACTTCATGTTGAGTAGAGGTGCATACCTTTTTCCTGTCAATATTCCTGACCAGATCATCCAGGAGTTCATCGGTCTGATCCGGCAGGTATGTTTTCT
The DNA here is from genome assembly GCA_021399445.1 of Xylogone sp. PMI_703. NCBI lineage: Eukaryota > Fungi > Ascomycota > Leotiomycetes > Xylogone > Xylogone sp. PMI_703. Next base: position 362,943 of record JAJTUQ010000007.1, on the reverse strand, counting down.
CCGCAATTTCCTGGGCTATTTCGTGGCTTGCTAGTGGGCCAAACAAGCTAACTGGCATCCCAACTTTCAAGGGCCAAGTCTGTACACTCCAGCCTTTCTTCTCTTCCCATTTTCGAATCACAGCCTGTGCTAGGTCGCTCATGACGTACAGATTATTGCTTTCTGTTGGTCTAATTACGTCCCGTGCCTGTTTGACTCGCTCGGCATACTTGTTCAGCAGACCGAGGTTTTCTTCAGTTGCGATTGCAGAGATATAGTAAAGGATGTAGCGTGCATGGTCAACCAGTTCTGAAGCATCGAGACTAAAGTCAGGATGATGGGCGAGGAGTGACAATAGTCGTGGGAAGATTCCTTCGATGATATGTCTCTTATCATTCAGGGCCTTTGCACGGGACCGGATCCAGGTAACGATGGACTGTCGGAACTCGACTACTGGCTCGAAAGCTGTAAGGAAAATTATGGTATAGAAGCGGTTAGAGAGCTCCCCCTTGACCAAGTATTTCTGGAGTTTCCCGACAAAAGCGCTTCGCACTTCTGGTTGGGGATCTTGGGCAACGAATGCTAGATGTTCGAATTGGTCAGGTGTTAATACCTCGTCATAAATCTTGTTCCGGCAGAGTTTAAGGAGAGATTGGGCAGCTATTAGTCGTAATCGGGACTTATGCGCTTTAGGTGTCTCTCCTTGCTTCGAGATCTCGCCTGCTTTGGCTATTAATGTACTTAGAAGCTTGTAAACTGGTGCTGCAAGCTTCTTTGCTATCTCGGAATCCGTCTGAACGCGTAAACGATTTACCAGCGTTTTGATGGCCCATATCTTGGCTTGGCATTCTTCATCCAATTCTGAGTCAGCTTGCCAACCTTTGTCACTCTCCTTGGCTTCAGTTCGAACTTGGAGGAGCACCTGTTGAGTTGTTATATTCAACACCTCATCATTGGCTTCTGAGAGGGAGTCCGGCTCTAATAGCTGCAGTTGACAAATAGTCGCTAATTTGGCTAGGAAGTGGTCTTCGCCATATACCCAGTTCTTCGTGGTTTTCTCCACTAAATCCTTTGCGTGCATCTCCTTCCGCTCAGATGCAGCCATAAGGACGGTGACCGCATATTTCGCCGCTTTTGGTGGTGATCCATACAAAGCGAAGTTGATGAGTGCTTGAATGAACTTCCTATCATGCGGTAGGTCAGAACTTCGTTTCCGTGCAAAGACGGCGCATGCCTCTAATGTCTTTACACTGCTTTCTTCATTTGCCTTGGTCTCTGATGGAGCTTCATCTACCACGGTTTTGCAGATTTCCTTGACGCTAACCTCAAATACCTTGGGACTTTTCTCCGAGATCTCTTTGATGATTTCATGAGCAGTAGCGGCGAATCCATCCTCATCAGTCCTAGCATACTTGAGAATAGCAGGCATATGACTCCGATTGTATACTAATGATGCAGATCTGTAAATTATCGGGATAAGAGTCTCAAGGAGGCCAGCAGGGGCTCCTGGTGCGGCTTCCATACGTTTGGAAAACTCCTTGATAGCCTTATATACCGTCTTGAAGTCACTTTCTGGTGCCATGGTAAATCTGATAAGTTGATAGCTTCTTCGGTCATGCAACTTCGCATATTTGTTCAGTTCATGTGTTGTCCTTAAAGTATCAGGGAGCCACTGAGAAAGCCACTGAATAATCGCATCCAGCTTGGCTTTAGTCTCCTTGGAGTCCTTATCCATGACACCACCATTATATTCTTCGCAGCGCTTGAGGAATGCTGTCATGACGTTTGAAAATGTAGGTTGTCGGGCTTGCATGGCGAAGAATGCCTTCTTTGATTTTGGGTTGAGCGACCTTACGACGAGCAGAATACGTTCTGCTCGTACCTTGTCCGCATCAAAGGAAGCATCCTTTGCTTCTTTCTGGGACTGACCATTTGCTTTGGAGCCCTTAGACTTGGTGGATGGAAAGCCAAGCGGAATGAGCTGTTCGAACATCACATGGTCTAACAAAACGTTCAGTTCGACATCGTTGGCATAGTAGGCATCAAAGATCCTGGATGGGATGGCATCAAGGGCTGCAATGACAAGCTCGTTTCCTGCAAGTATCTCTCCAGTTGCAACACCCCAGAGTCTGGAAAGAACAGTCATGGCTTCCACACGAACTGGGTGTTTACGATCGCGGGCTCTGTCCGCAAGGCTGCTTAAAACAGATCCAGACTTGTTGACGGCTCCATTTGGAGCCAACTTCTCCATAGCATCTCGGAAGCTAAAGCCTCCGATTGCCTTGACTGCGGCGATTCTAACTCTTTCATCTGCATCATTTAGCTTCTCTCCAAGGCCTTTAACCAGCGTGCTTTCCTCTTCTCGACTGAGCCCGATTCCTCCTGCTGAAGTGACTAGAATTCGACCAACAGCTGTTGACCAACTTGACCGAATCAGCGCCGATTTATCGTTTCTGCGACCAATAAAGCTGTTATATACACCATGGTGCGTCTGAGCAAAAGATTGGGGTGAAAGTGGAGTTGTCAAGATGTTGGAGGAAATAGAAGAACTGGGGTAATCTTCCAGCATTATCGGAGGATACGCAGCTGGATCCATAGACGGCGGAGATGGTGGTCCAGCAGCACCAATACCTGAAATTATATCTCCAAGGGTCTCTGTGGCTAGCAGTCGCAGTTGGACATTCTCAGCAGAAAGCTCTGCTTCTAACTGGGGGATCACATTTTGTAGGACTGCAGGCGAAGCGCGCCATAGTTCTCGGAGTAGCCTGTGTGCCTTCTGAAGCTCCTTAAGATCGGCTTCTGTTGGCCCGCTGGGGGCCTCTTCCTCCTCATCTGAGGCCTCGGCTTCACTTGTCCTTCTGTGTCCGTTCGACCTGCTAGGGCCATTCGAAGTAGATGATGCATCCATAATGACATCGTTGAAATATTGACTAATATATCGGGCCATCTTCTCAGGGCATGAATTGCATATAAGTTTGGCCATGTTATAGGCTTCCGGTAGCTCCTTGAGCTGCAGTGTGGATTGGTTTTCATCCGAACCCTCATTTTTCCGACCTATTCCTGCGCGTAAAAACTGGGCCACAATAATGTCTACTACTTGACTTGGTAGACTTGATGCTTCATCGACTAGTGTGACCAGCAGCTGGCTCATATGGTAATCGACGTCTTTGCTGATCTGCTCCCCAGTTGACGCCTTGGAAGAACCGGATACGATATCGAAGCAGGACGTGAATAAGTGGAGTGTAAGAGCGTCGGAATTGGGAATGTCCATAAGAAGCACAATGCTCTTGACTTCGGCGAGCGACACTAATACATACTTATGCTGGGTATTGTAGGCATTGGATGGGTCCGAGAGAGCTGGAATAATCGTAGTAATGAAAAGCGTAAAGATATCCTATATTGCGGTCAGTAACCATTCTGACTCTTATCGCACAACACCCACCCTTAACTGGCTTCCGGTGAACGGCGCATCCGGGGCGCATAATTTCAAGACGTCCACAAGACAGCAGGCTGTAAAGGCCCTCACTCCTCGATCCTTATGGCCTAGTAAATGCTGTCCCGCCAGCTCCTTCGCAACCTTAGTCAACGAATTCTTGTCTGTCTCCTCCTGGTCCATCTCGCGCAGCTCATTTGACAGCGCGTCAAGCCGTCGGAGGAGTTCGCCCGTTGCAATAGGTTTTCCTGCGCGCCATGATAGTGGTTCATTGAATTTCAGACCGACTCCTTGGGGCTCGACGACCTCGGCCGCAGCGCTCCTGCGCGGAGCCATGATTCCCCTGTCCTTCCAGTCGCGTACTAATGGCGAGGTTGAGGTGAGCGTGGTGTCCAAGTGAGGGTCGGAAATATCGCAGTTGAGTCAATTGTGTATTCAAGAGTGAGCTTTTTTAGAGGATCGCTGTCGGGGAGCTTGAGAGGTGGAGGAGGTAGCGCGTATTCGCGTGACATTGGCTAACGCGTACAGTAGTAGTTATTTAGGTTTAGGTGGCAGGTGCTCGGTTGTTTCTGTGCTGCATGGACCAACTGGATTTACCAGTCGGAATATTAACTTCCTTGCATGAACTCATGGCGAGAGGTCGAGTGAGCTTAATTCTCTACATCTCTGCTGTACACTAATATTCACTGCTTCCAATTGATGGTACTGGTAGTAAACCCGTAGTGTAATCTTGAAAAGCTCAGATGGATCCGCCTATGGAGTAGTAAATAATACATACACAGCATCGCAGCATGCTTGGGAAAGCAGAATACCCAGTCCCTTATATTTAGTGATAGATCCTCCTTGCAAACCATCATTCCATGCGCCCATTATAACCTGCTATATGAGTGATAAAAGCCTTGCTTTTCTAGCACCAACGCCTGCGATACGCCATGTCCCTTGCTATCTAGGAATACATTATGCCTTTAGGTCCATCAAGCCGGCTCTGTAGTGATGGGATATCTCTCTACCGGGCATTTGGGCCCGGGCTAGGTCTCCCACCACCTTGCTCTTCGGCCTTTCTCTTCATCCCTGCATTAAGTGGCCCGTTTGGCTGCCCACCGGTCAGCGACCCTTTCTTCTCTCGTTCCTGATCATGCTGTCGTCTCTTCCACTCATCTCTGATCTCTTTCGCCGCTCCAAGAAGATCCCGCTCCGTAACGCGGTCTCTGATGCTTTCAATGACACTCTCAACCGTGGAGATATGGTTTGCTTCAGACTTATCGTCTCTGAATCGCATATACCTCCACCTCTTTTGCGCATCCATATAACACTCCACGATCCTATCATTCAGAGGTTCTCCAAGTGCCTTCAGGTTATCCCACTCTTCAGGCTCAAGATGCATGGTTCCGTACCAGGGATCTTCTCGTCCATCGCCAGCGAATACAAACAAATTGCAGGTAGGTATCGCGTCATAATCCGGGTATGGTTCAGTAATCCCCTGAGCATAATCCTCTTCATCAGGCTGCGTCGTGGGAAAATCTAAAGAAAGCCGGAAATCTATACTATTCTCCTCCTCTGGCTTCCACTTCAAAATATGTGGGTCCGTCCCCGGTCTGTAGTCTGTACCGCGACAGGTGAAAATTAAACCATCGTTTCCATGTGGTAGATTCGGTAGCACTTGACGGAACATCATTTCAATTGCATAACTGAATTGCATCTGTTTCAACTCGACGACAAAGTGGAAATTCGCTGTGTCCTCTGGATAGTCTCTCAGTAACGCTTTGTAAGGGTCAAATATGAATTCCTTGACGTATCCTAACCGTTTGTCTAAGGTTCGTTGCATCAGCCGATTACCATCTAAGATTAAGCAATCGAAGACAAGGTATTTCAATTGTTGTCTCCCGTTTGGCAGGCGATCCATTACCAGCTCTCCATCAATTATCGTTTCCGTATGAAAGGCTTCGACTGCTTTAGGGACGGGTAAATGAAGTCCACCTTTAGGAATCCACCAGTAGTCATTTTTTCGGTCAATGAGATACTGGATCTCTTCCCCATTTTCGTCAGCAGTTAGGTAGAGCAGGTATCGGATGCCGTCCGATTTTTCACAGACATAATAGCTATTGAAGCGTCAGTTTATACACCACGATCTCAAACTACAGGAGCGTAAGGCGCAGCTATTAATATCAAGTACTTACTCTCTCTTGGTCAGCTCAACTAGATGGCGTCTCGCAAAACTGACAGGTTGCGCTCCTGGAAAGTTGGGATTCTTGCGCTCGAGTAGCCTCGCGACTTCTCCTCGTAGATCATACAAAAGCTGGCCCTCTGCTTTGATACCGGGAGCCTCAATTGGAAATCCTTGGTCTGCCATGTTGGCAAAGCTTTGGTCGTTGGCCAAATAGCCGGAAGGGTCAGTTCAATGACCGTCGGATCGCGAAACCGGTATGAAATGCGCCAACTACACGCTTGACTGTATCACAAGCGGAGCATCAATTATTGCAAGGGCATCTGGTTTACTGAAGCTGCAGGGCGTGCAGCTGCATTCCATATGGTATGGCTAGTTGATTTGGACGGCGCCCTTTCGACCTTCGTGATTATCTTGAAAGTTAAGCTCCACGATCGATGTTTCCTTGCCGGACACCTGAGCCTATCACGTGCCATGCTCCGTCGATCATCTCCTTGCATGAACCAGAGACACTAGGCCTAATCGAGCCGGCCCCCTTTCATCCTCATCCTCGAAATCGGTTCACTAATCAAAGGGCTGAGGTGATACTGCAGAGAACTTTAAAACAGTCTTTTATATTGGAACGTATTATTAGCTTCATTAGCAGTATAGCCCAACCTCAATGCTCACCTTCGTGACCAGCTATCCTTGTCAAAGGGAAGCTATTTCTAAAATTGAGCCGTTGGCTTTCAATAATTGACAAAGTTCATAGTTTATAAGACAAACTAGAGTTCGATAAATATTGACAAGAAAAATAGACTATTTATTCCGGTTTCTTAGTCGGATGTAATGTTTTTTTAATGAAGTACTAAGCTCTTTTACAGCGAAAAGAGGTCGCATGCATGCTGCAGGACACAATTCCTTATCGTATACGCTAGCCCTAATAGGGCTAACAGGATGTCTTATCGATCTGCCCCGCGCTATCACTAAAAAGGCTGAAAAAAACTTGTAGAGATTTCGTACCCCAACTGTGCCCTCAATAAATTCATTGCCGTAACTTTCAATTTCAATCTAAGTTGGCAAAATGAGTACATCTACACAGCCAATTCCTGCTTACAAAGCAGCTTTTCTTGAATCCTGTCTCTCAGCGAATGTGCTTACCTTTGGGACCTACACGCTCAAATCTGGCCGAAGTAGGTTCCTTGATTCCTACTTCAACGCGTACTTTAATCCTATACTATAATATGAGTCAACGATTGCTGATGTATGTAATCTTGAAGAATCCCCATACTTCTTCAATGCTGGCTCCTTCCACACAGCCTCTTTACACTCGTCCATCTCTACTGCCTACGCCCATACTATCATCTCCTTTCTCGCCTCTAATCCATCAATTCCTAAACCGGACATAATTTTCGGGTAGGGATTTCATATATTTTGTCTTGCTTTAGTAAACATGTGATTTAAGGAATATGATGCGTTTCTTTTCCAGATACACCTGTGATTTAAGTACTACCTCAGACTACCTGCTGACTCTGAGCTCAAAAAGTCCGGCTTATAAGGGAATTCCAATAGCCAGTGCTACATTACTGGAGTTATACCGCCTTGATCCTGAAGCCTGGTCCTCGGTCTCATATAGCTTCAACCGTAAGGAGGCCAAGGACCATGGTGAGGGTGGATCCATTGTGGGTGCCTCGCTGAAAGGCAAGAATGTTCTTGTTATCGACGATGTAATCACAGCGGGAACAGCTATGAGAGAAAGCATAAATATAGTAACCAAAGAAGGAGGAAAAGTGGTTGCATTTGTGGTTGCATTGGACCGCCTGGAGAAAATGCCAAGCCAACAGGAGAAAGAAGGAGGTGTTGATGATGGCGAGCCAAGAATGAGTGCAATGGCTCAAGTTAGAGATGAATACGGAATTAAAACGACCAGCATTGCAACGTTGGATGATGTGATTGCTTTGTTGAGAAGCAAGTCGGATCAGGGGGACGTAGAAAGATTGGAGGAATACAGGCGGAGGTACAAGGCTAGCGACTAAAGAGTAAAATCCCGGGAAAACTAAACCGTCATGTATTGTCTTGTATCACGATCAAGGACACTACTACTGTCTGCAATGTGGTAGAGTATAAATGGGTTTTCACTAAGTTTGATTTTGAATTGTACCGTGAGCATTGTTTTTGAAAGAGTTAGCACTGTTAGAATACGCTTTCCCTTAAAAGATCTTCTAAATGCTGTCGCCTAAATCTACTGGGAGGCTTAACTAGATATCTATCGAATATTACCCCACAACTACTCAACTTGCTTACTACTCCCCTTATCCCGTTACATATCAAATTAACAAAAATGAGCGTTTGACTGGAGTAAAATTCATAATTGGATGTTTTTGACATTTGAAGATGGGGGACCAATCTCCAGCCACCGATTGGCAAGAGCCACTGGCCAACATTTGCAGTACACATCAACAGTTCCAAGAGCTCTTTCTTCAAGCGGCGTCTTACCAGTATCGACTAATGGACCATCTGGACGTAATGGATAATTTGAGGTTTATTATGGTTCCACAGGAAGTTGACGACCTAGAGAAGGACAAGCTAAAGTCACCGCCTATTGATTGTATCTGTACCGAGTATTGCACAGAGCCAGCCGTGCCAAAGTTTGATTACAGCCAGGATAAATCAACACCAACTCTTATTCTTACAGAACCGGGTAGACTAAAAGGATGCTCCCATTATATTGCAATCTCTTACCGTTGGCAGCAACATATTACAATTAGTGACAGCTGCCAGATTAGCACCGGATGTCCATCGAAATATATGATTCGAACTTATACAGATACACGCCCGTGCCGGGCTCCTGCAAATGTGATATATCGTGCGATATCCTACGCGAAAGCATACAATTATCGCTTTATATGGATTGATCAAGAATGCATTGATCAGCATGACCAAGTAGATAAAGAACGTCACATCCAAGCCATGCATCTTATATACCGCTCCGCGCAGCAGGTAGTTGCTATTCTTAATTGTTGCATTACAACGCAGGCTCACATGGACATCTTCAGGGAGTTAGGAGTTGGAGAAGGGCATAATTTCAAGATTAATGATATGTTCGAGGGTCAACCGTTGTATGAAAAGACGAAAGAGGTTTCATTCTTGAAGACAGCTATCGAATTAGCGGAGATTATTGCCACAGACTCGTGGTATACGAGAGCCTGGACACTTCAAGAAGCAATTTTGGCTTTTCTTCCACTGCACCTTCTGATTCCTTATCAATCTTCTTTAGTTGCCCCAGACTGGGCAGGAAAGATACCCGGCCAGCTGGTAATAAGTGAAGCAGTTGTCGAGCTGGGATTTGTCCGCACATTCTTCTGGAGAATCCGGGCATGGCCGAAAGATGATCTAAGTGATGCGATGATGGATTTTCAACAACGTGCTGACACAGTAAATACTGTACTCCGTGGCACTATTCCGGATTATAAGACGCACAATACACAAAACTTAGATTTATGTCGTCAGCCAGCTGTAGACGCAATTTGGAGTGTATTAAACCGCAAGATCACTGAACCGTCCGATTTGATTGCTATTATAGGTAACCTCTGTGGGTACAGGATAAGGCTAGACACTCGCAGAATACATGATACCCAGTTAAGTTTCACAGTCTCTGTATTCACTCTAGCATTCTTGAATGGTGACATGAGTCTATTGTTGGCGTTAGAAAGAGCGTCTCCAAAAGATAGAAATATATGGTATCTCCTTTCAGACTGCTCTCTTAGAGATGCAATTATAGCAGCAAGCCAGAGCATTAGGACTTCCCAACCTTACGACTGCTTGATTGACCCACCGACTGTGACACAACAAGGTCTCCACATGATAGGATATATGTGGGACTTCGGCCAAGATATTGGCTTAGAAGGTATCAGGGATCGTTTTCTAGAGCAGTGGAACAAGCAAGGGGCCAGAATTGAAGAAGAAATATTCTGGGCAATTCTGGAACATATCCTTGACATTGGACAATTGAGGCTGCTACAAGCAATTTTTCGAACCTCTCGCTTTTCTCTTTCACACGATCTTAGTGAAGGACTCAAGGTACCGCTCAAAGGTATTTCCTCAAGGGGCGGTATTGCAGCTGGAGAAGGGTGGTTAGTTCGCACCGTAATGAAGCAAGGTAGATTCTACTATGGCACTACCAATCAAATAGGGTGCATCTGCCCCCAAGAAGAGCAGGCATTCATTCTTTTAAGGTCATCTCCGGTCACCCGGTGGCTGTTCACTCCACGTAGAGTTCTGACCTTGGCAGAAACAGAAGGGATACATGGTAGAAAGGAGCCAAACGGTCTATTGACATGGAATGTGCACATCAGGGAACATGTGGGTCAAGAATATCTTCAGTGCCTGGGCCATTCTTTTACCATCAATTACCACTTTCCCACTTCGGAGGAGTTCTGTGTGGTTGGAAACTCTCGGCACTTTTTTGAATGTCCCGGACAGCAATATCAAGTTCATGCCTTCCAAAAGTAACTCGATATTATGATTTTATTTAAGTAGCGAGGAATGATATGGATTGGCAATGTCTGACCACTCCTATAGCACAATAATCATGTCATTTGTTTCACATTGAACCCACTACAATTTTGTGGAAGAAAAACAAAGGTTTTCACTTGGGATTCGGTAAGGTCGATAGCTGAACACCGGCGTCGATGCAACCGGCCTTTAATATGTGGGAAAGTGGTTAAAATCAAGGATACTATTCAGCCCATTTGGTGCTCCTCCTCTTTAAGGACTCCCTGCAGACAATGCAATATAATAGTTTAATGGAGAGCACCTTCGACCATAGCTCATAGTGTATCACTGATGGATTTCTACAATATTCAGGAGAGCGAAGAAATACTCAGCTGGACCTGCTTAGCTCTTAGATCACTGGCACGGCCGTCCCTTGGATGAAGACATTCTACATTCGTACATATTACTAAATGGATATAACTTGTCCTCGATGATTGTCACTAGAGGCGTATGAAGTTCCAGCTTCAGTGATTAGGTAGAGAATGATTAATAAAGATTTCTCTCGAACATATAGTGACATAGTAGTAGAAACATCCCCGTGTTAACACACAACTGGAACCGAAAAATGTCTCTTCCAAAATGAATGATTGGCTAAGAAGCTACTTTTGATGAGGCGCTGTGGTTCTATTAATAAAGTTAACACATTTTATAGCTGTTTGTAGCTTAGCTCTCTTCCCCACATACCTCAGCTAGCGATCTGGAGAAGCCCCAGCTTCTCCACAAACGAGGGGACGGAGGAAGTCTCCAGGTATCTGCAGCACAACTTTTAGAAGTTAGAGGCCTTAATGTAGGCTTTGTGAGAATAACTGCACTGCGGTACTGCTCATGGCAGGAGCTGCTGTTTATTATTTTTTATTTGAGAGTTATTTGCCAGTTATTCTTATTGATGCTTCTCCCTTAGTAGTAACTCAGTATTAGCTTTGTCCACGTTAAAGCTGATTACACTTTACAGCGTGATTCATTGAAATATCCAAGCATCAAGAGCCAAGAGATAACGACCAATTCGGAGTATAGTGTCCTTAATCAGCGCCAATTCCTCCTCGGAACCACCCCACATGGTCTCTTCTACTTGTCTATTTTGTCTTGGAAGGATTTCCACAAGTCCGGAGATGGGGTCTACTGCGGGGTATGTAGTCTGCATAAATGTACCGGTATAGCCTGTCTGTTGTCTTTGTAGCTGTCTCGAGGAGATACATACTCGCCTGATCTCTGCTCGATCTGCTGTTCAAGATGGGTGTGGTATCAGGCATCACTGCCATAATCAACCCCCTAACTCAGGAATTGACTCTCAAATATGTCCTTCTCGCCATCCCTACACTCGCATTCGCAGCACTCTTTATATATACCGTGATCGATTACTCCCGTGTTCTCGCTCTTCGCCGCCGTATGCCCCCCGGCCCATTCCCATGGCCACTGGTTGGAAACCACTTCCATATCCCTGTATATAAGCCATGGGAACACTGGTTACGCATGAGTGAGGTGTACAAGTCTGATATGCTAACCTACTGGAATGGGAACCGGCCTATCCTGGTTGTTAATAGCGCCGAGGTGGCGAGCGACTTGATGGAGAAGCGCGCTGCTATTTATTCGAGTAGGCCGAGACTGGTTATGCTTGGAGATGCAATTGGACAGACTGGGAAGAACCAAGTTGTTTTAGAGTATGGTGATAAATGGCGGGATCATCGGCGACTCTTTGTATGTCTTCCCTCTCCTTTTTATGTTGTCTAGATTTTTATATATATTAGGTGTTGATATTAACTGGTGACTTGTGAACATAGCACACAGCTGTTGGAACCCAGGCCATCCGAGCCCACCGAGGTTTCCAATCCAACGAATCCAAAATCCTCATTCGTGATGTCATGCTCGATAACCTAGACTACGTGATGGCCATCGAACGGTACTCCTGCAGCGTAGCCAGCATCGTAGGCTGGGGCCGACGAATTGACCGGATGAACGACTACGTCGCCAAGGTCGCCCTGATGTTCATGGAGAACGTTGACTTCGTCCTTCCCGGTGTCTACCTAATGGATGCTTTACCCTTCCTCCGTTTCACACCAAAGTGGATCTGGTCGTTCCCAACAGCCATCCTGGAAGGCACGCGCCACATGGGACGATATTTCTACGCCCTCACTCAAGAAGCAGCTAATGATCCGAAGAAGGAAGGAGATGATATCTTCGCCAAGAGAATGCTTAAGACGCAGAGAGAGCTCGGTATGGATAACTACGAAATCGCTGGTATGATGGGAAATCTTATCGGCGGCGGCGTCGATACTACGACGAGCACTATCATCAGTTTCATCATGGCCATGTGCGTCTTCACCGACGTGCAGAAGAAAGCCCACGAGGAACTCGACCGGGTCGTTGGGAGGGATAGATCTCCGAACTGGACGGACTTCGATGACAAGAGCCTTCCGTACATCAGCGCCATAGTCAAAGAAACTCTCCGATGGCGCTCCGTTGCTATCCTAGGCGGACTCCCGCACGCTCCTATTCGAGACGACATGTACAAAGGGTACCTCATCCCGGAGGGAACAAGCGTGACAGGGAACCTATGGGGCATCCACCGCGACCCCAAGTACTTCCCGCAACCGGATCTATTTGAGCCCGGGCGATTCTTCGAGGACCATCCTCTCCACAGACCGTATCCTATTCGACAGGGCTACAACACATTTGGATGGGGACGGCGGGTGTGTTCCGGCCAACCACTAGCTGAGCAGGGTCTGTTCGCGGTGCTTGCGAGGATGCTTTGGGCGTTTGATTTGAAGCCGGGGTTGGATGAGAATGTAAGAAAGATTGCACCTATCCCTTCACTATATCTAGAAGAAGGAATCACATAGGGAAATTTTTGCTAACACGTGGGCAATAAATACAGGGAAAAGAAGTTAAACTGGATATCTTCGCGTACTCTAATACGGAGAACATGAGGGCTCTACCATTCAAAGCAAGATTTCTCCCGCGGACCCCGGGGATCAGGGAGCTTGTTATCAAGGAAGCGGAAAAAGCAAGGGAAGAGCTGAGGATTTACGATGGGGAAAGTAGTTTGACTTTGGAGAATGTGTTCTGAATGTGCTCTGGAAGTGGTGGATCATGATATGTTGAGAAGAATAACATGACAATTGGCATTCAAAGGTGCTAGGGTAGACGCAAGTAGCTTTTCCGGTTTTGATCCAGAGATATCCCGGTTATATAAGATATGATTGAGATACTTGTAGACTCGAGAATACTTTGGTGAGCAATGAAAGTAGCAGATGCAAAGATATCAACCTGTCTATATTAGTAGAATAACATCTCTCATCATGGAACCTACACCTGTAATACCTAGTGAGTACCCTCGCTTGGAAAATGCATTCATTCATATCCGGATTAAGAGAATCAGTTATGATAATAAGTTAAACCATCGAAACGTAAGTTAATCGACGTAATCTAAATAAATCTCTATGGAAATTTCATTACAACCAAGGCCTCGTAAAACGCCATTGCGCATGGACAAGTTCCAAAAACGCCTTCGCTCGTAAGAGAAGACGAAATTACCACGCCGTGTGACCTCCATCAACGACCAGGCTACCGGCGGTCATGAAGCTGCTGGCATCGCTGAGGAGGAAGAGCGCCGGGCCCTTGAACTCCTCCGGACGAGACAGTCTTCCCATCATATTCTCCTTCTCCCAGGTCTCTTTCAGCCCTGGTACTTCTCTAAAGTTCTCCTCTACCATGGGAGTGATGATGTGTCCTGGACATAGCGAATTGACGCGAATGCATCTACAGCCCTCGTGATCCATCTTTCCCCACTCCATTGCCAGGTTTCTTCCTAGCTGCACGACGGCGGCCTTGGACGAGTTGTAGACCGAGGAAATCAATCCCTTGTTTGCGACGAATCCACTCATACTGGCGACGAGCACGATCGAACCGGGGGTTTTGTACTTGATCATCTGGGATGCAGCAGAAGTTGCGGCCATGAAGACGCCGGTGTAGTTGATATCCATCATGGTTGCAATCTCCTCCTGGGTGTACTCTATAGCTGGCTTGATCTGCTGGATGGCAGCTGCAGTAACCAGCCCATCCAGTCTGCCGTTATCACTTGCAATACTCGCGATAACGTTATCAAGATCCTCTCGGTTCCGGACATCAACTCGTCTGTAATGTAATGAACCGCCGCTATCTGGGTCTGCACGAGCTTGAGCGACACTAAATTCCTCGTCTGGCTCAGGAAGACGATCAAGACAGTAAACTGGAGTGAGATGTTAGTACAAAATATTTGTGGTTCTTTGAAGGTGCTTGATCGCGTTACCTTTGCCACCAGCTTCAGCGATTCCTTCTGCAATCATCAAACCTAACCCTCGTCCACCACCTGTGATAACGAACACCTTGCCCTGCACGTTGAATTTCTCAAATAGACGCTTAGGTGCTGGTTTCTGCACTGGCTCGGTGTAGTTCCGGACCTGTGAAGCAGACAACGGAGACACCCATTTCTGCTGTCGTGCGGCCTGCTCAATTGACAAGAGCTGTTGCTTGGTATCTAACTTCTGCCCTCGATTGGCGCTGACAGAATAGTTTGCGGAGAGGGCAATCGTGCGAGGTCCGCCAGGGAATCGTGCCAGTTGCCCGCACTGGGGACGAAGGAGAGAGAGTCGAGACTTCATATTCGCAGTAGTCGCAGGATTAAAGAGAGTTGTTTTTCCACTATCGCATCGGTCTCGAAAGACCCTGAATGACTCCGGAATATATACCAGAAACGAATGGCAAAAAAAGAGAAAAAAAAACTAGTGAAGAATAGTTGTTGCTTGTTGTTTACGCAGAAGATTGTCTGCCCTGCGCAATGGGATACGTATATACGTCAATCCGGTCCACTCAGAAGCGCGGGCGCTGATGTAGATGGCCAAGAGGCGTGACGTCAGCCAGCGCTCTTCCCCCTTTGGGCCAGCTGGAACACTCCGCCGGGAGACTCTGCCACGACTCCAATTCCCTGCTCCCAGGTGCCATAAGGTTTGATAGGCAATCATAGGGTCGCAGTTGGTACCGAGGGGTCCTGACTGGTGAGATCGATCAATCCAATGATGTGTTTCACGGACGTTTCTCTCCGGTCACGGGTGGGTACAAGCCGGATATAACTGCCCTTCGCGCAAAATTCGATGTTTGCGCAACATGGGAAAGTGAAAACTCCATATCCACACTACGCCACTTGTCTCTGAGTGCGAGTTGCTAAATCTGGGGTTGATGACTCGTGGAACTTGATGTAATTGCTCTTGTAGGCTGAGAAACGGCGTGCAACAACAGCTACGAAGGGTTTGGTGATGCAAAGGCGGGAGAGCTGTATCAGGGGAAACGGAGCTTTCTCCGCCACCTAGTAGGCCAATGAAACCGCGCCAAACCGGACATGTGCGGCATCTGAGAATAGCTATTCATAGCGATAATAAATTCATTTTTACTATTACTCTTTTCAAGATATCATATTAGGTGAAGATTGTATTGTGTTTGGTCCTATCTAGCACACGAAAACCCGATATCAATTGGGGCTGATACTGGAGAGCTCTCGCATGAATCGCTCCTCGCGGATTATCGGTGGTTTTAGTTGAGCGCACCAGCGAAATTAGGGGAGCTGACTACGGGAAGTGCGTCATAAAGTGGCACAGGCGGCTCCCTTCTGGGCAGCGGTTGCTGGCCAAGATTGAACTTGGCATCAGCGCCGCGTTGGTTAGAATGATTATAGGCCTGCGGACGTGATGGTAGGTTTCGCGCCGCCATTGAGCTAGAAACCTTTGCATGCAGTTTCTCAACATCAGGACCAAGTAGAAGTCAGGATTGTGGTGTATTATTGCGACGGAGAGGATGGAGCACCCGGAGCGTATTATCTATTTTGTAAGGAGGGAGGAAAGCTGGAAGAACACAGTGATAGGATATTTTTGAGTATGGGGAATTAAAAGCTTATGTAGCTCTCAGTAATCGAAGCTGAGGACCGGCGATTTACTCCTAGTTAAATATCACATACTGTATGAAGCTGGAGTAGAGTGGGCGGTGTCAAGGATTGCTGGAGTCGATAGTTTCTGTCGGTATATAGTGGTATACCCTCCTGTGGCACGTGGTACCCGTAATACTACGATTACAGTGTTATATGCGTCAATTGGGAAGTATGAAGGTTGAGTATATTACGGCTATGTATGGAGAGTATAGGAGGTCCCAGGGGCTAGATGTTTGAAGCTTCGTTATTACTCCTGATTAGGACTAAATACATCACACAGTTAATTATATGACCGGATACAGACACTGGAACTACTCTAAATATTAATCATATTATCATATATACTTTTGAGTTCAAAAAGCTCAAAAATGTACTCTTTTCCTGATTATATACTAATTTCTTAATTTAGTTTAATTCTAATTTTGGTTATATGTTATATTTTCTTTAATTACTTTTTTTTATCTATTTTATTATATTTAATTATATTTTAATTATATTAATTAATTTTTGGAAAATTATAAATAATTTTACTTTAGTTATAAAATTAATTAAATTTATATTTTGGGTATGCTTAAATTCACTTGATCATTTTCTTATTTTCACTTCACATAGACTACTTACTACGGCTAACCTGCAAAACATTCATGCCATAACAATTGGCAATTTGGTATTACAAATTATCAACGCCTGAGTTAAAAGCACCGGACTTAACCTCACATAGTTCGCATAACCTCATCCTACGGTCGCATACAATTTAATACTGTAGGAAGAGATCCAACAATGTAATACAGTTCAATTATTGACTTAATCTAGCCCGGTCCGTGTGGCCTGTAGAGCAGTCTATCTACAGGCTACAGGCCCTACAGGCTACAGGCCCTACAGGCTACAGGCCCTACAGGCTACAGGCCCTACAGGCTACAGGCCCTACAGGCTATAGGCCTTACAGGCTATAGGCCTTACAGGCTACAGGCCCTACAGGCTACAGGCCCTACAGGCTACAGGCCCTACAGGCTATAGGCCTTACAGGCTATAGGCCTTACAGGCTACAGGCCCTACAGGCTACAGGCCCTACAGGCTACAGGCCCTACAGGCTATAGGCCTTACAGGCTACAGGCCCTACAGTGGCTTCGCTTACAGGGCTTTAGGCCTGTAAGCATGCTAAAGGAGCCAACGACTGTAGGGCGTTAGCGATACTGTGTAGCCCATACTGTACTGTGTAGCCCATACTGTACTGTGTAGCCCATACTGTACTGTGTAGCCCATACTGTACTGTGTAGCCCATACTGTACTGTGTAGCCCATACTGTACTGTGTAGCCCATACTGTACTGTGTAGCCCATACTGTACTGTGTAGCCCATACTGTACTGTACAGCCTATACTGTACTGTACAGCCTATACTGTACTGTACAGCCTATACTATAAGCCTAAGGCCCTGTAAGCTAAAGCCTTATAACGCCTAAGTGCTTTAGGCTAGCGAGTTATGGGTATTTTAATCGTTAATTATCTCTAGATTTTCAGCTAATTATACTTAAGTAAATTGATATATAATCTGGTTATAATAAGGTGACTAGATATATAGAAAATAGTTAAATATGTAAAGATTTGGTAATAGTACCAAACTGCTAATTGTTATGGCATGAATGTTGCGCAGGTTAGCCGTAGTAAGTGGTCTGTATGAAGTGAAAATAAGAAAATGATCAAGTGGATTTAAGCATACCCTATATTTTTTATAATTTATTTAATTTTAATAATTTGATATTTTTTGTAAATTTACTAAAAATATATGATTGTATAGTACACATGTATACTATACAACTAAATTTGAAGGATTTTCCTTTTTCACATCTAAGATATCAACGCCCAATATACTTCAGCTCTAACCGCCTTAGAAATGGATAGCTGACAAGGACAGCAATTAAAGTGAAGTAATCGCCAACATCACCACCATTTCCAATCAACTTTGCAACAGGACCGACAAACTTTATAGAATATTCGACGTTAATTAATTTCCCACGTTAATGGTAAAAGCAAAACTTACCCAAGTCTGATCCATTCCAAGAAAGCTGCATCCAATGCCCAACGCCAAGCTTCCACACCCAGCCAGACCCCAGGGCATGCGATTCTGGTCTTGCCACCCTTCTACGTCGTATCCACCGATTTGAGGTCTAAAGTAAAATGTCTCAATAGCAAGAATTACTCCAAAACAAATCGTCCAGTACCCCAGAAGGCTCAGGAAATTCAGAAGGATTGACTCGAGTGAATCTTGTCCACCCCAAGCGAGGCCCAGGCTTATAGCGCCTAGAAGAATGTTCCAAATGAATCTCGGAACTGCTAGGAAATGTTTGCCCCATAGTTGAATAGAAAGGGATGAAGAATAAATAATTGCTGTAACAGTAGCAACTAATCGTGCAGTAAGTAGTCGGCGTCTAAATGCATATTTAAGAAATTTGATTAACTCACTAAACGATAGTGCGTACATAACACAAACAAATTTGGCCCACCCGGAGGGTCGCATAGTTGCCAATATCAAAGCACCAATTCCACCATCATCATAGATCTTCGATAATGCCTCATTAGTCTGGATGATACCACCATAATAATTCCCGAGAATCAAAACGAACACAGTAGGAAGTGTTAGTCCGGCCCATGTCATCCAAAATACTAACCATTTGTTAATCTTCGGTGGATAGTGAACATAGTAGTCCCCAGTCATAGAACACCAAGCAGCTGACTCTCCAAAAACGATCGAAAAATATGTCAAGGCAGCTCCGCTTTTATCTAAACCGGAGACGTAAGACAATCCAGGAGTTGGAGAAAAGTATCGTGCAGATTGACCAAATTCAATACATAAAAAGATGAAAATAAGGAACCATGCGATAGACTCATATCGCTGAATCCAACGAAATCCCAAAAACGAAATAATAAATGAACCCACACACACGACAACAATCCCTATAACAAGAGTGAGTGAGCCCCCACTAACAGCACTGAGTAACTGCCCAGCAACAATACAATTAATCGTCCCAAATCCAATATTGACGATAATATTTAGAAGTCCACAAAACTTCGAGCCCCAGATTCCAAAAGCGTATCTAGACGCTGCAATTTGCCGTAGGCCAAGGGGCGCACACAGGGTAGCTGTGAATGCAGGAATTACAGAGCCAATACACGCTGCAAATACACTGAGAATAATTGACACATTCACCGACAAACCTAATATAGGACCAATGACGCCCATTGTAATTAGACCGGGAGATACGAGCATGGAAAACCAAAAGAACATCATCTACACTCCCTATTAGCTAACATTCATAGACTACTGGAAAAAGAATTTACATTGAGAATCTGTGGGGGACGGCGTTCATCCTCTGGGATCCTTTCAGCTCCCATACTCTCAATCTTCAGTTTCCGATCCATCCACATCTCAGCCGCTCGTAGCTTCCGGAGGACGGAGTTTCCCTCACGGATTTTGATTACTTCCAGCTCACCATGGCCGAAATATTCGCCAATCTCAGGGGGGGGATCTTCGGGGTTGAAGTTATGACCCTCTTCGATATTAGAGGTATTCTTCGAGATACTTTTCTTCATTAGCTCCATATTTAAAATGGGATAGCAGGAAAGAATAGTCTTTCTAGAGAAAAATCACAATATAACTTTATTAGCTCCTCTAAAATTTGGGGAGAAGATATAGGCTAATATCCATTTTCTTATCTCAAATAGAAAGTTGAGATAAGGTAAATCTGTGTACAGTATCTCTCCAGACATTGGTGCACTTTTGGCCAGATGCTACAATATCCGATTGCTGCGTAGATCAGTTATCTTCGGCAACCTCCGGAAATCATGCCCCAACCATCTACAGTTATGCGGGGTTACCATTCTATTTAGCAAGTATTTTAACACCGTATAGGTAGTCTGTATAGAATTTTTAAACCATGTATTTGGAGCATACATCTCCACCTGGCTAACCGAATTTGGTCACTATCTACGCCTCAAGCTTTTCGATCATGTAGCCAGAGCGTACATCTGTCAGACTAACCGAATGTGGTCAATATTTACGTCTGAAGCTTTTTACAATCGTGCGATAGCTATTAGTGGGACTCAATATTACGTAGCACATTTATTCAGAAGTTTACATTTAGCACCTATATACGGGATCCTTCATACGTCTGGTATCAGGAGAATCGAGGATACAAACTTTTGCTACCAAAAAGGAGTTAGAAAAGCTGCAATGACCATTGTCGAAAACGCAATCCCTCTCAATGAGAGACAAGCCATTAGAAAAAGTCTCCTTTCTAATAGTGACCCTTTTGTGACTGCACTACCGAAGGTAGAACTCCACATCCATATTGAGGGCACTCTCATCCCTGAGCTCCGTTGGAATCTTGCCCAACGTAATGGCATAACTCTTAGACTGGAGCGCACCGGAGCAGTATATCACAATTTAGAACAGCTTAAAGAGTCTTATGACATTATCCAAGCACGCCCGGGGCACTCCTTCAACAATGCGGAGGAGCGATTCACCTTTTTCGAAGCGTATTATGGCGGGTTTGAGGTGTTACTAACTAAGCAGGACTTTTACGATTTAGCAATGAATTATTTTGAGCACGCAGCGGCTATGAATGTACGATACTGTGAACCATTTTTTGATCCCCAGGGTCATACTAGGAGAGGTGTGTCATGGGAAACAATGATGAGTGGGCTGAGGGAGGCACAGATCACAGCAGAAAAGATTCTTAATGTACGTATTACTACAATTGTTACACAATATATAGGATAATAATAGATATATTTCAGGTGAAATCAAAGTGGATCATGTGCTTTCTGCGCGATATGTCACCCGAGTCTGCAGAAGAGCACTATGAAGCAGCCCTTTCGTATCGCGACATGATTATTGGCATTGGTCTTGACTCAGACGAGTATCTTCGACCTCCATCTTTGTTTGAGACAGTATTTTCTCGTGCTAGATCTGATGGTTTCCACCTCACCTGCCACTGTGATGTTGGACAGCAGGATACCCAGAATCATATCCGCCAAGTCATAACTTCAGTCGGTGGAACTGGTGCAGAGCGTATCGATCACGGTTTAAATGCAGCACAAAATCCAGAACTAATAGAGCTTATCAGACAAAAAGGGATAGGAATGACGATATGTCCATGGGCATATCTCAGACACGAGCCTTTAGAGGAGATATTCCCTCGCATGAACATCTTGTTCGACGCAGGAATTAAGATTTCCATCGCTAGTGATGATCCAGCGTATATGGAGGATTCTTGGATCTTGCATAATATGCTACTAGCAAAGAGAATGTGCAATTTCACTAATGAAGACATGATCAAGTTGACTAGGAACGCAATTGATATTTGTTGGGCTCCGGCGGATATAAAGTTGGATATTTTAAGGGAGCTGGAAACTGTGACTGCCACTTTCTGAACATCGACCTGATTATCCTAATGCCAAAAAAGTTAAACCGAATTAATTACCTTAGAGTGTAATGAAGGCACAATTTTTAGTGACGGTTATTGTATTCAGGGTAGCAAATGGAGTAGCCTAGTTAATTTTCTTAACTATTTCTAATAATATTATAGCTATTTGCGGTTCATACTTGTAATTACAGTTGTTCTAGTGGCGGTTTAACGTTAAACAAAATCAGGTTGTTCAGTACCTATTAGGCTAACATAAGAGGTCCTTTCAGTTCCCCAGCTGTTATCGAGTTATAATATACATTACTACTCCAGACAAGATTCAAAGTCTCCAAAGCAATACCAAATTGTTTACACCCTGCAGCTTGCGACATAGTTTCCAGACGCTGTTGGATCCACTCTCTCCCTTCCAAATCATCATTTGCCAGAAATAGTCCAGCTTGGAATAGTGGCCATAGCATAGAAAAACTCCAACTACTAGCTGCAGCTACAGACTTTGCGTGCTCAAATATTCCATTCTTTAGAGCTTGTGCATTAAATATTTTGTCTGAAGATATTCGAAATAGCCTCATCTCATATAGGAGAATTCCCTTGTGCCATGCACCAACGACATGTGATTTAAGAGGAGAATAAGTAGTGTGTGGTTTCCATTCACTTATTCGCCTACCTAGAAGAACTGCTTTCTTGATAATATCTTCTGAGGGTACTACGATGTTTGGATGTAGCTTGTACAACATGGTGATATCTGCAATATACTCGAAGAGATCGATAGGACAGGGAAATACGTCACAGCCCCACTCACGACCTCGAGCAGAACTGAATCGACTGACAATCTTTTTGATATCCGCAGATGAGAATGTCGGAAACCTGGATGAGGTAGTTGACCGCATGATATCCAGCCTTCATTAGTTAGCATAAAAGGCCTAAGATAGCAAAGCAAATAAAATCCTACCACGCCAGTCTCTGTTCAAAAAAGCCTTTGTCAGTTTTGTCCGCTCCATAGTGATCAATAAGTGTCTTGGCGGCAGGTATATGAGTGTCGAATTCTGCACAATCACCTGAACACAGCTTTCAACTCGTCAACTGTGGGTTTTCCTGTCAAGAGTTGTATTGTAACATACATCAAGTTGTGCCATCATTAACATACTAGCTAAAGTACCGAAGTCGGTCGATACTTCTTTACATTGAAGTCTAGACCGCAGAAGCTCAATAGCTTTGAGTCGTAGCACACGACTTCGCATCTCCAAGCCATCCCCCCCAAGTCGAGTAGCGAGATGGCTAGACGCCGAAGCTGCTATTGCATATCGAAGAGGTAGCACCTCCTTTGCCATTGGAATGATATACAATGCATAAGGACTATCAGCTGGGGTAGCCCCGAGGTAAAAAACTGTGCTGAGCTCATGAGCATCTATCATAGCGTCAATTCTTATCTAGTAAGGGATACAGTTCAATCATGGATTATCTCACAATATTCGATCAACTTTCCCACCTCTTCGTTGGTGTCACCAATTACTACAAACTTAAGTAAATCTTCATTGGAAAGATTTGGTTGGCTTCTTTTCAACGCAGGACTTTTTATTCTTGTATGTTTATTGAGCAAAGCATTCTCCACAGGAACAGCTTTCCCGGCAAACCGGCCACGTGCAGCAACTCCGGGCCAACGTGTTACATAGCCCTCACATAAGCTTCCTCTATTTTTACAGCTCTGACATGATGGGAGAGTCTTATCACACCTCCGGCCTCTGCGACGGCAGGTGCGGCATGCCGTGCCATGCTTTCCAATTGGTAGGCCCTGTACAGCTTGCATTAGAGTGAGTTTCAGGATAATAACACCGCTTAAAGTGAGGCACATAGAGCGCTGAAAAGCAAGACTTGTGATAAAATCTTAGTGCTTCAAGTCCAAACACTGAGTTGATATCACAGCCTAACCGAAATTAGTAGATAGCCACACTCTAGGCTAGTGAAAACTTATCGACGCAAATAATGGCCCGTTATGTACTAGCGTAATCTGAGTTCAACATACGAGATACGAGTATTCAGAGTTGACCCAAAGATCGAGAAGTTATCAATATGTTGTATCAAATACTGTGGGGAAGGCATGGGTAGATAAGATCTAAATTTATCTTTCATCTCCATAAACATCGCCAAAATGATTTGGCCGTTGACGTTCGGATCCGGCCGGTCTTTATACTATCGTCGAGGGGTGTCTTGTAAAATTTTCACCTAGTTTACAAGATGATGATAATTTATAGATCAGGGATAGTTAAAGCTCAGACCTCGGAAACTAACGTTCCCTTGTACTATATAGTTCTAGATATAGTTCCACGAGACGCTTTTGTTTTGGGGGAACATTTTCGAAGAAATATTCTTTGCAAAGTCTTTTCCCTTTCTTTGAATAGTAGATACATCCATTTATTATTACTATAACACTCCCCAGGTCAATTGAATAATAAGAACTGCGACTCTACCCTTCCTCGACATGATACTCCTACATTTAGTAACTGCATGCTTGGTTTACCTCGCTTCAGCAGCTACAGCTTCATCTTCACAACTAGGATTTACCAAGAATAAAGTTATTATAGATAATGACTTTACTGCTGGGCAATGGGACCCATATCTTCTCGCTCTAAACTCTGGCTGGGAAGTTTTAGGCTTGACAACATGTATATAACCCACGCAATTTCAATTTTCTCTGACTAACTCAATGACAACCGCCCATAGGTACTGGAAATACCTGGATGCCTCAGCAAGTCTTACACGCTCTTGGAAATCTTGAATATGGAGGCCTTAGCTGCATTCCAGTCTATGCTGGTGCTCTATATCCACTAATAAATACTTATGAACTTTTCCAAGCATGGCAACTTGTTCATGGCGCGATACCATACCAAGGAGCCTTTGGACCTTACAATAAGACAGCCGAGGCATTAGGTTCCGATCCTTCTGGAGGTTCTAATCCATATCGAATTGTCAAGGGTGCATTCACCGAAGGCTACCCTACTATCAAAGCACAGGAATCACAAGATGCGGTGACTTTTATGATCGATCAAGTTCGAAAATATCCTGGAGAAGTAACCATTTTTGCTGCAGGAGCAATGACGAACGTTGCCCTAGCGGTTCGAGCGGACCCAAAATTCGCCTCTATGGCTAAGGAGTTGGTTATTATGGGCGGATACATTGACGTCAATCTGTATCAGGTTACCGGAAGCGTTCTTCAAGCTGACATTAATTCTGACGTATGCATTAGTAGTCCATGTATCTACTATTTATTTTTATCTTCCACTAACTAGGAAGTGATAGTTCAATTTAATAATGGATCCTGAAGCAGCAAAAATCATTCTCACAGCCGATTTCCCACACATAACCATGGTGGGTAATGTCGGTAACTCGATTTATCCCGACGAAAAATGGCTCAGCGAAGTCAGCGTTGTTGACAACTTTTATACGCGTTGGTCAAAGAAATATCTAGATTTCCAGCTTCCTTTCTGGGATAGTATTGCAGGTGCTATTATGGTAGAACCATCACTTACCCTGAATAAAACGAATTGTATGTTACATCAGCTGTAGTCGACATATGTGGCTAATATTGTGCATCCTAGTCTATGTTGATGTTGACACATCATACGCAAGCCCGAGTTATGGAAATATTCACGCCTATCAACACAGCCTAGCACCTCCAAAGCTGCAGAACATAACATATGTGCTCGAGGTCAACGAGACAAGATTCAAAGAGCTGCTGAAAGAAGTTTATCAGAAGCCAAAAACATGTGCCAATCTTCATTAGACCGTATCTAAGTTAACGTTTCATTTAACAGCTCCATAAAAGTAGAGCTGGATAAAAGTTTTAAAAGTTTCGTCATAGTAATTATGATGAAATACCCAAACTTTATGTTAATTTTTTTCTCGTATTGGTTCTATTTTAGTCTCCGAATGTAAATAAAGGCTATTCTAACTTGTTCTCTTTGTTATTATATCTTACCAGCCATGACTTGTACATGAGTTTGCTGGCCTTAAGTTCGTGGGCTGTATGATTCGAAGAAGCGGTTACCAAAAAATAGAACTGACTAGATTCACATCACACAATTCATTTCCTTTTTGTCATACCAGCGTCTATGAGTGTATCATCGATTATTTCTTTTGCTTATTAGCATCACGGAATTACAATGTTGTGTAGACACTTGTGAGCGATATACTTAATTCCTGAGGCCACAAACTTTTTTATAGCTTTAACCTCAAGTTTACTCCCTCGCTTCTCTTCCCCGCCCTCCTTCTTCAAGTTCGTTGTTCTTTTCTCTCTAGAGTGAATTGATTTTAATGTACCGTTGAGGTGACCCAATATTGATCTATAGCTAAAAGAAGACGAAAATGTCTACTCCTACCGCCACAGATAACCTCCGCTCTCATCTTGCTTACGAACCACAACCCCTCAAATTTGGCACAAGCGGTCGCCGTGGCCTAGTCGTTCATTTGACTCAGCTAGAAATTTATACCAATGTCGTCGCCGAAATCCGTTACCTCCAATCACTCCCGCAATCTGAAGGCGGCATACAAGCTGGAGACGACTTTTATTATGCGTATGACCTCCGGCCAAGCTCCACTGAATATGTGGAAAATGGCCGCGGTGCTCTCTGCCAGTCGGTTGAGCAGGCCTTGAAAGACACTGGCATGCACCCCATCAGCCTAGGACCTATTCCTACGCCTGCACTAACATACTGGGCCCTCAAACACGGCAAGGGAAGCATCATGGTCACGGGCAGCCACATCCCCTTCGATCGGAATGGCTACAAACTCAACACGTCTAAAGGCGAGCTTATGAAGAAGGATGAGCGGCCCATCAACGACATCGTTGACAAAACTCGCGAAGAGCTTCTCTCCCAATCCTACTCTGAATCTCTCTTCAATAGCCAAGGCGTCTTCCGTGATCCCCAGTCTGGCCTTCTACCCCCGAGAGCTGAAGGGAGAGCAGCTTATATCCAGCGTTACCTAGACTTCTTCAAAGGCGAGACACTTAGCGGTGTGAAGCTCCTTGCATACCAACACTCCGCCGTTGGTCGTGATCTTTTAGTCGAGATTTTTGAAGCACTTGGTGCCCAGGTCACCCCTGCCGGCCGAAGTGACACTTTTGTTCCCATTGATACAGAAGCCATCGACCATGCCCAGCTCGTTACCGTTCAGAATCTTTGTAACACGACGGGCCAGACATTTGATGCCATAATCTCTACTGATGGTGACAGTGATCGTCCGCTGCTCATTGCTCCTGAGGGAGACCATCTCCGCTTCTTCGGCGGCGATCTTTTGGGGATGGTTGTTGCCGAGTTCCTGGGCATCGACGCCGCCGTTGTCCCAATCAGCTCTAACGATGCCATAGATCGCGGACCTCTAGCGGCTGTGACTGAACCTAAGACAAAAATTGGCAGTCCCTACGTAATCGCCGGCATGCAGAGCGCCATCTCCAAAGGACGCCATCGTGTCTGTGGGTGGGAAGCTAACGGCGGCTTCCTCACGGGCAGTGACCTCGAACGCAAGGGGAACGTGCTCACTGCGCTTCCTACTCGTGATGCATTTCTTCCTCTACTCTGCGCTCTGTTTGCGGCACACAACCGCCAGATCACGCTACCGGAACTCTTCGACACATTGCCTCGCCGTTTCAGTCGTGCTGCATTACTTCGAAATTTCCCTCGTGCCACAAGTATGAAAATCATAAAACGCTTCTCACCCTCTGAAGCCATTATGCAAGACGTCAACTATCATCCGGACCACGTTATCGTATTCGACCCCGATCATTCCCAGCTCCAAGTTAGTGAGCCTCAAGCTGAACGACTTGGCTTGGTTCGCCGAGAACTTCAATCTGTATTTTCTGCAGAAACCGGCTTTGCCTCAATTGTCCGGATCCTCTATACCGACGGAGTTCGCATCATCTTTGCTGATGGCGACGTTGCTCACTTCCGCCCATCTGGGAACGCAGATGAACTCCGTATATACGCTGTAGCCGATACGCAGGAACGTGCCGACTGGATCGCCAGCCATGGAGTTGCGGAACCAGACGGTCTCCTAAGACGCTTAGAGCGTATGGTGTAGGTTCCTGCCCGCAACTCCTTCATCGTTACTATGATATCCTAAATCACCTTTGTTTTTGCCAAAATTGGCCCCCGTGCGTTACTTTTTAGTGCGTGTACCGTACTAATTGAATGCAATAAGTAAATCAACCAATTGACGCGTTATAACTTAACAATCGCCTTTTTAGTCATTTTACTTGTAATATATCAAGATTCTTGATGTATATATCGAGCTATTTAGACATGTATAACACACATATATAGCTTTTAGATTCTCTAAACATATTATCAAATCAATCAAATGATCTCTCCTGAATACCAGCAACGATAAATATATGATTATTAACATTTTGGGGTCCTAGGGCCCGCATTCCTAGGAATGAAAGGCTCCCAGGAAAGCAAGGCTCCTAAGATCTATAGACACGTGACTAAGGTCCAGGTGAATCTTAGCCTGTCAGAAAAGATCGGGATCTTAGGAATCTGGAAAAGATCCTTATAATCCCTAAAGATTACATTCACAATATAAGTAGATAGTTTATCATTATATAAGAGCCTCACGCTCAACTCAATCAATTTACAGTATGCCTGCACTTCACTGTGACAAAGCCTACAACAATTTCCTGCTTACTTCAGCCCTTTACCTTCTCACCATAAAGTATCTTAGTAACTGAGCCTCAGTGATCCCAGTAGGAATGTTGCAGATATATCTTCCAATTACTGGACTATAGTGAAAATTATCCAAAGAATCCGTGTAGGAATACTACAGTTTAATCCTGGATTTATTCAAATTTGTCCGGTCCACCAGGTGGATATTTGCCAGCTACAAGGTCAGTTACACTAACAACACTCAAGCTGAAAGGTCTGATAACTCCCGGGGGATCCACTCCTGCAAATTGAGCAGCCCCAAGAATCATAAGATGGTCTGGATTCTCCGAGAAGATATGTAAAGCTCGACTATATGCCGCAGGTTGTGGAGATGGCACCCCAAACCAGGCATTCACATCATCACCCCGTTGGTTATAGAACAAAGATGAGTGATCTGCATCTGATACAAGCTGGAATTGAACTAAAACACACGGTTAAATGATGTATGGCAGGGATTGCAAGGCTTTCGTGGTGTGGCTTCCGGATAAAGTAACATATTTACAATGTAAGAAAACGATTAATAATCGAAAAAGGTACTGATACGCATGGATAGATGGAGTTGTAAATATTGTCGATACCGATCAATCCTTTTTCTTTTGCAATGTAGGGCAAGCCAGCCACCTAAGTCATGAGCCAATTAATATTCAACTTTGGGTTTAATTGAAGCGGGGGATTCTTGCTAGCCGTTTAAATTACAGTATTTGGTGCGGGTAACCCTCTCCCGGCACCCAAGTCCGGCACCAGGGCAAGCCGTGGCTTCAACAGGGAGCAATGCCGATTGGTAGCCCCTAGAGTTGATCGGCTACCCATTTGTTCTTGAATATTATACATATACAGATCATTCTATACTTGAGCTTAGAACACATTGTATTCTCGTGCACAATATCTCGTAACGCTATGTAAAACTAGTTTGCGATAATTAAAATATGCCTTCTGAGTTTTTTATTTTCCCCGTTATATTTCCGGTATTTATGATTGAATTTACAGGTACTATAAATCCAAATAAACATTATTATCCATCATATCTTTCACATTCAGACCTGCCGGATTCATAGACTACAATATGAATTCCAGGTGTGCCGGCGGCTCCTAATCATGTACAGCTAGGAATTGGAGCTATGTCCTGGTTCAGACGGAATTAGTACTGGGGAATGATTGTGGCTACTAAATTAAAATACTCACGATGATAATGCTAGCTTTTCCCGTTTTGTAGCATAACCAACGTATACTGGAATATGGCAAACTCATGGAATTGTTAGCTAAAAGCATCGATGAAACTTTGGCAATATTAGTATGTTCGGATCGTAAGTTTTTTCTTGTTTGCTTTCTTTGTTTGTTTGTTGACCATACACGTCACCCTTTCTAAACCTGCTTCGTAGACTAATACTAATGAGAAATACCCCATGATATTAACTTATAGATGAAATCTGGGCTAGATTATGATGTGATCCAGTGGACGCAGGCTCTATATGGACTGGCACGGTAAAATTATAGTGTGCATCAGGCACAGGGAGCGTATCGATTACCACGGGATTCCCATGTAACACACATTTGAAAGTCAAGCTTCCAGATATATCCAGTTCAATTTTGTGTTCACCCGGGAAGATGGCAAGGTTTCCATTCTCGTGGGCTCTAGCCAGTGAGCCAAGTGTGAGAGGCAGATCTAATACTCGGTGGCTTTCAGTGGTAATATTGTGGAGGCGCATGTAGGCCACTAGGGATTTATTTGGTCGCGGAGTCTGGCCTGCATTGTGGCTAGAAAGAAATAACATGCCAACATAATCGGAGATTTCGTGGCCAACTTTTTTTACACGAGCTTTGATAGTGGCAACGGAGGTGCTGTCAGTGATTGGACCAGCAGACTTTTTCTTGCAGGAGGCAACAAGCTGCTGAATGTTGTATCCATGGTCCAAGATTTTCTCCCATTCAAAGTCAAATTCCGTATAGTGAAGCCCGTATCCAAATGGGATCACAGGTTTTCCGGTGTATCATTTGTATGTCCGTCCAGGATATGAACTCTTCGGATCGAGGCGAAGGTTTATATCGAAGATGCTTACTTGATCAGCATAGTTGGCTGGATACTGTGTGACGGGCGGTCTACCAGCAACTGACCTTTTCCCAGGAAGGATGTCTAGTAGAGCCGTCCCGCCGCTTTGACCAGGATACCCCGCCCATATCAAAGCCTGGATTCTCTATTCTCCAGAATTTCGCTGTCATCGAGCTGCCCACCGCCAAATTGGACTACGACCATAGGCTTAGAGAGTTTCGATAAGCTTGTGATCAGATCAAGTTGATTTCCTGGCCAGGTAAGTGAAACTCGATCAAGTGTTTCGGCCTCTATAGAATTGTCAATCCCACCTGGGTAAATTATCAAGTCACACCTCCCTGCAGCTGCAAGAGCCGAGCGGAATCCAAACGTGCTCTGGTTGTTGATCTCGGTGCCAAGAGCATTACTCACTTTCCACTCATAGCCCTCAAATGCTTCCAAAGGGCTAACCAGGAGTTGTGCAGTGCCTGAGTAGTCTCCTTGCACCTGAGTTGTGGCGTTTGCGAACGGTCCAATAACAGCAACACTCCTATATTTATGCGACGAACCC
This sequence comes from Xylogone sp. PMI_703, assembly GCA_021399445.1. Classification (NCBI taxonomy): domain Eukaryota; kingdom Fungi; phylum Ascomycota; class Leotiomycetes; genus Xylogone; species Xylogone sp. PMI_703. Next base: position 332,166 of record JAJTUQ010000007.1, on the reverse strand, counting down.
AGAGGGAGAAGTTTGCTATTTTTAATGAGTGTTATGCCTTTAACTACAGCCTCATACGCGAGAGTTGCGCCTCAGGAGTACCAACATCCGAAAAGTCGAGATCACTGTACTTTTCGCCATCGAAGAAGCCAGTAGTGAACAATGCAGAGTAGAGCCTTGTCAGTGCTCGATCCAAGGTATGCACTGTGGTCTGATTTCAGGCAAGTGATTCATTTAGTTTGAAAACGAAGAGCCGCATTCCAGATCCACTCCAGCGTTGAGAGCTACGGATGCTGCACTTTCCTCGTTGTCAGTAAAGTTGTGGTATTGCCAAATATCTGTGACCGCTCCACAGTCAAATCCAATATAGTTATAGTCCGCTGTGAAATTTCAGTGGTTCCTTAGCAGCTGCCCAAAGAGATACTCGTTCGCACACGCTAGGATGCCGTCAACCGCATTGTATGAACACATGATGCTCCCTACACCTGTGTCACGTACACAAGTCTTAAATGGAGCCGGGAAGTAGTCGGCAAGGTCTTGCTGACTAGGGTTATAGCCATTCCTATATCTGCCCGTCTCCAGATCGTAGACAGCAAAGTGCTTGCATGTTGCAATCATTTGCTTCTCTTCGGGGTCCTCACCCTGAAGTCCCAGAATGAAATTACGGACATAGCTCTGGACCACATAAATATCTTCGCCAGGAGTTTCTTGCTCCCTTCCTCACCGAAGGTCTCTAAAAGCATTGATATTTGGAGCCCAGAAATCAAAACCAGAAAAGCCGTTATTGCCAAATGCCCGGCTTTCCTTGCCGACAACACCAGGAATCTGACGAATCAGAGTACCGTCGAAGGACGCCGCAATCAAGATTGGTTCAGGGAAGCTAGTGGCATAACTGAAATTGGCCGGCTTTGTGGTGAATTGAACGCCTGTTGCGGAGCCCACTCCATGCGTTGCTTCGTTCCACCACTCGTACGATGGCAAACCGAGGTGTGTGGATCCGGCCGAGGCATCGATAAGATTAAGGATCTTCTCCTCCACTGTCAGAGAATTAACAGGTGAGCTTACTCGCGCAGCAATGCTTAGTGAAGTATAGCAGACTTGGTGACTGCAAAGAAACTGTGTTTGGCAGGCTGGTATAAAAGCAGTGTTCGTTTCGTAGCCTTGGGAGTTCAAAATCTGGCATAATGACATCCTATGATATAATATTAGCAAAGGGCGTCACATCAACCGCTATTTTGTATTCAATTTACACATATGTTCCTCCGCATGATCTAGATTGATCTGTCGCACATGCCGAGTTGCATCGGCTGTCATGTGTCTTGGTTGTAGAGCTGAAATCGGGTATGGTATCGCAAAAACATTGCCTATTTATTTACAAGCTTGTAAATGTCTGAGGTCTCGTTACTACTCCTGATTAGGACTAGATATATCGTGCGGTTAACCATGTGACCGGATACAGACAGTTTCTAAGGTTTCGGCTGCAGTGAGAAATATCTACCGGACGATAGGACCGACGAAATACCGCCTATACGAGTTTGGAAGGAGATAATACTTCATATCTATCATGATTAAGTGTATGATCAAGTGATTGGGGCGTCACGATGAGTAGTAGCACCCCTGAGTCGACAAATTGCTGTTTCACAGTGATTTTATTAGCCAGACCCGAAACGGAAACTTATCAAACTAACTGGCCTTGATTAATTCTAACTTACACACTCGTGTTGAATATTTTCCTACGACAGAGATTGACTAGTTTCTTTATCTTTGGCGTATAATATTGGAAGATACGTTGAAGAAATAGCCTCTCTTCTCGTAATTGAGTCAAAATACTGAAACCTCAAACCTTAAAGCTTTACTGGATACCACTCGACGAATAGGGTATCTATGCTACAATCGAGACTAGATATCCTTTTATAAATCATCTACTAGCTCTTATTTGAATATCCAGCTAGACGACGGGTATGGGCTTTTAAAAGAGAATATGATGTTGTTCTATGGATAGGACCATTTGCACACTAGTCACTATAATGAGTAATTTGTAATTATTAGTGAACGCCCTGTTTCCAATAAAAGCGAATATCAAACGATGTGCACGATTGTGGAAGCCAATATAGCTCGGTAGGTTCGCAAGGCAGACTTAGCAGCCGCATGGTAAGCTGTTAGGGTTCCATTGTTTTTATGCAGTAGCAATTGGAAAAAAGTATGGAATACCTCTTGCAGGTTGGGATCACAAAGTAAGTTTGTCCTGTTCATAGTTTGACCTTCTACTACGTCCACTGTAGTACTGCTGTCTATACTACTGGTCTTCCATTCACAAGACTCGACCCGCCTAACCTTTTTTCATTCTACAATACTGCACACTCCAACAGCTGTATGTGAGTTGGATGGTATTTAGAATCTGTACACATTGAAACTCACTTCCAGAGGCACAAATGCTCCTAACAATAAAAACAGAATGCCATCTTCAGTCTATGGTGATGGCCCGAATAATAGGTAATCATGAAATCTGCTATAGCTCAGGTACCTCTCTAAGTCACCAATTCATCCTATCGTAGGTATGCTCACCAAGTATAACAATACCACTGAAATGTGCACTCTTACGATAGTGAAATGAAAATAATAACGCTAACAATGACAAACAGAATGAAATCTTGCTCTATTATTTCTCTGTCAAAGTAAAGTGTCACGTTCATAAGATTATTATAATCATATTAATATAAGTAAAAAAGAAATAAAAACCTTTTAAGAAAATATTATTTTTCAAATTTTGCAATTAAGATCTTTAATAACAAAAGTAAAAGATGGTCCTGGTTAGCGGGGCGCGGATTCCGGGGCTAAGCTTGCGTAAATTTAGTGGCACGTGTTTGGGATTGGTGCGTGCTTTGTTTAGGCGTTGCCTTTCGGCGATGATATTTGCGATCAAGCTGGGAAATACCAATTCAAAGGCAAACTGAAGATGTACACCCATCAAAACAACGAAACTCGGCTTCCAAAAAGATGTGATTGCAAAATGAGGGTGGTTGCGAAAGCAGAGGGAGACGAGTGGAGAGTAAAGGTCATTAGAACCTGCACACGACCACAGTGCCTTTGCAGCATCTGTAACACACACAGCATACCGAATGGCTGCTCTGGATCCCAAGATTCGTGCTCAAATCTTGTCCAAAGGATATGCAGGTATGAAGAATGCCCAGATTCTCAGCTCCCTTCGAATAGAATACCTACAAGTTTTGATTACTAGGTTGTGATATCACCAATATCATTCAAAGCCCCACGGTTACAGTCACTGGCAGGAAGGAACACAAATTCAGTGGTTGCTGTATATTTGAGTATTATCCTTTACCTTGTTTTTGCAACACATTAGAGCAAAACTTCGAGCAAAACTTCGAGCAAAACGGGGCTTCAATCCCGCATATTTAAACTGATTCCTCTAACAACCTTGTTCATCTTTTCCCAAAGCACTCGAATTATATCAACGGCATCCTGACATATTATTAATAGATTGCATTTATAAACAACAGAATCGCTCCGCAAGGCTATCTTTGTCCTTTGATTTGTTGTGCTGCACAAATGCTCGCAAATTAATTTATTTTTCAGCTTGACAGGGGCTTACCGCTGTACGATTATTGCCCGGGCTCTGCTTCAGTGGCGTTTTTTGGGCGTTGAAGAGATGCAATTTACAGGCGCCTCCTCGCCGTTTGACACGTCATCAAAGCGGGTGAGAATATCTTATAAGAAGATAGAGCTTCTTTCCAAACCATTATGTCGCTATATTGACATTCAATTATCACTAGTGAGGACGGAATACGAAATTCCTAGTGTAGCAGGAAGTCCACCCCGCTTCATTTCGGGGCAGCGCGCTGTTGTTTCCACAGGTCGCCAAAGGTCCTGTAGGAAAGGCACCTGTGCCCGGCAATAGGAGTAAAAAAGTTCCAATATTGTGAGATGGTATCCTAGGTGAGAACTAGTCGAGAAAACGCTGCCAACCCCATTCAATGATTCAGCCTGATGACGGAATTAGCACCGCCATGGGAGCCGCCACATCATACTTAAAGGCATTATTCGGGGCCACAGAGAAGGAGAATGAGTGGGATAAAAAATCGAGGCCAATCCACTTTGCAGCAAATGACGGTAAACCATTGCTAATAAAGATTCTACTCTGGAAAGGTGCCGGCGTGGACGCCAAAGACGAAGACGGACTGACTGCGCTCCATTTAGCGGCTGAAAACGGGCATATCGACGCTGTGAATGCGCTACTAGCAGGCGGTGCTAGAATAGACGCACAAGACAACAGAACGTGGGAAGCTCTCCATCTGGCCGCACAGAATGGGCACGTAGAAATGATAAAACTGTTGCTTCATGCAGGCGCGAAATACCACTCGCCCAAAGGCCCAGCCGACGGGGTTATTGAACTCAAAAACCAACCAAACCGAAGAGCGATTGGAGGAAGAGACGCAGAATATCTGTTTGGGGGAGGGAGAAACCGTCGCTTGTTCGATCACCGAACACCTCTTGAACTCGCGGAAGAGCAACATCATGAGGAGGCGGTCGCTACTTTGTTGGATTGGGGAAGAGCCGCCAAATATGTGAATGCTGAGGCCTCGGCGACGTCAGATCCAGGCAACACGAAATCAGAATTGGTGGTGCTTGAAACCAAGGCTTTTGAGTATACCGCTCAAGCATTTTACGACTACCGCCAAACCAGCCCCTTGATAGCCGCGCGGATCCAAACCCCGTATAAGCTGCTTAATATTCGAACTGGAGAACTGGAGCAAATCGACCATCTCCGCGAACTCATGGTTTACAGAACACGATTCGTCATTGTATCGTACATGTGGCGTCCCCCTAAGCAGGTTGCAGATTGTCTCTTCGATAAGCGCATTGTGGTTTTGGAAGAGGGAGAAGCTGGCCGATCAGAATTCGAATCGCGCGTCAATCGAGCTTGCAAGGCGTTTCCTGATTGTGCAACTACATTCAATGCAGATGAAGCTCTCGATGATATTAAATTCCCAGACATACCCCATGGCCTTAATCTGAATAAGGATTATCTACGGGAAGTTTACCTCCTCGCGGCTCAGGAGGCTCGTCGAAGAGGTATAGACCACATCTGGATAGACGCTCTTTGTATCGACCAAAGCGACGAAGATGACAAAACTCGGAATCTATACCTTATGGATAAATATTACGCCTCAGCAGAATGCTGTGTGGCGATTTCTGATGTCATGCGGCGAAGGATTTGTCCTGACCGTGTGCAAGCGGATATTAACACCGACTGGCAGTCTGGAGATGATCTTTTATTTTGGATTGGCGGTGTGCACTGCAGCCGAGTATGGCTTTTCCAGGAGATCTACTCGGCCAGGGAACTTGTCACATGCGGGGGAGGTTTGCGTATTGACGCCAAGAAGTTCATCGAAATCTACAAAGCGCACCTGGAGGAACCAAGTCACGTCTCTTCGAACCTGTGCTCTGATCCGGACCATGTTCTCTTCAAGGCGTTCATCAAGCAATACGTTACCATGTACCTACCCACGCTTGGTGGTGAAAGGTTTTCAGTGGATGACGGACTTGACAACATCAGATATCGAAATTGCGCATCGTCCGCAGACAGGGTTTATGGTGTCCTGGCTACGTTCTCCACTCACATCATCGAGGGTATTCCTGTCGATTACCGCCTTCCATTCAAAGCGCTCTATCCAATTCTGATTTATGCACGGATCTGCGACGGTGATGTGAACGGGCTCCTGATACTCCGTCGAGCCGGCGAAGAGAAACACGAGATCGTAGGGGCCCCATCTTGGATTCCAACGGGAGTGGGAGCGAAATTCTGCGATGGGCATGGGAAGATGCTACGTATTATATCTCCTGGATGCTCTGTCCATTTCCCTAGGGTGCTTCGCCTGAAAATGAGCTATCTTCCAATCGCGAAGCTACTGAAAGCTTCAGCCACTACACAAAGCGGTCAGTTCATGGACTATAATGTATTAGTCACGTTGGGCTCGAAGATGGGCTTATCGGGTCTTGAGAAATGTGAGGGCGCAATCGAACCGATTGAATACTGTCCGGATCAAGAAGGGGCGCACGAGCAGGATGCCATAGATTATAATGCTGCGTTTCTGGAATTGCAAACTGCGGTGCGAGAGGGCCGTGTTGTTGCGGCGTTGTTGGAAAACGGCAAGCCAACTGATGAGAACGCAGAATTACCAACTACAAGGGGATGGGTGATGCTATGCGCAGGGAGAGAAAGCGAGACGTGGACCCGCAAAGGCGTTCTTCGGACGAGTCAAAATGCTGTGAACGTTTCGATGAAGCAAAAGTGGTTTCGGATTTTATAATATTGGGTCGCCTTGTTTATTTACTGCCAGCAGCTTGAAGTCTACTGTGGTATTGTATTCATCAAGATATGTATTAAAGGAGACTACTGCCTCAGAGTCATATAAGCCAGAGCCATTGAAAGAGCACTTCTGGTAACATTATACATACATGGGATCTGAGAATATATTTGTTCACGTTGGCCACATATACTTTTAAAGGTATTCACTAGGTCTCTATGTTTCATACCTAGCTGTCCCGGATTTGATGTCCCAAATAGTTCAAAGATGAACAATTAAAATAATTAAAGTTGAAGTACTTGATATTTATTCTTATCTCCTGCTTAAGTGCTCTTTTTTGTAACTACGGATCTTCAAATAACTCTTTGACCTTGCTCGGTAATTATTATGATTAGTCTCTTGCATCAGTGTGCAGCCTTTCTATCACCAAGCAAAATTTTCTTTGACCAATTGCTCGGACAACTTCCATAGCTTCTCAGCATCACTAGTTGATACTGCCTCGGGATTGGCCTTTTCACTAATCTGGCAATCAATAAAGTATACACCGTAATTCTCTTTACCATCCCTTGACCCCGTCTCTGGTATTCCTAGCCCAGGGTCTGTTGCAGCAACCAAAGTTGTAGCAGCTCCGGCTCCCAATGTCTTAATACTGCGAATCAAGGTTTGGGTTCGCGTGGTTGATGGTTACCTAGCCCTAAGGTCTTCTAGTCTGGGTAGGTCTTTTACTGGCCAAGCTGGTGTGGATAGCCTCTGCTCCCCCGGTGTTCCGAATTCCCTACACTTTGCCTTGATTGTAAGAATGGGATAACTACCCAATTAGCTTAAATTCACAACTAGAAATCAAGGATTACTGGTGGACGGCTTGGCAACTGTCAAGGTTGTGTAGTTGTGGACGAAGTGGGCCGAGGTCTCTCGAGGTCTCATAATATAGATGAGCTCTCATGCCATTGAGCCTTCTTTTGGACAAATGATGCTTAGAGGACCTGCTATATCGTGTAAATTGCAGCTTCTACTCCTCGTCATATTGTTCTTATCTTATAATGATATCGCTGACATTAATTATGTCTCGAGGACGGCGTCGGTGATGGCGGGGAAGCGAGAGAAGAATAAACATGTCGATGTCATCAACTCGCTTTAATGAAGCACAGAAATAACAATCACGAGAACTGTCATCTCAAAAATCCATGTATCCGGATTATTATTACCACATGTTTGAACTGGCGATGGATCGCGCAGCGGACCGGCAGCCTCGGGAACAGCAGTAAGAGCTTCTCTCCAGCCTCCCTCCAGCCATCCGAGTACGAAAGTATATCCTGACGTCTTGCGCCTTTGAATCAACCGCCGCAGAAGCCCCTCAGCAAACCCCCGTCGCTACAGCACGCCATGTAACCCTGACGGCTGATCTTGCTTGGAAGCAATTCGGCGCTGGGTGATACTTGCACGCGGTCATTGGTGGTCGGAGGTGAGAATGCTGCTCTGGATCGCCAGTGACGTCAACCGTATCACGGATCTTGGACAAAGACAGAAGGACAAGTTCCTCGGACACTGGGGCACTGCGACCATAAAGCTTTAAGTTAACGACCCATTCCTGTTCGTTCTCCAGCTCCGCCGCAGTCAGCTACATCCAATTCCACGGGCGCAATATATCCCTTTTCAGTCAATTGCCAGTAATAATAATAGTCATGGTAAGACGCTACGGAGATACATCCGTACCTGTACACGAACATACAAATGCATGTCGAGTTCAATGACTAACAACACTGCAGAAGCTCTCCGACCCAACATACATTGTCGCTCGTCAGTCGGACGGTGATGGTGGTGGTGGCTCCTGCGACTGTCTCTCTGGGGGAGCAATTGCTGGAATCGTAATTGGCTGCATCGTTGGGACCTTACTCCTCGTCTGGATCTTCTCCTCGATGGGAAAAGACAATAGCAGTTCCTGGAACGACTCGGCGCCCCGACGACACTCTTCGCATTCGCATTATAGCTCGGGAGGCTCTTCGAGACGCGGGCGGGCTCGATACGAGAGAGAATACTCAGTGCAGCGGCCCGAAAAAGTCTATGTCGTGAGGGATTGAGATGATATATACATCATATGATACCAACGTATTACTATGATAATGGAGAGGAGACCCGATGCCTTGGATCCTTTTATCAACCACATAATGACATGATGGGAGTTTTATGTGTCTTTTGGGAGTGTTAATATTCTTCACAACTATTATAATTTTTACCTTTAGCTTTTAAAGGGGGGGGGCCTATCGCGCATTTATGACTATGACTGGAGTCTAGTTGGTAGATTTGCTAGATGAAAGAAATCTACAAAATTTCCTGTATGTACACTTGATTATTAAGATCTGTATACAATTGATCAGAACCATGTACACGATTGAAGTCATGTATTGAGCTTAACCTGTCCCTCCAATTGACGTGAAGTGGGGTTGAGTTGCATTGGTTTTTCACGATGTATCGGAACTTGGCTATGGTAGTACCGCAGTATACGAGCGGATGTATCTCCGTAGCTACGGGTAATAGCTGTCGCTGACTATTACACAGTGTAGCGGTGTAACGGTGTGAACATAGTAGAGCATGCTATGGTACATTGAGAACGCCCATCTCTAACACATACATACAGGGGAAGATTCAACATAAAGTATAGATTCCGTTATAACATTACTAATAATACATATCTGCCAAATACTTTCCTCTACGTATGCTGATCAGGGAACTTCCTGAGCATATCCCCAAGCTTATCAATCGGCGCCGTCATCAATCCCACCACCGTCTCAAACGGTGGCTTGTCAGGTGCGCTGGGATGGCTTCGGGTAGGAATGAACATCTTAGTTCGTGAAAAGGACTTGGCCATGCTCTCTGCCTCTCCTGATTCAAGAGACTTGTCTAGGGCGATGAGATCATCTGATTCTTCTTCGTCCATGTGCTTTTGAAGATCATCCATTAGACTCTTGAGAGTTGGGATAAACTCTGGTGATCCAGCTTTGAGGCTTTGGAATTTGTTGAGCTTCTCTTTGACCTGTACATTACAATGTGGTTAGTTGATGTTGGAATATTTGGCTCAGAAGACAGTAAATACGGTACCTTCTGGTGCTCTTCGCGGTCCTTATCCGCCATCTCCTTTCCCTTTGTACCGAGGTTCTTCTCAAAGACTGGATAGACTACCAATTCCTCAGCAATTGAGTGCCGGGCAAGTTCCCACGTGAACTGATTCTGCCATCTAGTCGCCACATCGTTGTCTGCAGCGTTGAGGATATTGTTGTAGTAGTCCTTCAACTCGGTGTGATCCTTCTTGATGGCATCAGAGATGGCTGTCATGGCTGCGATTGTGCTTGAGAATGGTCTAGATGAATGTCGGGATGCTATTAAAGTCTGAGTGGTGCGAAAGGCGGCTCGAGGTGCTGTGGTTCTGAGAGTATACATTGGTGCAGATTGGAAGAGTAAGATTGAGAAACCGTCAATAACAGAGCCGTTATTATATACATCGTGGTCAATAGCATTAGACTTTGATTGTAAGAAAAAGTGTACAGAGTGACGTAGAGTGTTCACGGGCCCATCAACGCGGTCTAGAACTCTGTTCACCAATGACGTGGGGGATATTACGAATGTCCCTGAATTCTGACCATCTAGTGGAATCTGTTTGGTTAGATTGATGCGATGATTGTAATCCCTTCTGCAACTCCATGTATCCCATCGTGGCAGCCAGGGAAAGTGAGTGAGCGGAGTTTGTTCCGGCGCGATCCCCGCACGAAGTTACTACGACATCATTACGTCTACGCTTTGTTGAAGACCATCTACAATTAACCGCGCTGCTCACAAATCACGAACGTCATGGTGATCATCTCGGATTTTGTTTACGGCTAAACATTGAAACTAGATTAATCTATCTCATACTTCAATCAAGATTATGCATAAAGGATTCTGAATTCTTATTGGATAAATTGAAAGAAAGATGCAAGATGGTCTGCTCTATCCAGCTAGATAAATAACTACATTAATATTTATTACTAGCGACATAAGTATGCTGTATGTTAGCAAGCTATTAGTTAATTATTAAATAAGAAATAATGAATTGGCTTATTTTCCCTTCTTAATCTGTTCCTCCATGCATAGAATCCTCGCCCAGCTAGCACTGCCAATCATGGTTTTGCATAGCTTCCCATGCTCATCTCGTTCCTGCTTATTGATGTCCAGACTCTTCTCCAGATTATACTGCTTGTTAAATTTCTTTGTCAGCTCCTCGGAGATAGTATAAGGGCGACTGCCACGGAAATACAGTCCATCCGTAGGATCAAACATCCATTCTCGACCCCAATCTGCAATATCGCAAATGGCATCTCGGAGCTCCTCCTTCATCGCATGCCGGGAAAGCGCTTTGAATCCATCCACTAGGTGGTGAAGGAAGAATGAACCATCTGAGTACATCCTCCCTGAATCAGCTGGTAGCGAGTGATCGAACAGTATATTGTCCCTGTTTAGTACGGACTTTGCAAGGCTGATAGCCACGTTTAGATGATCCGGATTCTTGGTGCATTCGAATAGCAGAGCAAATCCATGTATGGCGAATCCGATATTGTAAGTCCATTTCGTCCTGTTGATCTTAGGTGTTCCATCCGGCTCAAAGACCACACCATCCCATATCAAACCATCATCGGGGCCTCTGAGCGTAGTTATAATGTAATTTAGCGCCCGCTCCGCAAAAGCTGTGAGCCTATTACTCTTTTCAAGAATGCATATCCTGAGAGACGCTACGGCAGTGGGACCAGTTGAGCAGGCATTTCGCACGTTGGGATTGGAGATATGCCACGGCACTCCCCCGTCTTTTTGCGCAGCTGGCATGATCAGCCCTGTCAGGATCTCCTCTGCCTGATTAAGATATTTGCGCTCATGGGTAACTTCGTAGGCACTGATGAGAGCCTGTGCTGCATGGGCATTGTCGTCGTAGTAGATGTCCAGATTGCCAGGAAACATCTTCCAAGCGCAAAACCCGTGTTTCTCCGGATTCCAGTGATCCTGAAGGGCAGATATCGCTTCATGTAACCGCTTGTGGGGAAGACATTCTGCAGTTGCTTGTACCATTATGATGACTGGCCAGACAACGTAGCCATAGTGGTTTTGTTCGCCTAATGTATCGTGAGATTTGACCTTTGCTTCAAACTGGTGGTGCTGTGGTGAATAGAAGTAGGCAAAGGCATGCTCGGCGAGTTGAGCTGCAGTGTGAGTTCTGGATGCTGGGTCTTGGCTAACAGGATTTTGACTACTCGAGTCCTTGACCTTATGCCACAGGTTCTGAGTAAAGCTCTTCATGACTATTTTTATAGCTTGATATAAGTCCTTGGTGTTTCTGTTATGGGCAACTCAGTTGGGAAGTCGCGTTATGTGACCCGAAGATCATCTGATCAAGTATGCATGGATTAGCTAATGTCGCTACCTGAGAAATGAATTTAGGAATTATTTTACCAGAGAGAGACCTGATATAATGGGCACCTCGTGGACATTGAGGTGCTTTTCTAATATGTTCCGAGGTGTGTCTTCCTTGTCGTTATGGTATTTACTTGTGCAAGGGCGGGTTGACAGACTAATACGGTGTAAGTGTGATTTAAGGATTTGATTATAGTTGCAAGGTAATTAGCGTTATATTACAAGCTGAGGTTAGATAGAGAGTTCTAATTATAGAATAAATATTGTGTACTAGCAGCTCATGTCCGATTATCTTCAATAACAAGCAAGACCGCATTATCAAATTCTATATCTCATTGTCTAGTACCTTCACTAATGGCACTCGCTCTATTTCATGCTTGAGATATATCAACTTTGATAGAATTAATCAAAGCGGACACTTACATAACTGTGAAGTATGTGATCTAAGAGTCAATGGAATTAAATAGGCAAAAGAGCCAAGAGACTTTGTTCCAGCAATTCAGTCCTTCCTCGCCAGCCCAGCAACCACATTGGCGGCCATTCTCCGTCCTCCCAAACCCTGTTCCTCTTTCATTCGTAACTCATCACCGATACGTTTTGAGTTCTCCTTAATCTTTTTGGCCTCTTCTGACTCCCCTAAAACTCTCTCAAATGCGTTCACAAGCTCTCCTGCAGTCCACAATGGTGCAGAACCTCTATTTCCCCATACACCAATGCCCAAGTATTCTGCACGCACGGCAAAGTCATACAAGTCTACCCACATGGGCAATATTACTTGTGGAATGCCCTTGGCGGCCGTTTCATGGAAACAATTTGCACCACCATGGTGAACATTAAGGATAATATTTCCCGTCTCCATCATCGCAGCGGGATCGATTTCCAGCCAGTTTTCCAGCCTAAGACGGCCAGTTTTAAGATGTTCTGATGCAATGGAAAGGAAGTCGTCGGAATATGGATAAGTTGAATTTGCTTTTGGCGCCGATGATCTCTCGGATGCGTCTACCTTGACTCGCTTGTTGAACTTCCAGATGATCTGAATATCAGAGTGGCTATTAAGAGTTTGAACGATGGCAGATACCATTTCTACTGCTGATTTTTTGTCATAGTCAACCATAGAGCCTAGGTTGATAACAACAGTAGGCCTGAGTTTGAGCCAGGAAGCAAGCTCTGGGTCTTGTATCTCCGCAGGAGCTGATGACAAGTAGATTGGCCCGCATGTGACTACGTTATTTGGAAGATAATGAAGTGGAAAGTCGAGAGCTGGGGCCGAAGACGAGATCCACCTGTAATCTGGATGATAGGTCTCAAATACTTGGAGTTGCTTCTCCATACCATGTTCTTTTAACCATTCTCGTTTTTCACGTAAGGATTTATTAAAGAGAGCAGCTTTAGCAAAGCGGAAAGTTAAGAGAATGTTAGCAGGAATCAAATGCAAAGGAACAGGATAAGGATAGCCTGAGGAGGTACTAGAAGGGTTAGCGATACTCAATGGATAAATGGATAGCGGAGGATACTGGTAACACAAGTTATTTTGTCTGCAGGAGAGACTGAAAGGACAAGAAATTTTCATTGAAAGATATGGAAAGCACTTACGCTGGGTATTCCCAAAACATCCTCGCCAGTGGTTGCTTATCCTGAAAATTATCCTTCAATGCATTTGGCGAAATAACCACATAGTTTCTTTCTTTATGTGCGGTCCGGACGGCATTTAATGCTGGCCCAAACATTTGATCAACAGCTATGATCGCGGGGTCGACTTTCTCAATCAGATCCATGATTTCATGGTATAGCGCTAGGAAATCTGGAGCCTCCCATGGCATGAGGAATTGACCAAGCTTTTCCGTAAACTTCTTGACTCCTTCTAAACCAGGTGGGTTCATTGCCTCTTCGACGCCAATGCCTTGAGATTCTAGTGCTTGTCTATATCCTAGGCCCTTCTCAAGAGTATGGAAGGTGATGGGGCGGGCATCTTTGTTTCTAGTGGTACTAATGGCGAATTGGTAATGGCGAATTGGTTTATAGCTTTGATATCTCTCTCAAAGCCTTTGAACGATGCATAGTGAATCTCGAGGTCAGAGTGCTGGGTGAGAAGGGCTTGGCTAGTTGCCAAAAGAACATTACTTAAACCATGTTCTGGGTTTGACAAGAATAGGACAGTGCCACTACGTCCTGGGAAGTTGATAGGTGGCATAGGGGATGAGGGATGGTTGGGAAACGCGAAAAACGCCGCGAGAAGCGCACCCAGGATGGCTGTGATTAGAAAGAAAGTGCGACTAGACATCTGTCTAGCATAATTGAGTGCCATAACTGAGTGAATGTTAAATGAAGAAAGGAAGAGGTGAGCATGCAAAATAGTTTAGTTTATCGGTTTGAAGACGAGATCCTGGCATAGTGGCCATTTCGATAGTTTTACAACGTGTACTGTGGTGTTTGGATTGATACTTCAACCCCTAGTTAGCCCACTGTGGTATTTTATGGCGCTACTTTAGTTCTATATTACCAAATAAGGAATATGAAGTGTGTTTTACTCAGATATGTTCTGGGTGCTGACGTGAGCGCATGAAAGTGGAGAATGAATGTCTCAAATGGGTTGCCGAAGCCAAACCCTGATTGAGAATATAAGTGTGGATTTCTTACTCCAGAAATCGATTTGTTATGACATAAAAACTCCCATGTCTATTCCTGAGGATTGCAGTAACATGGGAGAGTTACTAGGACGTCCGGCGTGATGTTGATGCAGTCTATGTAACGCTTCTTGCCCGCAGTTATAGAAGCCCATCTAATTAGATTTAAAACTCGGATTTTATAAGATCGAGTGGTATTTGGATTGCTAAAGAAGTCACAAACCTTATGGCACCAACTCAATCAAACGTCTGAGTGTAGAAACCATCAATCTGACCACGGCCGACATCGCAACTAGTAGCTAACTGTGAGGATGATGGGTGGAAGATTGGTGTTCCTACTCTTTTATTCAGTCTGTTCTTCCATTTCCATACTTCTTTGAAGTGTTTCTGTCGTTTCCGCTCTACCCGTGCATTCCACATTCATTTCCGTATCGTGCACTTTCCTTTTTAAGAGTCTTGGTATCCGAAATGGTTCAAGGCTCCCTTGATTTTAGCCTTAGCTCTGCTGAGTACTTCTGTTACCAAAAATAACAAAATATACCACTCAGAAGGTTTGACCTTTTCCCGGACTGGAGAAAATCTGGAGAAGTTTTCACCCTTGGCTTTCCATATTGTTTCATTGTGCAACTTCATTCGACTAACAATGGGTGTCTTGAAAGAACCATAAAAATATTTAACTTTGACAACGAGGTTCTCTAAATTTGCCACAAGAAAATATGTTCCCAGTGCAACAAGAATAGATGTGATAGCAAATGCGGAGGTGCTGTAACTCTCATTGATGCTCCATATTGCGGCTGAAAATGCTAAGGGTAGGTAAAAAATGCTCACATAGGTGAGCAACTTCACGTTCTGGCCAAGCCGTGCTGATTCGCGGCTCTCAATCACACTACTTGCATTAAATAGCTATATATGATTTAGCATATACTTTGAAGTTAATAATTTTTACTCACCCCGTCTCTTAGTGTCATTGTCTTTCGGTGAAGAATTTCAAACTGCGACTTTAAGTCCTTGAGCCGATTGACTTCTTCCTGAGTTGCAGATACTTTCCTTTCATATTGTACGCCTGATGCACTAGGACCGCTCCCGTCGTATAATTGGTCTCTGTCGGTGGAAAAGAGCCTTTGACACTCGCGCAACGTGATATCGATTTGTGCTATAAATTCTTCTAGAGTATCTACAACCCAGAAATACCATCTTGACCTGGAGAATGTTTCATCGTCAAACAGAAGTCTATCATGAGCTTCTGGGTCCAATATTGCATCTTGATCATAGAGAATGGCGTTGAAGTGAGCCACTAGCTCCTCCCAAACATCGGCAGCTTTCTTGAGCCCAGGTTCGATAAGCATCAAGGTTGGCATACTGCCATATGCAAGATATCGAGGGACTTCTACTATATCTATTGGGGTGAGTAAGAGGATTGTCCAGTCGTCGTCTTGGAAAATATGTTTGAGATCCTGATCCTGAGTGTCTACCCATCTTTTGCAACACACAAGCGTAAATGCACGCTGTTGTATGTAGCTTTGCTTTGAGCTACCGTATAGTTTGCCGAACTTCCATGAACTAGTTATCAAATCCTTCTGTGAGTCGCTGATAATCTGATACCAACTTATGTAGAACCATCTCGATTTCTTCAGCATATGAGAGTAATCACTTGCTCGAATGCTGTCACACGAAGTATGCAAATCAAAAGCTTTTTTGACAATATGCTGGTCCATGGGACTGCGTGAACGAACCAAAAGATTCCGTATTCCGTCAATATACCTGGTCCGATTTTTGGTACCGGGTGCCACGGTACCGGCAATTGATGAGAGCCCGTTAATATGGACGACTCGTCGCCACTTGCGCGCTTGAGGCCATTCTGTATCCAAAGTTAGCCATTTAGTAAGGCGTAAAATTAGTTACAAGACGAAATTATCTAAACCAACCAAATACTCTGCCTTTATGATATCTGAATTCGGTAGGTTCTACTAATAGTTTATCGTTCGCTTGCATGGCAACCTGTGCTGCCACCCAGTATGGATTCTTCTCCTTGAATTGCTTTTCATTATCCGTCTCTACTGCTCTTGGATGGTAATCCCCAATAGTAGAAATGAGAATCCATATCGCGACGAAAATCAATGATGCGGAATGATCCCCCGTTTTTATAAAGCTTTTTAAATAGCGCTTCTATGCGGGTAAGATACGTATCTAAATTGCCAGAAGTACGTGTAATGCGCAGTTCATGCCTTTCAAAGGGTAGTGCAAATATACGATCTGAAGGAACAGAATACAAGTTGCCTAAGCACTGCCGGAGACGCTGCCAATCTGTGAGCCCAGTCGGTAATACATCACTTTCCAACCCCAGTGAGGGCGTGAAGGAGTATGGGACGCGTAAATGCACACTATCTTCAATCGATGGTAAATTGAAGGAAACCGGGTGTAGTTCCTGAACATCATCAATATGGTACCACTTTCCATCTTTTTGTTGCAGTTCCCATGGCGGTATGAAGTCTATGGTTATCTTCGGATGGAGCTGTGAAATAACCAAAAGAATCCTTGAACAAGGGTATCCCTGATGATATCAGTAACAAGTGATACACACAAGAAGCTGGTTACGTACAATATTTCCAATCTGCACTCGACACAGCAAATTGAGGTCCTTTACCAACCAGTCTGACCATAGCATCGTCGATTGGTGTATAAGGACATGGACGATCCAATTTGCCAGCAAAATATAACGAAACCCTCTTTCCAAAAGCACGATACTCCTCGGGAAAATATCGTTCTAAGACAGTGATAACTTCGCTTTCTAACTGAGTACACTGGAGTATTGATCCGATACTTGAAGGATCACTTGACCCATCGTCAACCGTACCACCGTCTCCCAAAGGCGGCGTTGACCTTAATCGCCTCGACTCTTCTTTTTCTGAATATACATCAACCAGTTTCTGAAACAGTAAGTTCTGGTTTTTCAACATATCTCTAATCTCAGTCAAAAGATTAGAGATATCCGGGGTTTCTTTCTCTTTGCTCATATTCGAAAATTCACTAATGTAGTGTGCAACTTAGAAGCGGGCTAGCATAGTAACTCAGCCTTTTCAAGCTCAGAGTATGTAAAGAATCAATACTAGAGAGAAAACGTCTGACAGCCTTACGACAAGAGCCACCAGCATTTATCACTTGTGCTGGCATATGGCATTCCTATCACAAGGTAATGAAATACGCGTGTTGGGCAGTAACGCAGTAAAAAGAAAGAGGGTCAAGGTCATCTATTCTTTTTTTGATTGGATGGATGCTGTGTAACCTCAGCTGCGAATGAGAAAGAAAGAACCGGCATTTGATTCACGAGAAGGATTAAGGCAGACACATCCACAGAAAGCCTTACGAGGTGCCTAAAGTCCTCTGATAGTCAAGATGACGAGAGGCTTATTGAACTAGCTTCTATCATGGATAGCTACTGGGAAGAGTTTGGACTGCATGATTTCAGTTGCGATGAGGCTCTCTTCTACTCGCCAATGCATTGTAATATTCCTTTCATTAAGACTTGTGCAATCCACTCGTAATATCAATGCTAGGTAGGTATTAAGACTACCATCTTTGATAGAGCACGTTATGGACTGACCTAATGACCGTGTCTGTCAGAAGAGTTTGTAGTACAGAGTGAGAGAAGGCTAGGTATGGCTGTAGAACTGTATTCACTACGGCTATATTTTTAGATGGGATACAAATTGCTCGCTGATCCCCCAATACAGAGGGAACCACCCCTAATATAGCTGCAGGCCCCTATAACTACTATCGCTTAGTTGTAGCCTACACTGCATACGCCTCCGAGAATGTAATAGCATAATGACAACTACAGGAAGAAGTAATACTCCGATTTGGAAGTCATCCTTATCTGGGAACATAATGTAGGGGTGCTAGAAGTAGAAGGGCTATACAGATCCTTTGTGGAAGCTATTTCTCCAGTTATTTCACGTCAATCTTCATTTCTCTTTGCGTGCGCGGCAAGCCACTATACACGTGACACCTCGCCGCCTTGCTCACCCTCGTTTCACCTCACCTTCATCCATTCTCACCTTTGCTCAACCATCTTACCTGGAATGTGCTCACCCTCAGTCATGCTACTACCGAGAATGTCAACACATAGCGAGAAGGATTCAAGGGAGCCAGAACGGGCTTCTGGTATCAGAATGGGCTTCTTAAGTTACTAATTGCTTACTAGCAGAATGGGAACAATTACTAGGCAATCTTTGCCTATAGTAAATAGTAGTTAATTTAATAGTTTAACTCAGTTGATTTTATATGAGCCAATTACGATCAGTAATAACCTGTAATTTAATAGTTTTTATGATGGAAAAACTATTAGAATTTTAATTTGTATATAGAGCTAACTTGTTTTAATAAAGTCTTTACCTTTTATTAAGGATACCCTTAAAAGGTTTACAAATGTGTAGAAGTAAAAGACTTGTAAGGATATAATCCAGTATCTCCTTGTTTGGTGGAAATGACTCACTTTTAGCGTGTTTTCTGGGGGATAAGCAGAAATTTGATTAACAAATTATTAATAATATGCTATAATTCCAATATAAAATATGGAAAAGCTCAAAAAAGTCTCATGACCGTACTTGCTTAAACTAACCGAGCTACTTATCTTACAAGAATATCCAAAAACGCTAAAAGTATGCTATTCCACCAGATGTAAATATAACCACAAATAACAGTCAATTTCTAATAACACCATTTAGCATATGTGTGATTTGTCTTGATCTCTGTTTCACGTATATTCAGTTATATCAGCTAGACTATTTATGTTTTATTTCAATAAAAATTTTTTATATTAGCTTCTGAGCTCTCTCGAAAGCCCACTTTTAACAAGCTAAACGGTGGCTGACAGTACGGTTTCCTCACAGCTGGCTCGATCAATACCCATGTCGCCAACAATATCGCGATATTGTCGACGGAGCTCTTAGCTGCGGTCTTCTCCGTATCAAAACTATCGCCTCACGTAACGTGATCATCTAAAATACCTTAACATAGTGCTCTTGATCAGCTCGTTAACGCTACAGGGCTGGCAACACGGTTGTGAACAGCAGTTATAGCCAAGGAGTCGAAACAAGCCCATCTGTGCACTACTCTGAGCGTTGCTTACTCCCGGTCATTTTTGCTGGCTAAACTCACCTAATATGACCGAGAAAGCAGCCCTGCGCACCTCTCCAAGCGGAAACAGATTTCGTTCAAATTAGGATTTAAGTTAAAATAACCTGCTATAATTCGCACCATACATCTCGCCCCTAGTCTCCTGCTGCTTATTTCGAAAACATGGTCGCTCTCAGGCAGTAAACTCTCGGCTCGCCTGAATGTAGTCTGAGGCACAGTAGAGTTGCACTGTTGCACTATGTCATCATCTGGCCTAGTCTGGCTCGGATCATTTAGGTCCAGAACTACGTAGCCTTACTAAATAAGTCGAGATATCTCCTCGACGTCATACGTCAAATATATTTCTAAAATGTATGTTATTGTTTTGACAGCTTTTGCTTCAGAGATTAGATAAGTATTAAATTCTGGAAATTTCATGCACGAATTCGACTTATAACTTTGGAAATGCTAATACTTGCACACAATTCCAAGATCCTCTTTGGCCTTCATTCCAGAGCTCGTTGTTGGCTCCCATCCACCCAATCGAAAACCGGCTCTGGTTAAAGTTGGCTAAAATTAGCCGCTGACCACTCTCACGCCGCAGTATGGTAGGCAGAAGGGGCTCATATGGGCTCCATATTCGTAGTTACTATCGCCCTTGCTCTGAAGTTATTCCATCACTAAGTCAACTAACTTTTTATATGCCTAGGAGGTGTACTTCCAAGCACCCCTTGGGAAGTCTTCTGATAACTCGATAATATTCTATTACATAATTTCCCGAATATCTAAGTTAGCTAGATAGGTTAGTTGCTGTTGGGATCTAGTCACGTGTACTTAGCACTAGTCCCAATCGGAAAGGGGGAGTATACTACTCCTCCACCTGCCTGCACCCACTTAATATATTCATCATATAACTACCAAACCACCGATTCACCCGCACGTAATATAATATGTACTGTGAGTAGGTAGGAGAGTAGTAAACCCACAGTTGTTAAGCTATTTTTTAATTAGCTTAAAGTATTTAAAAAACCCGAAACTATTTTTAGATTCAGAGTATTATAACTGCGAATAAATCAGGTTAAAAGACTATATCTTAAAGTAATTATGTCTGAAGTATATTACTTTAACATATTACAAAATAATGTATGTGCCTTATTTATATTTCAGACTAAAGTGGACTGAGTTCTAGTAGAGCAATACAGACTACTTTGGCTTGAAGCATAAATTTTCTGCATAATAAAACTTAGAGTAACCGAAAATTATCACTAGAACCCGAACTACCTCGGCATTTAATACAATGATATACCATATTCCTATAACGTGTGTTTCAATATCGACTTCTAGACCAAACTAATCACCTAAGATATCTCGCCAGCAATGCGAACTGTTGGTTTTCTCTATGAACTCTTTTGCTAGTAATATGGGTGCCATACTCAGAACAAGTGTCTTTATATGTAATATGATATCCTTATTGATATTCATAATTCTGGCGGTCGTTTTCTACAGTAGTAGTGTAAGTGCCTCTGTTATACTTTAATGTGTTCTCCCACAAATTATGGATAGATAAAACTTAATCAATCCAAGTTCCTGGCATTATATTTTCTTTTTTCTCTAACATGTCCCAAAAATCCCCAACATATTCGTCCGTATGCTCATTTATCCAGATTCTCCAATCCTTTAATGACGGACCATACTCAAAGTCGATTAAACGATATTGATAGTAGTCGATTTCATCGTCGTATAAAACCTCTCTCTTTGGAAATTCTATCGCACTCCAAGTTAACTTTTCCCGCAGGCCGTATTGCATCAAGTCAATATTTAAATCAGAAAGGACAGAGATCCAAGAGGTAACAGCGTGTTGTAGATCAATCCGCAGATGTATCCTAAGGCAATCGCAAAGATGGTAAAGCATGAATAGAAAAGGTGTGGCTTGAATACCAATATATAGGCTACCGGTAATGTGAAGATCGGCGCCGCCACCTATGAGCTCCTTTAGGATAGATTTCCAGCCTGAGATCTCTAGCTCGATATTGTCAATACGTATCGGGAAATCAGTGTCCTTAGTATTTCGAGCAGACAAATAACCAAGAGCCCCAGCCGCTGCATGCAGCAACGTAATACCTTCTTCTTGATAATTGATAGCGCAGGGAAGGGTTGGCTTGCAATTGAGAGCTATTAAGAATAGCTTAGAGCTATTAAAACCCGGGTTATGAGCTAATCTTATTGCTAGACTACATCGAAGATTCACCGGTAATTCTCCCAGGGGTGTTTCCATATGTTCTAGGAGAGCCGAAAACACTGATACTGAGCCTCGGTAATGCGAAAGTTCACTAATATTAACTTCGGATCTAGATCCTATTAAATTCACCAAGTTATATAAGTCGTCAGTGTTACGCCCATGATTACTAGCATTTGCGGCAAATGCTGTAAGTATTGACCTAAAATCCTCTTAGTTAAGTAAATAAGACTACAATATGGACTCATACCATGAAGAGTCTGGATTAAATGCTGGATCGGCACCTTGATCAATCAAGAATTTAGATATTTCATAATTTCCAATTTCAGCCGCTATCTATGTCCATTAGTATAACTCTATACATAAGAAAAGGAATCACCTACTCTTAATAGAGGTCTACTATAATGTGAACTTCCAGGATCCTCCCCCAAACAAATAGTAAATGGTGATGCTTTTCCAAGAGAGAAAAGACGCTGGAGTCCTCTCATATTATCTCTCTGTATGTATTTAACCACGAGGGATTCAGGCGAAACAACAGCATACATCTTCATAGAGAACTTCCACCCCTGCTGCGACTTCAGGATTTTGATGTCCCACGCTTGTCCTAAAATTAAAGAATAGCTTTTCCATCGAAGCCAATGAAACTGCAATCTTTTCGATGTGAATGTGACACCACTTCGAACTACAGCTGCTGTTGGAGATGCTAAAGAATTACCGGATATCACTCGGGTAGTCTCGTCTTTGACCAACTGAACTACTTTTGATGTAATTATATCTGGTTGAAATTGTATTAAAGCACTATAACCAAGCGTTAACTTGTATTTAATAAAACCTAGGCTATGATTTTATATAACATAAACTATTTATGTATCTAGATATTAAAGAAAGAAAAAACAGTTTCTTACCTGGTATAAATTTGATAGGATAGAATCAAGAGTCTCAAGGCACTTGCTAACTCATCTTTGTATTTTTTAACCATATCCCGTTTCCAGATTATGGATGCTGCGATTAACTTCTTTTTTATGCTTTTTTTATTTTGAAAGTCAGTAGTCATTGTATCTGCTACTCGGCATAATCTTTCTACCCCACGTCTACAGTGATCTAAGCATCGCACTGCTGACTGGCTTTCTAAGAACAACTTTGCATACGGATTATGAGCTTGATCATTCTCGATGTCAGAAATCAAGAGCTGGACATCCTCAATTTCGTCAATCAGGATCTTGATATCTTCCGGGGCATCTTTAATGTCGTTTATAATGGACTTAAGCTTCACGATGCTCAAAGCCACCTGCCCAGCTAAGGCACCAATACTGATACCACTAGCAATCGCACCAAGGATTTCGGCCATAGTTATTATCTTTTATCAACCAATTCTCGTAGCAAGATGTTAAAAAATTATGGGAAAAGGATGAAACTAAAAAGATATTAGTGAGAAGAAGAGAAATGTTTCTACAACCCCACACTCAGCCTTATCACTAAATTGCTGCGGTCCACAACTCAATGCCCGATCCGTGGCCCGCTAACCGTAATCGTATTAGAGCGCTAAAAGTTATGGGACAAAACTAAAAACCATTAAATTTTTCAAGGAGGTTGATTATGCGGCCTGCTGTAATTCGAATACTGGAAAGAAGAGAGAAAGAAAAGGAAGAAGGGATTGCTTTTTGTTATGATACTACAAACAAATCTCAATAAAAGCAATGGCCCACGGCAGGTTATTCACACTATACCGCAGCTAATTGACATTTTCTTGTATTAACAACAGAGAAGAGTCCATCAGTATGTGGTAGGAACCAAAGTCACGGTTAGTAGGACCACCAAATATATAAAATATCTAGTACTTGTTAAGTATAATTCTAAATGTAAAGCAGAGAACTTTGTATAATATCCTTTTCTGATCTTCGGGCTATGTATTATGTATAGAACAAGAAATATATAGCTGAATCGTATACGTAAAGATTCAGATAAACCTGAGTGGAATTCAAAGATTAAAAGTCTAGTTTAAATAATATAGTTCTGATACCCCAAATCTAGTATATTTGAAATTAAATACCCAACAACAGGCTCGACAAAAGTTGCCGATTTCTGGTGAGATGGTGGAGCAGAGGTGAGCGGAAAAACAAGAATAAATATTATTACCATATCTTATTAAATTCAAAAAGGTAATTATATTCTAAATAACAGAAATTTGTAAAACTTTTATGTAAACACCATAGAAACTATAGCTGACTTTCAGAGGCGCAAAAGAAGTCCTTTCCTGCATGCTCCAGCCAACTTATTAACGTGTTCAGTAAAGTTGGGAGATGCAGCTTTGGCTGATGAAGATGCAGAATTGGCTCCAAAATAATCCTTGACTGACCTTTTCCAATTTTAGCTGGTAACTAAGGGATCGAAACAGGTTTCCTTTCGACGCTAGTCCATTTACTCGCTCACCCTCCGCTCCCCCTTGCTCACCTTGACTCACCCAAAACTACTAGTAAAGCAGTTCTACTCAGCTTTCCAAACAGAAACAGATTTTTTCATGTCAAGATTGGCGTGTGATAATGGGCTGTTACCGTATTTGGCAAGACAGAGAGAACGCCGACTAGACAGTATATAGACTTCGTCCTAAAATTAGTAATATATCAGTGTATAAAAAGTAAGAAGTCCGAAGGGACAGAATATAAGTTCGCCCCAGAACTGCTGAAATAGAGAAAAAAGCCAGTGTCTTTGTAGTTGTGGTACCCTCGCCAATTAGCATTCGGCAACTAAGCCGTATCTTCTGGTTTGCTAGGCTATACTGCTCTCTATATTTCGACCTTAGAACTTGATACCTGTGTAGTATCAGTCTTTCAAGTGAGTTCGTCTGGAGTGAATTATAACTTTAATTCATAATAGTCAGAAGATCGGGGGCAAAGAATCTTTTCGGTTTCAGCAAGTTCTTCTTACAGCAATCACCTTCCATTGAAATCCTTTATGAAGACACGAATGTTCCGGAATTAAAGTCATAAAATTCATAATCTTACACTGAATTTTTAAGCTAATTAATATATATACACATCATTAAGCCCTCCAGCCATGAGGATGCTGAGGATGCTTCCCCGGAGCATCTCCACTCAGGACATACGTCTTCAGCGCCCTCGGCTCAACAGTAACCTTGAAGCTACCGTTCTTAATCTTATCCGTCCCAACGTGCGTGACGTTGTGCTTGTTATCCGTGAGCCACGCAGCTGCAGTCGTAGCATCCGAGCCGAACAGGTCAATCGTGACGGTGTATGGGTTCTGAGCCGCGTTTAGGATCGGGATGGCGATGGTTCCGTCGGGGTTCTGGAATGCTGAGACGTAGACTTCCTCGACGGAAGTGGAGGCAGCGATACGTTGGGCGCCGTTCTCGACGAAGCGGAAGTATCCTGCTTGCGCCCATAGACGGCCTGAGACGAAGTAGTTGTCGCCTGCGAGACGGATCAGAGCGTTGTCGCCGGTGTTGTTCTCCGCGCATTGCCAGTGAACCCAGGCGGAGGTGTCGGCATTCACGAAGGCGTTGTGCATGTATGCGGCCCATTGGAAGCCCTCAGCCATGTGGCCGACAACGTCCCAGTTAGGGTTCCAGCCACCGCCTCCGTCAGCCCACTCAGTCATCCAGGCTTGCTTGTGAGTGTTGAAGGGACGCTGCGGGTCGGATTGGTAGCTGTGGTAGGTCGTAATATCAACGAGATCACCGCCGCCGGCCTTCTGGAGCTCGTAGAGCTTGGTTCGTGCTTGGCGAGCACCAGTGTCGTCGCAGCAGGCGACGCTGACATTGGGGTAAGCCTTCTTCACAGTTGGGTAGATGTATTCGAGGGCATCCTTGGCCTGGTATCCGTCAGAGAGCATAGCAGCATAGGTGATTGGGTTGTAATCAGGCTCGTTGAAAGGACCAACGGCAGAGATGGTAATGCCTTCTTGCTTATAGAACTTGATCAATTGGACAATATAGTCGGCATATGCTTGTCTCCAGTCGTGCTTGCAGTTGCTGCCGCGGACACCACAGAGTAGTCCTCCTTGGGAGTCGACTCCAACATTCTTCATGCAGCCAGGAGCGGACCAAGCATCTGCATAGATGACCATGTCCTTGTTATGGCTCAGCGCAGCTTTTGCAAGCGCGAATTGGGCGCTGTCATCGCCGTCCCACTTGTAGTGGAAAGGTCCTGCTGGAGTGGGAGGGCAGACAGGCAGGATAGAGTTCATGTGGTCGAGAGTGCTGTTGGGAGAAGAGCCAATGCCGTTTCTGAGGATTCGATTGGCACCCAAGCTAGGATCGAAGAGGAATGCTATGACCTCCTTCTGCTTCTGGGGAGACAGACCCGAACGGCCAAAGATATCGCGTGCGCGTTGGAAGGAGCCAGAGCATCCGGAACCAACCATGGTCTGGAATCGCTGATAGGTGCTGACAGAGATGGTAGCCGTGAGGTCGGTATCCTCGGTGTATGGCTGCTGGGCAGCTCCAAGAGCTGCAGCAGCAGCGAGGAGGTAGGTTGCGGACTTCATGATGTGCTCGAGTGCTCGATCTCACGTGTTGTGTGAAGATCTATTGTCAATTGCAAGAGTCTCGGGCGCGCGGTGACTGGAGTTCAAGAAGAAGCCCTGCCTTGACCGGGGAGCTTGGGGCTTTATATAAACGTACATCTCTGCCATTGATACTGCTCCAGCTCTGGAGCCCCGCTGAAGGTGAAAGCAAGAGCTTGCCAGTGGAGAGATCCGTGAGCAGAGCTTGCCCTGGTCGACCAAGGGGCCCCTCACCTCAGGAATGAACGCGAATGGACAGAAATGAAGCTGCTGAAGCTCTGCTCTCCAGGAACCACCACGCTACCACGGCATGGGGCCGTACGAATTTATCCAACTCCCCTGCAGCTTGAAGCTCAATTTATCCAGCGCAGACGGTCGAATCCAAGGTCTCCTTGGCATTACAAGCCGTGGTTAAGTGAGAAAATCATTAACCATCTTGAATCTACGTCACAATACTAGGATGGCACTGTACGGCAGCAGTGTTTACCGGACTCTCGGTGTCTTGGCGTTATCTTTCATCCCTGGACAACCCTAAGCTTTCTTCAGCGCTGATTTACCCAGCATGGATCCTTAACAGCTGGTGCAAGCTTGATTCGTGGATGTGTGCATCCTGTTGCCTCATCCCCGGAAAAAAGAAAAGATGTTTGTGGGCGCGTTGAAACTGGAGATTTGGCAGTGGAGACTGGAGTAAGCTCTAATGCGGGGGCTTGGCCGAGGGCCTTGTTCCCTTGGATGGGGCGGTTCCAGGGCGGGTTGTGCCTGAGCCGGCAGTGGATCAACAACAGCGAGATCGCACGAAAGAGAAGATGTCGGGTTCATCCGAGCAAAGATGGGATAAGATGGGAATACGTAGAGTAGATTCAGCTATTCTTTGCATAACGGAATGAAAATTATAAGTAGTAGATACACTGTACAATAAAGAGACAGACGGTGAGAATACGAGGTTGTAGACAGACGACAGTGGCCTTATCAGTGGGCTGGGCCTGAGGCGGTGGACGACGTAGGTGGTGTTGCCCCGTGGCGGCGCCTGCCACGGCTTAAATTTGCTTGACCGGCGCCTCCCCAGCCTGCTGTCAGTGCTGTGCTCGGCACTTTGGTCCCGGAAGGTATCGCCGCAGCAAGAATTCGCGGGCGAGGTACTTGTCGGGATCGGACGCTGTTGCCGGAGAGGCTTTTGGCCTTGTCTTTCTCCCCGTCCGCCACCGAAGCCATTCCATGAAGATACTACACTGTAATTAAGTCGGTTTTTCTTTTACTCTGACAATGTCA
The DNA here is from genome assembly GCA_021399445.1 of Xylogone sp. PMI_703. Lineage (NCBI taxonomy): Eukaryota > Fungi > Ascomycota > Leotiomycetes > Xylogone > Xylogone sp. PMI_703. The sequence goes on along the minus strand of JAJTUQ010000007.1, from coordinate 304,663 downwards.
AATACGGATAGTTATGAAGTGAAATATATGAGAATTTGATTCATTGATCATACTCTATGTTCTGTACAAGGGACGCATTTGACGGATCAATAAACCCTCCACTCTTGCAGTTGCGCTCCGTCTAATTGCCGTCCGGCTTTCATTTATCCATCCCGTCCCAGTGCGATGCAATTTTCACAGGGCTTTACCTCTTTAATATACACATGGAGCAGTGTGGGGAAAAGAGAAGAAAGAGAAGATTAAGGCGACAACAAATGAACTGAGGATGGAGTCATCTCCACTGTTGCTTTACCTCTTTGTGGTCAAGTCCCAGCTGTAAGCTGTGGAGAACCCCCGAAGGTCCCGCCGAAGCTTCTGGAGAGGCGGAATACTGTACAAAGTTCAGTAGACTTGTGAACCATCTGAACTCGCAGTCGCAGCTACGGAACGGAGGGCGCGGAGGTATCATCTCACCTTTTTGTCTCCAGTAAGCCTCCGCTGGGGAAAATGCAACCTTCCGGTAGTTGGTTAAAAGTGGGGCGTGTGTGCTGACCTTGCTCAAACGATGGGATGGAAAATACGATAATACAAAGTATCTGAGCTGCTAGATCGCTGGTGGCTGTTTGTTTTAACCGGCACTTCGTTTCAATGCATGGCTTTAGTCTCAACGGGATATCCGAAAACTCGAAAGGCCCATCGTCTCTCTCTCGATAGTGGAGTCTTAGTTCTCGTCCTTAAGTTCATTTTCTTTCCTTGCTGTCATGCTATTGCCTGGGATTAGCTGTTTTATAAAGAATATATAATCGCTCTTTCATAAAGGTTATACTTACCAGCTTTTGTAGTGTTGTGTTATTGGCTTTGGTGTTTCTATTGTATAAAACACATCACGGGACTATAGCGGTCTAAGAGAGTAAATTTTCAAGAGGCTTGCCAATCCAAATAGTCTAGGATATAAATGATAAATATGTTTTATTTGTAATTACTGTCTCTATATATATTCCATAGAAGCATCTTAGTAAAGCTTATGTTGACATCTATACCACCTACTACATCACTTTAGACTTTAGATCAAGCCGGGAACTAATATGCAGGTACACGTACTTCAAAGCCTGCATCTCATCCTTGTTAGCGCTCTTAAGCACTGTAACACCACCAGGACAAAGCATACCCAAGTCTAGGACATCAGATGAAACAGTCTCCTCTCATCCTAGACTCAGTATCCACCCTGTTCAGCACCCATAGGCTTAACCTCAACTTCAACAGGCTCTTCACCAATCCCCCTCTTCCTCGCCTCTTCCAGCATTGACACCGTTGCCGTGGCCCCAATCCTAGTAACCCCGATCGACATCACATACAGCAGATCATCCAGCGTCCGCACCCCTCCGGCAGCCTTGATCTGGACCTCAGGCTTCGCGTGTTGCCGCATGAGCTTGAGATGCGGGGCCGTAGCTCCCTTGTAAGTATACATGCCATTATCCTGCTTGACGAAGCCATACCCAGTCGAAGTCTTGATGAAAGCTACGCCCACGTCGCTGCAGATCCGGCATAATCGCACGATGCGGTCCTCCCGCTGCTGCAGGTAATCGTTCTCGAAGATCACCTTGAGCGTAGACCCTTGCTTGATGACTGCATCGTTGATGGCCCGGATCTCGTCCTCCACGTACTGCCAGTCGTCGGAGAGCGCCTTGCCGATGTTTATCACCATGTCGATTTCCTGGGCGCCGGCTTTTGCGGCGGCCGTGGCTTCGAAGACTTTGACTTCTGTGGTGCTGTTGCCGTGTGGGAAACCGATTACGGCGCATATGAGGACGTCGGTGCCGGCCAGCTTCTCCTTAGCTAGGGGGATAGAGTATGGTTTGATGCAGGCGGAGGCGACGTTGTATTTCTTGGATATTTCGAGACCTGCGATTACCTCTTCGTCTGTCATGGTAGGGTGTAGAAGAGAGTGGTCAATCATTTTGGCCAGCTGGGGTAATGTCACGGTGATGGTGCTCTTGGTTGCCATGATTGAGTGTTGTTCTCCTGTCCTTTCTTCTCTTTTAATGTGTGATGAGGTGGCTTGGTTTGATACACGGCGTAATGGTCAATTGCTGTTGAGACGTATAACGGAAATAGTTACGTTATGCCTAGTTTAGATAGCAGCCTTCAGTCCTGTGGGACTGGAGTTTGAGAAATTGTACACGTGTAGGAAGAGTAAATCAGCAGATGGAAATTGAAAGTGGCGTTGTTCTAGACTTGACTATTTTGGTCGTCATAAAATACAGTATCTCATTGCTATGCTATTGCTAATTTCAGTTCTCAATTCAGATGACAGGCAAATACTAAACAAATACTCTCGGACCGTAAAACTTCGTATATATCTTAATTCATAATTCCTGACGCCGTTCAATGTGCACTTTTGTTCCCCAAATCTCAACAAACATAGTGGGGTTAAGGAGGGGTTCCGGTTATATATCGGCATCGTCGTCTGCTGGCAAGGCTGAAATTTAGCCTTTTTACTCCAATGCCTTCCGTTCTGTTGCCCAAGAACCGTTGCTTTTGCCTCATACTCGTGATGGTAACCATCTCACAGCATGGGTAAAATTGATATTCATACTTCACCACCGTTCTGAACCCTGTGTGTAGGACTCGAATCGCTCCTTCTACTGAACTTCTCCCTTTCAAGCTCCAAGCCATATTGATCCATATCCCCTCTGACATCTTCATAGTGTAAGTGCTTCATTAGTTTATAGAAGCCAACTGAGAGAAGAGCTCCGAGCATTGGTCCAACCCCTTCAACGTGTCAGCATATAAGACAATCAAGGTATTGAAGGTTGAGCAGGGACTGACAGTAAATCCAATGGTATCCCGGGAAGGACCCAGACACAACGGCGGGCCCAAAAGCTCTAGCTGGGTTCACAGCAGCACTTGTAAATGTAGTTCCAACTAACATGACGGTAAATAGCGAGAGGCCGATCCCAACAGGAGCGATAAATGTGGCTTTATGTTTCTGCGCGAAATCTCACATGAGCACTTTTATCTCCAAGATATAGGGTATTCGGAAGTACTGACCTCTGTTGCTAGCATGATGATCGTAATTATCAGCTGCGCAGTCAAAAACATCTCTAGGAATAGCCCCTTTGTGATGGACTCTCCACTGCTGAGTGTAGACCCAAATTGTACTGGGATGCCTGGAAGAAGGGCACGAACAAGGGCTGCTGCTGCAATGCATCCCAAAATCTCAGCTAGGAATATGATAGCGGCTTGAGTGAATGGTAATGATCCAATAAGAGCCAAAGCCAATGTGACCTATCATCGACCACCACAGTCAGCTGTCTTTAATGTCTAATAGCCTTTCATAGTTATTTATTTACTTACTGCTGGATTGAAGAGTCCACCGCTGATCCGGAAGAACACCCAGACATTGACAATAAGGCTCATACCGAATACCAGAGCAATGTAAAACAACTGCACGACTCGATGTGCTGGATTATCGGACAGCGATGCTTCTCCGCCATGTGCAACTTGTGTTCCACCGAAGGCCATAAACAGAAACAAGCATGTCCCCAGAAACTCACCCAGGAATATCACGAGGTGGTTATTGAAGACCGTGCTCCGATTCGGCATCGTGAATGACCAGATATGGCGTAGCAGGTTATCCTATGGTGAGAGTGGAGGGAAGTGCTGTTGGGGGTAGCTATCAAGAAGCGGCCTGCATCTTTTTAAGTACGAAATTCTCGACATAATCAAAAGCCCAGGTCCAGAGCTCTAATGAAATCATACTCCGTTCACGAGATTGCACATGCGTCCCGCCCTATGACGGCCATGTTCCCGTCTAGCCCGTTCATCTCCTCTCCCAAAGAGTGGCAAATGCCTATGATTGCGGTGGAGAAGACCATATATCGAAACAGAATGACATACGGGTTTATATGCGCTGATTTCAGTGGCGTGTGAGCATCTTTGTCAAAGCGGTAAATATAGTGGAGTCAATTGCTGCTGAAGCTCGAGAGCCTAGGCCTTCATCAATGGCTTAAGTTGGCTTAAGTGACATGACGTCGACTCTCGATAGCGTAACCGCAGCTTAGTTTACCTACCCGTCATCAGACTGTTGACATGGTGCGATTCCCACTCCAAAATCGATACATGTGTAATTTATTTTTAAGATACATCGATGCGATTGGTGGTAGTATTGTTACTTTTGCCATCTAAACTGGCATTGGCTTTTGTAGGCTTTCGGTATCCATGCCCGGCTCCGCGTAGCCATAGTCATATTTACGATAGTGACGGTAAACAAGAAAGACGTAGAGAAAATAACTACTGCAAAATTATAAACCATTTGATTCTGTGATCACTTAATTATAGTCTTTTCCAGAGTCACAAAAGTGGATATATCAAGGATACAGTAGACTAGATATTAGACGTTATCAACGTAAGGTCTCAAATCTTTCAACCAAATAAGAAGTTATATTACTCAATACTACTATCTGTAAAGCAAGATTTAAATCTCGCAAAATATATCGATCTACTATCCAAACAGGTCAACAGACTTCACCACTGCGTTTATTCCTCCCAGTGTTCATATGTAGACCTTAGCCGACGCCAAAGTTTAAAGTTTCCAACCCTTAATGTTCTTCGTTATCCGATTCACTTCATGTGGAGCTAGGAAGCAGCCAAGATATTCTTTCTCTCCTTCGAATCCTCGCATGATATCCCCACTCTTAAAGTTGCCTCTTCCAGGAGAGGTATTGCTATCAGGCACTATCTGTTTGAGACACTCTTCCAAATTTCCCATCCTACGCCACTGTGTTATTAACAGAGCAATGACTTTAGGAAAGATTTTCTGGAATTCCATCTTGAATTCTAGGCAACAAGAGCCACATCTATGGAGACCGCTGCGATCACCTGAATTGAACCTCCACCCATTTATGTATGGTAGTTTGCCCCCAAATTCACTCTCGGCCGATACCAATCTAGTGTGAGGGCAAATATATTTATACCAGTGCGGACTGTATTGTCCCAAAACCGCCGGAACCACTACGACTTTCGTTCGTACATAGATATAATTGCTTATGATTCTGTACAGGATCTTGCTGTAGGAATGGTAGGGATAGCCATTGGTCGTACCATAGACCCTAGTGTACGTAGATTCTTTGTCTAGCTGAAGTCTCCCATACGCTGAGATCCTTGTTAGGAGTTTTGGACAATCCTTGCCCTGCATGCCACGCTGGATAGCTATCTGCAAAAGAGTCGTGCTGCAAGGCCTGTGATAATGAAAGTTATTCTCTTCCAATTGCTTGATTTTTGTGCATTTCAAGTAAGTGTATCCTGAATCCGTTGCAGAATAGTGAAATCTTTCGCAATGGAAGCAAAAAATGTAGTTCGGCAGGTCCTTCGCCAAGCCTACCATGAATTGTGACATCTGCGACCAATTGATTGGATCACTCAAAGTTTTCAAGAAATTCAGTCCGAGCCTGGCTGAAATTTCTGGACAGCTGGCGTAGAATAATACAACAGCGTATGATGGTAAGTACCCGACTATTAAATGAAGTATTTCTGTCGGTAGTTTGTCTATTTTGGATATTCTCGGGGGAAGATGTATGTGAGGCCGGAAAGGCGACAAGTATGTCCAAGGGAAGTTTCTTGTCTGCATTGACATCTTGAGAAAGTCAAACATTATTTTATAAGTAAGAATGAGTGATACGAGATTATAGATTGCGACGAAGGAAAATACGAATGCTGGATTTTGTATAATAAACTCTGCAGTCCATCAGGGTTACCCCAGGCATCCATCACCTTGGTATCAGAATTACAATATTTGAATTGCCTTCTGTATTGTATCTTATCACTAGAAGTAAATCAATGACAGTAATTTGATTCAATCCCGTTTAATATGTATGATGTTCGCCTAGTTATTCTTATTTATCCGGGTAGATGGTGCACATCCTAATTACTATTATTTTATACGGAAGTAGACAAGACAACATGTAATTAATTGTGTATGTATAGGGCCGATCAGCCATAACAGGTGTCTGACAAGGTGGGCCGAAATATGTTGACGTCCACAAATCGGGGAGCATACAATTCGCATTTTAACCTTAACATGGTCGTATAAATTGAAGTGATTCTTCCCCCTAACGACGTAAAATTGCTTCGGATCCTTGGCGGGTTCTACAACAGCTTGCTGCAATGGAGAATCTACTTCAGGCCCAGCAATAGTTAAAAGAGAAGAACTAGACTTAATCATGACTGGGAGGGTGCTCGACTCCGCTTGGAAAGAAAGAACTGTAGGCGTTGAGAGAATGTCATCAGTGATGTCATTGGAGAAGCGAACACGCTGGTGGGAATGGCTGACCGGATATCCAGCGACTACGATTCACACAGAGCTCAATGCTACAATCTTGCGAGCTTACCGAAATGATTGGCCTTGGTGAGATGCTAAAGGTTTGAAGGGGTCGTAGCCAACCATGAAGAACCTTCTAAGTAGCGTGTTCATACTTTCCTCTTTTAATATCTACAATAGGCTCTACATCTTCAGCTATTGTAGAAGGGCTAGTATTAAAACTTTGGTGGCACTAATGATCTTTGGGTTCTCTTTGTTGCTCTTCATACGGCCTACACACGCTACACTAGCCGTAGCAAGTGCTCGAATTTGGATCTGTGACTAGTTTATGTACAAGGTGTAACCCACCAACAGATGTGGAATTACCAAGAATAGTCTTTGTTTGAGATAGCATAAGGTACCTCGACATTATAAGACCGAGGGCACGAGATCACTTGCAGCAAAAAGTTCATTGTCCTTCTGTGGTATTCCCTCTTCTAGAATATTAAAGAAATAAGTCTGTTTAGCTACTTTATCATGATTGCCTGACTGAGGAGGCATATAATTCATGCTGTTATGTCTAAGTATCGGGGATTCAATGTGTATGTCAAGGCAACTTGTCATCAGACACAAAATGAGAACCCCCTTTGCATCGGTATCCGCCTGATACTTTTGTCCATTCATACCCCATAGTGCATACGCCCATTTCCTTCAAAGCTTTCTGCACTTCTTCATCATGCTGAATCTCTTTTCGTATAGCATCACATTTAGCTAGAAGCTGGTTGCGATTGTTTGACTTGGCCTTTCGTAGCTCCTCTTCCAAGCGGTCCAGCTCGGCTCTGCGTTGAATCTCTTCTTTTTTTGCCTGTTGGAGTTGACACCAGATTTCTTCCTCTACCTCTGGCTCACCAGGGTTGTCTTGGTTATTATCATCACCGTTGTCTTGACTATTATCTTTATCAGGCTTGTCTGGTTGTCTGTCTCGTTTTAGAAGTACCTGCGCTTCAGTAGCGGGCATTTTCGTAGTTGTCTGGGGGACAACGGCCTGTACGTCCCTGGAAGAGGTCGTTGTATGAGGAACGTTGAATATTTTCTTTATGAGCGGTGGCCAGTCGAGTGGTGTAATCTCTTTTTGACTGAGAGCGGCGAAGTCTGTAGGCTCGTTATCGTAATTCCTATAGTTATTCCCGCCATTATCATATTTTTTATCCTCACGGTTTTCCCTGTTGTTATTCTTGTCGGTGCCCGAGTTCAGGGGCAGCTGTTGCAATCGAGGACTATCACGGGGGACATTCTTCAATGTAATCCTACTTTTCTGCTGAACAATCATCTCGTTCATGCAATCTATAACGAGGCTACTCGAAATTGGCTTTATTGTACGAGTTTCACGATCGCTCATATCAAGAATCTTGACCTTGATTTGTCTGGTCAGGCTTTTCACATCACGAGCGTTACTCCAGCTGGGTATCGCTTGAATGGTTCCAAAAACGTCCTTTACTTCGGCATAGCCACTAGAAGTAGTATCTGATAGAAAATCGTTCTCGCAAGCTATATTCTCCCGCCGCAACTCTCGCTCAAGCATTGTTATGCAGTCAGCTGGGGGGATGTGCTCAAACACAATATCTTCTGAGAAAATACTAGAGAGCTCTGGTCGCATCGTCATTAGCTGATTCATTGTTTCTATGCGGCTTGCAAGGATAACCACAGCCCTGCCTAGATTGGCCGGTTGGTGGAGGAAATAAATCAGCTCGTCTAGAGCTTCGGCTGCGTATTGGTTTTGCAGGAGCTGATGAGCTTCATCGATGAAAAGGATCCGACCAAGCCCCTCATTCAGCTTATTCCGGGTTTTAGGGGCCGTCTGGCCGACATATTGACCGAGGAGTTCGGATGCTGAGCATTCGATCACCTCGGTAGTGGAGAGAATGCCCATGTCATGGAATACTTCTCCCATTAACTTCGCGGTCGTAGACTTGCCGGTTCCTGAAAAGAGTATTATATTAGATCATAACCTGTATGTTCTGACTGTTGCTTCTAAAAATTAATCAAACCCATACCTCGGGGGCCCCTAAAGCAATATCCGGTTGGAATACTCTCCCTTGGCTTCCAGCCTAGGCCTTTGGCTTTGTTATATCTCTCCTGATAACGAACAAGTTTGCCGATAATGTTTTTATGGACTAGACCACCAAATTTCTGCTCATAATTGAGGTTTGCTGGTGAAGTCTTACTATACTTTATATTAATGTCACTAGATTCAAGTTTGCCATCATACGTTTGTCGATCTGAGGGTAGCCGTGACTGTCGCTCTTCGTAATTCATCTTAGCCGTGGCGAGTACAGTATCGATCTCGGCTGCATTGGAGAAGTCAGATCGTGTAAGAGTTTGCTCCAACACCTCGCAGAAGGCCTTGATAACTTCGTCATTAGCAGTCAGTTCCTCATCCTTCAACTTGTGCTGCAAAATCTCTTTAAGCTCATCAAGGGTAAAATTATCGAATCGGAAAGGCTGGCTGGCCGAAAAGCGACGCGAGAGGCCGGGATTCATATTTCTAAACATGTTACGAAGCCTATCCTCGTATCCGATCAGGATGATGCAGCGATCATCGCCAGGCACACCATGTACCATGGACACAATGGTATCTATGACACCACACTTATATGGATCTTGGCCTTTTTGGGGGTCTCCTGCATCAAGCATATACGCCTCATCGATAACTAACACCTTCCCAATAGTGGACTCAAGGATTTGCTTTGTCTTCGCTTCAGAGCTTCCCAAACTTTCACCAATAAAATCAGCAGGTGTTTTAATAATAACTGAGAAAACTATTAGCCATAAATGAATAAGTCCATATTAATGCGTTTTGTACCATCACCATGACTTAGATAGCCAAGATCGGCCAATATTTGGCCGTAGAGCTTTGCCACAGTCGTCTTGCCGGTCCCGGGAGCTCCAACAAAGAGGCAGTTCAAAGAAAAGGCAAGAGGTTTTTGTTCGTTCAGCTCCCTCTTGTAATTGGCATTAAGGAGGCCGATCATTCTCGGAACATTATCCTTCACCTGTTCGATCCCAATGAGCTCTTGAAGCTTACTCCAAGCTAAGCATTGTTTGGCCGCCTCTGAAGGATCTGGACCTATAAGATCCTCTTTGGTGAATTCGAAATAGTTTATTTTATCGGCACCCTGCACCTTCTGCTGCGCGAGTCGCCGAGCCTGTCGGTGCTCTATTTGGTCAAGAAGATTCTCGACGGCACGGGCATTGCCAAAACAACGATTCCCACGAGCTTGACCGAGACGTCGAATAACAATGCGCATATATAAACCTTCTAGGCCTCCTTCGGCTTTCATCTTTCCTTGGTATCGTTTCTCAATATTTGCACAGAGGATGCTTAAAAGTTGCCCATCGGTAAAGTCTGAAAATGTCATTGTATAAGGAATACGGCTGGACAGACCGGCATTATGCTCATAGAACGACTCCATTTCATCCTTGTAGCCAACAAAAATGGCCACAAGTTCGCCGATATTATTCTCCATATATGTCAGGATAATATCGAGAGCTTGGTGTCCATTGCCGCTTGAATAGCTCGAGATGAGTTGATAAGCTTCGTCAACGAAAAGAACGCCACCGGCGTCCATGAGCATCTTCTTAAGCACCTTTTTGGTACCTTTTGTTCCTTTGGCTGCCAATTGAACTCCAGACGTCTCTTTTATATGGCTTGATGGTAATATTTCCATCTCATGCATGAACTGGGCGTAGAGGCGTGCGACCGTTGTTTTCCCTAATTATTGATATTGATAACTTCGTGTTATTTTGATATTCTACAACTTTTTTACACGATCATTTTACTGGAAAAGAGTTTCTTACCGGTCCCTGGGTTTCCTTGAAAAACAATATTGAACCTATGCTCACTCAAGTCTCTACCTTGCTTATTACAGATGTCTACCTTTGTTTTGATGTCGAGGAACTGTTGCTTGACTTCCTCTAGACCTTGATATTGCATCAACTTGTCTATCACTGAACTTGATTCACTGTTGATTTTTTTTCCTCCGTTCCCACTCTTGCGCAGCGCGAGACTGCTCGGTTTGAAACGGACGAGCTAGACGTGATGAAATGCTATCAGGACATATGTCTGTACTGGTGTCATCATGCTCTCGCACTATCGAATGCACGCTTAGAGGCAGGTCCGAATCAGACGTATCGGCAGGTGAACGTGACGAAATGCTAAGACTTTCAGGGCTAGACCGCAAGGTGGGAGACGAATCTGTGGAAAGCATAGTATCCGGCGACTGATAATTTTGGCATTGGTTCGTCATTGTTGTAGAAATATCTATCGGTGATTGAGCCTCTAAAATAACTTGATCTTCATTTGTAATAGCCGATATCAAAGAGAGCTGAATTTCAGGTGTGCAAGAGCTGGTCTCTGACTCTTTGATGAGTGAGCCATCAAATGATCCTACTGCGGTATCCATTTCACTAGCAGGTTTTGGCTGGCACAAAAATTTGAAGAATTAAAATCAATAGTAGTGGATATAAGAAGAAAGTGAAGCAATATGAATAATCGGACTGTTAATACTTGATCGCTGCAAAAGTGTCTCTGCATAAAGCGCAATAGCAAGGAAAGGTTGATCGAGGCATTCTCCATGGCACAATCTAGCCTAAACATAAACCATATCATAGTATGCGAGGGAAAAACATGGCATAGTGTGATTGGATTATTGAGCTTGCGTCCAGGCTGTTATAGCCCAAGACATACATATATATGGAACGCAGCGATCAAGCTCATAGGCAGCCTTGTAGGTGAGTCCCGCGAGCCTCGTTGAGAAGTTTCACCAAATTGAGCGCCTAAACAGCGGTATGAGCTGTTATTTTTGATATGTGGCATCTTATAATCTAGAATCCATAAGGTTGCTAGATATTAAAATAGTCTTGGGTGGCAGTGTAAAGGTAACCGCTATGCTTCCTTCGACGTGGCAGCCTCTTTCATGTAGGCAGAATTTTTGGCTGACTTGGTGTTGACTGACTTGCCTCATTATTATTGCACAGCAAATATGTCAGTACAATAAAAAGTTACGTGGATTGCAGGGTCTCCACACTCACCTATGCCCGAACAGCCCAGACTCGGGATACCAAGTTGTTATCGTGTAAGCAAAGCAACATCAACGCTGCTTCTTTAATTCCAAAGAGTGCTTGAGAGTCAGATATAATACAGACAGCATCTCTAGTATCACATTGTTGATATTTATGAGTCATGCCGCTAAATCGTCAGATCATCACATCTCGCTGAATCTGCTGGATTAATCAGGCCTTCATTAAAACCTGCAAAGTGCAAATTTCGCCCTCTTGAGGCTCCGTTTTCGTTGGAGGCCGACAATTCACTCATGGCTCCATCATCTGTTTTAGACACTGAAGATGTTATGTCTCCTATGTCTTCTTCTCTAGACAGTATAGATGATGCTGTGATACCTCCTTTCTCTAAATACCCAGCAGATCCTGAACTAGAAAATTTTTTTTCGCGAGGTAATAACGGTATCTGGCAGAAGAAGAAGAAGCATTCAAATCTACGCGACGCTTCTAAGACAGTTCAACAGATTATAAAAGATCTATGTGCATGCGATTCGCGGTTTCGTTTCATTGATGATGCTTTGAAAGAATACCTTGACGGAGACTTCGGTCTAAATAATCTTGTTGACTGGGCTCACGCTTTCAAAATGTTGGAAACCGTTTCCTCTGCACTTGCGGAGCAAATTGCTGATGGCTCAGCCAATCTACATACAGACGGCATAAAATGCCTCAATGTGTATTATAATCAAGCTCTCTGCGAAATCATCGATGCAGTCATCTATGAACTACTCGATATATTCGGCATTGACATTGCGCTAACCCGCACACCTAAGAATAGCTATGTACCAGGCCATCTTGATATGCTTATTGATCTGCATAGCATGTCTAAAGACTCATCATTATCTAGAAAAGAGCCTAGTGTCGCTACACTAGACAGCGGACTCAATGAAATGGCACTCAGTTATTCCTATAGAGAGTGTTTGAATAGTCCCGATGGCTCAATACGCGTCTTGAGAATTCATCCAGGAGCCGCGGACACACAAATCGAGTGCAGCCTCATACCATGCAACATCTACGAGGATACCATTGAGCACGCCTTATCGTACGTCTGGGGCAAAGGCAAGCGAACCGAAACTATTTTGGTTGATGGAAAGGATCTGCTGATAACAAGCCACCTACATGAGATCCTTGATCACATGAGACAAACGGATGATATACGAAACATCTGGGTCGATGCTATTTGCATCAATCAACAAGATGCGGAGGAGAAGACTCATCAAGTTCGCTTGATGAGAGACATTTACTCTAGAGCTGAAAATACATTCATCTGGCTAGGTGGGCACTCGACAGAGAAATTATTCTCAGAGCAGACCACGGAAACAATATTTGACCCCGCTGATGTTCATCGCCCTCTTCCTCATGGGATCGGGGGTATATCAATCGACCAATTCAACCTCTCTCAGCTCTTAGAGGCTTTCCATGTCTACAGAGCTGATATACAGTGGAATGAGAGGCAGGTGCTTCTCTATCTAATGATTTCCCGCTGTGTAATAGCTATTGTATCTCATGAATGGTGGGAAAGAATCTGGACGTTGCAAGAAGGTGCTCTACCACCACAGTCGCCTACCATCTTCTTCCATGGTCAACGTATCTCTATCGATGATGTTACCTCAGCACTTAAGTTATTCGAAGATACCGGATATAAAGTAAATCCTGAAAAACATGCCATTGTTTTAGTAACGGTAATGAGAACCAGGCCCATAGTGAGTTACGTTTGCAATAATTCAGTCTTCTTGTTCCGCTACAAATTTTCGATCCATATTCAATGAAGAGATAAATATGCTAACACTTTTCCTCCTCCACTTAGACTCCACCTTGTCGACATCAATTCTAGAAGCATTCAAAGCAATATTACGGCATCCTTTAATATTAAGGGAGCCGATGCTGTTTCGTTTGCGTCCTGGCCCACTCCAGAAAATGGAACATATTGATAGCATCCCGGCCACCTACCTGATTGGTAGCTTCCTGGCCACCCACCTGATCTTTACTGATACCTATCGGGCTACAGATCCTCGAGATAAGCTTTTCGCATTACAATCAATTCTTCCTGGAAGTATAGGGAAGCTTATTAATGTGGACTACACCGAATCCTGCGAAGATGCCTTCAAGCGGGCGACAGCTCGATGTTATAATTCAAAGACACAGCTTCTCCCGACTGCCAGCTTTAGTCTATTGATCGAAACGCAGGAAAATACAGACAGCCCCTCGTGGGTCCTCGATTTCTCCTATTCCGATGCATGTTTTAAGAACAACGAAAGCATACGATCTCTCACAGATGTAGTGACTCTGGAGGGATCACTCTATCGACGGGCAATGGATAGCCCCATCACGAAACTTTCTCATAACGAACCATGCTTCGCTACCCAACGGACGCTGTTTTGCACTGGTTTTTCGATAGATCGCATTATTGAAGTTGGCCTCATTCCAGATTTCAGCGACGAGGGCGACAAAATATCGATGGAAGCCCTATTGTTTGTCTACGTGATCATAGTACAGTGCAACGCGCTGCGCGCCTTTTATCAACCACCTCCGTCCTATCCTATTACTGATGAAGAAAAGGACCGTGAGTTAATAGAGTATGTAACGTTTTTCTTTCATTTACTGGGTGGCGAACTCTTCGAAGACGACGTGGATGGTCTCCTACGTCAGCGGCAGGAAGCTATTGCTGGCAAGCCTTATTTTATCACCGACAGAGGATTTGTTGGCATTGCTACGCTCCCAGTTCAGAAGGATGATGAGCTCTGCTTTATATATTCTGCCCCAGTATATTTTATCCTGAGAGAAATGAAAGACTCAATAGGGATATCTGTAGGGGAGAAAGAACACAAAATCGTGGCACGGACAACTGTTCATGAAATATCGGATGAGATGGAAGCAAGAATTAAATGTCTTCCTCCTTGTCAATTTCGGATTATATAGTCATTGGATAATATATATATATATATATATATTCACATTAACCTTTAGAGAAAATTATCATATTTTGGTAACTACCAAGAGCTTTTACTTTTGTTGTAGCACACACGTAAATACTTGCGCATGGGGTTGGCCTACAGTACTGTGTATGGTGGCTGATAAGGCTTGCAGTTGGCGGCCGGTATCGGCTAATTCTGATGCGAGGATGGTGATATAGTATCTGACCCGGAAAATTGTTAAAAAGTGGACCATGAATGCCTGAAAATGTGACATGGGTTCAAGAATGCATAATTAAGACGCGTCATTATTGACTGGCAGAAACACAACTGAAACTTTAGGCTTTTGTTAGCAATAGAAGCCTATAACTGCCCTGTAATTACAGTGATCTTCGGGCTATTGATCGCTGTAATGTGCTGTAAATTTAGTGAGCTTTAGGCATTGAGTTCACTGGAATGCCTATAATATTCAAACCTCATAGCATAACCCGCAATGCCGAATCCAGATGGCGGTAACTAGGGGAGCCCCCTGTTTTGCGCGAGGCACCAACTGGCCCACTTTTACATTTTTCCAGGTCGGACACTGTAGCTAAATGCAATCATCGGGCCGGACAGCAGCAGTTAAAATCAGGCAACTAATTATATATTAATGTGAGCAGTTATACCACGGAAAGTACAATTCAAAAGCTTGAGAGGGCATCTTTGGACCTAGATAATAATTCTCCGTGGTAATGCCTGTGCCAGAGACTATCGTAATTGTAGGGTATGTACACCGCTATACACTTATGTCTATCCTTCCCTTAGCATACTGTTGAACTGTATCTAAAACAAACTTCTTCACATCTTTAGAGCTGGAGTAATCGGCCTCAGCGCCGCAATTCGTATTCAACAGCATTTGACGCCCTCACAGTCCATCGTGATTGTAGCCCGCGATTTCCCAAACACTACCTCGATCAACTATGCTACGCCATGGGCAGGCGCCCATTATCGCCCCACACCAGGAAAGACACCGCAATTAGTTCAAGAAGCCGCTTGGGCGAAGCGTACTTACGAAGTCTTCCACCGCATTACTGCGGAAGAGGGAGCCGGATCTGGAGTGCAATTCATGCCTGGGGAGGAGTACCTAGAGAACCCACCGCCAGAGTACCTAAACGCTGTAGTAGATATCTCGAAGGATGCGTATGGCCATCTTTCAGAGCAGTTTGAGAGACTGAGTGCCAATGAGGTCGGAGACCCGGCTATCCGCCTGGCCATTCGGTATTGGACATACTGTGTCAACTCTCCCGTATATGCATCATATTTGTTACGAAAATTCGTCCTCAAAGGCGGCCGTACTAGGGAATATACGCTGGCTTCATTAGAAGAAGCGTTCGCGCTAGAACCTAATGTCAATGTTGTAGTTAATTGTTCTGGGATGGGCTTTGGTGATCCAAGCAGCTTCATTATCCGAGGTTGGTTTCTCCTGCTAGGATGACTCCTGCTATGCTTAATATCAGATTTACTAAAAACCAATGTCTTGTGATAGGCCAAACATGTCTCGTTCGCAATCCATGTGCAAAGACCATCACTCGTCAGAATGTAGATGGCTCTTGGTCCTTTGCAATCCCCCGGCCACTTGAGGGCGGTACAATCATCGGTGGCACTAAACAACCGCACGATTGGAATCCGAATCCCTTGCCAGAGACTAGAAAGACGCTACTATCGAATGCAGCAAAATGGTTTCCTTTCCCGCCTAATGGGCCCCGTACTTTCGATGTGGTTCGAGATATCGTAGGGCGGAGACCAGCGCGAGAGGGTGGATTCAGACTCGAGGCTGAAGTGATCGATGTAGTTGCTAGTGATGGATCCAAGAGGATAGGAAATGTCATTCATGCTTATGGTATTGGAGGTCGAGGCGTTGAGTTATCATGGGGTATCGCAGATGATGCGGTGGGAGTGCTCTTGAAGAAGGGCATAGTGACGGAGAAAGCCTCGAAGTAGTAGGCAACAGCATGCAGATGTGTGTATTTTATAACTAATAAGGTCCTTGATTCAGCAACTTTCACAACATCAGCAAGTGATAGAGTGGATATTGCAACACATGGCTACTGTATCATGGAGCCAGAACTTATGGGCTGCTATAAGAGGTGCATAGTTTGAACCCGCAGATTTAACCTCGTATTTGAGTTCAGGATGCGGACAGACTTTTAGATTATATGGGACTCCTTCATTTAATTTATCTGTTCTGATTGTTGAGTTTCGAAACCGCGATAGGTTCAAGTGTACGACACATGTGAATCCATCGAAAGGGAGAGAACATCAATGACGTCACGCATCGAAACTTCGAGCTCAATGCAAATACCACCTAATTACTTGCTAGATTCCGTGTTGACGAGATAATATAAACAAAAGAAATAGTAGAATTATGAGTTAAACGGCAACAATTATCTAAGAAAGTTTCCAATTACTGTGCGTGGTCTCAGTGGCTCGTCGGCACTATCATCCGGAACAGACGTTACCCCTCGCAAAGTTAACGGATAATGTCTCCTCCTCGGCATCCACGTAGGACGAGCCTCAATGGCGGCATTAATACGTCTTCGAATGGAACCAGCCAGAATATCCCTGCAGAGAGCAAGTCTAGTTGGCAGAGGCTAGCCGGCGCTGCTTCCGCCATCATGAATGCTGTCATGTTTGAGAGCCAGGACGCTGCACCGCATATAGCAGCTTACAAAGTCTCATCGAAAAGACGAGCCGGTATGAATTCAAATCATAAACACTAGAGGAAATCAAAGACTAACAGTTCAATTAGCCCAAGTCGGATTTGCTGTTCTCGTCTGTTGTCTGGCATCTGGTATAATCTGTGGTTATGCCGCCCTCAAGCCAGTCCTTATCGCTGAAGGCGTTTACCGGGAACTTTGCTCCTCTAATGATAAGGCCAACTCAGTTCTTAAACTGTTCCGAATTCGAAACGATGTTGCCGAGGTTCCATGTGCCGAACAAGACTTGAGACTTAACCTCTTCTTCGTTATGGCTTCTATTGTCGGCAACACCTCCACTCTATTTGCCGGCGCTACGCTGGATCGATTTGGACGACATACATGCTACTTGATTTCAGCTGTTCTTCTTGCTATTGGCTGCACTACGATGGCCTCCTCTTTCACCTTTCCAAGATTCAATGGATACATTATAGCCAATCTCTTTCTAGCCCTCGGCGGTACTTTCCTCTTCGTCTCTAGTTTCCAGCTCGCGAACGCCTTCCCTAAGCACTCAGGTATCGTAATGGCTCTTGTAACAGGTGCCTTCGATGCTTCTGCGGCTGTATTCTTGTTCTATCGTATGGCATATGATGCATCAGGCGGTGCCTTCTCTCCATCACGATTCTTCTTTGGCTATCTAATTGTCCCGTTGCTTATTTTAATTGCGGAGTTTACTTTTATGCCACTGCATACTTATCACACTACCCCTGAGTTAGAACAGAAGATCGAGCAGGCTAAGGACAGTACACGGGACGTCCACGACTCTGACGGTGAGATCTCGAGTGATGGAGAGCTCCGCCGGGTCCGTAGCCTCCGAGCAGAGCGGCGCTCTGCTAAGCTAGAACAAATTGAAGACTTGCTTGGTAACGCGGAAGAACGCCAGGAGCGTGCTGATATGATAGAGATCCACCAGAACAACAGTGGTGTATGGGGAGTTCTACATGATGTTCCGTTTCACAGGCAGATGATGACTCCCTGGTTCATTCTCATTCTGGTACTGACAGTCCTCCAAATGCTAAGAATGAACTACTTCATTGCTACAGTTCGGGCACAATACCGATATATGTTGAACTCGGAGGATGCTGCCCAGGCTATCAATCATTTCTTTGACGCCGCGCTACCTGCTGCAGGCGTCGTCTCGACACCATTCATTGGCCTGCTCTTGAATAATCTTAGCGTTACAACAGTATTGTCGGTATTGACGGTATTTATTGTCGTCATCGGGGTGTTGAACTGTTTGCCATATGTTTGGGCGGGATACATTACAGTTATAGCGTTTGTCTTCTTTCGACCTCTTTATTATTCGGCGGTATCGTAAGTAATAATTGTTCTATTCCAAATAGCTATTAAGTGAAACTAACAAGCTGCTTCTCTCTAGTGACTACGCCACTAAAGTATTTGGCTTTGCAACCTTCGGCCGTATCTACGGCACCATAATGTGCCTGTCTGGATTGGCCAATTTCATTCAGCCGGGCCTTGACGCCTTGACTCACGGCCCGCTTGGCGGTAATCCAGTGCCTGTGAATATTTTCATGGCCGTTTCAGGTGTGTTACTTGGTGTTGCCCTTACCGGCTTTGTAGCTGCAAAGAGTAAAGGTATTAGAGAGGAGTGGGCACAGGGAAATAGAGAAGATGAGAGAACGAGATTACTTTCCAGGGAAGATGAAGGTTATGGAAGTTAGTTGTTGATAGAAAGCGTTCACAACACCAAATAGCATCATTATATTGAAAGCAGAAATGGGCAACTATATTATGCGCTATTATAGAGAGGGTTATAGCCAGTCTAATTAAAGGAATAATGCTATATGTTCAAAATATTGAAGCAAACTATCTAATATAGATTTCTAACACTAAGTGTACCGTTCTTCTATTATTACCGGCTCCAAATGACGCCTTAATCTATTCTCTCGAGAAATACCTATCTAGAAAATGCGATTACCTTGCTGTCGAAAACGTGTTGTTTTCTGATTATTTTCCTGTTATGCCCCTCCAGCAGAGATTTGCATGAAAAGTTTTTCCCATTTCAAAAAGATAGCCGCAACTAGACAGAAGGCGCCAGCAACAATCAGAAGGATGAAGACCTGATCCAAGGCCTTTACGATGGCATTGAGGGCAGCATCCCTGATACTTTCACTCGCACCATGCAATATTGCACTTTGAGTACCGGCAAGCGCGTTTCTAATTTGTTCGTCTGTGAATCCATCGCCGCCGAGTGCATCTTTCAAATATCGAAATCCAAGGTTTTGAAATAAAGTACCCGAGATAGCGAGAGCATGAACAATCGTACCTATCTGAGCTGTATTAATGAAGCCAATTGCTTCTGGAACCATTGCCGGTCCAAACTTAGGATCCATTGCTACCTTAACAGATAAGACTGAGTATGCTGCTTGGGAAGAGAGACCCGTTCCCACAGCGGCAAGGATGTTGTAACCATAGATTTTTGATGTTGGTGTTGTAGCATGGATCTCATACATCAGACAACCGCCAATGATTAAGAAGGCACCAGACGCCATGAACCACGGCTTATAGTATCCAAATTTAGGCATGAGCATACCGTTGGCCATGATGGATGTTATGCAAAGAACGATGAAAGGAAGCAGCCGAACAGCGGCATCCAGGGCGGTGTCATTTCGAGTAAACTGGAAAAGCAACGGAGTATAATAAATGCAAATAAAGAGAGAGGTTGCCGTACAGGCTGTGGTAAAGAAAAGTAGAAGTGGATATAAATGCTCGAGGAAAGCACATGGAAATATCCTAAACTCTTTTGTCGTGAATATGGCGAAACGCTGTTGCAGGCTGAACAAAATGATCAACACTCCGCAGACAACAAAGGTTGCAATGGTCCTTCCGTCCGACCATGCCCATTGTGCGCCGCCAAATGTCAGGCCCATCACCCAGACGACGTAGATACCTGCATTGAGAATGCTTCCTAGCCAGTCGATATCTTTAAGTTTTTGAGATAGAGGCTTCGACAGCTGTGGATCTAATGTAGGAATAAAATAGAGCCAAATAGGGCCAAGAACACCCGCGATGACGATGTTGATATAGAAAGCCTGTAGCCATACGTTAGGAATATTTGAAATGTGAATCGCCGTTATCCCTTTTTTTCCAATATACTTACCCATCTCCAAGTCGCACCGCTGTCGGCAAAAGCACCACCTACAACTGGACCCAGAATCGTACCAATACCCCAGCATACACCAAAGCCGCTCATATAAAGAGGCCGCTCATTACTAGTTGTCAATGTTGAAACAATGTTTAGTCCTCCAAGATAAATGCCGGCACCACCAGCACCGGCAATGACTCTTCCAACAATTAAAGCCTATTGAGTAGGAAATGATCAGTATCTAACTTGTTTTCTTAGCGACGGACAAAGACTAAACTAACATCCATATTTGGAGCACCTCCACATAAAGCACTGCCCGCCTCAAAGAGTACCATACTGATGATATAGAGCCATTTCAAACTGAACATGCCATTTGCTTTACCGCTATTACCAATCAATTAGCACCAACGATCGGCTGAAGAGTTATGACCCGAGCACTCACACTGGGAGAATAATAGCTACACTTCCGAGGGGAAATCCAATCCCTAGCCAGCTGAGTTTTTCAATCTCACCAAAGGTTTCAACCGCAGCAGCTTGGATATCAGCCACCACCGTCGTGTCAAGACCGTAGAGGAGGGACGAGCAGTAGATTGAAAATACGACTAGGAAAAACTGGATAAAGTCAGTGTTGATGTTGAGTTGAATGATTTTGTATTTTTTACTTTGATCCCTTTGGTCGCTCGAACTTCGGGGGTAGCGGCTGTTTCTTCGGTTATTTCTGCTCCTTCTTCTGCTCCTCCTCCTTCTTTCTTCGTATTAGTGGCCGACGAAGCTATAGATGGCATTGTGCTCCTCTCGAGGTCACTCTGAGGTGTTGCAAGGTTCGTCTTGTCTAGGTCTTCTGGGTCAGGCACCAATGTGACCGCAGTGGTTGATGGGTTCGTACCGCCTTCTCCAAAGACTTCAGCCATACTGAATAATTATTCTAAAGGGAAATAATAATGGATGCCTGAGTGAAAGAAATGAAAGAATAGGTGGTACTACTTTACCAGTTTACAAGTTGAAGTAACTTTCTCCTCATATATATATATAATACTACGTCAAAACTACCCCTGTAGAAAATGAACCATTGAGAGGTCTAGCTAATCTCTTTAACCAAACTGTCTCGCCGAACCGGAAGGACAGCACTGTACGAAAGCAAGCAATGCCATATTGCTGCCGTAGATGTGGATAGCCTGGGAAATACTACCGTAGTCAGTCTCCATGGAGAAACGCAAAGCTTAATAATAAAATCCATGGGGTTTAGAGCTTGTGGGTATATCCTGAGTTACATTACTATCCTATTGAAACGGCAGCCTAGCAAAAGTTCTACCATTGGAAGGTAAGACAACATGCAAATCCAAACATGTATTGATCAGAAATGTGTGATACTGCTGTTTTTAACAATAGGATATATATCTAATAAACTGGTCTCTATTGCCACAGAAGTAACTGAATACAGATTTGAAGGTGTGCTAACTCTAATATGTTTGATAGTTCGAAATGTGAAGAACCTGTGTACTCCTGCGGGCCCTAGTCCGTTAGACACCTTAAAAGCAACTTGTATATTTGATCAGCATCTACATTATTCCAAGGCCAAAGTCGGTTTTACAGAGTCCGACTGGGATGGATGAAGGTTGGCATTAGCTGTAACATTATCGAAAGCAGTGGGGAGGCCTTAAGTTGTTTACCTAGCTAAAGCCCGAAAGGCGCTTTGGGATTCATAAGCCAGGGAGAAATTGAACGCAGTGAAGTATTGCTTCTTCACTGAAGGTTTAAACCTGACCCAATATAGTAATTAGGTTGGGCCTGTACCATAAGAGACTATTCGAGAGGGGAGTGGAAATAGAGTCTCCAGCCTATTCTTAATTCGGCTAGCACTAGTCGACGTTACATTCTTGGCGGGTTTAATTTCCTAAAGAGAACTACACGTGTAGCCATCGTAAATCGTTTCATTCCGGTGACGGTAAATATGCTTTTGATATTCTGGAGACAATGACAACGGAGTTAGATCGCGGCTGGTACATGGTTGCTTCGAGACAGGGAAAGTAATAGCACATGGTATGAAACACATGCTCCGTCCTATCACGGAGTCTTATTTCCCAGCATGCGACTTCGTAATATCACTTCGTATAACTGTAGCTAAAGTTAAACCCTGCTTGTATCTTCTCCACCTCACACCATTACTAAGTGATAGAACAAGAAACTCTAGCTGTTTGCCATGGGGAAGTAAGCAATTGAATTCGATTTGAAAGTCACCGTTCTAGAACCAGCTAATTTCTAATCAGGGACACCTACTGCGGACGTATTCTATACATCACTTAGGTAGCTAGCAACCCAAAAGAGGACCATAATAAGTTTTGTTTATTTCGTGAAGCAAATATTCTAAGTAAATTGAATAGGGCTCCGATTCAATAGCAGAACCAGCACTTTTCCGAAATTCACAGGATGCCTAAGATCATATTTTACTGCGCACCGGGGGCATGTTCCCTCGCACCACATATCCTTCTTCAAGAGTCGGGAATGGAGTTCAAGGCCAGTAGGTAATCCCAAGAACAGTATTCTGTCTCAACTAAAGCAAGCTACAATGGGCGCGCATAATTCTAAACATGAATGATTCTGTTCCGTTTTTCCTCATCTTCTCCCTGTTTGCTCTGTCGAATAAATGCTGAGCCTGAGATATTACAGTTTTCTTGAGAGCAAATGAGACGCGAGTCACCTTCCCTGAAGAATTCCACCTCATAAACCCCAAAATGCGCGTCCCTGTAATCTCTATAGATGGAACCATCATTACAGAAGTCCCCGCCATTGCTACAGCCATCTCCAACCTGATCCCAGACAGATGCATAATGGGACAGACACCTCTTGACACTGCTAGAGTATATGAATGGTTGAGTTGGCTCTCAGCATCACTACATGGTGGTGGCTTTGGCCATCTTTTCCGCCCTAACCGCTGGACTAACAATCCTGCTGACTTCCTGGGCATAAAGGTGAAGGCACGAGAAAATGTGAAGGATTGCTTTGATCATATTGAAGAGAAACTCGCTGGCGTATATGCAGTCGGAGAGGCCCTGACAGCGGTAGACCCATATCTGTTTGTTTTCTTTCGATGGGGCCAAGAGACGGGGTTTGATATGAAGAAGACATACCCTAAATATACAGCATTGGTGGAGAATCTGGTGAGGATGGACGCAGTAAAGGTTACGCTAGAAGCAGAAGGGATAAAGTCGACTTTATAGAGCTTGGATGTATCCAGGTGGTTCCTATTCCAATATTATTACTCGCGACACCGTCTACCTCGGTTTGTCAAACTAGAGATTCATTTTCTCTAGATAGATGCTCTACAGTAGCAATATTAGACTATTGTAAGAAAATATTAAAGGCTCTACTATCGTAACACTATCTTAGACGCGTCGAACAAGGCGTGCTCTTTTCTATACATTGCTACCCGACTTGCCGACCTCAGATGGCCAGTAATAAAGAGTTATACACGTGAACTCAGTCTGCCTAGGAGGGACCTGAATTAGGAACATGTTGCAAGGCTAGAACCTCTTCCTCAGTAGTCTAACCATTTGAACTTAAGCAGCATCTTAGATTGTTTTGTTATGTATATGGAGGTCCACAGCGAAGCTCTAGGTTCAACTTAGTATGTTCTCAATTAAGTATAAAGCATTTTTACACCACCGTTTTCTCCAACAGTTATAGCTCCCTAGTATTTGTAATCCCAGATTTGTAATCCCAGCTTTGACTCTGGAAAGGTGCAATATTTAAGGCAGAGGATGGTGGTATAACAAGTACAAACTAGTGTAATGTTGTTATTCCCAATTGCTTGCAAATCGGGTGGACTAGCGGATCCATGCGATGCGTTCTTTTAGTGATCTCTAACCTCCTTAGGCAACATTACCCGCCCAGCAACAGGTATCAACGCCACCGATACAAGATACTACAGGGCTCCTTCCTCTTGGCGGGAATTGCGACATTATTTCGGCTGTCTTACTTCTCCATTTTCTCTGCTATAGATCTCTCACTACCGTTAGGGTAACAAGAACTATCTAGTGACACGAGGTTCGGCTGCAGTACAACAAAGATGAAGATCAGGCAGACCAATATATGCCACACCTGCAGAGCTCGCAAATTGGGTGCAAGTGATCGAAACCGCCCCCTTTTCGTTTCAATATTGACTGGCGGCTAGTGCGATGGGAAGAAGCCCGCCTGTAGCCAGTGCCTTTTCTCTAGGCGGGAGTGTGCTGGATATGAGCATGACTTTCTTTTCAAACACCAGCAACGCTCATCACCATCTTCCGCTAAGGTGCCGACAGAAGGTGTCCGTACTAATACCGAGAGTGAGCGATCAAGTCATGTCCTTCAGAATGCAGGCCGTCCTGGAAACCCTGATGCCATCACCAGAGGAATGGCAACAGCCGGACATCGGGGTGTGCCGCCCTCTTTGCTTCCTAGACAGTCCTTTTTGGAAGAATCCTCTGCTTTGATTGTGAGCAACTATGCTCCCTGGTTGGAGTCATTATCTATCCTCTCTGGCTTGGGTATGCCTGCGTACCTGATATGTGGTTCTTGGGTCGGAGTACTTTCAAATTTGGCAGGCAAAGGCAGGCTGGACGGGGTCCTCTACGCGGCGATAGGCACACTCGGACTAGTTGTTAGAAGGAAAGAGATTACATCAAGCCCGGAAGTCCCGGTGTGTAGCCAAGCATATGGTTCTGCATTGGCCTTACTGCAGAACAATCTGTTGACGGCATATAACTCATGTTGTACGGATTTAGTTGCCGCCAGCATGTGCTTAAGCTTGTCCGAGGTAAGAAACATCCATACAGTGTTCAATTGCCGGTAGCTGACAATCTTATTATAGCTCATGATGCCAACATTGAAAGATGGCTGGTTAGTGCATCTTAAAGGAATCACTTCTGTCCTACAACTCTCTGGCCCTGAAAGGTTCCGCACTGGGGTCTCACATCAGCTGTTCACAGGAATACGGCCTCTACTTGTAAGTCAATTATGACTGCAGGACATCATGAAGTATATAGCTTGCTAACAACTAGGCTAGCTTTTCGAAGCCTTTAAGTCACGAAAGCCCTTCTTTCTGGCATCAGCGGAATGGCAGACTGTTCCGTTTCTCCTTCACCCTCCTTCACATTTGCAGTCCCTTATAAACGATATCGCCGGTATCCCTTCACTACTAGAGATGTTTGACATGTTAATAGAATCCCCATTGAGTAATGATTATCCAACTGCTCGCGATATATGGTTGAAATTTTCCCAAGCTCTTATTACGCTCGACCAGTGGGAGCTGCAATACCGACTCGACACACCCAAACCTCTCTATTGGCCTAAGCGTTCTCACATGGTGAATGAACGGTATCCTACGTCAGTAACTGATCAGAAGACTCACATTTGGTTTCGAAATGTGTTGATTGCAAACGCTTTTACCTACCTCTGGGCTTTCAGGATCGTTTGTATCACACACATGGAACGAATAGAGTTACAGTTCCCTAACTTAACTCAGGACATAAACGCTGAACCCTCTGCATATCATCCCCAGACAAGAACACTTGAATTATCATTTTTCATCTGCCAAAGCATGGAATACCTACTACAAGACGAGGTGAAATTATACGGACCCCTTACCTCTCTATTCCCTTTTAAAGTTGCACAAGAAATATTAAAATTATATCTCTCACCCAGCGATCAGACAGATTTATGCCAAGGGATCATAGATAAATTCATGTCCAGAGGACTGATGATCTAATTTCTATGCTATCACTGACCACCTATATTATTTCTTTCACCACACTGTGATATACAACAACAGATTTTGAAATGTTTTTTAATCAACATATAAAAAGTCCATTACATAAAAAAATTTGGGTAATATCGCCAGAAACCGTACCAGAGAAACCTTGTATTTGAGAACAAACAGTAAGTAATTAAAAATTTAGTAGCAGTAAAACCCTAGTACGAGCATATACCCAGTGTTTCAATGAGATAAGTACAAGGATTAAGAAACCTCCACCAGTTGTCCGGTCTAGCTTAGATTTTGTTGTTATCATAAAAGGCTGTAGATGGATAAAATTTCAGTATCATTGAAATTCAGAATTCAAATAGGTAAATAAGCTATGAAGTGAACTACTAGATATTATTCTGTCAGGTAAAAGAAAAGAAGATAAAAAGTAACCGGAATAACTCGTTATCCTGATGTGATGAGGTTTTCGTATGCCATTAGCCCTGTACCCTCTCGGCAACCAACATATTCTGCTTCAAAATCTCCCGATTTCAATACCATCATCTCCACTATGATGTGAAGGCGGCCTCTCTCACCGTTCATCTCTCCTTTTGGCGCATAATATAAACGCTCAAGCGAAGATCGAGCTTGACGATGGCCACGATGATTTTTCCCAGTAGCCTCGAAATGTGCAAGATCAAGGAAGCACACAAACTGACTTGTAATCCCAGGATTGGGTACTACATCCCCTTCACTTGTCGCATGAGCATATACTAGTTTTTGGAACGACAGTACTCCACCTTCATCCCTCCTGGTATCGAGGTAGTTGATCCAAGACTCAGCATGAGCCGTGATCTTCTCTTTCCAGAGCTCATTTTCGCGTGCATCCATTTCTGTGTAGTCCTGATATTCATGAACCCAAACCACATTATCTATTCCTTTCGGAAGGTAGACTCGACCACGATGGATAGTCCTCTCCTTGGTACTAGGATCCATAATTGTAATTGGGATTTTCCCATTGTCTAAAGAGGATGATGATTCAATAGTGTAGGGGGAGTCAAATGGGTCGTTTACCCAGTCCGGCATCCTCTCTCGATATATTCCCCAATATTTCTTATCTTTTTCCGGATCTGTTTCCACATAGCTGAGATCTTCGATACCCGGTGTTTTCGCAAATCCTGCTCGAGCATGCCGTGAAGAGATATACATAAACCTTCCCACCGGCATCGTTAAAACCTCGCGCCATACACCAGCCTCTTCATCTATGAGAATTGTATCTTTCCAAAACCTCTGGACAGGAATGCTCTCCCACCATATGCGATAATCATCGCTCTCAAGCCAGTATGATATTATGACAGTAGTGGAATGGCAAATGCCTATATTAGGCTGCGGAGGTTGGATATAGTAATCAACATTGATAGACATGTCTTTGCCTTTTAGGAGATTAATCAATGACTTAAAGTAAGATTTTTTTGTGTCAATAAGCTGGCCAGTGAACTGGATGCCAAATAATGCAAAAATGGAGGTTTTGCTCTTTGGTTGACGTTCCCAGAAAGGAAGTATGAGAACCATTTTGTTGGAAATATTGATAAAATTATTATATTGATGCAGTAACTTAGATTTAAATTCATCAATAACTTATATCAAATAGATATACGATTATATCCAGGACGAAATAAAAAAAATCAAGATATATTAGAGTTTTATATACATTTAACCAGTGGTACTGACAGTATTAATAATCTTTCAAAGCAAGATAAATTATTCATAAAAAGAATAACATCTTATATTATGTAATTTAATGTATAAGATATTGGGCTAAGATTATCTCAGTCAAATTTGCTCACATATACCGATTGATTTGCCGGAGAGCTAGTCGATTCACGAATGGGCGGAATTTATGTATAACCTGGAACATATATGACAAATTGTCGGAACAATGGTCCTAATGTGGTAAAAGTCAAGGAATTGATTATCTTTTTACATAAGTAGACTAACTATAGTTATATAAGCTAGTTTATTGTCTGCTATTTCAAGTATATAAAACCGCCAAGACTATATATTATATCCAATAGTTGTTAATGCTCTTAGAGAATAACGGAAAGAAGACTTGAGTTTACAAGTTAATCTATAATCCTAGTTTAACGGTATATCCCTTTGGTGAATAGAGCTTCGGTAAAGCTTACGGCACTTTCGCAATTTTGTGTCTAGGCGCAATCCAGGGAGTTATCTAATACGTACAACTTTTAACCAAGGTAAAAAAGAGTAGACAATATCTTATAAATCTTCTCTTCTCATTCTCGGCTTACAATTTCGGCATTTCTGTTAGTAGAGCCCGGTTGAGATTGTGGCACTTTTCTAATTATCTTGTTATTACAAGTACGTATATTCGTCGGGCATCTTAATCAGGATTTTACATTTCTGTTCAATAATTTTAGCATTATCTTCTTAGTCTTTAATATCTTACTGTTTCCAGCTATTGTTGTATTGCATCAAATTGACAAGAGCGTAACGATGGCAGACCGTAAAGACATAACTTTTCCGGCCATCGATGGGATAACCCTCAAGGGGTGGTTTTTCTCTGCAGGTAAAGAAAAAGGACCTTGCATAATACTTACTCCTGGTGTATGCCTTGCTATATTCAAACCTTTGCAAATATGAATAGTCCCCGTATACTGACATCGTGAATAGCTTTCAGCCCTCAAAGAACATTTTATTGATGACTTTGCCGCCGCCTTTCAGAAAGCAGGTTTTCACGCTCTCGTATATGACAATCGATGCTTTGGAGCTAGTGGTGGGTTGCCTAGATTTGACTCCAATCCGATTTTGGCACAAGATGATTATCTTGATGCTTTTGATTATGCGGCATCCCTGCCGGAAGTAGATCCCGAGCGGATAGCTTACTGGGGAACAAGCTTCTCAGGAGGAGTAGCTATGAGCGCTGCTGCAATTGATCACCGTGTTAAAGCTGTGGTGGTACAAGTTCCGTTTGTCTCAGGCGAGCTGCTGCTTGGAGGGAACACGCAATTTCTGCAAGCCTGCTTTCAAGATCGTGCACATATTCGTGCAGGACATGATTTTCCCGTCACTCGTGTCATTGCATCAAGTTTTGAAGAGGCTGAGGAGGGGAATGCGGAAGTCATCCTTCCAGATACATTCGCATACCATCACTTCCTGGAGAGTGCTACACGGGGAGGTGATTGGGAGAATAAATTGACTACTATGACCCTCCTCAGAATGCTTCGTTTCGAGCCTATGAGTTTCATTCACCGTATC
This sequence comes from Xylogone sp. PMI_703, assembly GCA_021399445.1. Lineage (NCBI taxonomy): Eukaryota > Fungi > Ascomycota > Leotiomycetes > Xylogone > Xylogone sp. PMI_703. The sequence continues at coordinate 275,526 of JAJTUQ010000007.1, read as the reverse complement.
TCGCCAACTCCTTTATTGATGGTGCTAGGAGACCACGATGTTAGCGTTCCAACATCGCATCAACTTCAAGCATTTACCTCAGCACGTGAGCCTAAACAGCTTCACATAATTCAAGGCTGTGGGCATTTTGAACCATACAGAGGCAAGGCGTTCCAGGAGAATACTGAGGTTCAAATCAAGTTCTTGAAGCAAAATTTGTAACTGATAGGAGTCTTTAAATTATGCAGAACACGTCAAGATCGTGTGAATCTCCTTATATGTTTCAGACTTTTCTAGATAAATCGATGATGCAGAGTGAAGCAAGAGGTGATATAAGTAAAAAGTGAGGTAAATTGTGATTGTGCGAGGCTGGTGACCCTCCCAAGGAAAGTGGAACTGCCGATACATATAACCAATATGTTAACACATCAACTTTGTTCAGATCAGTGAAATAATCGGTGTTCGAGTTATTCACTTAGTAATTTTCAATTTGTCTCGACTGCTTTCCAATAATCCCCAGTCCTCTTCTGTGCAAGGTTTCCAATAGGAACCCATCCGACCCGCAGATTCCTGCGGCATCAACTTCCGGAGGAGTGAGTACAGCCTGGGGGCCTCGGTATCTGGGGTCCCCGCACCGTCGGCTTTTCCGCGTACAAGCGACGGATTTCCTAATAGAGCCAGGCGGAGATTCCGCGAGTATCCCATCCGGTTTGGTTCACAGTTCATGGGGAGTACAATAACTATGAGTGATCATGATAGTTGGGTGTCAACTTAAGTTATGTGGCTACAAAGTCAACCTAATTACCTGTTCCCTTCAGCCAGACGTCTGACAGTATTTGCTTTACGAGATTACAGTCAAAATGTTTAGCACAACTGGAGCTATACTTGGTCTTGTGGTGGCCTCTCTTGTTGCATATAATCTCCTTCGATATGCCTTAGCTACACAGAGAGCAACATCTCTCCCCCCTGGCCCTCCTACAATTCCATTCCTTGGTAAGAATCACTATTTTTTTAACACTTCAAAAGAAGATTTGCTCATTGCTACAGGAAATTTACATCAAATACCAACAACAAAGGCATACCTCAAGTTTGTAGCCTATCAGCTCTACTCAGTCTTTTGGGGAAGTACACTGACCAGTCGTCTCTTAGGTTCCAAGAATGGTCACGAAGATATGGACCCATCGTTTCTCTTAAGTTAGGGCCCGGAAACTTGATAATTCTTAATTCACCACGAGTTGTGCGAGAGTGAGCATCCCTTCCACAATTTGTTCAGGAGAAGTTGATTAAGCTGTCCAGTCTATTCGACAAACGCGGTGCAATTTATTCTAGTAGAGCTCCAAACCATATTGGCGCCGAACTTATTACTCGCGACAAAACGCACCTCCTTTTGATGCCTTATAGCCCCGAATGGCGAGGGCAGAGAAAAGTATACCAGACGATACTAAACATCACGGCAGTGACATCCTATCAACTCCTCCAAGAAGCTGAGGCTGTTCTCACACTCAAACAACTTTCAGAAAGCCCTGACAAATACTATGATCACGTTCGCCGTTACTCCACTGCTGTTATTCTCTCATCAGTATTTGGAATTCGCGGTCCCGAATTCAACCATCCCAATATTCAACGGTTATATCACGTTCAGGACCAGTTCACTGCTATTCTTGAGACAGGAGCTATGCCTCCGGTGGATATTTTTCCTATCTTGAAGTTTCTACCCACATTTATGGCACCGTGGCGTAAATGGGCACTAAAAATCCGTGCTGAGCAGCGACAATTGTATTTCGAGTTACTTCAAAATGTTAAGGATCGTATGGAACGAGGGGTGCGTAGAAGATGTTTTATGGATGAACTGATGCAGGAGTCACAAAAGGAAAAACATGGTTTGGATGATGAGCATGTGGCCTACATTGGGGGTGTACTCATGGAAGGAGGTTCTGATACTACATCTTCCACATTGCTTTCTTTCTTGTTGGCTATGGTCAAGTATCCAAGAGTCTTTAAGAAAGCACAGGAGGCCGTGGATAAAATTTGTGGCACCAATAGATCACCAACTTTTGAAGATCTTGAGAATTTGCCCTACATCAAGAGCTGTGTTAATGAGGTAACAATGTCGAGCCTATCTGCGTGTCAGTGTCAAGATGCTGAAATATCCAGGTTTTGCGATGGCGACCGGTTGCTGCAGGGGGAATTCCACATGCTCTCATTCAGGGTATGTGGCTCCAGATATTTGGGACACACTTCTAATCTGAAATAGATGACACTTATGATGGTTATCACTTCCCAAAAGGATCAGTTTTTCTAGCCAATACATGGTACGTTCTGCAAGATCGAAAGTACTTTGGAAATTTCCTGCGTGCTCACAACAGCGCAACAACTAGGGCAATTCAGCATGATCCCGAATATTACGATCGACCCGATGAATTTATCCCAGAAAGATTCGAGCAGAACGAATATGGATACAAGACGAACCTTGAAATTCCAGATAGAATGCGTACAACGTATTCATTCGGGGCTGGGAGACGGATTTGTCCGGGCCAACATCTGGCAGAGAATTCTTTGGTGAGCATGTTGCCATTCTCACTAGAGCCGGCCTCTAATCAAATACAATCTAGTTAATCAATGTGAGCAAGCTCGTCTGGGCATTTTACATCACTCCTGGAAACGATACTAGGACCGGTGCATCATTGTCTAGTGAAGACGTTCGGGATTCGGTGGAGACCGAATGGACAAATGGTTTCCTCATTGCACCAAAACCATTCCCTATTACTTTGAAGGTGCGATCTGCACAGCATCAACAGATTATTGATCGCGAGTGCATAGAAGCTCAGGAAGTCTTTAAAGGTTATGAAGACTAGTGTTCCTACTTTGGAAGATTTAGTCAAATGCATACATATATTACTTAAGCTTCAACTTGAATAAACATGTAACCAGGGAAATTTCCTTGTCTAACAATATTCTAGTCATTTGTCCCTTAAACATAACATGTTCCGTAACAGAAATATTAATGGTTGTGTTTAAAAGATCTACTTTGGCTGTAAGTTGGCAGGCATATCGGATAATGTGTCAACTATGTTACGGTCGTATATCCAAAGCCTAGGACTCCTTAACAAGCTTAAATAATGAACTAGGACGATCGGGACGAAACGGCACCAGAGATTTAACAGTCCACAGGAACCACAGTTCATAAGCTCTGGCAAGAAATTGGCCCTTTGTAGCCTTCCAAGCATTATCAGCTGATCAAAAACTGGAGAAAAGTCGGGGATGCGGGGGTGGAGTACAGGCTAGCCATCCACAAGTGCCTCGTCTAAGGAGCTTTGACATTACAAATAGTCTCCAGTCACTGGATTTTCCCTCAGAAACTTCTTAGAGGGACGATGATCCGATTACTGAGATAAAATGCTACTTCTATAATCTTGAAAGTCCTAGCTCCGATCTACAGCGGAAGGAATAAGTATCCAAGGATACGACGTTTCATTGCGGCCGCAAATGGAAGATTCCCAGCCGGAAAGACCTGCTCCAACGTTGTCTCGGAGAAAGACTCCCGAAGCCTGTGAAAGATGTCGCAGGAGACGAACCAAGGTTTGTGAACCAAACTCTATTTAGATCAGAAGAGTTGTTGATGCAATCATTTCCAGTGTGATGGCCTTAATCCTTGCAAGCAATGCTCCCGGCAAGGCCATGAATGCATATTCGCTTCTCGTGATGCAGCATCTAACAATACCATATTGACAAGGTACTATTTAATGGACTGTTTTCCCCATTCTCTCTGACTGTAGTAGCAAGTTCGATTTGATTCTGAGTCGCTTGGATCAAATTGAAACGACGTTAGCGCAGCATATTAAGGACACTTCCTGCAAGTCTGGTGGTAAGAGATTCTCAGCTGCGGCTCTGCAAGCTAAAACGCCGTAATACTTATGGTTAGATGAATAGATGATTGGGTTGCACAAGGACAAAGCATTGCAATACCATGCGTTACAGAATTAAACCAACAGACTGGTTGTTTTGAATTTTACGGTGCGTGTCCATACTCTCTAAATATTAATTTTAAACTAAACCGGCTAACTGTTTCCAAAAAAAAAAGGAAGCACCTCAACGTTTGTATTTGCAAACTCATTAGGAAAGCAGTTACGCCAATTTAAGGAAGAGCTCAGCCCTCTAAGATTAGAGCGGCTACGTCAAACTTTCCACAGAGAGTCGATGCAACCCAAAGATACAGCAGAGAATCTCGATCTCAGTAAATTGTTAGGTTCTTGCGATTACGTTGTCCCTTATAATGGAGCATTCCAACAGAAGGCTCTCTCGAAAGATGTCGCGGATAGGCACGTTGCGAACTTTTTCCAAACAATTTACTTCTTCTTACCCGTCTTTCGCGTCCAACGATTTCGGAAAAGGTACGAAGAGTTAAGAGAATTACTTGGAGACAATGCAGGTTTTTTAACCCCTCGGTTGACCTCAGACCGGCAACAGTCTCTGTGCCTTATTTACGCCGTTCTTGCTCTCGGCGCACTATATGAGTATGGAAGAGATGATAGCTCGACCTGGGCGGCGTACTACTTTGGAGAAGCCCAGAACATTCTCGGCCGGCTGTTAGATGCGGTCAATATCGAATTGGTGCAAGCTGCATTACTCATGGTAAGTTACATCTTAACTTATTCACTTCTCTCTACTAAGTCAGCTACATAGGGTGCGTATGCTCAACATGTGATCAACCCAAACTGTAAGAGCACAACATTCTAGGAATGCTCCTTATTCTCACTGACCGTCGTAGTGGCATATAACCTAGTTGGAATCTCTACGCGGTTTGCTTTCTCCATTGGACTAAACCTAGACCGATACCACCGGTCTCTTGATATTGATGCAGAAGAAGCAAAGAGGACTTGGTGTCTGCTCTACGTTCAAGAAATTGAGTTAAGTCTGGATTCTGGTCGGCCGATGTCGTTTCAAAAGCAACCCGACACCAATTTCCTTACCACTAAGGTAGTAAATAATACTTCCGTTTCTACAGGGAATATCAATAACTCTTTTCAGGGAAATCTGCCCACTGATCGACTTGACATACTAGCAACGAATTTTGTTCATCACCTTGTGGAGATTGCAAAAATTCTTGAACGTATTATCAAGCTAGTAAGGTCTTGTTTCCTTATGCTATTAAAGTCGTATCTGTTGTACAAGGTGCTGACTTATCGATTCGAATAGCAGGATCGCTCTTTACAAGGAGCGCAAACTTCCCATGAGAAAATTGTGGAAGACCTGCATGCTTGGCGTAGTGCTTTGCCAGACTACCTTCGTTTTGAGGACTATCCAGGTAGAGACGATGAACTTCAATATCCACCTTGCAGCGCAGAATCCAGACAACGGAGCAGTATGCGAATCCGTAGGTGTTGCCAAATAATCCCTCAAGAGATTTGCTGACATAATGCAAGACTACAACCTAGCAATAATTATTCTAAATCGAAGATGGGTTGTGAAGTTCGATAAAATACCGCCAAAAAGTAATTTTGACCTCTACCAAACGCTATGTCTTAATGCATCAGCCGACATGATATCCTATATACATCGAATCTTCGAGTTAGCTCCGAGTGTTAGAAAATGGAGCTACTACTGTTACTATTGCCTACAGGCAATGCTCCCCATCCTGGCCAAGATCATTAATGAGCCAAAGGGGGAGAATACGGAGGATTTGGTCCATATTTGCAGCCTTGGAGTACAGGTTTTCAAACAGATTAACTTGAAAGCGGCAGAGCGATGCGCTGAGATATCCTGCCGTGTTCTTGACTATTGGAGATCGCAAAAGCAGTCAGCCAACGAAGAACCGTCATACGATCAAGAAGAGGCTGCAGAGAACACGAACCGAGTGAGAGAATCTCATACCGATAGCATACATACTTTTGTAGAGACAGGAGACTTGGCCAGTAGCATCCTCCCTCCATCATTATCGATGAGTCAGGATGGGCAAGAGCAATTCGAATCATTTCCAGATGAACAATTCAATTCCTTTTTCGACTTCCAGTCGTCGAATCAATTGATTGAAGAACTGATGCGACTTCCTGGGTGATTATATGGATTATAGTGTAGCTCTTATCTAAAGGAGGAAAGACTAATTTTAATTGTCTCTTTACGATTCTTCGTAATTTGATCACGGTAGTGTACTTATCCGTTATGGATGGAAATATATTATAGTATCATATTGCGCTAGTGAAATGTACTGATACTAAAATATGAAGGATATACGTTTTCAGCAGATACGCCAATATCGGACATTGGCCTACCGACAGGACGAGTTAACCAATGTGAGCCAAACTAGTGGCCAAATCTAATATTGCTATATTATTTAATCACACAAGTACACTTTATTTATAGGTTACTGCCATCTTTGTCAACTCTTAGCTGTGACTGAGAGGACCAAATAATTATCGGCCCTGCATATCGATTCTTATGTCTCAACCGACGCCACCCTGTAGTGTTAACAGGCCAATCGCCCAGTGATGACGGATGTTATTTCAGACTTTGCCCTTAGCTATCATAAAGGTTGAAAAAAATTGATCCATCTCATCCACTTCCTCTAGATTGCCGATCCAGCTGACGTGTTGATCCGGACGGACTATTATAACGCAGCCTCTTATTTGATCGACGCCGTAATTTTGATAAGCTTGGCCATGTCCATAGTGATAAGAAACGTCATCCACAAAGATTTTCTTGTAATCCCAGCCATCTTCTTCTGAAAACGGTCGGAATATCTCAGGGAATGTCGCTAACTCAATCCGGGTCCGAGGGGCAGAATGGATTGTGAATATTTCAAATACGGAATGAATTCCGGCGCCTGGAGGGGTGAAGCGTCGTAGAAAAGAATCTGGAGCGTCCAACCTCTTGCCAAGTTGAATATATCGTTCAAGCTGCTCGGTATGATCAATTCTACCGGCAAACACCACTAGTCTCCAACAGCCATTACTAATGAGCATCTCCTGGAATTGCCATGGACGAGCGTCTGATTGATTGAGGACTTGGTAACTGGGCATACGCATACCAAGAGGGATATTTTTGGCCAGTAATTGCTTACCCTCCACAGGAACGCGTTGCACTGAGCCAATCACTCCGTTATTAGGACCTGACTCTGATCCCTTGGATGATTTGACGACCAAAATACCGGACCCATAGTTAACCGAAATTCCGCTCGTAAACATGTTACCTTTCTCTAACACGGCTTTGAATTCTTCCAGATCAATTCCCTCTTTATCTAAAATATCCTTTGCTGGTCGACCAGAGAACAAATGAGAAAACCGTTTATCAAAATCAATTAGCTGTTGCGCTACCTGGCGTCTCTCAGAGCTGTATGTCGGCAAGATATTCCGTTTGGCAAGGCCTTTTATGACCATCGCCAGCTTCCATCCAAGATTATAAGCTTAAAAACAGAAGGTTTAGTTAGTGCTTCGTAGAAAATTCTACTTCAGGAACATACTATCTTGCATACTGATATTCATCCCTTGCCCCGCTTTGGGACTGTGGGTATGAACGGCATCTCCAGCCAGAAAGATTCTCTCGTGGTCTGATAGGGCGTTTGCGATACGTTGCCCAATTTGGTAAGTAGTCCACCATTGACACTTTTTGTAACTAATTGTGTATGGAGAAAGGATGGCGTTTGCTGACTTCAGTATTTTCTCTGGTGAGATATTGGATCGATCAACCTTGCAGCGTTTAGCACCACAGCTTATGAGAAGGGAAAATGGCATACAATTCCACCAGGAAAGTCAGAATGACTCATTTGAATGTACAATCTGACGATGTTATCTTCTCTTGGAATAACCATCATACTCCCTGAGCTGTGTGAATGAATCGCGCATCTATAGCGAATATCGGCTAAACCATTGTCAGCAGGCTAATGGAACAGTTAGATTAGAAACATACGAAAGTCTGTGATGGGGACGATATCTAGAACGGACCTAGGAAGTAAACTTAGCAGCTTGTTTTCCCTGTTGGGCTCTACCCAGTCAGCTTACCATATGTAGTCGGTCTGGTTTCCTTTCATAGTGAAACCCAACTGTTGGCGGGTCCACGAGTGGGCCCCATCGCATCCGACAACATACTTGGCTCGAACCGTTTCTAGGGAGGACGTATTGGATTCAATCAGATCTTTTTGGGTTATCCGCCTTGGAGATGTGCCAGAACTATTGTCCTCTTTACTCAAATGCTTCAGTGTAACAGTAATCGGATACGCGTCGCTATCATCAACAAGACTGATATCTAGATTGAGTGATGTTGGCATGACACCCCGTTCTACACTGATATTTCCCTGTCTCTTCATGCATTTTAGGAGTTGATGTTCTATTCGACCTGTTAAACAATGCTCGTCAGGATACACAGCTGAACAACTTGGGGATGGTAGAAGTGCTACCTTGATAAAGCGTCGCTTGTTGAAAGCGACTGATTCCAGGAATTGTGTCCACTACACGGTCTGATCGATATATCTTCCCTGATTCATCAGGATTCTACAAGCAAATTATCAGCAGATGCCCATGAAGCGCGTCCAGGATACGATTACCCAAAGGCACATCTCTGACATCCGATTCGCCGTCTGCCATATTTTATTGCCAAAACCAAAAGAGTCAAAAATCTACTGGTCAGTTAATTGAGTTACTTTACTTATTATTGATATTTACCTCAAAAGTTCGACTCTGAAGACCGTCTGCATGTCTGCTAAACGTTAGTAATGACTCGTTCTGTCCTGAGCTTCCAAGGGGGTAATCCATACCCTCGATAGTTTCCTGCTTGCCGCTTGTCTACGATGCGTGTTATCACTCCGTACCGTCCCAGCCATGTTGCTAGCATAAGCCTAGATTCTCGATATTAGTTTGGATAGTATAATGCGATAGCAAAATAGGGTTGCCTGTACCCTGCCGGCCCAGCGCCTATGATGAGTACTTCCACAAAAGAATTCTTTTCCACAGCCATATTTTTATGAATTGCAAATCGATTCAAGCAACATAAATTAATTGTTTCAAACTGCTGGGAACTGTCTTTTGGTTTTTATTTCAATTAATCCTCTTCATCACGACTGTCTTACAACCCAGGCCTTCCTAGAGTTTCCATATTGCCTCAGCTATTAGTGCGCGGGATATCCGCTGTTGCTTCCGAGTCCCTTGACCGGGAGCTCCGCCAACGTATGTCCGGCTACAGCTGCCGACCCTAACCCCCATACTATCGGCCTTCAACACTGAACATTAAATCACACACAAATATACTTAATAACATGTTAGAGATCCCGCTATGCCTTCCAACAATTTCAGTATTAAACTTGTTTACTTTATTGGGCTACCAGAATGATCTTTCAACAACTAACACTTCTTGTCTTTACACTCTTCCAAAGCTGGACTACCTACCCAGTACTGATCAGCTTGGCATGGTTTGCTTGGGGTGTGTACTCCTACTTCTTCCACCCATATTCGGACCTTCCTGGGCCATTTTGGGCAAAGATCTCAAGATTTTGGCTCGTGGTTCAAGTCCTTAAGGGAAATATAGACAAGAAACAACGAGAATTGCATCGTAAATATGGTAAGATGGCACCACATTTTCTAATTGCTTTATACTTATCAACCATTTAAACGCCAATCTGTAGGGAAGATTGTACGCATTGCACCAAATGAAGTCTCCGTCTCCGATCCAGAAGCTGTTAGGGTTATCTATTCTGTTAATTCCGGATTCACCAAGACTGACTTCTACAACCCTTTCGCCTCACATATATCCCCAAACGAAGATCTCTTCACTCAGAGAGATGAAAAGTTGCATGCATATCGACGCAAGTTTGTGAACAATCTGTACTCCCTCACTAGTATTCTCGAGTCAGAGCAATACGTCGATGATTGCACTCATATGTTCATTACACGCATGGATGAGTTCGCCATATCAGGAAAGTCAATGGATCTCGGAATATGGTTTCAAATGTACGCATTTGACGTGATTGGAGAACTTTTTTTCGGTAAACAGTTTGGGTTTATGAAGGATCGTCATGACTATCATGATTACATTCGCTCGCTGGATCTTCTCCTCCCTGCCGTTGCCACAACAAGCGTACTCCCTTCATATGTCAGAGGCATTCGGATTCTAGGCCACCTTCTCCCTCCAGTACGTCGAGCGCTTGTCTGTTACAATAACATTGTGAAGGCAGCAAAAGAGGCCGTCCATAATCGTCAAATTTTAATGCAGGACAATAAGGTTGAACGGTGAATGACTCATACTATATTATAGGCGTACCTAAGATCTTCTATCAAGCTGACTGCAAAATCTAGTTCTGATGTGCTGGATAAGTTGTTCAAGATCTCCGATGAAAAGATGGATTTTACTGTTGTTGATATCACTACGGAAGCTTGGGTAGCCCTGTTTGCAGGATCGGACACCACTGCCATAGCTATGCGAGCTATTCTCTACTTCCTGATGAAAAATCCAGAAAGCTACCATCGATTAGTGACAGAAATCGATACAGCGGTAAAAGCAAACCAGATAAGTGACCCTGTGAAATATTCAGAAGCGAGAAAGCTCCCATACTTTTCAGCTTGCTTCAAGGAAGCGATGAGGTTGCATCCGAGTGTCGGAATGACAATGCCAAGGCATGTTCCGCCATCAGGGAAGATTATTGCAGGAAGATTCTTCCCGGGAGGAAGCCGTGTGGGAATTAGCGCAAGTGTTCTTCATTTGGATAAGAATATATTTGGGGATGATGCAGATAGATGGAATCCAGACCGTTGGTTAGGACCTACAGCTGAATACATGGACCGATACATGATTCATTTTGGAGCTGGATCACGCACTTGTATTGGGAAGAATGTACGGCACAGTAATATTCACTACTTTTGTGTAAAGAATTTAATACTGACTAACTAAAAAGATATCGATTACGGAGATTCACAAACTACTTCCAAGTATTATCCGGTATTACCGACTAGAGTTAGTTCATCCTGAGAAGGAATGGGAAACACACAACTTTTGGTTCAATAAGCAAACTGGGCTTAATGTTAAGGTCACCAGACGACAGCATTAAGACCATTTTCAAGATTAACGTATTTCTCTTATTAGATTTTATACTGATGCCAAGTTAAAGTACACTGATTAATAACTCTTTACTGTTGTACGCTGATTGTAGAGTACAACAATGAATTATAAAAATATACTTTAGATTTGTTGCCTTTTATGCTTGCATTAATAGAAATTTACGCTGTAAAGTCGAATTGTGAGTAATTTTTTTTCACATATAAGCAGAAATGTTAGATTAATTTATACTAACAAAGCATAATGTAGTCAAGGTAAGGAACTCAAGGCCTACAAGTGTGAGAGGAGTAAGAAGCCGGGGTCTACAAGGAACCATATCGGCGAGAAGGGTGGTTGACACCGGTGGAAGGATGCAAATCCTTAGGCTTCAACTTTCACATTGGGCATCAAGCTAAACTGCAATTAGTATCCGTCCATTTACTATATCCTGCTTTAGAATAATCGTGTAAGTGCGGTGGATAACTATATCGGCAAACAGCTCCCGCTCGGACTGTCCACTCCGGGCGAGTGTGTACAAGCTAGACCCAAACGACTATATTAATATAAATGTCATGTCTAGTGGCTCTATTTTTACGTGGTTTCTTTGTTTAAGTGAGGAGGTTTAAATTTACATTGCTAAAGTCAAGCTCTTCAAAACCGTAGTCCTCGTAAAATGTCATCTAATATTACGGAATTTTTATCTTTTACTGTCAAACCACGAATCGCTATCGATGTTCAATCATCACGGGAAAACAACGTTTGGAATGACATCCTCTCTGTACTAGCACAGCAGAATGGTGTCCAAAATATCCATTGGGGTTGGAGGCTTGAAAATTCAGACGAGATAGACTTGTTAATAGGTAATGTTCTTGGCATCTATTAATCACAGTTATGTGTTAACACGCAGCTATTGCAGAATGGATATCAATAGAGTATTGTTCTCAGTTTAAAACCTCCGCAGCCTTTTTCGTTTTCCAAAGAAAGCTCGATCTTATCGCCTTTGGAATTCCTCAATTCCTATATATAAACTTTTCTCCTCACCGTCATTTGCGGGTATTCCAAGCTGGCGTAATGGAAATTGCAATTTTCTCTTCATTTACTCCAAATTTTATTGGCACCTTCACTGCCTTCACATCTGTTATTCAGAGTTCAAATGGGTGCACGGGTGTTGTCAATGCCCCGGCATCGAAAAATATTGAGGGCCTAGATATCGGGATTGGAGGAAGTATTGACCAATATGTTGCTGCCATTGGGTGGGAAAGCCTTGATACGCATATGAAAGCTATGGAATCTGAAGAATTCAAAGCAAATGTACCCTTGGTTGAAGCGAGTGTAAAGGATATCAGTGTACATCACGTTAAATTGACGATTGTTCAATGAGTCCAATGCTTAGGCATCCTAAAAATGCTTTTGGTGGAACAATCACGGTTTAGCGATTATGGCCTATAAATAATTGTTATGGAAGTTTAATCCGTTGCCTTTTGGTGTGATCCTCATTATAAACTATATTATTGTATTCCAAGATAGTTTATTCAATTACTTATTTGCCTCTAAAGTATTAGTCGTTTATCTCAATAAATCCTTTCAATATTTCATTATAGACTTTTAAAAGAATATCATTTCTTGGTTGAATAGCCCCGATTAGAGCGCTTGACGACTACATCGGAGCTTGTGGTCCGCTGGATAGAGAATCATGGTTCGGTATTGGAGTCCGGAATTACAGTTTACTCCTAAAGACGGCTTATAAAGTCCGCCGGGTCTAATTACCGTAGAGTGAGTAAGCTTTGTGAACAATTCGAAAAGAACTAATCCGCTCCTGATTATTTCTGGAGGATATTTGCAATGAGTATTCGGTATGGGTAATAAATAGTATAGACAAGATGAGCAACACTGTTTCCCCTCCCCCTCTTTTTTTGAATTATGTTCGATGTTCCATTCAAGATGGAAGAGACATGTAAAGAACTCGCAAAATATATTTACAATCTCGCCACCCAATGCCCTCGACAAACCTATCTAGTATCCATCGCTGGTGCTCCCGGGTCAGGAAAGACCACCATAGCAAATAAGTTGGTGGATCTCTTAAAGGAAGAGAATGCTTTGTATACCCTTCAACAAGATCCGGCACCATTTGCAGTCTCCATTTCCATTGATGGTTTTCACTACCCACGTTCTACCCTTGATGGCTTTCCAAATAGGACAGTTGCATATATGAGGCGTGGTGCACCATGGACTTTCGATATTGGTGGAATTTTAACGTTCATAAACCACCTTCGTCAATGGGCAGATCAGGGTAATAAGGATAGGCCTCCAGGAGCAGTAGGAGAGACTCTACGTGCTCCATCTTTCGATCATGCGATTAAAGATCCGGTTCCAGACGCTATAACTATATATCCTGGGACCTCAATTATTATACTCGAGGGAAATTATCTTCTTCTGGATGAAGATGGCTGGAGAAATATCCGTGATCTTATTGATCTGAGTATATTCATAGATGTCGATGTAGGAGAGATGAGAAAAAGAGTAGCCAAGAGACATGTCACTGCTGGAATCGAGTCAAACTTAGATGACGGATATAATAGAGTAGATCGGAATGATTTATTAAATGCGCAACTTATTAAGGAGAAATTGTTGGTCCCGAATATTCGTATTAAAAGCATTCAAGACATCAAGTTTTCGAGCACAGTGTCCTGATATTCTATCGAAATTCTATGTTTCTGTTATGTGTTTGATGAAGAATTTGATATAATTAGAACCTATTGGATCGAATTAGCTTCGAACTTACTCTAGTTTCTACATCGTCTATTAACATGTGCATCCTAGTTAAATATCCGGTTTCTCAATAGAATATTGCGCTCGAATGTGAAGCCTTGTATCTTCCCCTAGTTCTAGGAGTGATTTATACAAAGTTTTATTGTAATTAAAGAAGTATACGTTCAAGCAATCAAACCTTAAAATATCAAAAGCGTCAATTACATAACCTGTACTAATGCCAGACATACATGAGCTTGATAGAATTAAGTAGAATTAGAATCTGTAATTTAGTAGTTGAATATTTATCGGCAGGTGTATCCACCGTCAACTATAATGTCACTACCAGTTGTAAAGGTACTGGCATCACTAGCAAGGTATAAATAAATCCCCTTAAGCTCCTTGGTATCTCCCTCACGTCTCATTGGCGTTAAACTGAACCATTCATCTTTCATCTCTTTCGAGCATCCCGCAGATATTGGAGTCTTGATATATCCTGGTGAGACAGTGTTTACACGTGCAAAACTTGCCCATTCTACAGCTAGAGATTTAGCTAGGTGTATTACGGCAGCTTTAGAAGCGTTGTAACATGCCTACAAGTGAATAATCAGTAGCTAATTGAGAATATATGTTTATAGAAGCTACACGTTTATGAGCACATACCTGTCGCTGTGGAACATTTGCGATATGACCAGACATTGACGCTGTAAAGATAAGATTCCCAGATCCTTGCCGGCGGAATATCTCACCAGCTACCTTTGCACAGTAATACGCTCCGTCTAAGTTAACTCCCAAGACCTCCTCCCAGTTTTTAAGAGGATCATCAATACCACCTGACATTGTTATTAGTTGAGTTTCATATTCATGGGAAACCTCGCATATACCTGCTGGAAGTGAAATCCCGGCATTCGCAATCATAACATCGAGGTGACCAAAATCCTTCATAACGGCAGCGGTTTGATCTCGAACCTTCCAAACAGATTTTCAGATGAGGTTCATACATAAGATTTCTACAATTACACACCTCTTCGAAATTCTCAACAGCACACTTATAGGCTTTGGCTTTAATCCCGAAGTCCTTTTCAAGGATAGTTGCTAGTTCGCTGGTATTGGTTGCATGGCTATACCATAAAGCAATCTGGATCCGGATTCGGTCAGCTTATTCATTCACCTTTGAATCATTCGAAGGCGAAGTCCTACATTTGCCCCTGCTTCTGCTAGTGCTCTGGCAGCATCATAGCCAATACCACCAGATCCTCCTGTAACAATAACCACTCTACCAGTCATGTCAAACATTTTCATGACACTATCTGGTAACTTCGGTGTTGGCGCCCATTTTTTGGAAGACGATTGTGATGTATCCATGCTTCTTTCCTCTTGGTTATCTTGCATATGACTGAGACGGGAATGCAAACTTATTGGCTTATAGAGCGTATGAAATGACCGATAACAACTGAAGATTGTAAAATTGAGAGAATTAAATATTATTAAAAGATTAATTGGAATATATGTGTCATGGGAACCATTATCCGGAAAGTAGACCCGAATGGCGTTTAGAAGGCAGTAATAGGAAAACGGGGTGAGAGGATTCAAAAAAATTCACCGCGAAATGGAGCGGAAAGTCCGTTTAAAATCAATTTTATCTATTGATAATGAAGATATTCTCATTCCGCGAATCTAGACTCACTCGGGCTCTTTTCCCGCTGGACAACCATACGTACGCTAGATGGATCATGATTAAATATTCTAATTTAGTTCTTACTAATTATAATATCATTAATTTTACTTGTGGCTTCCTTAAATTAATCATGTGAGGCCATAGATTGCTTGCTACTACGAGCAAAGAATCCCACCGGACACCCTAACCCGAACCCAATGGACGGAATCGGAACACCGTTTTATGATTCCCAGCCGTATTTTTATTACCAAATATTGCAGTTGTACTGTCCGTACCAAACGTAAAGCTAATCCAGTGTTCCGTTAAACTACAAATTTAACCATGTGGGATCCACGAACTTTCAACAGAACAGACAATTTTTACATTTTTACAATATGACTGTACGTTCGAATATAGATATTGATAACGTCACCACGGGAAAGATTGCTAAAATACTCTTAGGCTAGAAATCCAGCATTCGTACTTCAAGCTATCGGCAAGGCACAATTTGAAGATAAACCAATCCCCCCACTAAGGGATCCATGGGACGTTCGTGTTCATATTGCGCAAACTGGAATTTGTGGCTCTGATCTACACTATTACGATCACGGTAGAATTGGAGGTAAGTGTTAGTCTAGACATATAGAATAAGGTTAACATGATCTTAGATTTTATTCTAACTACACCTATAATTCTTGGTCATGAAAGCTCTGGAACAGTTGTTGAAGTCGGTTCTGCTGTCAAAAATTTGAAAGTAGGGGACCGAGTAGCAATTGAACCGGGTGTGCCGTGCCGACAGTATGACTTTTCGTATATCTTAACATTATTATGCTAATATTTAGTAGTTGTGATTATTGTCGTGCTGGCTCTTATAATCTTTGCCCAGACACAGTATTCGCAGCAACTCCACCATGGGATGGTACGTTAGCAAAGTATTACGTTATTGCTGCAGATTATTGTTATTGCCTCCCTGACCACCTAGATATGGAACACGGTGCTCTAATTGAGCCAGTAGCCTGTGCTGTACAGATGGTCAAAGTGGGCAATGTAAGAGGTAATCAGACAGTTGTCGTATTCGGTTGTGGTCCCATTGGAATTTTATGTCAAAAAGTGTCAAAGATTTATGCAGCAAAAAAAGTCATAGGTGTAGATATCAGCCAAGGAAGACTTAACTTTGCTAAGTCTTTTGGAGCCGCCGATGACACCTTTTTACCTCCTAAACAACCAGCGGATGTTAAAACTATGGAGTGGAATGAAAAATTGGCCAAAATGATCAAAGAAAAGTTTGACCTAAAGGATGGACCGGATGTGGTGATCGAGGCAACTGGTGCTCCAAGCTGTATTGCAATTGGAGTAAATTTAACAAAGAAGGGTGGAACATATGTACAAGCTGGCATGGGTAAAGAGGTGAGTAATGCTTTGATTTGTTCACCTTGTAATTTAAAAAAGTCAATTCTTCTAACTATATTCAGAACGTCGAGTTCCCTATCACTACTGCTTGTATTCGTGATCTAACTATACGTGGATCCATCAGATACACTACAGGTTGCTACCCCACTGCTATTGATTTAGTTGCTAGTGGCAGGATTGATGTCAAGAGCTTGATCACAAATAGATTCAAATTTGAGGAGACAAAGGAGGCATTTGACTTGGTGCGACAAAAACATGAGAATGTCATAAAAGTTCTCATACAAGGAGTACAAAATTAGCTCAAAGTTTATTATATGTACCAGGAGGAATTTGGTAGAGCAAATGAAGTGTGGACATCACTGCTTAAGAGATTCTATTCTAATCACCACATATGAAATTGATTATTTTTTTGGTAGAGTGTAAGAGATTAAATAGCCCCAGATAAGTTTTCTATTACATGGTGAACTCTCATGCACATCATTCACGTATTAAAGCCGATTAAGAGTTTACTGTATTTGGTATCAATTATCATATAAACTTAGCTTATCAAAAGTCCAGCTAAAGTAGTAATTATCACATACATCGTGATAACGCCATCTCCCAGGTGACTATACCTGAAATTACCTTGTTAAAAGTGCGTGTATTTGGACTTTGCCATATAAGAATATAAATAATTTCTGACGATTAGTTATATATTTTCAAGGCACCGGAGACTGGTATGGTGTAAGAGGCTGGCGGGAACTGCTTAGCCACAAAATAGCTAGCTATTTGGCGCTCTACAGTGATAAAGGTAGTGGCTCCCATACGTATTCCAGGAGCCCAAGAATCAGCTTTTCTCTATTTTAGACTATAGTTATTGAATATATGCTGTTGTATCGCTGGACTCCGTTCTAAATACTCAAATACTGTATTCTAATCAGATCGTAATCTTTCTCCACTCTGTATAGCTAAACTCAGTTATATATATGATAATGTGATTTTTGGAAAATATAATCCTTCCAGGTAGTTGCTAGCAGTATACTAAAACTTATGTGATCTCACATACTGAATTCAATTTGTTTCACCGTCAATCAAAGCCTGATATCTGATCCATAAAACTCATGACCACCGATTCTTGCCTAGAAATTATTAATACAACCGACATAAACAGCATAGAGTAGAGTAGAAGAGTAGGGTGAGGCCATCTTACAGAGTCTCGACGCCATCGAATTGGGCAGCTTCAAGTGTTGGCCAAATTAATGGATACAGGTCTGTAAGTTGAGCTAGTGTGGAATCCTGTGTGGGACTATCGACACCTCCATCAACCGACATGTATGGTTGGCAAAGAGACTTAACTACGTCTAAGCATCGAGTGGCGGTAGGGTTAAGCTCCATCATCGATTCTAAGACATGAGTTGCTTCAAAAATTTGATCGCGCCAACTACTTGCCATATCCGATCGCGGATCATTACGAAGGCAAATGATGGGAATTAGGATTGCCTGAAATAGGAAGTAAAGCCCATACCAGGAGGCCATCATTGTCTTCTCATTCTCAAACCAAAATTTGGAAATTAATGTGACTGATTCACTGGCGGCATCAAGACAACGTTGAAACGCGATGTCGACAATTTGCTTGTCTCCGGAATCATTGGCAGGTTCATTTCCACTGTTCAATCTTGAGGTGACCCGATGAACAAGAAATGGGCGGAACATTAGTACTCGAAAATTCCGGTATCTCCAGTGGAGGATACAGTGGCACAGTTTATATTTCGGTGATTGAATGGCGTGTTCTTGGAAGAATGAGGGAAGGGACGCAAGCCATTGGCCGATAACGAGATCGTCAAACCTAACCATTTCATTTGCCGTTGGGAATGGCTTTGAGATCATACATGAATATATTTTACACGTTGCCATGTGGAACATGCACTGTGATCTCAGGTGAGTATATAACGTCGTCTCATCCGCTGGTAATGGTCGTTGACGCGTGGATGGTGTAATATCCTACATGAAATTAGACATTAAAAATAACACATAAGAAGAACACTGACCGAATCATGGACATTCAGTGGTAATTCGGCTTCGATTCCGCTTTGTGGAAAGTCCAATGGTCTAGAAAAAGTGATAATGGATCCAATATCAAAGACGTATAAGCACCACCAGACTCTCCGCCTCACTTCTAGCGCCAAGAAATTTGGCTGCCAGTTCGAGAACTCTTTGTGGAGTCCAATGCCCATTGCTATCCGCCGAGCTAGCCCGTAATAATTATAACTGGAGTTTGGCCGGTTTCTCTTTTGTGCGTAGTTTGATAAGAGTGCTAGTGCTTGGACGAGAATTATGCTACCAGTCTCGATTAGGTCTATTGAGAATCTGGATTTAGCGGCTTCAAATAATCCCAAATCAACTTCAGTAGGTTGTGTAGCTGTGGACCAGGCCCCTATTGCCGAGACTATATACAATAGTACCTGCCACGCATTTCCAGGCGGTCTAGGTATTATCTCCATAAATTGTGCGCGGAAGGTAGCTTCATGCAGGATGGGATATGAACGATGATACAGCGAAAAGTAAGCATCTATAGCCGTCCAAAAAAGATAATGAATTGATCGTAAACGGGATTTTAGGCGCTTGAGAATGCGCATCCCTGGAATGATTCTCGCCAGCACCCCCTGTCATCCTTAATAGTGCAGCTCCTGACACAACTCCTATTATAAATTAGCAATGCTATATTGTGGCTTAACCATCCTTAAATAACTATACCTAGATAGCCGCTATCATTTACGTCTGTGGTTAGATTAACCATGCCGTCAACAAATCTATAGCCACCAGACCGGCTGCTCCGTTCGTCCCATTCAAAGTCCCCCGATGTAGGCGGGCTTTCGAGAGACAGCACATTACTACTAGCGCCAGCTGGTGAACCTACGCCGGGGCTGTGGTACCGATCTTGGGATGTTACTGATGGAGTGATTCCACTATGTGGTCTTGGAGACCCTGGGGACTGTGAGATCACAGTGTTTGCAGATGCATCCCCTTGTTGTGGAGAAGGAGACTGTGCAGATGTGCCAGTCGTGGGTATTCTACCCCATATATAATTGGATGAAGTCTCCGGTTGAAATGATACTCGACGTACGGATTCGAAATCCGTTTGAAAATTACGCTCTTGGGATACCGAGGAGGTTTCATTACATGATCCATTTTGGCGCTGAGATGTAAAATTCTTTAGCAGTTCTCTTGTTCGAGACAGTTCTGCTTCTACGTGGCTCAAATGTCTATAGTAAATCGTGAGAATTATTAATGCCATGGTCAATTCTTCTTACCTCCTTGTGAGCGGTGTCTTTTCCTGCCTTTCATAGTCGCAGACTCTTTTGTATCGTTGGCAGGGTGAGCAAGCCGGTATGAGACGGTCGCACTATACCAAATTGATACAGATCAGCTGAGCTGCTATACACATGTAGCAAGACTGTCCAGCTAACTCGCCTTGGATTTCCTTCTGCTGCATTCCCGGCAAGCTCTTCTAGCACAACCATTGCCGTTCTCACGGCTTCGGGTTTTCTTTGCATTCATGAATAGACCGTGTCTAGTAACTGTCGTGAAGGATCCGAGCAGAGGTATAGATTCGGACATGTACTGGGAAAAGAAATTGGTTATCCGCCGCTCATATCTGGATCTTTATTGTTCGGAATTGACGTCCCGAACAAACGGCATTCTGTCACCCGAAGCGCCATTTGCAAAAAAATTCACCCCATAAGCGGTCAAGCGTAGCCTACTCCGGGATTTAGCTCCTAATAGTTCCAGTAAATTTACCGATACGGCATTTAAGTGTAGCAAGGGTAGATTAATATATTTTATTACTAAAAAGGGAAAGAGAAGAGATTTATTATATATAGGAAATATTTTGAAATAATGCACTTGTTTAACTATTGCCTCTTGAATACCACCAGAACGGTAAACGACACCGAGATCCTCTACTTCCAAAATGCCTAATGCCCCATGCTTTAATAGTCATTGTACATAAAATATGTCATATTACGTCTTAGTACTTCGTGCTATCAATTAAAGTTAAAATGGATGTTCGCTCACTTTCAAGACCGCTATAAGATTTGGGAGATGTTATCACGTTTTCATATGAGCCGGTAACGTATCAGTGTTGTTCTCACGGATAGATTTATATTCTCGAATATAAAGCCTCCTATTTAGCGAGAGATCTCCTAGCTCTGGCTCATACTGCTACCCTGAATACATTTTGCAGCAAATTTCGCCAAAAACTTACCCCATTGCACACAGCACAATCGACCTCCAGAACATTCAATCCTACTTTGATCGACACACTGACAGAATCAAGTATCACTTAATCTTCCTATATAATTACAACCAAACGCAACTAACAACATACGTGTAGTACGCTCGAGCAAATTGGCCAATATGTCTAAGACTGAATATGATAGAAATACACTTGTCACTCGTATTTTACCAGAAATGCAACTTTATGATAACTCTTCCAAAAGTTCCATCGTTCTGTCTCAAAGACATACTTCTTCTCCAGAGAAGTCTAGATTTACTGTTGCGGGAAACGCTATTAGTACGCCCACTTCTGTAACCTTTTGGCTTATCCTTATCAAGCTAAACAATTTTCTCAGTCACTGGAGGCACAGGAACTTTAGCTCTAGAAGGAGTGCGAGCTCTTTTGGAGCATGGTCTGAGTGGCGTCGCCCTTTTCGACATCAATCCTGGAGCGGCCTCTTCAGCAATTGACAGCCTGCGAGCTGACTTTCCAAAGGCGAAAATACTAGCAAAGAAAGTAGATGTTACAGATGCTGACAATATTAATCTCTCGGTAGAAGGAGCTTTCGAAGAGCTTGGAAGTATTGATATCTTGTGCTGTTTTGCAGGTGTGGTTGGCTGTGTCCATGCAGTCGATATGAGTCCTGCGGAATGGAGACGCACGCTAGAAATCAACACTACTGGATCTTTTTTGTGTGCCCAAGCTGCCGCAAAGTAAGCTCACCTGTGGTTTCGATACGTATATTTTTACTAAAAGGGTCGGTATTTTTCTAGAAAAATGATTATCAAGAATAGTGGTGGCTCTATTGTTTTTATATCATGTAAGGATTCACAAATGCTTTGGACGCTATGTATGATACTTACATTAAACACATTCAGCTATATCCGGCCATATTGTCAATTACCCCCAGCCTCAAATTGCATACAATACCTCGAAATCTGCATTGTTGCACATGAAAAATTGTCTTGCTGCTGAGTGGGCACGCTACGGGATTCGTACTAATTCAATCTCACCGGGCTATATGGATACAGTCTTGAATGAGGGTCCTGGACTAGATCGTGCAAGAAGAATTTGGAACGAACGTAACCCGATGGGACGAATGGGGTTAGCTCAAGAACTGACTGGACCTTTGGTACTGTTATGTTCAAATGCTGGAAGTTTTATGAATGGTACAGATATAGTAGTTGACGGTAAATATTTCGTACCTAGAGTTTAACATTGGCTAACAATCCTGTAGGTGGAGCAACTGTATTTTAGAAGTGGGAGTTTAGAAGACGTATTAGTTTAGTACAGCTTTAATGAAGAGTGAATTAAAATTAATATATTTTTTGGCATTTTAAGAAATTCTTGTTTTAATAATGCCAACCACATAGATCTTCTTAAGCTCCTATTTTCTTCATATGCGACTTCTCTTGTGTCATGCGATAGGCGCTACGTTGCTCAAACAAGTTTACGTGTTAACTTAAATATGTCATGTTCATAATATATATTAGATTATATTTCAGTGCCATTACTGATTCATAAAATTTGTTATTAGACAATAGACATGAATAATGCAGTTTACTCTCGGACATCAGTAATCCGGCTTCCTATTCGGACAGCCTTCGTCCGACCCCGTGCGGAATTCTTCCCCCGCTTTCCGCTTCAGCAACACCCCCTGGTTAAGGGATTGATAGATTGCTACAACATTACATATCTAATAGATTCCCAGGGAAAATTATAAAAATGGAAGATAAGGTTCTACCCGGTAACCGTAGTTTCCATAATCGAAATATCCAGGATGTCTGACGGCGGCATTAACAGTCAAGGCAACTTCAATCATAACAACGCAGTTCACGGACCGAATGGAGGGCGTGTACTACCGCTATTTTCATTGAGAGGGAAAACAGCTATTGTGACAGGTGCCGGAGCCGGCATTGGCCTTGCCGTAGCCCAGTGTCTCGCCGAAGCCGGTGCCGACGTGGCTATATGGTACAACAGTAATAATAAGGCACTTGACCGTGCCGCTGAGATTGAGAAAGAGTATGGCGTTAGATGTATGTTGTTTATCTCGCTGGATTACTAAAATAATAATTTATTCTCCACAGGCAGAGCGTATAAAGTCAACATAACAAATTATGATGACGTTGAACGAGCAGTTGATCAAGCTGTTAAAGAATTCGGTGGCCGACTGGACATATTTGTAGCCAACTCTGGCATACCTTGGACACAGGGGCCAGCGCTCGAAGGAGAGATATCTCATTATCATAATGTTGTCAACATTGACCTTGATGGCACTTTCTATTGCGCACGGGCGGCTGGGAAATACTTCCGACGACAAGGCCTGGATGGCATTGACCTAAATGGCAATAAGCTGGGCAGTAATTATACTTGCGGATCTTTCATTGCTACTGCGAGCATAAGCGGTCATATTGTGAACATCCCACAGCTGCAAGCTGCCTACAATGCAGCAAAAGCAGGTGTAATTCAACTGTGCAAATCCTTGGCTGTTGAGTGGGTAAAGTTTGCCCGTGTCAATTCGATCTCACCTGGCTATATCATAACCGACATCTCCAATTTCATTCCAGAAGACATGAAAACTATCTGGAAAAATAAGATTCCAATGGGGTAAGTAATCTATTCGACAAGACTTACAAACACAGAGTACATAAGACACACGCTTACTTCTAAAACAGTCGTGAGGCATATCCAAGAGAACTTAAAGGTGCCTTTCTACTCCTTGCATCTGATGCTTCTTCATACATGACCGGATCTGATATAGTAATCGATGGCGGCTATACTTTACCATGATCTCAATTTATGTATCTAAAGCTAGAGTGCTATACAATGTTATGCAAAATTTCTAGGGAATACATCGAATTGTCATGGCAGAGGACTAGATAATAGCCAGAAGAGTTCGATAGACCATGTACTAGATACGCTCTTTCTAGGGGTAGAGATCTTTGGGTTAAAACCACAGCTGACAGATAGTTCATTCATAGTTTCAACTCGTATTTTTAACAGACATATCAATATTTACTTCCACTTCAACATTAAGTAAAAGCCCTCCCTTCGGGGCCGTATGTCGGCAAAATATTCCGTTTGGCAAGGCCTTTTATGACCTACAGCGATACAGAGCTTACGGCAATACATAAAAATTTCTAAATTGTAAGGTTTCAGCATATGCTCAGCATACCGGATTAATTATTTTTGACCCCCGATGATGTCGCGTTGCGCCACACCTTTGACCTGTTGAACTGGAACCCCCGATATTAGGGTCACATTTATCGGCGTGGTTTTAGATTATAGAGGGTGGTAATTTTAGTTCACTATTCCAGTCTACCTTACGCTGAAGCTTAAAGACACGTTTCCATTTGTTTACGACTAGGATCCAATCACGAGAAGACGGATAACTGATTCCGTTAATGGCTAACGAAGTTAAGTTGGGTTGTTGGGCACCAGAATGAAGGCAGCTGAACGCGTTTTGTGCCTGGCAATGGATACATATTCAAAGAGCCGCATCCCACAATATCTGCATGCAATTCCAACCTTCGGAGAGCGAACAAACCTGACTTAATAGTCACTGCGCTTGCCAGATACATAACACCTGGCCTATCTCTCCAAAGACTTCCCGCCACACAGGCCATCGAATAGAATATGGATGCTGTTAGACTATGCGAATTCTGTAGCAAGATCGATTTCGAGCGCCTAAGAAATCCCTTACTCTCAGATCTGCCTGCCGTCAGGGAAGGCCGCGTTGATAAGAGCCGACGCCCTTTCAAGGACACGCGGGTTGATACCCACAAACCGACCACCCTTGGCCCCTTCAGCGAGATTCTTCGGAGGAGCAAGTCATGCCGGCTATGTCAGCTCATCGTATTTTCTTTAACTCGGCATGTGGCCAATCGTCTCAGCGACGAGGATGTCTGTGAGGCAGAGACGACCTTCTTTGGTGGGTACCGTGATCCCCAAGGCGAGAACTATTGGTTAATACGCCGACTATCCATCATCGTCGACATTTCCACCGATGTATACACGATCGGGGGCCCCAACAAAAGCTTATTCCACGCCTTTCAGGCATGCAATATCGGTGCAGGATCCATTCAGGTGGATGAGGAGTTTACAGATCCTCGTCCAGAGGTTGATATGATGGTCTTTGGCGGCCGTCAGCGACCTATCTTGCTCGATCTGCGGTGGGTACAGCGCTGGATGGATATCTGCAAGACAGACCACGGAATCGCTTGCGAGAGTGCTGATATAAGCTCGAAGCATACGCTTAAAAAGATCCGTTTCGTCGATGTTGAGCAGATGTGTATCGTTACCCTGGAGGATAGCTACCTCTCAGATCAGCAGTACATAGCTCTCAGCTACGTCTGGGGAGGGGAACAGAAGTTGAAGCTGGAAAGGAAAAACAAGGATGACATGGCCAAACCAAATGTCCTGGCCACTAAGCATCTGCCCCAGACGATCGAAGACGCCGTACTGTTGACCAAGTCGCTAAAGTTCCGGTACCTTTGGATCGACGCTTTATGCATCATTCAGGATGATGATGGAGACAAGGGAACCCAAGTGGGAGCCATGAGTCAGATATATGGCTTTGCATCCCTCACCATCATGGCGGCTGCCGCATCAAGTGTCGAAGGCGGTCTTCCTGGTCTTCGCCCGGGAAGTCGTTCCCTCAGGCAAGAGGAAGTGGTAGTTATACCAGGGAACAAGAATGGCACCAATGGTCACGCGAATGACGGATTATCCTTGATGACCACTCTGCAGCCCCTTCTCAACCCAAACGAGCACCATTTGGAACGTACACCCTGGAACTCTCGCGGCTGGACGATGCAAGAACGTGTGCTATCTCGCCGTGTGCTTGTCTTCATGCCCGAGCAAGTCTACTGGGTCTGCCGGGAGACCACGTTCTGTGAAGAGTCCTACTTTGAAAACGACATATTTCAATTCCACCGCTTCCATGAGCGCGCCACTGAGCTGACTCTCCGGAGGTCTTTTCGAAACTTTTACGAGCCCGACGATGACCAACTACGCTTCTGGAAGACATACCAGAACCTCGTGTCTAGTTATACCCGTAGGACCTTCACGTATCAAGGAGATGCTTTCGACGGATTCCTTGCCGTCCTGCAGGGACTATCGGCTCTATCTGGAGATGACTTTGCCTGGGGATTGCCGCGTTCTCATTTCGAACAGGGATTGCTCTGGACTTCTTTTACTGGCGTTCGGCGCCGAAGAGAGCTTTCGACGCTGCCGATGACGTCTTTTCAAACCAAGGTCTCTTTTCCCAGCTGGTCATGGATGGGTTGGATTGGTGAAGTGTTCGTCTGCATAGGAGACGACCGCTGTGACGAGGACATAGGGTAAGTTTTGTTTTTGCCCCGAGGAATAAACCACCACTACCTCCTGTTTACTTTTGAGCCACTAGTGAATTTCCCGAGATCCTCTGCTTCGAACACTACCACGCTCCTCTCCGGCTTGAACGTATACGACACAAACCCGCGCCGTACGACTCAACAGGGTGGAGGGATACCCCAAGCTGGAAACGTAGTCACGATTCGCACGTTACCCTTGCGGATCTCGAGGTTGAGCACTCAAGGAATCTCCTGGCGACATTGCGCGCGACTCCGGAGAAGCAACTTATCTTCTTCTGGACGAGTTCTGCATTCTTTACCTTAGCACGGCCTGATAACAACGACGTGCGCCACTCTGACATTGTGGATTCTTCCGGTAACGTCGTTGGCTCCACGGGAATTATGATGTCTGAAGAGGAGGATTGCAAGAGCCCTAGTAGTGATCATCCTTCTGACCGGCATGAATTTGTTGTTTTAGGCAGCCGGAGAAACCAATTCTCTGATCCAATGCTGCTGGTGCTCCAGATAGGATGGCTAGACGGCATCGCCTACCGAGTCAACTGCGGCGAGGTAAAAGAAGAGGCGTGGGAGAGAGAGTCTCATACATGGAAGCTCATCCCGCTTGGATAACATCGTAGAGCGAGTCTATCGGAGGTTGTGGCGTCAGGGACCGAGCAGGTATCCTCTTAGGACAAAAGAGAACCCCAGTTACCTAGCTAATTATACCCCTATACTTGTATATCTTTTGTTCTGACGCGTTCATACAAATTAGGTAGGAAGAATCGAGTGAATTGCTTATGTACATTATAATGACTCTCTGCAACAGTTGAAATAAAACAAAACCGAAAAGAACTCTCCTGATTAACCCGAAGCTTTAGAGGGTGATGATGATGATAGTTATTTGCGTCCAGCAGGGGCAGGTGAAACCTGCTCCATGAGACCTCCCTGGGGGTATTGGGACGTGCTAAGCTAAGGAATTATGTACAAGTGTATATATATCTAATAATATAATAACCATGTTCACCTCAGAAAGCATTTCTTGCATACGCATGGCCGTAGCCGTTCCACAGTGAATCTTCCCCGCCGTTTGGGATGACCACTGGGGGTGTGAGAGGTTGTGCCTCCGAGCTGGCTCGTATGTACGAGCAGGAGTGTATGGCCGGAGGGCCTAAGGTTAAGTTGCTGAACAACATTTGGTTTGAGGCTTACTAGGCCACAATGCATCAATTGGGAGGTATGAAAGTTGACTATATATATTATGACTCCGTACGAGAATATTAACGGGGGGTCTCCGGGGGTGAGTGCCAGAGGCCCTCCAACTACTCCTGACTGGGACTAGTCACATAGTGCAGTCAACCATGTGACCGTATACAGACAATTATGACCAATTATAAAGCGCGCTTCCTCATACGAGACAAACCTGTTGTAACTACTCCGTAATTGTATGCGTGCCTGCTCAACCATTGCGCGATAACCTCTGGCAGGTTATAAGCCCGGGTAGTGCAAGATGGCAAGCAATACTAGCTCAACTAAAGTTATAGGTGCAACTACTGAAAGAGATTTCAACTCTGGCTTCTTTACTTCGCAGTGGGGTAGGGTAGCTATCCTGAATGGGTACAACTATGCACAATTCAGGAGAACCTGTAGGGCTGCTCTTATGGGAGCTCACGCTTGGGAGATTGCTATTGGCACTAAATTAAGACCACAACTCCCTAATCGTCCCGGTGGCTGCAATGTGCGGCAAGAGGCACTAGATCGATGGGCTATAGATGTACAACGCGCTGAGGATGCTCAGAAAGATTGGGATGAGAGAGCCGAGTTAGCGATAATGATACTGAACAATTCAATTAACCATCGCCTCCAGGAAGTTATAGAGGCAATGGTTCAAGCTAAGAACGTCTCTGGCATCTGGACAGAGCTAGCCAATCACAATCGTGCTAACGATCCAATATACCAAGATGATCTTGTACGGGCATTCAATAGAGAGCTTTGGAATCCCAAATCTGAGACCTTGTCGGCCTTTATTAACAGGCTAGATACTTACAGAGCAAAGCTCTCTGGAACCGCTAGCGCCATAACGGAAGACCGACTCAAGAATAGGCTGCTACACGCTCTTCCCGAAGGACAATATTGGCAGTACGCTAGGCTTTTCTGCCTCTCCACTAACAGGGATTTTGAGAGCTCGGTTGCGTATCTGCTGGTATGCGAACGATTGGATGAGCCAGGAAATGCGATATCCTTTTCAAGCTCCAGCAATAGAAGTACAGGTAGAGGTGTGGGCCGAAGGGAGAGACATGACGGAAGATCCAAGAGCCGTGGAAGCCGTCACAGCAGGGACTCCGGCTCAAAAGATGATAATGACAAAGCCTGGGAGCGCGAAAGGTGCCGATTTTGCTTCAAGAAAGGCCATTATATTGCTAGCTGTAGGGAGTTAAAGAAACTCGGGTATGAGAATAAGGAAAAGGTCAAGAAAACAGAGTATCGAGCCAGGAATGGCTTATGAGGTTGCTGATATAAGCTCAGGGGATATGCTCAAAAGGATCAGTTTCGTTAATGTTGAGCGGATGTGCACCGCTACCTTGGAGGATATTTAACCCTCACTGAGGATGGCAACAGAAGTTGAAGCTGGAAAAACACAACAAGGATTCATGGCTATGCCAAATGTTCTGGCCACCCAAGGTTCTACACTGGATGATTGAAGACACCATACTATTGCCAAGACCTGAAGTTCTAACATCTACACAAATACAGGGACTGAGAGGACAAACGGTCTTAGTAGGCTTTGAGCAAGTATGGAAAAGGATGCATTCTGGATATCTGGCTACCAAGAAGAGCAAAAGAAAGTATTGGTTTGATATTGGATGGTAAGTGATAGAATTTTGGGGCCCTTCTTCATGAAGTCAGTTGGGTCATAGAGAGGAGATAGGGCGTAGTGGGGCAGCTTTCTGGTTGTAAGTGCCAGCTATGTTATGGCTGTTTGTAGACATATTACAAACTTTTCTTCAGGGGAAAGTTATTCTACGGTGTTTCTTATGCGCAAGAGACGTATTGTTTCGTTGAGCTTTGGAGCAGGGCTCATAAGCCTAACCAGAGTCTGACCGAAATCTTATCATAGTCGTAATGCTAGCGTTTCCTGGAGAGCTTATCTAAGGAATACTTTGCTGGAATGTTGTTCCGCACTACTACGAGCGTGAATGAAATGGCATATGAAATGCATGCAATAATTTTGCTACAGTAGAAGCTTCCGGAATATCCGAGCTGTTGTACTTGGAGTGAGGCACTGGGGGAAATGTACTCGGAACGTAATTTACACGCCGAAGTACTTGTACATCAAAAGATGACTCTTGAGTCACACTGAGATGATCATACCTGTACAAGCAGCTATGCGATAGAGATCAGAGCCGTTAGAGGGAACTCTGAATCAGATGACCAACTAACTTTGACGCCTTGCCAGAGCTCAAGCCCAATATTTTAGTCTATTCAGTTTAACGAGCGGGGCTCCGGGGACTAGGAATTGGACCCTGAGGATCCGTTGTTCTGAG
This sequence comes from Xylogone sp. PMI_703, assembly GCA_021399445.1. Taxonomy (NCBI): domain Eukaryota; kingdom Fungi; phylum Ascomycota; class Leotiomycetes; genus Xylogone; species Xylogone sp. PMI_703. The sequence goes on along the minus strand of JAJTUQ010000007.1, from coordinate 245,586 downwards.
AATTTGGTTCAGACATTCACCAGCAAGCCTTGGTCGGAAGAAGCTTTCGGAAAAGATGGAATTTGCGGTCACATAGTTGTTGAGTTGTCTTGAGGGGTTGGCCATCGCAGGGAGCTAAAGGTCGACCACTTGACCTTGGCCTGGGAAGATCCCAACGGCTTGGCTGATTGAACCAAAGCTGCGCGACAGGACATTGGCTAGATTGAGCAGTCGATCGAAGATGTGAGCTGTGAAGCTTTGGAGAGCTTGGGCCAGCGAAGTGGAGGTGATGCTTGAGCTACATGTGGTGCTTGGCGTTGAGGAGCAGGCGGGGTTGGCATGGGCGATGGCTCAGGCCGATGCTACTGTGCTGTTGCACCATCCGACGCTCACTGAGATTGGCGATCAGCCAGCTGAATAATAGCGTTATTAATCGTGCTTTCAAGTGACGGTAGCCTTAAAAGTAGTGTAAGAACAACTCTGTACTGCATCATTACACGCACGTATTTCGGTGGGTGTAAGATTACCTCAACAAAGGGTAATTCATCAGTCCGCAATAGCTGAAATATTGAAGTTCCAATATATGGGAGGGATAGGAATAATATCGTTACGGGATCCCTCGCTGGAAGTTCGGCACGGTCACGACCCTTCGCAGAAATGGTTGCGATGAGTCGATTTCGGAGATAATTGCATAAACAACAGAGTCTAATGTCATTTGCCCATCAATATCCGCGTCGGAAGGATGAATAAAGCTTTCTGTACGGAGTACGGAGTACTGGGACCCTGGACGGGCGGGCCTGTGACCAACATGCACCAGACGCGGCGGCCACTGAGTTGGGCGGCATCCATAGTGGTCTTGAGTGGCTCGAGCGGGCTCTCAACGGGGCAAGAGAGGGTCTTTGGCGGTTATCTACAGTACCGGGTAGAACCTCGGGAGCTTAATCGTACTACCGACATCGGCAGCTACTGCACCCAGGTGCCACCGATGTCATTGTCGAACTGTTCTCGCTGACGGCATCGTGATGTCCTGCACTGTAAGCAAAATTTTGTTGAGAGTCTCGATCTAGCATGGAAGGAAAATCACGGGTTAGGAGAATAGAGAGAGAGTGCGAAAGCGATGGCTCGATCTGCACATAATCAGCAACTGCGATGCACGCACGGTCGCGACGTCGAGGTCGTCACTGGTTTACCAGCAGACCCTCGTTGTCCTCGGAGATGGGGCTATCGCTCATTCTGATGGCGTTTCGATTCGATTCGACGTTGTGGTGGTTTGCTGCCTCTTGACCGCAAATCGCGAACTCGGTGCTCCAACCAAATCACCACGAAGCTACTGAATGGTGCAAGGTATGTTGAAGAGGGCAGATGGAGCCACATACCGCATTTTACCTTTCCGTTAAAATGCGCGCTGCAACCCTCCATGAGAGGAAGAGGCCTGTAATCGATGTCCTCGCGCGCAGGTGGGTGGTGGAGCTATAGGGCGCTGACAGGGCGTGCTCGAGAGGCTTGATCAACCAAGAGAGCTTGAGAGGCCCATTTTTGGCTGGTGCTGCTGCCGCTGTTGCTTGCTTCTCCCTGCACCACAGCAACATGCAGCCTGAGCAAAACCTCCGAAAGTGCCGGAGCGGTTTCCAAATGATCGCCCGGCAGTCAGCCAGCCAGAAAGCCACATCCAACACCAGGGGCGCCTCAGTCACTGTAGAAAGTCATCGCGCGAAGGTCTAGACAACCACATAGGAAGGAAGTTTCTGGTATGAGGCGGCTCGGCTTCGGCACGCGCTTGATCAAGTGACGGATTCCCAGCGAGTCATGCCACGAGAGTAATTTTTTTCTTTTCTTCTTTTCAACTTCCTGTACAGTACTGCAGATTCATGCAGTACCGGAACGGGGATCGAATTATATCGAAATATTCTGTGGTTTTCGGCTAGTCTTGTCGGGATTGGGCTCGAGTATCCTGCTCATCTGCGGTGCTGGTCACTGAAACTGCAACTGTAGCTGTACATTCCCTCCTGTGATGGTACGTACCTAGAGGAAACTAATTGAATGAGGAGAATGGTGCAGCAGGTGCTTGATGAGGAAATTGATCGAAGGACGATCGGGTAGCAGCACTTCATCCTAGTAACACACAGACTGCTTTGTTGATTACAGCGCATCGCAAGGCTCGAGCTCACAATCGCGACAAGCAGTGACGGTGATACGTGGTAATGCGATTATTTTTCAATGTCGTCACCAGCTGTTTTGTTTGAAGTCGTAAATCTAGAGTGACGCAGCAGCGCTCTTCCACCAAGGAGCGAAGGAGGGGAGCAAAGCGGAGCGGGCCATTGGCAGCGGAGGCAAGCTCCGCGGGCCCTGAACGAATAAGCTTCGCACGAGCTTTCGCGCGACGGTTTAACCCAGGGGACGTTGGCCCGTTGATTACTTCATCTCTCTACTCTGGGCGTTTTTCGATTCCATGCATGGCCAGACTGCTCTGTTCTGATTCCCAATCAAATCGATCAACCACTGCGGTACTCACCACCATCAAATCAAATCATTCTACAGATGGTGCAAGTACTGTTGTATTCATTGCAAAGTGCCCGAGTATTCCAGGATCGTCGACCACAAGGACACTCTTGGAGGCCTGCTGCAAGCCACAGATCGAGCATCCAGATGCCGTTTGGGGGAGCTATCTTGTGTCTCACGCCCGACCGAACCAAACTAATCGCTGGCAGCTCCTCGAGATTGATTTGCTCTGCTCGAAGCTGTTGTTCTCGTTGGAATGGTTTGCGGCATTCCGCTGCCGTGCAAGCCGAGATATTCCCTCCTTCGGCATCTCCATGACGCTCTGTGGTAATAGTCTGATAACTTTGGGCGTACAAGTCACTGTACTGCAACATGGACATGCTTCAACCCGCCATCGGCTGCCGGCGAGTGAAATTTCTGCTCTGACCATTCTCCAATTTCCTAATTCTGCTCTGGTTTTGCGACGCCGTTCGACGTCACCGTCACATGGACGCTGCATAGAGTGCTGACAGTCCAAGTGTCTTTTCTGCGTGGTGCTTTTTCGATGGGGCCATTTGCTGGAAAGCTCTAGCCGCCCTTCAAACCCCAAGCGAGCGGCGAACGCTCTCGCCTGTCTCGCCTGTATCGTCTCGCCAAGACCCGTCATCAACCTCAACCCTCTCTCTCACGATCCGATCCTGGACCACATCTCACCGCGGGATTTGTCAGGTGTCTACCCGTGGTGAGGTGATAGCCTCTCTCCTCCTCACTCGCGCCTTTAATGCAACCTCATTCAAGCCACCCCTCCAGAAGCTAAAGCTGCCTCACATGGAATCTTTCCATCCTATTCTCTCTTCTCCCCTGTCCTGTGGGCGTCGGATTATGCTATGCGTTGTGGAGGTGGTCTGGCCCTCAAGGACCCTGCGTATGGATTATGCCCGATACTGACGATGATGATGTCGCTCAATGTTGCTTCCCGCGTCTGACGTCGGACATCTCTAGCCGTTGAGACGTATTCAACCCTTCACGGCTTCAGGTATAAGTAACATTGGATCATCCGGTCTCATGGTCCCTTTCTTTCATCTCACCATCCTATCAACAACCTTCCACCAGAAGCATCAAGGTGCAATCGAGACAACACCAAGCGGTGCATCTTAACTGTACAATATTATCATCTGTTTGATTTTCTGATTATTGATACCCTTTGATACCCTATAAAAGTTTGAAACTCGAAAGAGAAACAGAACAGACACAATGGCCTCCCTATTGGCTCGCTCAAATGATGCTCTCAAAATCAATCCTCCTACTGCCGATGACAACCTCACCACTGGTGGCTCTGATTGGCTCTGGGCTGTAACTGCTATCTACATCTTCATCCTCCTCTCAGTCGTCGTCCTGTCCTACTTCGCTAGAAACGGTGAAAGGGTCTTCCACTACCTCTTCGTCATCTCCCTGCTCGTCGGCTCCGTCACCTACTTTGCTCAGGCTTCTGATATCACTGGCATCCCTGTTCAGCAAGTCGACTCCCTTGGCGACCACCCAGGCAGCCGACAGATCTTCTTTGCCCGCTACATCAACTGGTTCGTCGGATGGATTCCTCTCATCATCTCCATTGGTCTCTTCTCCGGCGTGTCATGGGCCACCATCGTCTACAATGTCGCTTTGATGTGGGTGTGGGTTGCTTCTTGGCTCTCGGGTGCCTACGTCCAGACCACCTACAAATGGGGATTCTTCGCCTTCGGCCTTTTCGCTGAACTCCTCCTTTTGTCTTCCCTCTTCCACATTGGTTCCATCAGCGCTCGTCGTCTCGCTATTGCCCGGGACTATAACATCGTCACTGGCTGGCTCGCCTTCCTCTGGATCATCTACCCCATCGCCTACGGTGTTTCCGATGGCGGCAACAAGATTGGCGAGACTGAGGGCTTCATCTTCTTCGGTATCCTCGACTTGCTCACTGTTCCATTCCTCTCTCTCTTCATCCTCTTCCTCTCTACTAAGTGGGACTACCGCAGCTTGAACCTCTACTTCACTCAATACGGCCGTGTCGCTCAGGGTGGTAACTTCCCCGAGCACGAGAAGGTTGCTGCGCCAGCTGGCACTACTGGCGTTGCTGAGCCCGCTCCCGCAGCTGCTCCAGCCGTCGAGACCGTCTAAGTCTCTTAATCCGGATAATTCCTCATATTGTGCATCAGGGAAAGCCAACAGCAAGCAAGAACCAAAAATTCCTAAACCGCAGGACGCATCAGCAATGGGTTGTTTTTCAAGTCTTTACCAATTTTCTTGCCCGTGCATATGAGTGGAGGACATTAATGCTACCAACAATAATGTTACGAACATGGGACACGATCTAGACAAACCGGGGATGGAGAAACGATCTAATGAGGATGGGTGTTAGAAAAACTAGCTTTTTGGTTCTCGATCTCTACGGCGCATGCATGCATGCATGCAAACAAATTAATCGCAACGATTTTGATGTCTTTTTTCATGATCACTCGCTGGAGATACCCCCGTATCATATAAACAACTCTCTGCTGCATTTATGATTCTCTTCTTTTTTCGGTGAATCATTGTCGTTTATACACGACTTTTGATCCCGAGTCTTAATACTTCTAGTAGAAACTTAATGGAGGGGGAATTGGGGATGTGGAGATGTAATTAGGTAATTAGCTTGTGGAAGTTTTAATAGAAAAGCCATTAAAAAAACTCTCTTCTCTTTTTGCCTAATTTTTTTTGCGTAATTGAATAGACACTTCAATCTGAATAACTTAAACCTAACAACTAATTTCTTTTCTCCCGCTTCAAATATCATTGTTCTCACAAGTTTTACTGTATTTTCAGAATCTCGAAAAAGATAACTACCAAGAAATCGAAAATAACCATGACATCGTTTGATCACCCTAACTAAACTCCGTCCAATAAATGCGCACACGTACGTGTTTCCCACCCTCCAAAGCCATTACGCCAGTCCGTGATAACGTCAGCTGGGTGCTTGATTCCTAAGGCGCAAGCGGCAGAGCATAGCAAAGCAAGCCACAAGAGAGTAGAGTTAGTAAGACGAGGCGTTTTGGATTCGGAATCAATCAGCCTGGAGTTTTTGATATAAATAGCTTACTACTGTACTGTATTTGGTGAGGAGCACAGTGGCTAGGATCCGTAACGCAGGATAAATGGCTTCTGGGCTTGTGACTTTGGATCTCCTGTGGGTGTGATGGACGGCTGAGTGGCTTTGGCTTTGGGTCGAGTTTTTAGACCGTTTAGTTATAAAAGTAGTTATTATAGAGTCATCACATCTCTAAAGGTGATACTATTGGAACTCTCTCATGTCATGATTTGCTCTGGCTTTTGTGGCATCATACTGGTGTGTGGGATTACTCGCCCGTTTGGCTGTGGATCAGTTTATAAGCCAGCACTGTAATCGACTGAAATTTACTTGCTGATTTAATTATGATTTAATTAGATATCTGATTTGGTGTAGTATCACAGTCTATTAGTTCTTTTTCGAGCCTTTGATGAGTCATTCGGGTCCTCTTCAGTATATATGTTCAAGTAGTACTGTACCTTCGTAATAATGTATCTCTTCTTCCATTTGGAATAACAAACTTCCTCTTGTTGTGTACTTGAATTTACTGCATCTTGAATAAAATCTATGTTATAAATTGGGTAGACTCACACTAGCATTTCAATAGAAGCATATCCTATGATTAATACGGATTGGGGCTTTGAAACTGGCAAACTTTGTGACATTGACATGTCTCTTCCTACATAACCGTAAAACTAGACTTTGTTTTAATTGTTTTTCCATTGAACTAAGATTTGATAGTTATCTAACTAATCGAACGGAAGTCAGGCAATTGAGAGTTTGGTATAAGTCATCAGCTGGCGTAAGGACAACCTAATTTTCGATCCTCTAGGATTGTAGAGATGCCTGCACTTTTGTTTAAAAGCTTGATATCTCATTCAAAATGTACAAAAACCGTCTTCTGGCGAGAGCGGATGAATTATCTATCCCCACACCACAGGGCGAAATTATATATAGTAATTACCCCGCACATAGTCTCGGTGTCAACTTGCCTTCATTTTGTCCCCAACTATCTCTTCACCAATGCGCCCCAGGGTTCATGTCCCGCCCTGCAAGTTCTGTCACAGGGAATTCCAACGTACTGAGCATTTGCATCGCCATGAAAGAACACGTGTGTTATCCACCTTCTGCATTTTGGTGTCCTCAATTTTCACAGGACTCAGGCATAGTCGGCTGATCTTGACTTGAACCTTACAGACACGCGAGAGAAACCCTTCTCTTGCCATTGTGGACGTGCATTCTCAAGAGGGTCGGTTCTAATCAGGCTACTCATATTGTGGAACGGCATTATAGCTAACAATTGTTACAGTGACTTGCTCTCGCGCCATGCCCGCCTCGCCCATGCCTCGCACACCTCTGCCGTGCAAGGACGCAGGCAACAAAGTAAGTCTACTGCATCCGCGATTGCTGGAGCTTGCCTCTAGGCGATGACTACCCTAATGATGGTCGAAGTTATACAAAACTCGACAAGTTCCAGCTGACGGCTCACTCAGGAAGAGACAGAATAGCTAGCCCCGACCCAGCTAGCCTTACGTACAGCCATGACCAGAATCTATCTCACGTCCTTGACTCCACCCGAGATCTCGATATTGAGATGCCTGACCCCAGTGCTCAGCAAAATCTTCCAGTAAATGAACCGACAGCGCTCAGTGTTGCGAACATCCGTGGTAACAGCTTGTCTGTAACTGCTGGTCCATCGATAGTGTTTGAATCCGAGCCACGTCCCGCTTTTCCAGGTCCATCGGTGGACCAAGATGCGTCCATTCGGTCCAGATGGGACGTCTCCTTTGATGATGATCTTGATCTTTTGTGGAGTGACTTTGAGACAAGCGCATCGTGGTTGATGCCTTCCTCGTTTATCCCCAGCTATCCCATGGACTTTCTGGCTTCGACGCAGAACGGATTTTCGGAATTTGATCCGTGCTACGTGTACAACAACGCCGTGGCTCGTCTTGATACAAGCAACAGTCAAAACAGCCGCAATGGTAGCGGAAACCAGAGTAATAATGAGAACTATGGGAGTGTCAACATGGGCGGGGTTGATGGGCAACATACTCCTGGCACGTCGTGGAGGTATGAATCCCGCCTGCCCTCCATGCAACCTATCGTGGAGCCTAGGGAGGATAATGAACAAAACTGCGAGATGCCGGTCACGGTAGAGTCCAGTTCGCAAGACCATGTAATCCAGAGAGTAAGATTAAGTCCATGTGTCTCGTCATTCCACACACCAGGCATGCCATGGCGTATATCAAGAGAAGCTTATCACTCGATCACTGCCTCCATTAAGCGGTACGACAGCTTGCTCCCTCCAGACTTTGTCTTCCCAACCAGGCATACTCTATGTCGATATATAGAAGGATATTTCTCCGGATTTCATGGACATCTGCCTTTTCTGCATCTGCCCACGATCTCAATTGTTGCCAGTACTCCTGAGTTGATACTAGCCATTGCTGCAGTTGGGGCACGATACCGGTTCCAGCGCAGGCAGGCTTATCAGTTATACCTCGCAGCAAAGGCAGTGCTTGAAGATCAGCTTCGCCATAAGGAAGCCCATGATCTGCCCAGCTCTGGAACATTAGGCTTGCTCGCCAATGGGAACTTTCCATCTCTCTCCTCCTCTGTCATCCGTCTGGGAGAAGCCGGTTCCAGAGAACGTTCTGAACGAGCTGAAGCAGTTCCATGTGGAGACGCGTTGGAGCATAGTGAGCGAGATCTACAATTCATGCAGGCCATGATTATCCTTACTGCGATGGGAACATGGAATCACGGAACTCTACTCAACGATGGACTTTCCATGGCAGGCAGACTTGCTTTGATGGTGCGTGAGGATTGTCAACTGCTCTCCAGCTTGGAGGCTCCACAGCCTGCGTGGTCGGAGTGGATTGCTATGGAAGGGCAGCGGCGCACAAAGATCGTTGCTATGTGTCTTCTCAACCTACAGTCAATTGCTTACAATGTTCCGCCAAAGCTTCCACACTCGGAACTAGGCCATTTAGAACTGCCAGCTCCTGAGGCATGGTGGGGAGCAGACAGTGAAATTGCTTGGCAAGCGGCCCGCAGTAAAGATGTTTATCATGAAGTAACGCTGCAGACGAGCTATGCAAGTTTATTCGCCCCACAGGGGAAGCAGTCTCAAATCACTCTCTCTTCATTTGGCAATTATGTCTTGATACACTGTATCATTCAGCAGATATTCTTCAGTAGACAGTTGCTTGTCCAGCCTTCAGTCAACGGCTTACTGACTTTCCCGCTTGAAATACTCCCACAGCTTGATTTGGCTCTGAGGAGATGGCAAGACAGTTGGGAGAGGACAAAGGATTGCTCCCTTGATCCCTCGGTGCCCAGTGGGCCTATGAGCTTTAACTCTACGGCTCTTTTCCGGTTGGCTTACATTCGACTAAGTGCCGATTTTGGGCCTTGTCGAAAACTCGAATCCAGAGATCCTGCTAGCAGTATTGCTCATGGGTTTCGAAAAACAGGTCTCCTAGACCGTTCATCTTATGTAGGGAGGGCGGTTCTTCAGAGTGTACACTCGCTGAGCATCCCTATTCGTATCGGCATTGAATTCGTTGCCAGGACTCAGGCGTTGTCCTGGAGCATTGTCCATAGCCTTTGTAATTTGGAATGTGCCTTATTCTTAGCAAAGTGGCTGGAGACCATGGCTTCCGTCTTAGGTAGGCGAGAGGAACTGCGAGATGATGAGAAGCGACTCCTGGGAATTGTGGCTAGCATCATCAGTGAGACTGATTTAGGTCCGGAAGTGCAGAGGGAGCATGATTTGGTGAAGAGAAGCAAGCTCATGGCTATTGCGGTGCTGCGACTATGGGGATACACTTTCAAGGGGGTCCATGTGTATGATATAATGGGCAACATCGGTGCTGGCCTGGACCGTTGTGCTGAAATGCTCCAGCGAGAGATTAATGACAATTGAAGCATTCCGGAGTATCCATTTGATTTACGTCAAGACTTTGACTTTCCGTTCCATACCGAGAATTTTGCTGCTAGTACATGGGAGGTGAAACCTTGGTATACGACCGGACTCTATGAGCAATAGCAGCCCAACTCCCGTTTTTTTGTGTGTGAGTGTCTTTGTGGTGACGCGAGTGTGTTTTTACCCCAAAATTCTCCCCTCATTAGGAACTCAGGTTACTATTCACCTGTACCTCCTTACATGCCAGCGAATAGATTGCCTATTATTACTTGGGGTCTTTTGCGAATAAACCCCAACTTGATCGAGTTACAAACCGATCACGCAAGCAATCAACCAATATCATCCGTCCAGATTGAATTGCTCATATTATTCTCTGCATATAGAAAGGGGTGAGAACCAATAAAAAAGGCTGAACCATAATGTAACGATCAGTTAAGTGCTCGGTTCATTCATCGCAAGTGTACCATCACGAAGGGCAATTCTCTCCAACTGTCAACCCCGCACGTCTAAGTTGTACCTCTTGATCACTTCAGCCACGCACCCATTAACCAACACCAATCTCCATCTGCTCACTCCGATTTATTTTTCAATCATGAGGACGGGGGACTCTATTTATAGAGAGTTAAAATATATATAAATGCAATTAGCCAATATCTCCGCACCGATAGACAACCATATCTGAGGCCTTTCTTGACAGCTTCCGATCAAAAACAGCCCGAAATATTCGATTCCTTCTTCCAACCGTTCCTGTACGATTACCCTTCCGCAACGTATACACACTGCACCTGCGTTTTTATTACTAAGCAAGCGTCTTTCTAGTTCACCATGGCCTCCGTGGACAAGGCACCGCTACCACAAACGGGGCAAGAATGGCTAGAGTTGGACAAGCAGTACCGGATCAAAGGTCGTTATGACATCTCTCTAGTGTTGGTGAGAGGAGAAGGTGTGCGGGTTTGGGATGCTGATGGGCAGGCTTATATCGACTTTGAGTCTGGCCAGGTGTGCACTTCCACAGGCCATTGCCACCCTGCCTACACCAAGGCCATCATTGACCAAGCTGGCCGGCTTGTACAGACGGGTTCAGGCTACACCGATCTTCCACGTATCTTACTAGCTAAGAAAGTGGCCGATATCATGCCTGGCAATTTGAGCCGCTCGTATTTTGCCTGCACGGGGTCTGAGGCGACAGAGGCCGCAATTCGATTAGCCAAGATCTACACCGGCAGGACTGAGATCGTAGGCCTGACCCGCGGCTACCATGGGATGACCCATGCCAGTCTGGCAGCTACGGGCTTGGGCGGCAAGTTTAAGAGTGTCCCGGGCAGTGATCTCCCTGGCGTGGTGCATATCCCGGCTCCATATGCCTACCGCAGCCCCTTTAAGGACGATGAGAACGATATGGCAGCTTTCCAACAGGGTCTGGAGACTATCAATTGGACCACAACAGGCAAGCCTGCCGCCATCATCCTTGAAGTAGTTATGAGCGTGGGAGGCATGATAATTCCTTCTAAGCAATATGTCCAGGCGGTGCGGGAGTGGTGTAATCAAACGGGTGCATTGATGATTGTAGATGAAGCTCAGTCAGGCGTTGGTCGAACAGGCAAGTGGTTTGCCGTTGAACATTTCGATGTGATTCCAGACATCATCACCACCTCCAAGAGTTTGGGTGGAGGAGTACCTCTTAGTGCCGTCACCACTACTCCTGAGATCGCGGATCGTGTCGCCGAGTTGGGCTATCACCAGTCATCTTCGCATACTGACGACCCCTTCTTGGCTGCTGTAGGTTTGGCCAACATCGAGATTCTGGAGCGCGAAAACCTTGTGCAGAATGCCGAAGTGATGGGAAACTACTTGAAGGAGGAGTTCGAGAAAATGCAAACAAAGCACGAGATTCTCGGCGATGTTCGTGGCCTGGGTTTGATGATAGGTCTGGAAATAGTGTTTGACAAGGCCAGCAAGGCTCCATCACCTCTCCATGCAAGCGCTATCAGCGAGTATTGCCGTGCCCATGGTCTACTTCTCGGTCATCGACCTACGGGAGCTGTGAGCGGCAACGTCATCCGAGTTCTACCGCCGTTGATCCTCAAACGTGATGAAGCTGACGAGGCCCTCTCTATCTTCAGAGAGGCTATCGTTCATGCAGAAAGAACAGTAGATGCCCAGGCTACTAACGGTACTACTTGGATGTAACATACCTAGATGGTTCATAACTAATGTCGTGATAAACGTACATTAGATCGCAACTCAACATATTGTATATATATCTTTAAACCTTATCAATTGCAAGCCAATATGGTACAGCCACTATCATACAGACAGCGGTCGACGAGCATTAGCAGATTAATACGTTTGAACCTATAGTATTTTAAAGGGGGCTACTCTTTGTCTCATTGGCGAACAGATTCGAACTAGGTAAGGATAAGGTAGCTGCCAAGTCTTTATCCTCAGCCCTTGCATTAGTACCCCCAGGGTAAGAGGAAAGTTTGGATTGTCTTTTCTCAGTTATAGAGCTGTATAGTTGGAGGAATCGATGCCTGTTCGTTGCATAATTACCTTTCCTTACCGCGGATCTTTTGAGGTCTGGCTCTTCCTAAGTAGGGATGGAATGCAGGTTGCGGATTGGATTGCACTTTAAGCCCCAGTCCCGTTGGGCAACAGGCGCATTTTGTCATATAAGGCACTTAACCTAATATAGTAATAAATCTGAGGAGAGCAACGTCGTAAGTTTGACCATTTGTTGGAAGGAGTAAAGTTAGTATGTAGGAGAAGTTCTCAGATATCTCAACAGGCTGCTGCGAAGCCGGCCGCTTTAACTCCGAATCAGCCGTCTCCAATTGTGGTAGAAGGCTCTCGGGTACCGTATAACTAGGGGACGGTAAAGATAATCCTCACTTCAATCATCATGGAATATTTGCATAAGCAAACCTAGAATGATCGACGTATAGGTAGTTCGTGTATTTACTGCAATCTTTGGCGGAAAGATGAGCAAGGGCTGGAGATCTACTATGAAGTTTATTAAAGCAACTAATCCAGGGCCGTCTTCTACTTTATAAAGCGTGAAATCTCTTGATCATCACCATAAAGAAAGACAAACGCGACCATTATACGATGAAATTTCGAAAACCTTTCAGGCTGTGGCAGACATATACTGTTAGATATCCCCTCCGTGAAAGTGCGGCAGCCCAACTTTCTTATTCGCTCAACCTCTGTCCGTTCAGGTTTAGCCCAAGCCTTCAGTTTTCAGCTCTTCACTCCAGCAACACCACCTTTGCACTGCTGTTAGATACCAACCTTGGCACCTCTTTCTTAGACACAAGTAACTCTCCACTCTTAGCCAAGTTTTCTGCTTATAGTGACCCAGATTCACTTCAAATCTGACTACTCGCGCCCTCGTTGGAAGCCGGGTTCGCCTCGCAGCCTCGAGCCTAGGGAACAATGGGTCTTGTCGGATACGAGCCTCCAAACGATATGGCCGAGTCGTCGCAATGGAGTGAATGCAGTCTCCTTACTCCCAGAGCTGGCCCGCTCAAGGTCGCAGTATTGGAAAGCTCTGGCGACAAAGACTTCATCATCTGCTGGAGCTGCTACCGAAATATCATCCTCCCTACACCGCTAGCCGCATTCTTTTCCGCCGAGGATCTTCCAAAATCAAGAACAGCCTCATGCAAATTCGCTGAGTTTTGGGTCCGTTTCGCCTGGCATCATGTCTTGGCAGGGAAGGGTGACATCGACGCTCTGCTTCTGAGAGCAGGCCAGACAGCCGCTTCCGAGCCGCGCTGCCCTAATGCCGATCTGAAGACCGATTTAGACACAAAATTGCCTTCGAATATGGTCTGGTATACCATCGCGGATCCAGATTCAGGTGATCTCCTGAAGCAGTGGACCATTTGTGGAGACTGTCGGTCGCAAATCGTGAAAGTCTGTTCTCCTTTCGAACAAACCCTCAAGATGGTTTCAGAGGTACCTGTTAGAGCCACGTGTGATTTGGTGCCAAAGATTGCCGCTGTTCGCAGCATGATTTGCTTCAAGGAGTTGATAAACTGTGAGCAAGCTGTCCACGAAACTGATGAGCTTGATATGCGCCCTTTGGCAGACTTCATCAGACGATTTACCAACGTCCCGGCATGCCCCAAAGATATTCCGACCTATACACCCAGGAAATTTTATCATGTCCCCGGAGGTTCCGAGTACGCTATTTGCCAGGATTGCTATCTCACATTTATTGAGCCGGAAGCGAGAGCGAGTGGCACTCTGGCTCAGGAGGTCTCGTTGAGTCCAAAACCTATGGCTCAAATGACTTGTCAGCTCTACTCGGAGCGCATGAGGAGGGTGTGGGTCGATGCTGTCGCTATATCTGATAAGGCTTTCTTGCTGCAGAAGGTATGTTAATCCTTCACGCTTTCCCTGCATTTTCTCATTATATTAGATGGCCGAGCGTAGTGCAAAAGAAAGAAACCGTCGAATTCAGACTCCCCGTTTGAAGCAAAGAGGGAGTGAGTTACGGCACCAATATAACATGTTGAATGCTGAGAGCAGGCACCAACATATGATGGCTTTCATGGCCATGGAAGCAAACTCGAGGGAAATTGCAGATACCAGGATGTTGAACATAATTACCTATGGTGACAGTTTCCAGCAAGTCCCGGCTTGGAAACCGGTAAGCATCCACACGTCGCTGCGAGGTATAGTGTTTTATGGCTGATTATTATAGATGGATACGAGCCAATCAGACAATGCTCGGAATCAAGCTGATGCGGCACTTGATGAAAGTAATAGAGTCTTTGCAGAATTGAGTAATTTGGAAAAGGAATGGAAGATGTTCTGGGAGTGAGGGCATTTATTAATGTAGCTTGCAATTGAACCTGCGGGAAAGTTGTCCACGGGATTCTTCCCTTGAGAAGCTGGAGTAGAAGGAAGAGAATCTTTCGAAGTTGTCAAATATATTGCGAGAATATAGCAGCATCTTCACTTACTCTGATTGAAGTATATGTAGAGCTGTGTACGGCTTTGATTCCGAGGCCGTTTTTGGTGGTCGAATTGTTATGATATAGAGCCCGCGACGCCCCTATATATCGAGAGCAAAGCTTCCTACAAGGTCATCAGCTCTCCAGGTGGCAAAGTCTCGAATATAGTGCAATCACTGATTGCTTTGAACGAGGAGGCCGAGAAATATCCATTTCAAGCACCTGCAGAGTGGGGGTTTTGTTACAACGAGCTACCTTGGCATATTTGGAAGCGGATATGGATGCTTACTTGGAGCGATTATAGCAGACCCTTCTAGACAAGTTATTAACATTTGGGACAATGGATCTGGTGGATTTCACATTGATTTTTTTTTTTTTTTTTTTTTGGATCTATACTCTTTTCAGCTAAGCTAGCTATGTAGAGGCGTCTATGTTACAGTTGTTCTTGCATACAATTTCTGAGCCTGTGTACAAACTCCGGCAGAGAACAAGCCTTGTCCTGAAATGAAATAAAATCAAAAAGTAGAATGAAATAATAAAAGAACGCTCAGATCAAGAACACCGAATCAAAATCAAAGGAATCTCACGTCTTGAGTCAGTCTTTCCCTAACTTCCTTAAAATCAACAAGTGAAAGGATTACATACAAGTCTCCGTATCGGTCAATAAATACTATTGCTATACTATGGCCGTATGACCATAGTACATTACTGTTTACATCTCCTTTGGCCCCTTTTCTGTGATATGATCATGTCTCGAGATCGTCCTCGAATTGCTTGTATAGTTCTGATTTATAATATCGGAACTGGTCTAATAGGCCAGTCGATAGCATGAAGTTGACGGCCTTCCTGGCCTTCTGCAGTTCTGAGAGTATGATTTTGGTACCCCTGATGAGGAGCACGTCAAAGAATCGTCTTCTTTGCCTTCTGTAGCAAAGGCATTCCTCAATGATGTGTATAACTGTTTGGTTGAATGTTCGATAATCACATCCCGGCTTATCAGCTTTATTGATCTTGTGAAGATATTACTTAAGGCTTATCTTTTTAGTATATAACTAAATAAAGATAAAGCTGACCGGCTTAGGCATATCCGTGTACAGCCTGTCGATGTACTTGTTGAGTTTGAGTCCGTATTTATTTTTGTATAATTTTCCGCTTTCTCCGATTGTCCATATGTGCTCTCACTCTGCTACACTCCACTCTCTGATAATTCGACGACAGGCAGTCTTGAGTTTGGGAAGGTGTTGAAGGGTGATGTTCCGAGGAAAGCTCTTTATCGTTGCCTCCTTCGCCAGCTTGTCCATAATCTCATTTCCGTCTACCCCAATATGTGCTGGAATCCACCTGAGCTGTACCTCTACACCTCTCCTCCTCAGTGCTGTCACAGCTGTCACTACTCGTTGAAGGATGTATTGGCCTGAGGATTTCACATTGTACAGTAGAGTGTATACTTATTATTTATGGGGATACCAGTACAGTATCTCGTTTATCAGCCAGCTAACCTGGATCGGGCAAATGTTGACCCCTTGATAGCTTACTGTCGCATTTAATCCCTGATAGGAGGTAAACAGATTAAAGCTTCAATAATTAGACCACTTACAGGAATCTCGGGATCGGGACTGATTTATTATTTAGACAATTATTACTATTACATTACAGGGTGGGATACCTTCAGTCGCTGTTAACTTAAATATGCCTCGAGCAAAGCGACCGCTCGCTGAGGTGGACACCAATGCGAGGAGGAAACGAGTCGCCAGGAACATTTCCAAGGGGCAAGTTGAAGCGCAACCCACAGTAATAGAAGACGCTATATCCAAAACGGTCGAGCGAAGCAAAGAAGCAAGACAATCAACTCCGGTAGCTCTACAATTTTTAACTCTTTTTTCCGCTGTGCTAATATATCTCCTCCAGCTTGTTGACGCCGAAATCCCTCGATACGAGACGTACTGCCCGCCCCTTAGACGCGCGTATAAGAACGATGAAGAAAATGAAGAGGAAGAGGGCGAGCCTCACAAAGTGACACGTGGAAAAGGCAAACGGAGATCCGTCATAGGGAAGAAGTCAACTGCAGAGGGCAAACGTCGTAATTCGGGCTGCAGGTGCGGCACTTTTCATGACGAGATACCCAACTGGCCATTCATACTATCTGATGGTGTTTTGGATCGTCTACTCGATTTCATTGGAGAGAGAAGCCAGCGGGACCAGGATTTCAATGGAGTCTACTTTTACAATAATTTTACTGGTTATGGTATCGCTGAAGTATTTGAGAACTACGTGAGCCAAAGCCTTTCTTCACAGAAGGGATGAGAATATACTGACAGGATGCCTTCAGCTTAAGGAATTTAACAGAATAGTTGCCAAGAAGGATGTCTCGCCAGCTAAGAAATGGGAAATGGCAGAGGCCCTTGGTTGGCATTTGGCTACTACTGATCTCTCTGCGTGGGTGAGCACTGACGATCCCAATAGCAATGCTGAAATTGTTGCCATGTTTGGAACCATGTTGTTGACGTGCTTTGACATTCTCGACGAGCATGGTCTTTTCACTAAAGATTCGCCAATAAAAAATATTGGATTAGTCGCGACCTTGTTCTTAGATTTTGCACTCCGTACCTGGAAAGCTGTTGATGCAGGCAACGGCGAGGCTGGATGGACATTGCCTGTGGTTCGGGCGCTTGATAAAGCTGGTATTGACATCCTTATAACCAAGGAGATAGCATCCGTTGATGCGAAAGCGCTTGAAGAGATTCGTACCGAAGTTGCTGAGAAGGAAAAGAATGACTTATACGAAAAGGCTGCAAAGTTGAAGAGGTGGAAACCCGATCGAGACTACAAGAAAAATGACTTATGGGGCTTAATAACGGTAGAGATCATTATGGCTAGAGAGGAAAAGCGACGGGAACAGAAAGAAAATCAATGGCACCGATGGGATTGGAAGAAAGAGGTGAGCACATGAATATCATACTCACTTAGGGGCGGTCTCTAACGGGATTCTAGTGGGCCTTATTCACTAAGAAGCACAGGGGTGGGAACCAGTATAATATCTCCAAAATGTCAGCTGCGCGCAGGAATGAAGGACATCTAAACTTGTGAAAGACTTATGATATATAGTGCTTTGGATGGATTTTTCGTGAATGAATTATTGCGAACTCTTTGAAAAACCCATAGTTGAAGTTGAAAGATCCTGTGGATCTTGGGGTTTGGTAATATAAGCCTTTGATGGCTAGATCTAATTGCTGCCCAAGAACGGTAATGTAAGATGCAATTTTGAATTGGTTCTTTATATGTTTCCTATTTTTCTATTTTAACTTATTTTGTATGTCATTAATAAAGGGAATACTTAAATACACCCAGCGTTTACCTATTTGCACCCAAAATCGCCGACATCGGTTGTTGCACAGACCACTTTCCCTCATCAAAACTTTGAATCAAAACTTCAAATATTACGGATATTTAATTATACAATACAATTAAATTGATTTAAGATAGTATTAGTCTAGTAGCTATCCAAAGTTGTGAATTGCACGTCAAGTCTTATACAGGCCCTACAGGCTCAGGCCCTACAGGCTCAGGCCCTACAGGCTCAGGCCCTACAGGCTCAGGCCCTACAGGCTCAGGCCCTACAGGCTCAGGCCCTACAGGCTCAGGCCCTACAGGCTCAGGCCCTACAGGCTCAGGCCCTACAGGCTCAGGCCCTACAGGCTCAGGCCCTACAGGCTCAGGCCCTACAGGCTCAGGCCCTACAGGCTCAGGCCCTACAGGCTCAGGCCCTACAGGCTCAGGCCCTACAAGGCTTCGCTTACAGGGCCTTGGGCCTGTAAGCATGCTAAAAGGAGCCAACGGCCGGAGGGCGTTGGCGATACGGTACAGCCCATACTGTACGGTACAGGTTATTAGAGCCTGTAGGTCGCCATAATCATAGAATGTTTAGCGCATTTCGTTGGTAAATAGGCTGCGCAATAGCCGATGTCGGCGATTTTGGGTGCAAATAGGTAAACGCTGGGTGTATTTAAGTATTCCCTTAATAAATCTCACTTGACAGGCTAAATTCAAAGTCATAGATCCACTTAATTGAATATAAATGTAATTCGTTTTAATATGGCGACTGAGAGAGACATCACGGCTCAATTTATACAGTTTAGTCTAGAATAGTATGACTCAGTCTAAAAGCAAGCTACTTACAAAAGCAAGAATATTCTTAACATTCCCTGCGTCTTAACTAGTATAGCTCAGCTTATCTAACTTGCAGGCCGGCAAATATAGCGATGTATCATGCAAGGGTATATCGAGGGCGACTTCTTTTGGAATTAGTCGATTTAGCTGCACTAAGCTTATTTAAAGTTAATCAAGTTATTAGTATTATTATAATTGGCCGTTCGTCCTAGGGCCTAGTTTTGGGCTTTCACCGTCTATTAGTTGACGTTCTGCTCAAGAGCCACCCCACTTCCTGGGTAAATCAATATCGGGCGGATCGAAACTTAAAAGCTTATGGGGTATAATAAGTGAGAATCTGCAGTATTTGCCCACTTATAAACGATCATGAACGGGATATGGTCATTCTTTATACCAGGAACGCAGTATCGTCATGTTATAGATGCATTTACCCATCGATTCAACCCCGCTCGTCGATGTATCTTTAAACCGATTATTTCTCCGGAGAGTTGAAATCTCGACGGTATTGCAGATCAGCATCCTTGCGGGTCATAGCGGTTGATAATTCATAATGTTGTATAAAAGTGTCATGGTTTCTTGTTGCCAGTAGTCCGATTTAACCAGCAGAACATTCGGACACCATGTTACGATTAGGATCTATAGCTGTTTTGTATCTCTTTTTGAGCCGGGTAACTGGTATACTGTTGCATGATGGCTCGGATTTGATTGTCCGTACCAATTCATTCTCAGTGAAGGGCTTGGTCTCTCCCAATTCCACTGATGTCCGCATCTTCAAGGGCGTTCCGTATGCCGAGCCTCCGGTGGGACCGAGGCGTTTCCGCCCACCGGTTGCTAAAGCTCCCACTCCACAATTAATTGATGCAACTGAATACAGTCCCATCTGCTGGCAGCTAGGCGGCGGCACACCAAATGTTTATACCCTCTACATCACGGGCGATGAGCCCTATCCAAACTCCACCCAGTCTGAAGATTGCTTATTTTTGAACATCTGGGCACCAAGAGCACATCCAGGAGTGAGAACAAAACACGCGGTAATAATATGGATCCACGGTGGAGGGTACGTTGATCATTTAGGCTCTTCTTCCAACATAGTTGTGCTGACTGCCTCTAAATAGGTTTATCAATGGTGCTTCCTCAGAACCATATAATGATGCATCTGAGATTATTGCTAATCACCAAGATACGATTCTCGTTTCTATTAAGTGAGCATTTGTGATAGGCTATCATCTATGACACAATACTTTACTTACCAAGCTCAACAGTTATCGATTGAACATATTTGGCTATCCTAACTCACCCGAGATAAGCGGACGGAATGCCAACCCGGGTTTACTGGACCAGCGGCAGGCCGTCCAGTGGGTATACGAAAACATTGCAGCATTTGGTGGCGATCCCGAACGCATGGTCTTAGGTGGGCAGTCAGCAGGTGCATTTTCTGTGGATATATATAGTTATGCATGGAGGAAGAAGCCTTTGGTCAAAGGATTCATCTCAGAATCGGGAGTAATGCCCTCTAATGTAGGTGTGCTCGCGGCGGAAGATCCACAAGGGACCAATTTCACATACGTGGCCAAACAACTGGGTTGCCCAGTTTCGAGCCACAAAGGAACCTTCGAATGTATGCAGACAGTCGAGGCCAGAGATATCGCCACGGTGGTCAACGAATACAACGCTACTATCAATGAGGGTAAAAGTCTATCATTTATTCCAGTGGTAGATAATGTGGTAACCTTTGAAAATTACACCGAACGGGTCATGAAAGGACTCTATGCCAAGGGAGTAAGTATACTACTAAAACTTTAAGGAAATACTGACTGGTTTCAGGGTTACTTGACTGGTAATAATGAGAACGAGGGTGCAAGTTTAGTCGCATTCAATCCCGCTGGAGTGAACGAAACAAGCGCGCAAATTGAGACAGATACCACATTCGACTGTCCTACAGAGTTATCTACAAGGCAAGTTTATACGAGGTGTGTATTTAATACTGATATATTGAAACTGATTCTTGCAGGTATCGCTCTGATCGGGGAACTGCTCAATGGCGCTATTGGTTCCGCGGCAATTATTCCAACACGACCCCCTTCCCCTGGTTAGGGGCGTATCACTCTTGTAGGTAATGCCGGTCGTATGTATCTGTTACTGGAATTTGAGCTCATTAATTCAATAGCTGAAATACCCATTATCTGGGGCACAGCAAGCATTGGTGGTCCAGATACACCGGCCGAGGCTGCTACAAGTCGTTACATGATGGGAGCATGGACAGCATTCGCTGCAGATCCACTTCATGGACTTAGCAACTATGGATGGCCACGGTATCATGAAAATAAGCCGACACTCGTGGAACTCGGATATGAGAATTCCACGACGGCGACCTTTGGGTATCATGACATTGCCGATGCTAACTGCCCTTAATCGCTGTACCTTGCAATCAGCAATCAATATAAGCTGGAGTGAGAGTGTCAATGCTGTCTCCAAGCATAAGAGGCCTATCCATACTTATAATTTATTTTGTAACTGTGCTTGATCTGATGATCCGACTACCACAAAACCCATCGGATTGTATATCTGAAAACGGTCAGGTCATGTAAAAGGGAACTGCCAGACAGATCGTAAATTCCTCCAAGTCCGCGCTATGAAATCTACGTTCAGCCAGCAACCAATCTGACATCTGCTGAACAATGGGCGCAAGTGGGGATTATTAGTAGAGCGGAGTGCGTGCGGAGACAATATGGGGATGTAGCTGCTATTTCCAGGATTCCACCCACTCTCGAGCCACTTATTACTGTTGACACCCGAGAGCTAGGCCAAAACTCCCACCTATCCACTAATAAGCTTCGTTCACGAATTAAAATAGGGTACAACACCGGTTCGCTTTATAGACCGTCACCGATCTTTCTCTGTTACGATTTATTTGGCATCTCTGCGTACATAATCAAGGAGGTTGCCCAATCCTTCCAAAGCGAGTAGCAAAATCCCGTCTAGGTAAAAGCATGGCAGACAAAAAGCTTGTCTCGATCAATGAAGTTCTTTCACACGCCACACCTGATGATTGCTGGATTGTTATTGACTACCAAGTATGGGATGTTACCGAGTTCGCAAACGAGCACCCTGGTGGCGCCTCAAGTAAGAAGTACCATTGCATGGTTTTATAATCTTCTCGTGTATACTTACTCCTCTAAAGTTATCCATAAATATGCCGGTGGAGATGCAACCAAAGCCTATCATGAAGTTCATTCACCATCCATGCTTCTAGAAAATCTCCCTAAGGACTGCCTTAAAGGAACTCTGGATAAATCTACCATATCTGACACGTGGAACGTCCGGTCTGCTACAGAGACAACTCGGATGCTCTTGGCCGATGGTGATGGGAAGCCTCCGTTACATACAATTTTGAATAGGTGAGATAATAAAGACTTGTAGTTTTCAACCACACTAATGCAGCCTTTTAATTTGGAATAAACAGCTACGACTTTGAACAAGTTGCCGCTAAGACTGCAACTAAGAAGGCTTATGCATTCTACTCTACTGCCGATACAGACTGCTGGACCCGGGATGCCAATGAGGCTATGCTGAAGCGGATCTGGTTCAGGCCGAGGGTGATGAGAAATGTCGCAACTGTCGATACATCTAGTGTGATTCTCAACATTCCAGTTACGCTGCCACTGTTTATATGCCCCACTGGCATGGCGAAGTTAATTAATCCAGAGGGCGAAAAAGGATTGGCTCGCGCAGCTCAGTCCACTGGTATTCTGGAGATTGTGAGTATCACAAAGTGGTCTTCACGGAAACGTAGCTACATGAAATACTAATGAAAGGAAGATCTCAACCAACAGCAGTCACCCGCTGGAAGATATTGTAAATCAGGCTCCCGACTACCCGTTTCTGTTCCAGCTGTATCTGAACAAGCAAAGACAGAAATCCGCAGATATCCTGTCACGTGCACGGTCACTTGGTATGAAAGCCGTGTTTTTAACTGTTGATGCCGCAGGTCGAGGCAAGCGCGAATCTGATGAACGCCTGCCGGTTGGTGACATCGTTATCGATCACGTCACAGGCGAACGTGCTAAGCCTGACTTGAAGGGCGGCGGACTCACTCGTATAGTAGGCAGCTTTATTGATCAAGCAATGACGTGGGATGATTTAGCCTGGATTAGGAAACATACGGATCTTCCTATTATACTAAAAGGGATAACATGTGCCGAGGATGCTAAGATTGCCATGGAGCACAATGTTGATGGTATATTTCTCAGCAACCATGGAGGGAGAAATCTTGATTATTCACCTCCCTCAATTCTTGTCTTGCTAGAAATGCATAAACACTGTCCTGAGATCTTTTATAAGATGGAGGTTTATGTTGATGGAGGCTTTAGAAGAGGAGGTGACATCTTAAAAGCCCTCTGTCTTGGTGCTAAAGCAGTTGGAATTGGCAGGACATTTCTATATGCTTTGAACTACGGATCAGAAGGGGTTGAGCATCTCGTCAATAGTAAGTTATTGGGGTTTGTTCTATTGGATATTAACAACATGGCTGACGTTTGATTTTAGTACTCAAAGGTGAAATAGAAGGCGCCATGAAGTTGGTTGGAATCAAAGATCTTTCTGAAGTTCGCCCGAGTCTTGTTAACACCTCAGATGTTGATCATTTAGTGCCCAGTAGCCTAGAGCATCCTTATGTTAAATGGAATCCTCGTGGAAGGTTATGAATGGTCTTGGAATTGTCAATAGTGGCTTTCATCAGATGAGTGTGGAGGATATCGTTTAATGTACATATTCTAGCCCATACGCCAATATTTCCCATTCGCTAATGGGCCAGCCTATCCACCAATATTTGTATTAGTGTATAGACTAGCTTAACCACTAATATTTAAAGCTATTTATGTATAAACCAGCCTATATACCCCCTAAAGAAACACTCAATGAGCTCTCCTATAAAAAAAGGGAATGATTATAATGACATTAAGACTAATAATGTGGATTAAGCGCGATTGGATATACAGTGAGAATCGTTTGCAGTATTAGAATTTCAATACAACCTTGAATCTCGGAGTTTATGGAGGTAGTTTTAAACTTTCTCGCAGTATTCGTTATTTCCTTGAACATTAGACGTGAGAATATATTATGGGATTTATGTTGAGGTAACCACGTCCGACTGCCTGGGCTATGTGTTTGAGAGAGAGGTAAACACTGCTGGCGTAATGTTCATATTAGATAGTGACTCTTTTGATAAAGTTAATGCAGAGTCGGGAAGGAGATTCAACCTCTAGAATGAATTAATTAAACGAAACAAACACTTATTATGCATTCATAAACACTAATGCGATAGCGAGAAACATAAGTTGTATCGTGAAACCGGCAAGCTCCCACGGCTTTTTGTTCCCGCTTATGTGCACAATATAACCAATGCACTTAAGTCCAGCACCTTACACCCACTACATTTGCGTATACAATCTAGAACGACGAAAGATTATAGTGAATAGAATGCAGCTTAAGATAGTCAGACCATAGGCAATGGCCAAAAAGACGTTTATACCTAGACTGGGTACGTAACCGTAGTAAGATGTGGCTAATCGGATATCCCGAGTGTAGGATGCAATTATTGATATTCAGATCCATAGTGTTAGACATTTTACCTGTATTCTCTATAGTTGGCTAATAGGTCATCTATTAAATCTTTGCCCTATAGCAATTGTATGTATATTTGCCTACCGATAATAGGATTTAACCATTAGAGGGTAGACTTCGGACGGCAAGCTAGTTCGTATACTGCGAATAATCTATCTAGACATCTATCTATTTTCGTACTTCATTTAACGCGTTCATATTCACACAGAATTCGGTATCGTAATTACAGAATGGCTGGATCTTCTCCTGTATCAGGCATCTCTGCAGGTTCTACCACACCTCTGCATTCACCGAATCCAAAATATTTACCACTTTTGCCTTTACACCAACCTTCCAGAATCACTTCATCACCATCTTTTAAAAATGTCTCAGGAAGATCTGGCAAGGTAGATAAACCATTTCTAGGTAATTTTCTTTCGTAAATGCATCCCAATCCGGCTTTTTCACCTTTGTCGTTAAGCCTCTATCAAGAGCTAGTTAGAGCTTGCAATAAAAAATATAAAGGGGGGTATTCATACTCTACTAGAGATAGTACCTGTACCAAGTATATCACCCACACTTAAACCCTCACCAGCGCTAGCTAAGTGAGTTAACTGTTGATATGGTGTCCAGTATAATTCATTAAGATTACTTTCTCCGATAGTATAAGATTTTCCATCACCTAAATTAGACATTTAGTGAATTTATGAAATCATATTGATGAGGTACGGTTTTTTAGAGTACTTACGTATAATTTTAACGGAAACATCAATGTCAAAAGTAGCATTAAATTCATTTTTCCAATTCAGATGTGGTAATGGCTTAGGCTCCTGTACAGTTGCTCTAGGACAAGCAACCTGTTCTAGGGCCTCCATCGTGACAATCCAAGGACTGATTGACGTTCCAAATCCCTTCCCGTGGAATGGCCCGAGAGGTGGCATTTCAAATGATTGAATATCGCGAGATGACCAATCATTGAGCATCACAAATCCGAATATATAATCTGCTGCTTCATCGATCTTCACTCGTTTTCCTCGCGGGAGGGGCTTGGACAAGAAAACACCCATTTCGAGCTCAAAGTCTAAGGTCTGGCTAGGTTGAAAGCGTGGTGCTGATTCATGTTGTACTACTCCGCATGGTCGAGTAATAGGCGTTCCAGATACTACAAGGCTAGAAGTACGCCCGTTATATACCATGGGTGCAGCAAACCAGTTCGGGTTGATAGATTTTGCTCCGAAGATCTCTGTGCACTAAAAGTTATCAATATTCACGTAATTCATATGTAGTGGAAGTATAAGGGATTAAACACATTTATAGTATGTTCTAACGAGCAGTAAAAATCTGAAAAGTTTGACGTCTTCATCGGAAAGTGGTTGCGGACATCTGCTAATGGAATCACAGAGTCCCCAAGGAGCTCGGGATAGTCATCTCGTGAAAGGTGGTCGATTAAAACGCGTCTGACTTGTTTTCTAATTGATTCAGGTAATGCTGCAAACATATTCAGGTCTTCCTATAGTATGATTAACACAGTCCGTTTAAAATAACTATAGCTCTCTCAGCCTTCTTACCGCGGCAAATACTTTCTGGGGCAAATCTGCTACCCCCTTGAAGAATCCTTTACTCTCAAGACTTCGTAAATCAATCACAGATTCTCCGATCACAGTGGCGGGTCTTGGGCGAAGGTCTTTTTGAGTGGAGATAATACCGTATGGGAGATTCTCAATTGAAAATGGCGATAAGGCCGGTTCAACCGGCGCACCACTGTCATTTGTAATACTGGTCATGGAAGTCTGCATGATGGCTACAAACGAACAAGGGTCTTCAATACGAAGACTAAAGATACATGCGAAGTGATTGATGACGATCGGATGAGAGGGGGATATGAGGTATTGAGTACTGGTCAGTTTGGAACAACCACCGTGGATTATATTTATATAGATTCCGGTCACGTGTAGATGCTGTGGTCTCCATCGGATATATTTCTACCTCCCAGATATTCGGAGAGCATCTGTCGCGCATGACTAGGGACACCCATACCGGGGCAGGAGTTACAATGAGAACAGGATATTTATTATGTTGACAAGGGCTAAATTCAGGTGCGTAGGATCTTACGGGAACCGAGTAACCGAATAATAATCCCGAGCTCATAAATATCAAGATCAATACCAAGCAGATCGGAATATAGGGTAGTTTTGAATTCGAATCTTTAGATCGGTGTTGAACGACGAATTAATCTCGTGCATAAGTAGAGCGATGGAAATGCTGCAAATATATCTAACCCGCCCTAGACATCAATTAATCCTTATTTAATCCAAATTATAAACTAGGGATGCCCTACAGTGTAGGTGAGAAAGACCATGGCGAGCAAGGTCCGAATCTCGTGATCGGAAGCGTTGAGGGGAGTAGAAGCTCCTTTCGGCGGCGTAAACTAGTCACTTGACCGGCCGAACATAAAAGGAACTAATAACTTGTTAAAATATTCGATCAATAATTATCGAGGATCTTTGTGTTGCGTTATTTCAGAATATTCATAGAGTATGTCCTCTTCAGCAACTTCCCTGTGCTTTTTGCCTCATAAGATATTAACAGTTCCAGTCCACCTTTTATGATGTCGAAGTATATAGAGACTCCAGTGTCTAATCTTCCCAACCAACAGAGATTAGTTACTGGTCACAACAATGAAGGGAAGGCAATTGTGCAGACCGAGAATAACTTTCAATGGCAGTCACTTGATGAGGGCAAGACAGCATACAGTGTTGTGTACACTACCTCCGAATTTCCCGCAGACCTGAATGATGATGCCGATCTCAAGAAATATTCATCTACGCTTGAATCAAATTTAGGCCTCGTTAACCCTGGCGGCACCGTTCTACGCTTTGTCGACTTTGCACCAGGCTACCGATGCGGTATGCATCGAACTCAGAGTTTGGATTACGGTATTGTTTTGGAGGGTAATATTGATATGCTGTTAGATTCTGGAGATATCAGGCATATGAAGAGGGGAGATGTAGCCGTGCAAAGGGCGACCCAGCATCAGTGGGTGAATACGTCTGAGACTGAATGGGCAAGAATGATTTTCGTGCTTCAGGATTGCAAGCCATTATACCTTCAAGGGAAGAAATTAGGAGAAGATTTGGGAAATGATTTTCCTTTCCTGCCACCAAGTGGGAACTCTTGAACTCCTTTGATTACTTTTATAGGGTGTCACTTGTTCGTTAGTATTACGTAGTTGCTGTATGAATTACAAACAAGTGGCTTCCGTGGTATATTCTTGAGGCATATTAGAATAGTTATACATGGGGTAGTACATGGCTGAGATATACTACCCATGGTGCATTTTTTTACGTGCTTGAGAAGCAATCCTATAAAATACCCAGTCAGAATCTCATCATAGAAAGTAAGTACCCACACACCTCGAAATCCCAGTTTTGCACGACAGAACTGAAGTCTACCCATGCTAGATCTTCCCATGCATACATAAGCGGGAACTCCTTTATCTCGTGTCGTTCGATGCTCTTATCTACCAAGGATGGATCATCAATCGCAAGACCAAGTTCCTTGACGGTGTTCTGCTCAAATATTTCCGGAGTTACTGGTGAATCAGATGCTATTGAATCAGTACTCGCTAATTGTTGTGATGGCAAGTCTGGACGACGTTTAATAACTAATTTTGCTTCCAGGAAAAGTCGACGAAGAGTTTCCAGTGATTCAGCAGCTGAATACGATACTTGGCTCATGATCTCTAGACCAGTAAATAGTGACGATGCCATAATCTCTGCAGTTTGAACGGGGATTAACATTAAATGAAATAAGTGCAGAATTGAGTGTGCAGCTCGTGAGAGACCGTTACTAACGTGTTCAGGATAGGGATCCCGAAGTAGAATGCTAGAAGAATTATCTGTGATATAAGCATCTGCTTGTAGAGCAAGATTAACCATATTGACTATTGAGCGAGTGGATGTTATCCGGTAGCATGTACTATCAAATTGCGGGTGAATATTTGCGGCCTCGTTTTGACAGTCTAGGGTGTCGACTAATATCAGAACCCCGAGATGATAATGAAGATTGAGAACAACTTATAGATCGTTAATTATAAATCCAATAACAAAATTGAACAAGACGTACGATAACTTATTCGCGATTTTTCGCATAAAAGCAAATAATCTCTAGCGCACTGATCCAGGAGAGGGCTGAAAATATGTTCAAATCGACTAATTGCCTCTATGGCATTTTCTAGTGCAGTTTCCAGTGGAAGTGCAGATGGTTGGTGAAAAAGGGAATTCTGAACTCGCGTAATAGTTTTCCAAACTAATGTTTTATATGAGGATCCGTACTGGATGATAGTAATCACAATCTCATCGGTGAGGACCGCTGTAGAAGAACTCATGGACCGGTATATTACATCGAAATTGTTGGTTTGATTTCGCACAAGGTCCCATACCTCCTTCTCTCCGCTCAATCCTGGGAGTAGGACAGATGACTGACAGCCTGTCAAACAACGAGACGTATCATACACTATGCCAAACCAATAGGCTGTGTCTACTAAATGGTGGTATTCTTGTTGGCTTTTTATAGTCACATTGTCTGTGTTTGCTTCATCTCCGTCAAATCTATGATTAGAGTTTGGGGCTATATTTTTCTGGTTTTCCGTAATCCTGGATTCTGTTCTTAGGTGCAGATAGTGTCGTAATGATGTTTCGAGGCATAAACTACCAGACTGACGATCTTTGTTATTCGACGAAGTTGGTGTTATACCAAATAGGTATAAAGCTAAGATTGATCGATAACTAGGACGAGTTAGAACAGGAAACACATCCTGAAGAGCCCTTTTCCATATAGATTCAACAAAAAATTCTTTAATATCTTTGGCCTCATGTAACCCAGATTCTCCAGTTGATTTCCGAAAATGGTTAACGGGAACCCATCGCGCAGAGAATGCATGCACAGCGCTCATAAGAGCTTGGTTGATATGTGCATCCTCTTCCAGCTTCCTTTCCTTGTCTATTACTATACTTTGAAATCCGAGTTTCTGCACCAAGTGAGGATCTGGATAGTTGTGTGCGGAGTTATCTAGTGTGACCATTAACCTTGACATGAGTGTTTTAGGTGCCTGGTTTCGAGTATAATTTTTAGAACTTGGATAAATTATATATCGCAACTACTTACTGTTGTAAGCCTCTTGAAAGGATTGCAGTCATTCCCTGTCCACAGGCCTAACTGTGGCTCGAACAAGCTAGTAAAGATGTCCCACAAGACATGATGTAACGTCAAGGCCTGCTGCCTAGAACTAATTTATTTCTCAGCTCCAGATAACTGCGGATTTGGGATAAGCTTGTTTTACAAACCAGAGACGATCTTGCTTAAGCACCGTTATCTGAACGGATGTGTTCTGAGGTGGCTCATCTACAGGCTCTACAGGCTCCACAGCCTTAGATTTGTGGCTCCTCTGAATTTTCCTTCCATGTGACTCTATCCACTTCACAAGAATAAGTACTGCACAAAATTTCAATGAGCGAACCGTTCTTACATTGAAACTGCACGATTTTGACCGGCGGACACAGTTGGAGCAACTTCCTTCACGCCTATTGAGAGCGTCGCAGCCCAACCTGGACTTCCTACACTGATCGCAACTTGTGAATTGTTTCCGATACGACATGGTAATAGTGAATCGGATGGATGGAAGATGGAGAAGCGTGGATACGTCGGGAAAAGATAGGACATATGATTCACTTAATTGGTTAATTAGTAAGTGACTCAGCAAGTGTCACCCACCATGTTCAATGAACTCGGCGAGTATTCTGTGGCTCTTCATCCGGCCCGAACGCTGTTCACTACTTTTACAATGCATTTGCGCCACTTGCTAAGAGGAATTCTGCGCGCTAATTGAACTAACTATGATGACCAAAATACTATGTTCAGTCAATGCGAATCAGCTTAAGCCGTTCTCGTTGGCCGACACTGTAGATTTACGTGTGCTGATGTATGACTGAGAAGGGAAACACCATATGAGCAATACTGGTGGTAGGCTTTAAGCATATTAATAATACGGAGATGCTGTACCTTAAGTATCTTAGTACAAAGTCTACCGCAGATTGCTACGTTCTGGGGTGTATGCATGGGTCATGCCTTCCCAAATCATGTCATTCTTGTCGTCCTTGCTATTACGCAAAATTTATTTTACTATACCTACGGCAATATCGAATCTATCCCAAATTACGTTGAAGTTATAGTATAATCGGTTGGTGCTCCCGAAAATTATAAGAAACAAATATGATATGATACGATACCGCCATAGTTCCTTGGAACAACTTCATCAGCTTTGTTAATCGTCCACTAGTGGTGAACAAAACTAATTCCAAGAAAACAGATGAGAAACAAGCCACTGCAGGCTTCGTCTCTGTCCAAATCTACACGAGTTATGTATGGCACGCCGTCTTATAGCCAGAATATGCCATGTCCCATAGGATGCCTTCTCGTGCAACTTTGATCGGGAGCCGCTCACGTGCTCGGATCCCCCGCCTGCCTCTTATGTAGGGAGCCGGTCCGATCGCCAGCCAAAGTTGGAGATAGCTTCAGTAGCTTGGTTCCCCAGACGCACTCCACAGATTCCGGAGTTATGGCGTTCCCCACAGTATCTAGTACTTGCTATATTAATAACAACATCCCTCTATCTAGATAACATGGATTCCCGGGATCTCGCAATAGGATTCCAATCTACCACCTCAATTTACGGCTCACAGTTACTCCCATGGAATCAATGTCTGAGAAAGCAATTGACGGTGCTCACATCGAGGATCACAAAACGGCCTTCAATGATACAAGTGGTGGTATTCTAGGTGCTTCTCATGAAGTCGTGACCTTTGATCCCCAGGTATCAAAACGTGTCGTCCGGAAATATGATATTCGACTACTCACATTCTTCTTGCTGATCAATCTATTCTCCTTCATTGACAGAGTCAATATTGGGAATGCTCGTCTACTTGGTCTATCAAAAGATCTGGATCTCGGCATTGGACTCAGATATAACATTGCTTTGATGTGTCTATTTGTCTCCTATTGCGTTGTGGAGCTACCCTCAAACATTGCCTGTAAAAGAATTGGTGGCCATATCTGGATTCCTTCCTTGGTATTCACGTTTGGAATCACTACTATGCTCACGTCTGTTGTCGAGTCTCATGGTGGACTCTATGCAGTAAGATTTGTTCTTGGGTGCCTCGAAGGTGGTATCTCACCAGGTTTAGTCTTTATGTTGGCTCAATTGTAAAAATGCCTGAACTTTGTTTCCTTTTTTTCTATGCTAACTCATCATTAGCTATCGACGCCGGGAGCTTGGTTTTAGGACGAGTATATACATTTCGGCTGCCTCAGCAAGTGGCGCGTTTGGAGGGTTACTTGCTATCGGTTTTAGCAAAATTCCTCCTTGGGGAGTGATTCACACTTGGAGAAATATTTTCTTTTTTGAGGTATAATATCTCCAATGGTAAAAATTTTGCTCCTTACTAACTATATAAGGGTTTGATATCAGTAATAATTGGTGCTGCCGCATTCTATATAATTCCTGCAGGCCCGGCCCAAGCTAGATTTCTTTCGGAAGAGGAGAAAGTCGTTGCTGTTGATCGACTGCGCGTTGACTCTGCTGGAACAACTGAGCAGGGCCACACAAAGCTCAAACATGTCATCCTGGCAATGAAAAGCCCCCACACACTTGGCTGTGGTCTTGGGTTTTTCTTTGGAAAGTTTGTCTTTTCGCCTATCCCTCTATTACGCAGACTGACGATGATATAGCACTTGCGCGCAGACATTTTCTGTCTTCTCCCCCTCGATTATCGCAGCAATGGGCTATACGGACACCAAGGCCCAGCTTCTCTCCGTCGGGCCATATGTGAGTAGGTTGGTCCATGGAGTTTTGACAAATGACTAACCTTGATTGATTCAGGTGGCTGCAGCTGCAACATCAATTTTTGTTGGGTACCTTTCCGATAGATACCAGAAGCGTGCTCTCCCCAGTGATTCTATCCATATCCCATATCCCATACGGCCTCATATGGAGTATGGAATGTGGATCAATCTTCATATGGGTTCATATTACATACATATGGAATACAGAAACTGACGTCATACATCATCTCCAATCTCTACCTGTAGGTTTTCAATACCCCCTGTAGTAGCTACACCTTGCCCAACTAACTCGGCTGCTACTCCCTCTGCTACTCCGCTGCGTATCCAGCTCTTCAAGCACTCGCCCTTCTCAACCGTAGACGCTCCAAGCTGCACTCTTTCCCATGTAATTGTACGACGTGCGCCTGAAAAGACTCGCTCAGGGTCAGCAGACATAGCCGGGATTGAAAGAATATCTACTGCCATCTTTGATAGTCGCGGAAATCGTTGTCGTTGCTCATCAAGCAGCCACCAAGTAAGCGGAGAACAATCGATTTGAATCGGTGTTTGTGAAATATAGGCTTCGTACTCGTCAATATCTATGGCTGTGCCAATAACATCAAGCTCTTGTGCAAGGAGATCGTATTCATCCGGCTCTGCCTTTGGCTCTAGCGGCGGCGTAGGATCCATCATTAACAGCCCTTTATAGCTATCATCCCAGAGTCTCTTAACTGCACTAAGCGTTTGCCGATGCCAGCTCTTTGGCCAGTTCTTCAGAATATATGCTTTTCGACGTGATGGGTGAAGAATCAGCGCTGCAGCGTACGCTGGCGTCTCGTCTGACTTCATATAATACTTGTCAAAGACATGCCAGCTCGTAAGGATACAACTAAGAAGCTGTGGATCGTTCTTAAATTTTTCAAAGGCTTGATTATAATGCTTCACAAGGATATCCATAGTAAAGAGCGTTTGATCAAGCGTAGCGCAATAGTCCTGGGTCCGTTGAGTAGCCTTCCAAAAGGGCTGCAGAAAGCTACGTGTATTCTTCAGCATTAGCCAGTCCTGAGGCGTCAGATAATCGTCCTTTAGCTGATCATAGTACTTTTTCTGATACCACTCAACATGCTCTTGTTTCTCAATTACCACATCAAGGAGAAGATACCACGAATTCCAGCGTGTATCATTATCGAGACACAACACTCTGCCAGCCTTATCCTTAAAGAGATTATACCGATAATTATCGGCTCTTATATGAATACAGGTGTTATGAACCTTACCAAGAGGTCCCATTTGACGCCAACCTAGAGATTTTCTCTTCTTCCACTCCTCGATTAGCGTTATATCGTATTCAGCCTCATCACACTCCTCCATTTGACGGCAAGCAGTATCAATAGCTTCCTTCGATTCAGTGAAGAGAAAAGCTTGAATAGCAAGGTTAATAATATGGCCGTGACAGCGGATTCGATGGTCTTTAGGCTTCCATTCCTTGCCTTTTCCCCTCAGGAAATCGCTCAGGAGACGGCAGAGCACATCATTAGAGCCGTGATTATCGCCTGTAACATAGCCAATCTTATGTGAAACATTATAATCCTCAATTACACGTTCCAGGAGCTTAAACTGCTCTGCGCCGCTATGGCTCCCAGGCCCGTCAAGGCCAGGCAGCTCTGGCAGAGCAAGTAAGGCTTGACAGGTTTTCTTTAACTCCTCATTAACAAATTGCGCACAGACTCCAAGGAAAGCTTTGCGATTTGGCGAAGTCCAAACGTCGGCGGAAAGATGAATGAGAGACGGCGTAGCTTGAAGTTTCTTTCGCAGGATATCTTTATAGATAGAGTAAGAATTTGATACAAGCTTTTGAATTGAACCATGCGAGAGGCTAATAAGATGATCTGCAGCAGGATTAATTGTAGCTATAAAGGCATGAAATTCTGGCCATTGGCTGATATTATAGGGGAGATTTCGAACCGTTACTAGCTGAACAAGAGCCTCGATAGCTGCCTTGCGGTTTAGTGAGTTCTTCAGCACCTCCTGCTCATGCGCTTTAAGCTTCACAGTGTTCACTTCGCCGGCCTTTGCAAAAGCATCTTTTAGGAGGTTATTGCAAGCCTTCTTCACAGGGTGAGTCTCCCCACTTTCCAACTCAATATTATGTTCCCTGAGTAGATGGTTACGGAAAGTAGTTGATACAGTAGTACTGTAGGAGCGGCTAATGCAGTATTTGCAGTAGTAGAACTTTTCTTTTCTTCGAGGGCAGCGCTCAGGCTCCAAACCTTGAGGCTTGCGTGCATGCTCCCACGTGTTCGCAGTGAGTTTCCGTTTACGAGTTTTATTAGTGGTGAAGGAAGAGCTCTGGGTACTTGCAACTATATCGGAGGAGGCATCGGTTAATGCGATGACAGAGGTTTCACACTCACTAGAAGCGTCTGTAGTAAAGGATGTGATAGAGCCCATTATATGTTATATGTCAAATATGTAAGGCTCGAGCAATTAGCTAAGCGCGAAGCAGTCAGGGTAATTCAGTGTTGCTTTGAAATTTACGGAATGGGAACATCAGCCTAAGTGCAGCTTTGGGAAAGCGTAGAAAAAGATAAAGAAAGAAAAGAGTGCTCTAGGCAGCGAGAGTCCATGATCGTAGCCTTGAACGGAACCGGAATAACTGTTGTTCCCATGTATTCCATACTTATTCCATAAGCCTGGCCTATATGGATATGGATATGGAGTATGGATTAGTTCCATATGCCATATGATATTCCATACGCTGTATGGATAGAATCACTGGCTCTCCCCATTATGCTTAATGTACCTCTTGGCATAGCAGGATTTTTTATGCTTGAATTCCTTCCTGAGAACCGACCCGGAGCCAAGTACGGTGCTCTTTTCCTTGCTGCCAGTGGCACGTATGCTTTCCTACCAATTTGGCTCGCTTGGGTAAGTTTTTTATATCATCTATCATGTCCCCAGTTAACAATATCCGCAAGGCTGTCAATAACTCTGCAACACCTACCGTCCGAGCTAGTGCGTCAGGTGTCGTCTTCACCATGGGGAGTTTAGGTGGTATCATCGCTCCGTGGGTCTATCTCTCCAAGGATGGTCCTCAGTATCACACTGGCCACGCAGTTATGCTTTCCTTCCTCTGTGGTTCATGGATATGCGCGGTAGCCTTATAC
Source organism: Xylogone sp. PMI_703 (assembly GCA_021399445.1). Taxonomy (NCBI): domain Eukaryota; kingdom Fungi; phylum Ascomycota; class Leotiomycetes; genus Xylogone; species Xylogone sp. PMI_703. Next base: position 210,342 of record JAJTUQ010000007.1, on the reverse strand, counting down.
TTCTACAGCAAGTGGGAAAATAGACAGAGAGATATGGGCAAGCGTGATTACAGGCTTAATGGGCTGACCTTTGAGCAAGAACTAGAGCTCTCGTCCAATCACCCCGCCTTTAGATATTTCTTATAAACATTTAATTGAGAATGTACGCTGGTCGAAGTTTTTTGCACATATAAGGTGTGTAGGTCACTTTAGCACGCAGCAACCAACATAACCATCATAATTAATCGTATTTACGTGCAAATGGTCGCTCCTCCAACTCCCTCGTGCTGTATCATGTTATTGAGGGTCGTAGTTCGCGCGGCTCAGCAACCACTCAATTCGCAGCATTGCAGCTGTGCCTCCATCAAAACTTATTGCTGTTGCCTAACTCCAACGTGCTCCATCAACACATATCTTGTCTCTTGCCCCATCTCTCCTCTCTCCTCTCTCCTCTTCTACATATCATGATAATGGAACCAACTCATTAATTTATTGATTAATTGAAACCAATATTGACTATCAGTAAATAAATTACTATAAGTTCAATCTTTTCGTGTCAGTTCGTTCAAAATGGCTAGTAACTCTGAAACAACGCCCTTCCTAGCCGACGATGACCACGACGACAGCTATGGCGGGGAAGAAAGCCATCCCATAAAGACTTCCGAGGCAAATTCGTATTTCAAACGCCCAATTAGGATTTTAACATCCCTCATCGCCTTCTTTTGCCTCTCAGTCTTCGGCCTTCTTATCGCATCCTACGTCATGGTTGAAGTTGGCCCATTTGTATATACGTATAGCTCTGAAGAGAGTATTCGGAGTCTGGCAATCTGTGTAAGTCCTCCTCTTCTCAAAGCTTTGTGTAATATGAGTTATCCCTACAAAGCCTGTCCCATTCTTGCGAAGTATAAATTTCTCACAATCCAACTCAGCTATTCATAAACTTCATCCTCTCGACTCCGACAATCTTCCTCCAAATCCCAATCATCATCAATATTGCCATCCATATCGCAATATCTATTGTCATCTTTGTCTTCTCTGGCAGGTTGTTCAGTGACGGCTGGCCAAATTCTAACTTTTGTCGAAGATGGGAGAACACACCGGGTAACTATCGTCCTTTGCCAGATACACCAGAGTGTATAGAAGCCAGGACTACTGTTAGAATTATGATAGGTGTCAGTGCTGGGATGGGGATTATCATAGGGTAAGTTTGCTTCCACACGCACGGGCTCTAACGTTTTCGCGACACGGAATGGGCACCATCTGTCTTGGAATGGGAGCGAAAGATACCCTTACTAAATACTCTTTTTTAGACTCTTCATTCTGGCAGTGTTACTCCTTCGCCTTGTCGCCGTTTCCAGAACTAGATTCTGGGAAAAACAGAAGCTTGCCATTCCTTGGTACAATCCTACCGGATTCACGGTGCAGTTCACACTCACCGTCTTACCTCATAGTCCTGAAGATAAAAAGTCGAAGTCGGTTGCCACTTCTTCAGGTGGTGAGCAGGAGAGATTGATTGAAACATAAGTTAAGGTTAGTTAAGGAAGATTGACTTTTTAAAGACCTGTATTGGGATTCGGCAAAAGATCTTCTGCTTCCTATAAAGACATGACTAATAGTAGGCCAAATTTTAGATAGCCTCCCTTACCCTGTTCTGAAGTTTCATATTCCTTCCATTAAAATGAGTGGTAGTACGTATAGACTACAAGATAGTGTCGCTATTTGTTATACGATTGAGGCCGTACAGTCTGTCTTTGCTATATACAATGATTCATTACAGATGCAGTGATTCCAAGAAGTACATCAACTTTGAACTGAAGGATATATCTGACATGCTGTTGCATATTTATTATTATGTTGGCATTAAATAATGGTAGTAGATATTTATTACACTGTGCTTTACCAGGAGGATCTCCCTGACCTACTAACAAGCCCCCTGACCTCGGATGTAATATCATAGAATGGAAAGATTGTTCGGTTTCCTCCCGGTTGAAGGTCGAACACATTAGGGTCGACATCAAAGAAGAACTCGTTACTGTAGTAAAGACCATTAGATATCTGTCCAGAAGCAGTAGGAATTCCAGTTCCGCGGTTAGGAATAAGGCCAAGATATTCTGCTGTATTCCACTTGTCTGTTGAGTGGTAAACCGCAACACCATGGGCGTCATCAGAGCAAAGCGCAACAGTCCCATCAAACATAGCTGGAGGGTTTATCCTACATCGAAGTGTCAGTATACAAATATATACAATACAAAAGAGATAGTAAATATATACCTGTCACAGGATAGGCTATATCCAGATGGCATTTCCTTGGGAGTATATATCTTGGGTGTAGCCTTCCCATTTTTGGTGTTGAAAACATAAAATTTACCTAATGAATTTTCCGGAAGAATGAGTAGGTCTCCAACGGACATGATACCGTTCCAACTGGTGAGCATGACGCCGTTAACAGAAGGAGGATGTGGGGTATAATAATAAATTGATGGTTTGCCGTCAGGAGTAATCTTCACAATAGCTCTACCAAATGTGATAACGGAATACACGTTGCCAGCCAAATCCTCCGCCACATCCTGGAAACCATTGACTTGAATGCCAGTAAGTCGCTTTATCTCAGCAATGACTGGAGCCATATCAGATATCCATACGACCCTGTTGGTAAAAGTATCATATTTTATTAGTTTGTTGGGCCCGGTGAGGTCTGTTGCACCTGATTGGAACGCGATACCATTATTGGCACTGAAATATATAGCTCCTGTCCGGGGAGAAAACTCGATTCCAGATATATGGTATGTCTCGTTGAAAGAGATACCTGGAAAGGTAAGAAGTTCCTGTTCACCAGTATGGAGATCCTTCTTTAATACTGTCGAATTGAAATTCCCTCTATTTGCATACAAGTTAGCATTTCATCTCTTTTATCTATTATATAAAAGGCGATTGTGTTATACCCGATGTATGCCTTACAATGAATAGAATCATAGTCGAAACCTTCTGGATAGAGTCTGAAATAGGTCACATTAAAGTCTCCTTTAATTGGCGGGCAGTGGGAGCCACCATGAGGATACGGACTGCCATATCTGGGAGACGGTGTAGCTACCGTCAACGCTGCTAAAAATAAGAGACTAAAAAGCATAGTTATTGTCTACTCAGAGGATCGTGGGCTCTGGTCTCGTTATATGAAGCATATGCATGCATTTGTGGTTTATATATGGAAGTGAAATTACATTCAGACCCCAACTACAAAACACAACTCGCAACCAATAAGCGTCATTTGCCGTTTGTGGTATCATAAACCAGCGTGGTGGATACATAACGCCACCGAAAATCTAGGGATCTGACAATCTTAACTCATCGGACCGAACCTTTACTGAGCCGATATAAGCATTTTAGTGTGCCGTGCCCGGCCCAGACCAAGGTACAAGTGCGATCACCGATGTTTACAGCCGGGGAGCACAAACTCAACAAAGTCCTCGGCTCCGACGGTATACAGGGCGGATAATACCCATGCGTCTTTTATATTAAAATATACAAACAAAACTGGGTTCAAATGCAGGGACCCTGAGGACTAGGGTAACTAGCTTATTTACAAATTTCCAGACGAATCAAGAGGAATGCCGAAAACAGGTCAAATTAAGAGATGATCCGAGGCTTCATAGTTCTTACTACATACCTCCCACGGGGTTAATATGGGGTGGCACAATCATGCTATCAGCAGCTCTATGACGGCCGCCGGGATCCGAGGTTGAAGCTTAGGAGATCCGCTAGATCTCACCGAACAATCAAGTATTATGAGCGGCTTATTCCAGGTCTCATTTAGATTACATTTGTAGTTGGTGTCGTATTCCTGAGATAAATGATTGCTAACGGCTCTATATTCTAGCTACACAACTGCATAAGTTAAAGTAACGGATATCTTAATGCAATATCCTCAAATAGAATAATTGCAGAAGCAGTATAGTTTATGCATTTGATGCTCTAACATAACATCTTCAGAACGAACCATAATGGGAGGGGCAGGCTTTATTGTTCTGCTCCCTCTCCTTTGAATCTCATGAACTACTACTATCAGAATAATTACAATTTACAATACCGGTAAAGGGACATTGAGGGACGACAATTCCTCATATGAGTACCGTAATAATAATATTCTTAGCGATGAATCTATTCACACACTCAAAATAAGCAGGCCCCAGTTCAACGCGGGTTATAATCAGCTCAACGCGGGTAAGTGATATAGTGAAATGCGACATCATCGGGGGTAAAAATTTTCAAGTTCAGGAGAGGTTAGTGAATAATTAATTCAGTATATTGAATATGTACTGAAAATCTATAATATATAAAACATAAAAATTTATAAATTTTAGAAATTTTATATATTCTGTAAATATTAATTTTATATTATTATAAATTTATATATACTCTGTTAACTTTATAAATTTTATAAACTTTCAGTATATACTGAACATATATTTACTTCATAAGCTTTATATCATTGTAAACTTTATATCACTGTAGGTTCTATAGACTCTGTAAACTCTATAAACTCTTAATATACTGAGTATATGTTTAGCATATGCTCAATGAATACAGAGCCTACAGTGATACAAAGCCTACAGAGCCTACAAAGTCTACAACGATACAGAGCTTACAGTATAAAGCTTATAGAGCTTATAGAGCCTATAGAGTAAACATATACTGGAGCATATGCTGAGTATACCGGATTAATCTCAGTTACCCTTCCTGAGCTTGTGCAAAAGTTTCTCCGACCCCGCCGACGTTTTGCCGAACGTTACGCGACTTACCCGCGTTGAGCTGATTATAACCCGCGTTGAACTGGAACCCCTCAAATAAGGCACTATTTTGCATTGCAGTGGGACATTTCTGTTTTTTATTATATTGGCTCGGTCCGAAGGTACGAGTCACTGTATACTAGCCTTCACGAGGCTATTACTTAGCATTTTCGAAGATATTATTTTTCGACAACGCCATCCATCGGAGCCGATCACATGCAGCGAGATGATACTATTATGTTCAATCATTAGTTAGCCAAACCAAGAACCCGAAGGCTGATCACTAAGCCATGCCATGTGAAAGTTCACTTGGCGCAATGACATACCTGGACTAGAAATCTGCTCTCCTAAGTCTCTACCCCCTAGTAGAACACGCAAGCTGAGGCGCAAGTACTATCCCCCCTAAATAGTGCTGAATCGCAAGGGCTAAAACTGGAGCGACAGTGGATCTCGAATCGGGATCTACGAGTTTAGAAAAAGTATCACAAAAATCATATTTACCTATTTGAGTAATATTTTTACAGAGAAAATATCCGCAATATAGGAAGTTGAGCGACGAGAGAGCATGATAACGCCATGCCTCAGCAATTCGAAATTATTTGGGGGGATAGTAAGTACATCCGACACCTAGGACCCTCTTACCCCATACTTGGCACCTCCACTCAATCCATTAGATGAGACATGGATAAGTAAAAATATCTCTGGAATGATTCAAGCTATACATGACTAGGAAGTATCCTTGCACCTTACTCCTGCTCATCCCTTGCACAAGGGAAATATCCTTTGCCATAATCTTAAAGTCTTCCCGAATCTAATTACCGGACGTAGTAAACGAAAACTGCTGGAGACTCCTTTCTAGCTCCCAAGAATATATTCCGGATGTATTTGAAAAGTAGTATCGTCACTCTTTCCTATATAAAGCCTCCAATTCCAAACAATCAAACATCCAGATCCAAACATCTACTCTCTGATTCAGTGTGATTTCCTTAGCTTAACTCACGAACAGCTTTATAATGCAATCTTCTACACTTGTCCTCGTGGGTTCTCTCCTACTTCAAGGAGCATTGTCTGCCCCAACAACATCCTTACTACCAAGAGGGCATCTCTGCCCCCCCTTCAGTGGATCATTCAATATAAGTAACTTCCAACTGTACCCAGAAAATGCCGATTTTGATAGCATTCACTGCAAACTATATGCATCGTGAGTATGTTATCTTTTATTTATGAATTTATACTCACTGGAGATAGAGCCAATTTCAATGCCTCCGTCCTGGTCTATGACCCATACACTGCAGAGCAATCAATAATCACACTTCCAGGAATAACTGGTGTTGATCCTTATCACGTGTCTGGAATAGATTTCGATTCTCGCACCGGAATTATGTACTTCAGTGCCAACTCGGGCAATCCTTTCGTATCAGGAGGTTCAGACCTTTCCGGCCCGAACAAACTGGTCAAATACAACACCTCTTCCAGTGAAATCATTGCTATTGTCGACATGGCAAATTTCCAAGCCGCTGCACAAGCCCAAACCGGCCAATTTGTCAGCGGGTTCCAGGACCAAGCCACTGATGCCAACGGAAACACCTACTACTTGGCAACATATGGCCCAGCCATAGCTAAAGTCACTCCAGATAATCAAGTTTCCGTCTTCTGGGCCACAAACACCATTCCGAACAATGTTCTTAGTTACAATGGACTAGTGATAATTGGGAACAAGATTGTTACCTTGAACAATGTTAATAGTGCTCTTCAATACCTAGACATCACTGCCTCAAACCCTCAGCCTGTTAATGTGACTGTTACTGGAGTTCCTGCAGACGCCGAAGTGGACTGCGATGGCATCTACGCGCCACCGGAATTTAGGCAAACGGTCGTCCTCTGCAGCAGCGATGGAACTAACTCGTTAATTGTTTACCATTCTAATGACGGTTGGAACTCCGCTGCGTACTTGGGTAATGTTGCAAACCCTCTCACGGCAGATACAGTTTTCCCAACCGCTTCTGTGCAAATTGCTCAGAGCATCTATATGGTGGAGGAGTACTTCTTTGATTCAGGTGTCTTTGATATTCCCGGAGATAGGGCTATCTTCCCTTTCTCTGATGTCACTTCTGCTATTGACCAGCTTGTGTCAGCAGCTAATAAATAGGATTTCTTCAAATGCATGAGTTCAGGGGTTAATTCTCTGAATAGTTTGGATGACGATGCAGACTTTTATAAGGGATGTGTCAAATTCCATGCTGGTGACTATCTACATATCACATTCTCTTTATAAAATCGTACATAGCTCAAATTCAAGACAGGTTTTTAACCGAGCCATCGTCGAATACATTCACTTTAATTAAATCAAACGTCATTTTAAGCTTCTGATAGAACTGTAAGAAGATGATATGCGAAGACATAATGTATATTGATCTACAGAAGACTATCAACTCCCAATTGTGAAAAGGTAATTGTGGATATGAAACAATACTTCGTTGTTAATAAACAGGTGCGTTTGGACGAACGTTGCTCTAGTGCTCAAATTTGTAGCAAGCTCGAAATAGGTTCGTAATTAGGAAAATTGATGGAATTGTCTTTATGGATTATAGATACAATTGACCTACACTCGCTCTTTAATGCGTAGTGGGGACGATAAAGACTAAGTATAGTAAGGATTAGCTGCAGTGTACCCTCCTATTACTTCGGCTTGGCGATTTGCATTACTGATTGGGCTTTCAAAAAAAAAACTGTGATTACACATACACTATCGGTAGGGATACCGGATTTCTGGGGCCTTTATTCCAAGAATAACACAGTTTGATTGTGTATTGGTAATTTATCTCTTGGTATTACCTACTTTTTGTTTATTTTTTTAATCAATATTGCATTTTGTCAGCCCTTGTCGTATTTTGTTCTGCGCTTTCAAAAAATCCACCGCCAACGGACTGAGAGACAATATCCAAAAGTGTCCCTCGGATCGCCTTTGATTCCTTGGCCGTACACTGTACAATTTTTAACTAGCGCATTTTGTGCAAATGAAGCCAAGTGATTTACTCGTAATCCGATATCGCATTATAAGCGCGGAGCTCGACGAATATAGCAGGATCTCTATCCGAGGCTTTGTCGGCTGCTGGCGCACCAGCCCAGAACGAGACCTAATCAACGATTAAGGTGATTACTCCTGTAATCATGCATGACCGTCCTCCGGGATTATTATCCGCGCTAAGGCATTCCCATGTCCGTGGAGCGGGTATCTTTATGCCCTGTCCTACAGATCGCCTGGTTTCCTGTATCGGTGAAATTTAGCGTACAAGCCACACCATCTCCGAGAGATATTCACCATAATTCGATATTTAAATATCAAATTGTAGAAGCGAACAGAGAGAACTGAATACTTTAACTCATATCGCAATCATAAAACGACAAGAATTTAGTGTATTTTATGTCAGGCAATTTTGGTTTTGATTTTATAATTTGTGAGGCTAGGCGATTGTCCAATTGAGAATAAAATGACTACACCCCTGAACCGTCAGTATAGCAACTCCTCTTGGTGAAATACTGGAGTTTTGCCGATGAATAGCGAATGCCAGCATAAATTCCAAAATATATTCAACGTTACGATTAATATGCTAATCCGCATTCCAAGACGCTGTGGACGGTCTGTAATAGGAGTCTATCCAATCCAATCTAACCTAGATATCGTTACTCCAATCGGCTTAACCGCCGGGCGTAATAAATTCTGTGTGTATGCACAGTATGCCAAATAACTTTATAGTCACATCTAGGTTCGTTCCGACATTGCGGCAAAATGCCTAGCAAGCTTTATGGAGCGTGGACTAGAGACCACTGCACCTACTTTCTATACTCAAGAATGCCTGTAAAGACTCAACAATGACCTGGTGGTCCTCCTCTTGGGCTAGGCCGCTTACAACAATTGCACCAATTGGCCCCTCCACACCTTGACCCGGACAGGGAAACCACCACCATGTATTGCGTAGTCACCAGCTGTCTCGCCCAGTTGGAACCGAGCCTTAAACAAGTCCTCGTTGCCCATGTCGAAGAGATGGTGGCCCGCCCAGGTGCTCCATCCAAACCTCAGCACAAAATTCCTCTTGCGGGCTACCCAGTTGTCGTTCTCTGGCAGCGTTCCAGGCCGTGATGAAGCATGGAAGAGCAATTGTTTGTTGTTTGCAAGCGTGATATTTACTACTGCCGGGTTGTCACTGACTTCTCTCAACCGATTCCGAATCAAGACTCCTATTTCAAAGGCATCCTCGGCGGTAAAATGCGGCAGCGCAAGCGACTTCTCCTGAGCCGTAATCTCGGCAAACTGTTTGCGTAAGATAAAGCCGGCATTGTCAACAAAGGACCACATAGAAGCAAGACCGAGGAGAACTTACACCTGCCAGTGGGGTGCCTAAGGAATTGGACGCCATTGAACTTCTGATGGTTGGGAAGAGAACTGGTGTATGTAAACCATACCTGTATACTCCAGTCTACACTTATACTTTATGGTAGTATTTATTATTTATCCCATGACCGCTGGAGCGAATGTCGAATCTGACAAATCCATCCCGACGTACTGTGTACGGTAGTCCCTAATCAACCTCTTACCATCTGGGCAATATCCCGAAACTCCCCGAATGGCCCTAATATCCTAGATGGGACCCCTAACATGCTACCCTCCAGAAGTACTCCATATCTCCCCGGTAGAGCGTCAGCACTGGGCACCCATGCTAGGCTAGGGATAACATTGCGAGGGAATAGGAAGTTTAAGCTTTCAAACGTTAAATAAGACTGACTGGATGGGACGAACTTATGAAAAGTCTCGGAAAATAAATGACTTGCATCTGTGGCACCTCGCAAACTTCTTGGGGACACACAAAGACAGAGGAAAACCAATGCAGATTGTCTCGAATGGACTACAGCTTGCTTCCTACATATATCACTAAAGCGAATAATTTTGTACTGCTAGCGATCTTGCAAACACCAGTGCGGTCTAAATCTACAATACATGAAAGCTCCAAGTTACACATCTCCTAGCACTACTGATAAAACACACCTTACACGGCGGAACTTGAAGCAGAAAGTTTCCATGTCCATCTTGTCACACTATCGATTAGTCGTGTAATTGAAGATTTCGCTACATCTCTTGGTGCGTTAGTTCCGGGACTAACCCTATGTCTCCATCGACGTGGCTACTAGGCCGATGCCTAGTGGTTTAGGCTGCTTGGATGTTTTGATTTGGGCTCCGCTAACGTCTTCAACATGGATGACAGCTCCAGATGCTGTGATGTCGTCTGCAATTTTGCCTTCTTTGGGGACCGGTGCGTTCTCTCCTTCGAAGACTCGCGCAATCTCCTCAAGACTGTGGCCTCGTGTCTCGGGGAATATGAAATAGATCACCACAGCACCACCGGCGAGAATGAATACGTATAACAGGTAATATTTCCAGTTAATCGCCTCAAGGGCGATAGGATTGATGAAGATGTTGAAGAAGACGGCTGTAGAAGTCGACACCCACATTGTAGAAAGGCCACGGGCGCGCAGGTTGTATTGCCAGATCTCGACCGGGTACGCCACCATCAGCGGGGTGAAAGCCAGAGAGAAGCACCCATATACAAGGAAGAGGAACGGGACAACAGCCGTCCCAACTGCGGCTGATCCTCCCTTTGCAAAGGTGGCGGAAAGCGCGGTGATCAGAATGTAAGAGATAAGCATGCCAGTGGTGGCCGCCAGGAAGAGAAAACGACGCCCGACACGATCGACGTTGAATGCACCGGTAAGCGCACACAGGAGATTGCTAATCTGCAGAAACCCATTGATGAGAGTCTGCTGCGTGACGGTTGTGATGCCAATGGTAGTAAGCACTGGAGCCAGGTAGTAGCCTGCGACGTTTTGGCCGGCCCACTGGTCAAAGACTCCCAGGAAGACGGTGATGAATGTTCTTTTCCGGTTTGCAGGCGTGGCAAGCATATCTCGGTACGAGCTGCTTTTTTGGAACTCACGCTCCGTTTTGATGGTTCGAGTGACCTCCGCAAGCTCGAACGCGGCTAAGAGGGACGTCTCGTCGCCTTCTGCATGGTATTTGACGAAGAAGGCACGAGCCTCCTGGTGCCGTTCCTTGGAAGCCAAGAAACGCGGAGATTCCGGCATCATTATGAGTGCAGGAAATACGATTACAGGAAGCAGTAGCTGGAGGAGGGATGGAATACGCCAAGACCAAGAATTGTCGTAGTTGCGGGTCCCGAATGTGGACCATGCGGCGAGGAAAGAGCCTAATTTTCTCAACATCTATAGATGTCTTGCGTGCATCTTCGGGATGAGCACTTACCGACGTACCATCCACACATATAAAGGCTCGTGAGAACACCACGATGAGTTGGATAAGCCGTTTCTGTAATCAATAGAGGCACACAACCGCCAAAGAAAGCGCTCCCAACGCCAACAATGGTGCGTGATACTACAAACATGGCTACACTGGTAGCTCCTGTCTGCAGACCCACGCCGAGACATAGGAAGAAGTAGCCCGCAAAGATGGTTGGCTTGCGCCCGAAGTGATTCGACGACCATGCAACCACAGGAAAGAACAGTATGCTGCCGAGATTTTGGGCGCCACTGATAAATCCGAGCCAAGCGCCAGTGGGATGGTTCATGAATGATTGCCAGTGTGGGAGAGCAAGTAAGCCATTCAGCATCGACCCATCGTAGCCATTGCCCGAAGAGAGGAGAAAGAGGCTCATGATGCAGAAGTTGAGGAGCAATTGGTTCCGCTTCTTGTACCACGGCGCGTCATCAGGAGGCAGAACAGCGGCAAGTTCTGCTCCCACAGACTTAAAGGTGCTGGCAGTCATGTTGAAACGGCAAGAATAATATGACGAGTAATAAAATCAAGGCATTCGTTTCGCCATACTGTTCAAGATCAAAGGGATGGGTTGCGGGAACTGGACAGCTATATGTGGTTGTTGAATGAGGTGCAGGCTCCTGGATCCCTGACAAGCGAACGTACGAGGATGATTACCAGTAACTGGAATGAACTGCCATCCCCACTATCATCCCCACGGGGAGCCAAACCCTACCTTAAGGTAGTGGAAGGCGGCTGAAGCAGCGGGATGACCCCATGGGGAATCCTGTCGCCGCATACGCTGGCAGGCGACGCTTGGAATCAGGAAAAGCTAGAGTCTTCCCAAGGAGTACCAGCTTTGTTTAATTACACCGAAACCTAACGGGGAGTTCCGGGGTAGTCCAGAAGCATCAGCCAAAGTCGATGTGGTGGTTCCCAGGCAATGCATGAGCCCTTGGCGGGAGTCGGCGGGCGGAATGGTTTATGTCGACTTTACCTCCGTATCGACTTACTCCCTACTCATGCACACTTGAAACCAGCAGAGCACTTCCTTCCCCTAAGGTCAAATCGTTCCATTCATCCCCTGTCAAAGGAATTGCATAAAATCCAACGGGCGCAGATATCTTCCTCTACCTGTTTGGCGCAAATCCCCGCACCGATACCACATAAACTACTCTCCGTCTCCGAAACTCCCCAGCGCATTTGCACCTGGATTTGAGATGCTTCGGCATGCCTTTGACCATACAATTAAACACTGATGTCTTCGAGCTCCGCAAGGGACTCGGGCCCACAAGGACAAGACCAAGCCCGACACTCATCGCCGAGTCTCGAGCAGCGCCGTCCACAGAAAGCGAGATTTCGGGCGGTCTCCTATCCACGCAAGCGAGCCATCACCGCGTGTGAAAGCTGCAGGATCAGGAAAACGAAGTGTGACAATGAGCGACCACAGTGCACATCATGTGCCAAGAACAATCTGTCCTGCTCATACGACCCCCGTCTCGATCACTCATCGTGGGTAACCCTCAGATTTGTGCATTTGTGAGAAGGGGCTAATGCGAACCTACCGCTAGCTTCGATCCTGCTAGCCTGTTGGTCTTGGAGAAGCTGAACGAGGTGATACTGAAAGTTGACCAGATTAGTAGCTCAGTCGGCACGCGGAAGGTCCAACCTGAGCATACATTCTCAGAGGTTGTAGCTAGTGTCGGGAGCTCTCAGACTCCCAGTCAAGCTGTAGATCAGCCGTGCTCGATTGAGTCTTTGGAGGTGCTGGCACCATTTGCATCTACTGACAGCCTTCTTACATGGCCCATCTTTGCTGGACGATGGCCTCGCGACTTGCTTTCACGAGAGCTTCTCATCGGAAGCATTCCCACCCATTCTAGTACGGATGAGTCGGCGCGTCCAACACGCCAGCACCAGAAGTCGGGCGTTCGCGAGGAAGACGTCCCTCAACTCGTCGATCGGTTTCTCCAGTTTGTTCACCCCAAAAACCCCATATTGCATATTGGACAGATCCGTGAGCATGCTAGAAGGGTGGCAGAGGATGGATTTGGCTGGGATGCCACGTCGTGTATCGTGGTAAGTAGGCATTCTCGGAGAACGCGTTTCGACTCAGCGCTAGCGATGAAGCCATGCACTGATGACTTGCACAGCTGTTGACTTGTGCGCTCGGAGCGATCGCAGCCCCCTTTGATCCAGCGAGCGAGGCTGGCCAACTCCATAACCGGACATCAATTGAAGAAACGAGCGCCCGCCGTCAGACCGCCGAGGTTTATTTCCAAGCAGCTCGCAAGAGGATTGGGTTGCTCGAACTCGGCTTTACGACAAGTCAATGCCACATGTTCTCTGGTATCTATCTATTTTATACCTTGCGACCAATTCAGGGCTGGTCAGCATTTTATCAAGCTGGATCGACTTTGTCACTGTATCTGAAGGCCCACGCTGCTGTTGAGGCTCGAATTGACAGCACACACCACTTCTCTGCATTGTCCGAGAAACGCTTAGAGCAGCGACTTTACTGGACCGTCCTGAAATCAGAATGTGAAATCAGAACAGAGCTAGATCTTCCTCAGTCTGACCTGTGCAAACTGGAATACCCTTATCTATTTCCATCACCCCCAAGTCCCTCTAATCCAGCGCAGGGTCCCCAGGATTCTTTTCAAACACCAGCCTCTACAACAACACCCTCCTCGCAAACCTACTCGACGGCCTCTTTATCATCCTACCAGAGAGTAGAAGAACAGTCTTGGTTTTACTATCTAAGCGAGATTGCCCTCCGTCGAATAGAAAATCGTATTCTTAACATGTTCTACAAAGCAGATCACCACTCTTGGACACAAATGGATGTTGAAGGCATGATATCAGCCGCTACAAGTATTGAGGACCAACTGGCGATTTGGTATGCTTCTAACCCTACATCTGCCATAATCCACGCACATTAGATCTAGCTGACTTAGAGTGTCAAGGTATTCCTCTCTGCCAGATTCCATCCGCTTCGACAACCTTGCTACCGACCAAGCATTAGATGAGCTTCGCATGGTGACTCTAGGTCGTAGCGTGAACATGAGAGTTCTGTTGTACCGGCCATTTCTTTACCTCGCCGTACATTTTACTCAGAGGACAAGTACCAACACAAGCGTTGCTGTAGAGGGCTTCGTGAAAAAGGCGTTAGACCTATGTGTTGAGTTTAATAGTGGCCATGCAATGACACATCGCCATCATGGCACGTGGTACGGGCTCAGGGAGAGCACATCGATGAGTTTGATGCTCGTTGCCGCAAATATGAGAGGTCTAATCACCTGGACCTCCCCTTTGCACGATGGCATGATGCAAGAGAACAGTTACGGCCGCGCTATTCGAACCTGTATAGAAAAGCTTCGATACTGGGAGGCCGAAAGTCCGCCAGACATTTTGCGAGCACGCGAAATCTTAGAAGAGTTATTTGACTGTGTAGACTAGTTAGGAGGAATTCGTTTGCTTATTTCTGAAGATCCCAAAAGCGTAAACTACGTCTTAGCATACTACGAGATGCAAAATTCAGTCCTTGTCTTGTGGGTATATCAACCCTGCTTCATGTCTAATACTGTCCATCAGCCTCATCATCCGGAGCGTCTCATCCAGCGGAATGATGGCATTCTCAATCCGACCACTAGCAATGTTCGCTGCTACGGCGTCGGCTTCCCAGAAGAAGCCCAGTGTTCCATCTGGCTTCTCCACGGTAAATACACGCTCTGATCTCTCATCAGCTTCCCCAAAACCTGGTCGCGACCCCTCGATAATGCGGAAGCCACCGGGCACACTTGCCCCAAGACCAAAAATAATGATACTCCCGTTGGAGCCTTCGATGCGCGCAAAGTCCTCCGCTCCTCGGTATCGAAAGGTCGATGTACAAATTGCCGTCTTCTTTGTGGCTCCAGATGTTGAAGGGTAATCAAGCACGACAACATTCGCCTCGTCCATTCCATTGACGATGTCCATAGATGAGGTCACCTTTGTCGGCTCCGGATGCAGCGTGCCGACCTTCCACTCGCCCAGAATTATCGATGCATATGTCAATGTGTACACGCCAATGTCGAGTAGAGCACCGGCACCAAGAGCAGGATCTTTTAGTCGAGAGCTCGAGGGCAGTGTGTCGAGAGGCATCTTGTTTCCAAAATCGATGAAGAAGCGTTGCACTTCTCCTATCGACTTTTTCACCATGAGCTCCTCGTGCAAGGCCTCGAATAGCGGGAAGAACCTCGTCCACACGGCTGGAAAAATATTAGTATTACTGGGATAATATAAGACTTGGGGATTTCAGATACCTTCCATGATAAAGACACCCTTTTGCCTCGCGGCGTCCACTACCTCCTGGGCTTCCTTCTCGTTGATAGTAAAAGGCTTCTCGCACAGCACATGCTTCCCGGCCGCAATCGCTTCGAGGCAATTCTTCTTGTGCAGAGAGTGTGGCGTCCCAACATACACCACATCGACATTGGGGTCATTGTAAACACCTTGGTAGTCGGCATACACTTGTGGTCGAAGCTGCTCTGGCGTCTTTTTCCAGATCTTGTCAACAAATACACTCCCTTTTTCGAGGGATGAGGAACCCAGGGCAACAATCGTATGCTTGGCTGGAGGATCGGGTCTGGCCGCCAACAGATCCTGGGTAAACATTGTA
Source organism: Xylogone sp. PMI_703 (assembly GCA_021399445.1). Taxonomy (NCBI): domain Eukaryota; kingdom Fungi; phylum Ascomycota; class Leotiomycetes; genus Xylogone; species Xylogone sp. PMI_703. The sequence continues at coordinate 194,594 of JAJTUQ010000007.1, read as the reverse complement.
GAGATCCATCCTGTGCCTGTTATGCAGAGGCTTGTGGTCAGTACTGGCCCAGAGCAGTAGTTTCGTCACTTGGGGCTGTAACTATACCCAGTATGCCCCATCGCAGCTGCGGCGAGGACTTTCCCGCGCTGCTCATAACTGCGATTTGCGGATGTTGAAGCGTTGCTGCGAGACTGACAGTGTTTGAGTTTGAGTCAAACGTGGAATGAATTTTGTGAAGCTGAAAAAAAAACTGTATTTATTCTAATAGAAAGACCGTTTCTATTAGTCCCGTACCGTCTGTACCGTTTTTATTTAATACTACCGACCGTACCAGAGAGACTTCTATATCCCCATACCTTGGTCACTAGTCCGTAGTGGAGGACTGGAGGTACATGGCGAGGACTGGAGGTACATGGCGTGGACTATGCCAAATACGGAAAACCCGGCACTCCCCGACAGCTGCAAGGCGGCTCGGGCAGCTACTTATCAAAAAAGCTGCGATAAACGGGCACTATTGCCCTATCGGCTCTAAGCATCGATCGCATCATGAACAACAGGGCGAAACCCCGCCGAGTCAAAGAACCGTGGAAGAGAACGACTAGAGACTGACCATTCACGTTTGTAACGATCAGTCACGCCTCCATACGACACTTTAATATTCCTGAATGGGTCCTACCACTCACCGCTAAAGGATAAAGTGTCCTCTATACCTCTTATATATAGATACTTCCAGACGGAGACATCATTGGCTTTTAAAAGGTTGACGCAGTTCATCGAGGCTTTGCTGAGGAAACTTAGTCATGGCTCCTATCAAAGTGGGTATTGTTGGCTACGGCTTTGCTGCCAAGAACTTCCATCTCCCGTTCATCACAGCAATCCCGGATTACGAGATTGTAGCTATTTTGCAGAGAGCTGAAGCCCCTCCAGATCTGGCTTCCGCTCCCAAGGGCTCTCACTGCACCGTTGACTTCCCAGCAGCTACACATTATCGTACAGCGGACGAATTCTTCGCCGATCCCCAGATTCAGTTTGTCGTCGTCGCCACGCATGTGGATACCCATGCCCTCTTTGCAGAAAAAGCTCTTCTTGCGGGCAAACACGGTACGCTGGGGGCGTCTTGAAGCATTTTAAGAGTTACTGACATAATAGTGAGTGATTGTGGATAAACCGTTTGCGAGATCATCTGAAGAAGCGGACAAGGTCATCAATCTATCCCAGCAGAAGGGCCTTATCCTCACGTGTTTCCAGAACCGGCGATGGGTGCGGCGCTCTGTCTGAGTACACCATTCATCTGTGATGCTAACTATCTCCCTAGGATGGCGATTTTCAAACACTTAGCCACCTCATCAAGAATCGCGCACTGGGAGATATTAAGGAAGCTGAGATCCACTACGACTTTGAGTCTCCACCCTGGCTATCGACAATGACAAAGACAGAGTATACGCCTGGCTCAGGTATGACCTTTGGCCTCGGTCAGTGAGAAATCGAAATATTACTCGGAATGACTGCTCATACCAAGCAGGAACTCACAGTATCGACCAAGCCCTTGCCCTCTTTGGACGACCTCAGTCTGTGACTGGCTTCTTTCGCGCCCAGCGTGGCATCGACAGCGAAGTTGAGGACTCTTTTACTATTATTCTGCAGTACGACGGCGCCCAGAAAGATCTGCTTGTCACTGTCAAGACGTCCATCACTACTCCTATGGCACAACAGCTTAAGCAACTAGTCCGGGGAACGAAGGGCTCGTTCATCAAGGTGAGTCAGAAGCAGTCCAAGACATTGGTCAACGATTGAAGAAGCCCCAAGCTGCTGAGACTTATGCCTACCAGTTCCAACAACGTAGTACCTGTCCACAGGAAGAGCAAATTGGCGACGGGCTTAAGCCTCTTGACAAAGGATTTGGTGCTGAGCCTGAGAAGATGCACGGGATCCTCACCACCTACGAAGAGTTTGAGAGCAGCATCCAAAAGTATGATCCAGAGACGAAGAAGTATACGGGCGCGTACCCGACTATTATGGGGCGGTGGATGGGGTTATATGAGAATGTCGCAAGCGCGATCAACGGTACGGGAGAGTTGGCTGTCATACCAATGCAGTCGAGAGACGGGCTGAGAGTCATTGAGCTTGCAAGGGAGTCTCACCAGAAGGGTGTAACAGTTCAGTGGAAGTAAACGCTCTTTTAGAGACTTTGGTTTGGTGTCTAGGCAGTGTTGGAATTGAGTTGAGTTGAGTTGAGTTAAGAGCACTGCTCAACTCAACTCAAATGGTCAAAACCCATTACTCAACTCAAATATATTTGAGTTATTCAAATAGCTACTTGAGTAGTTTGAGTTTTTTTCCCAACACTGTGTCTAGGTATATTAGCCGAACATTAAAGGAGGAGCAGTATTCTAAGTTATATACTAATAATATAGAATTTGACTAGCTACCTACCACAACGCCATAAAGGCAAGGAACTAATTAAAACTTAGTCTATAATAACTTACGGAATAAAACTAAGACGAGTAAAATGAATAATATATTTCTATAGACATGATTTGGCTTAAGATTTCGAGGATTTCGCTGGTGGTGCACGGATAGCACAGTGCAAGTGAAGCTTTGAACCTTCGGCATCCTCGTACAGGTACTACTCTTTGTTGTTGGCAGGCATCCCCCACATATCAGCCAACAATTTTCTATCAATTAGCCAAAGTGTTTCTCTGCTATTTGTTAGTTTCGTGAGGCACCCAAATCCCACCAGCAATATATTGTGCCGAATCTGCGAGCAGATAGCGGTAGGTTGATCTGAATGTACTAGGTTATCTTGGCTACAGATGCTGTGTGGTTGTGCATAGGAGTTCCATAGGAACCCGGCAAATGTCGAATATATTCTACAAGTTCCAAAGGGAGAGAATTGTTCAATTGCATTCGAGTTACTAATAAAAATTGACTGTTGCTCAAATGCTATGCTTACCCGTTCAATGGTGTGTTTTCTCCGCAATCCCACTGGTGTCGATCCGGTATTGCAATAATTATGGCAATATATTAACTGGTCCTCCTCATGAATTGACCCGAAAACTCAGGGGCAGGTCGGCACCAATTCAGAGATTCCAATCAAGTAATGCACATCCCAGGCTTAATTCCGGGGTTAAGCGTCCATGGGAAGCAGCATACAGTGTATGGCACATAGGTCCCTAATGATATATAAACTACACTTTATACCTCATACTTCTGCCCCTCATTTCCTCCATGATTGGCCAAAGCTTGTCTCTGTAATGTATCTCTTAGTAAGCATGTTTTGTATGACGGAGCTTAAGGTCTTATACTAAACATACAATCTAGAGTCTCTGTCAAGTGTTTGTAATAGTAAGAAGCATAAGTAGCTTTTACCAAGATAAGGAGCCTTCCAGGCAAAATTTGGGTAGCAGGGATACAAATACATTAGTAGGGGTACTTACAATGTTTGCAGAGCATAAGTAGCAAGGGCCTGTTTGGATTCGGCTTTTCATCTCCTTCTCTTGGCATAAGGAGCTGAAAAGTCGAATCCAAATAGGCCCTAAGTCATTTTTTTTACCATTAACTAGTTATACCTCGGACTATACCCAAGTGGGGCCGGCCTTACGGAAGTAATTATCCGTCCGTGTAATCTTAATTCCATCGACAAAAGAAACACCAAATATACCGTTGTTATTTGTAAGCAGACCCCAGCAATACACAGCTTGGTTGAATCCAGTTACAACGAGTCCGGATCCGGTCTATGCTTCGTAGCAGGTGCATTTGGTCCAAATTCGGCGGAAGATTGTGGAAGGCGCGGTCAACTACCAGCACACTGGACGCCAGCTGGCTAGCCAAGTATTGTCAGCAAACAAGATGATTGGTACCCTGGCACTCTGGTCAATCATCTGCAGATGGAACCGTATTCTGGTTCTGATCTCGGACTATAAACGAAACATGTTGTAGGGCGCCTGAGAAAACCTGGTATATCTCGAACAGGTTGTGGGGAGTCTAAAGGCCAATTATGACATTAACTTGAATGCAAGGACTAGAAATGTATATAACCACTAGTTAAAAATACTTATAATTTTGTCAGACTAAATGTAAGGTTGTTTCAGATCATATCAACTTCCATATTAGGACTAAGTAGCGCCTCGTCTGATGTAAGTATATATAGATACTTAGCTTGGCGCTTTTTCGTTCTGCTTTTGAATTTGGATCCTTTCCCGTTGATAATTAAAAATTTAAAAAGTAGATGACACCAGGGAACTGTCGGCTTTTATAATCACTCACTGTACACCATGGCGTCTTATCCATATAGGGAATTAAGACATAATGAAACTCGAATCCTCACAATCTCTCCTGGTCAATTTGAAGACCCTATAAACTGTTGCATGTCACATATGTCACTATATTCGGAGAGAGAACAATATGAAGCTCTGAGCTACTGCTGGAGCACGAGCGTTATAGTCGATAAGGTACCAGATAAGTCCGAAATAGTAACCTTCTCCGTTTTCGGCGATGGTTTGGATGAGAGTGGAGACGTCGAGTTTCAAGACACTCTTGACCACCCATATCTGCATAGCCATTATATCCGGTGTGGCGGAACCTTACCTCCCGGTATAATTGTGTGTGATGGTATGGAGTTAACTATCAGTGGCGAGCTGCACAGGGCCATCAAACGTCTCCGAAGCGGTGACAAGTTACTCCGTATTTGGATCGACGCGATCTGCATCAATCAAGGCGACATACAAGAGAGAAATAGGCACGTAAAAATGATGGGTTCTATTTATGCCAGAGCTGCGAGGGTAAGAATCTGGCTAGGTGAGGAGATTGGAATTGAGTCAGAGTCAATCCTTGTGCTAGAATGTGCGAACCAGATCCTAACGGACGCAATACAAGCGGTCACTCCAAACGGTTCGACCCGGTTCAATATCGAGCGGCATTTGAAAAAAGACACAAGAACATCAGAACTAGCTTGGGAATCTCTGGCGGTATTCTTCAGTCGTGCCTGGGTAGGTCGTGTCTGATAATACTCTTACCAGTGCTGACTAGATCCGATAGTTTCAGCGAATATGGGTCATCCAGGAGATCGCGAATGCTCCGGACGCAACAGTCCACATCGGTAACTTTTCGCTTGACTGGACCTGGCTCTCCACCATTGTCTCAGCCGCGAGATTCTATAAGATGGACAGAGTCTTTGAATCGGATAGTGTCAAGGCTATTTGTGTAATGGACTGGCTAGCCAGACAGAAGACTGGGGATGATCAATTAGTAGCGGTCCCACTACTCGACGCTCTAGAGGAGACCAGGGCGTTCCAAAGCACCCTTACGATTGACAAGATTTATGGAACACTAGGACTAGTTGATGATTCTGAAATTGTATTGGTTGACTACGCACAGGACGGACGCGATGCATTCAAGCAGCTCGCGGTATCATTTTTGATGGAAAGAAGATCGTTGGATATGTTGTGCCATTGTGTACATCCGAAAGAATCTTCATCACTAAATCTCCCTTCTTGGGTAGCTGACTGGACGGCGCCAGGTTGGGTTGAGCCGTTTAGAAGCCGAAGGTTACCAGCAAATGCCGCATCCGGGGCCGAGCTCCGATTGACGATTGACGAAAGTGAAGAGGTTTTAAGTATCTGGGGGAAGGCGATAGATAAAATCGCCGCTGTGGACGATGTGAAGAGCATCCCAAGTCCTCATCCGTCTGATACTCTTGGGTCTTGGTTTGCGGCGAAGATAACAGCAGATGAAAACAGTATTGCAACGTCAGTAAAGGAGGCTGTCGATTCCGAGCATCGCAACAATGTGAGGGAACAAGAAAAGCTCGCTAACGACAGGGATTCATTGAAAAATATACTCGCCATTGCCTTCTCGGGATTGACACCTACAGACCAGATGATTGAAGCTCTGGCGCAAACCTTCATGTGCAATAGAACAACGGAGGGCAAACGTGCGGACGAACTCAGCTCCCTAGGCCTAAATACTTTCGTCACTGCTACATTCTCTGACGAACCCATAGAGAACACATTTCAGGCCATGGTAGCTTACCAGCAGACGCATCACGGGCTAGGCCGGGATAGCGTAGAACAGTATTACAGCAAAGTGAAGCAGGCATTTCAAATATTTATAGGGTCATATACCAAATGGTGTCACAATAGACGGTTTTTTAGGACGAATTCAGGCTACTTTGGCTGGGGCAACCATGAAGTCAAGCCAGGCGATGTGGTTTGTATATTTTTCGGGGGGAAATACCCGTTTGTGCTCAGAGAACATGAATATGAGAAGTATAGAATTGTGGGAGATTGTTATCTTCATGGGTTCATGGATGGGGAAGGGCTGCTTAAATCATATCTGGATAAATTTTTCTATATAGTGTAATTAAGTATAGGCTAGGCTAGACACACGCTCAAAGCAGTGAATCGTGCTGGTCTTCGTTTGCTTATAATAGCACTCCAACTGAGTATAAGCGCTCCCTTAAGTCAAAGAATTCAAAAATAATGAGAATTCTCATATTCCATTATACAATGCTGGGTCGGTATGCGTCCAACAGACTGTGACGGGCTCGAGATTGTCACGTGTTTTTGAGCACGAAGAAGCGGCGCGTAGTGACAAAGTCTGTTGTAACTAATTATTTAACGTATTTCGGTGGGGCCATCCTCATAACGGACCACCGAAAATTTACCGCAAAATCCAGTAAAACACCCCCGAGCAAACCCAGCTAATAGAGAGTATCATAGAATAATATTTTGTAAACTAATTGAAAATATTATAAGTATTAACAATATTGACTTCTTTACTCTTTCAAATATTTATAATAGAATTAAATGTATTCTGGACTCGAAATACTAGTCTACTATGTTATACAGCATACTCTACAAGTGTCAGTTACACTAAATCCATAGACTTATATTATAGTAATACTAAAACTGGATTACAAAATTTGATATAGGATTGTAAGGTTGGAGCCGTCGATGACGGTTTGAAGGCTAATTAGCCATGGAAAAAAAAATTAGGGGGTAGAGGTGGCTGTTTTGGGGGGGGGGGGGGGGGGGGGGGGTGGGCGCTAGGGGCTAACTGGTCGCCGCTGGTTCCAATCTTCCGATGGCTTTGATACAGGGCTTCAGCTAATGCCATTAGCACTACCACCGGCGCCGGTGTTTACTGTCGGCAACTATAAACCTATAACAACCAGAAATGCAACCCTCATCTCCGAATCAGCCCTTCTGTGAAATCTCGTTCATGCAATAGCTCCTTCCCGTCGTCACCTCCGTTTCCCTGAAAGGGTTTCGGGGACGCGCAATAACCAATTACTAACCCTCGCAACGAACCGACTGTACTAATTAACGCAATTTCTACACTCTAATTTTGATATGCTACGTCAAAAGGCCCCTCACAGAAAGGTGATGACCGGATGCGTCCAATGCAAGAAACGCCATATAAAGGTATACTGTGAAGCTTCATCCTCAGTTCCCCTTGCTCAATCATCTCCGATGTTATTGACAAACGAACACAGTGCGATGAAATGCGCCCAACATGTCAGAGATGTATCATGCGGCAATTAGAATGCAGCTTTTCCAGCTCAGAAAACCTGGAGAAGACACTCAATTTGTTAATGTCAAATACTCTTTCTCCTGACTCATTTCTAGCCTGCTCTAACTCTGATGCCACTTTCACGTTTCGTGACTTTGAACTTATGCATCAATGGGTGTCTTCAACGGGAGAGTCTCTTGTTAGCGGCGCCGCCATGAGACGTGCAATGAAACAAATAGTTCCTCAACTTGCAATGACACAGATATATTTAATGTATGTGTCCTGCTGGTAAACTGTAATTTGCCAAATAGTTTAGATTTCAAGCTAACTTTATATAGGCATTCAATTATGGCAATTTCCGCTCTTCACATTGCTTATTTACGACCTTCGCAAGCGTATGCATATCGACTCCTGGCTGCACACCACGAAAACCTGGGATTACCCCTATTTCGCACAGCAATCACCTGCATCAACGAAGGAAACTGCGACGCGATCTATGCATGTGGGCACCTGGTCTTAAAATACGCATTTGCTACTCCAGATTTAGATCTGGGGGCTGTTTCTGAGTGGGTCACTCTTGTACGGGCGTACTTTTCTGTTAATGAATATGCCATGAGATGGCTACGCAACGGGTCATTCAGTGCTAGCCTTGAAAAACCGGTTGTGATGGACACGGATCTGAGCAAGAATCCGGAGGACTCGCGATTTGCCCAACTTGTGTCAGTATTAGAGATCAATCAGACAGCGGATATAGAGCATTGTCGCCATGCGCTTGATATTCTTCGTAGATTGCTGACCATGGCTTCTTTCACTAATCCGCCAGTCAGTATCAATACGATGGTATATACATGGCCGTACAAAATCTCACAGAGATATATCGAGCTGGTCACCGAGCGAAAACCAGAGGCCCTGCTTGTGCTGGCTCACTATTGCATCCTGATGAAGAAAATTGAAGACTTCTGGTACATGAATGGATGTGCAGGAAGAATTCTGGATCGATGCCAAAGGGACTTGAGCCCTGAATGGCGCTCCTTTCTAGAATGGCCAGCTTCCGTAATTTTTAATAGGGCCTCTACCGGATTCGCATTATAAAATATTTACCTTTATAGACGAGGCCATCAGTGTCACTAGAGCATTTAGAAATCCAAAACCACGCAATAAATTTTGGGTGTTGCGGAGGAGTTTGCGGTATTCATAAAGCTATCTTGGTTCGCATAAGAGTGCAAAATACATATCTTCAGCCAAGCGAATGCTGACGATTGGATTAAGGTCAATTGACAATGAGGATACCTGGACTCACTACACAATCACTCAATAGAGAGCTACAAAGCTAAAGCAACAATATTGCGTTAAAGCAAACTAAAAGAATTGCATTTTCCTCCTATTTTGAATAGCTCTATTAAACTGTACGTGATGCTCATACTTTCTTGAACAGCTGTATCGAAGCAAGCTAAACTCGACCACAAACCTAAGTAATCTATAGATGCTGTTTTTTCAAGTAGAACATAGCGAAGCTTTTACATTGAACAATATCCATTATACGTTTATGTGGCTATAATCCTGGAGTTAGAGACGTAACTGATAGCTGGTATATTTCTCGTGTCTAACTTTGATGAGACTGCCTATTTTTGAACATTTATACACATAATAATCTGGTAGACTAAATATCTAGACCTAAGGTATCAACATCTGTAGTATCAATATCGATTGTCACATCCTTGTGAAATTCGAGCACCCAGTCCTTCAGGGATATAAATCTTCCCTCAAGGGCCTTGTGACCCGTTTTATTTGTGATTTGAGATCCAGAGTCAAGAGCAGCAAAGAATTTTCTGCATATCCGCCGGAGGAGCGAGAGTTAGCTGAAATGAGTGGTAGAAAGAAAAAGGGATACCGTTTGGTGAGTCACTTACTCTCGAAGTTGCTACATCTCAGTGCTGCAGAAGTAGTTGTACCCCTCTGGCTCAACAATGGGTGAGGATGGAGTGCGATGGGACACTTGGCCGCTAACCAAAGGTCTTCAGTGTCATAGTTGGCGCGTCCAATAGACTGTTCATCCACTACAAAATATTCCCTGTAATCCTGCCTCAGAAAAGACCCTGCAGCCAAGATTTCTGGATGAAATGCTGACTCCTATTATTATGTTACTTGGTGGTGCTGAAAACGATGGCGTAATCCATGCGTGTACAGGGCTTGAAACCAACCAGACTTAGCCTGATTTAGCTCGTACGCGTGTTTGATAAGCTGTAAATACTGAGCTAATCTCTAGAGACTTGGGACAGATTAATGGCGCCAAGTGTGCATGTTCGGCGGTTTCGTGTGGGTTAATCTCTTAGGCCGGGGACTTTCCCGTCTCCTAATCCAGAATATTCTGCTGTCATACCCCTGATCCTATTCTAGAAGTCGATAACTGGATCTACGGAGTAGTATTCTGTTATTAGCGGGCAGTCAAATTCAGTAAGAATGGCACATATCCTAGTCTCTCGCTATAACCATCTTCGTTTAGTGCCATTCACAGCTCAAAGGTCCGTGGCAAATATTGCAATATCCTTAATTTCACTTGTTATTATTTAATCGTATTTTATATCCCTTTTACACCCAATACCATGTGCTTCTTCTCTATTTACTACTTTTCAACCTAACCATTGTATTTTTTTTGTTTCTATTTCCATTCTTTCAGTCATTGATTATTTACAGCGGAGAAGCACACACAAAGAATTAATCATTTACCCCTATATCATCAACCGCGTTACTGAGGCCAACTTCAATCATGGGCCTCCACATTACGAATGTTCCTCTCGAAACAATCTCTAAGCTTGCTCCTTATAGCGCACTCATTATTAGCTTGATTTTCGTTATCTATTTTCTCATTCGGTTCTACGTCCTCGAAGGTTTCCTCCTCAAAAATGTATATGGCGACATCTACACAGAGATGGAAGACATTACACGGAGAGGATTTGTTAATCACCACATAGCAGGATCTACGAAAATTTTCATTCTTATCATTGCAGCATATCCTTTCATTGATGTTGCTTTTGGGGCTTCCACCCTTCATTCCCCCTTCGCTGGATCCCGGATCGTCACCCAGGGGGATATCCTCATCATTGCCGCGCAAATGCTCATTGCCATGTATGTTTTTGAATTATTCTACCGACCAAAGATCTCCCCAGTTAGTGCTGCTCACCATATCGGGACGATAATGGTTGGCCAGTCTGCTATTGCTATAAGTTTGAATCTCGCAAGGGAGAAAGATGCAACAATTGAATTTATTCTTTGCACTGTCTGGGGTTAGTATACAAATTTTGTAGATTTTCTATTCAATATTCTCCACGTCAGAGTCTCAAGTTGCTGACTACGTATTGTCATAGGCGCTTTCGACATCATTTCCGAGTTTCTACCTCATATTACAATCATCCTCTATCGAGTATACCCTACCTCCCACGAATTCCTTCGTAAACTCTTCCGAATCGCATTTCTTTCAACTCTTACCGGAACAATTACCGAGTCAATAGTTACAATGTACCTTTTTGGTAGACTCTGGTCGAGGTGGACTATCGCATTCAAGATCGTCACTCCAATCCTTCATGTCCTTTTCGCATGCGCGCAACTATGGGGAAGTTGGGTGTTGTATACTATGTATAAGAAACAAGGCCAAATCTTAGCCAGGAAAGAAAGAGAGGATGTTGAGGCAACAATTCAGCTGGAGGTAACAAATCGCGAGAGGCTATTTGCTGCACCTAATTATGGCGTATCGAGAAATGGCTCGGAGGTTGGCTTCAGGGAACACCACTGAGTGAGGTTATTAAAAGGGGAATTCCATGGAATTTATTTAAGGCGTCTAGTCTATTTGAAACCTTTTAGAAAGAAAAGTATTTGTGGAAAGGATTGTAAATTTAGTGAAACGAAAACTAAGTGTAGTCTAATGATGGATGGCAAGGGGCGCGTTGACAATCAATAATATTTAGATATTTAGGAAATTTTAGATAATTATTACTATCTCTGGGTCAACTTCTCTTAGAAAGCTTTCGGCAGTTAACTTTCGAACAAAGGGCATGTCTAATTATAATCAATGCGAAGAAGTAGTCACGACTATAACAGTCATCAATTGTCGTGCAGGGGGTTTCATACAAAATCCTCAATACTGTGAGAAGGTGCTATAAGCCCAGTGTGTTAGGTTACAGCTACAACGCTTGTGAAGTAGCAAATTGACGCGGAGGTTTGTCATCTCTTGTCTAGGCTCTGTCTTGCTGCTGACGGCCAAAGGGCGACGAGCCTGTGGACGCGTTCTCGCGCTTCAGCTAGTATTCCTTGCCATTTCGCCGGATCTGAACGAGATGTATGAGCCACCTATCTAGCATGCGGTATTTACATCACGCATACCCTAGTCGGACGTGACGATACGATGTATAGCTGCCTCGTGAGTCCCCCTTGGAGCCACCCGCGTGCTTCTGGGTCAACTTAAGCTTACCTGAGCAGCTGAGGTGGATGAATGCTTCCGGGGGCCCCACTAGGGTCCAGTTCGAATGCTTAGCCATTGTTATTACAGAGAACGTTAAATCGAGGAAGGCTACAAAAAACCCCTATGCCTAACACGGAAATGCTAACCGGCCAGACCAACGACATGAACTTAGAATGTACTCCGAAAACGTAAGTAATGTTCAGGTTTAGATTACTTTCTAATTAAGGAAACTAAAACTTTAAAGACCGCGTAATTTTCTGACACATACTCTCGTCTACTGTATTAAGATGTATCACTCCTTCTACATGTGATTTTGCTCTAAAGACAACTCAACTATTCAATCCTCTCAGTTTCTTCGCGATTTCCACTTAACCCCAAGCGATACATCGCCTTTTGGAATAGGCCGAGGATGTTACTTTAAAGCCCAGAGCCTGCAGGCTTGGCACCGGGATCCGTCTGCCTGGGACTCTAACGGCCGGCTGAGATCCACCTGGTCAGAGTTGTCGCCTAGGCGCTCAGGCATTCGTGGCACCGTAACTGTGACATTCCGGTGGCTTGGTGCTGGCTCTGTGCATCGCTTACTGCATTCTGGCTGAGGCTCTCACGCTCTATACGAGTGCGCGACCTCGGTAACCAGCGGTTAAGTTTACTGAGCATAGCAGCACCCACTTTAGGAAGCCATGGAATCTCTTGGGTTGGTGAGCATATGTAAGTTGGGTAAAAGGGGCTACAGTACAGACTACATCACGAACGGAGTCCCCTATAAGCCTATACCGTTGTGCAGTACTCAACGACAGCCGCCTCGGAACTTCTTCTATCGCCGAACCTGGCAGTAACCACCTGAAATCAAAGGTGGCAATCTCGATGGCTTTCTTGGAACGTGCCGACATTGGGGGCCAAGTCCGATGGAATCCGGAAAGGTGTGGTAAACGCACATCCTCCGATACCTTACATTTTCCGGTATTATAGGCTTCTTGACCGCAAAATTGAATATGATGCCAAGGAAGGGCCGTAGAACCCCAACCCTTACCAATACACCTTCCCGGCTGCCCCTGCCCGTCTCTGCGCAAGCCCTGAGACATAGTCTCCATCATTAAACTAACTAAATAAGGCCCACAATCATGGGTCAGCCGTCTATTGCCTTCTCCGCGGCTCACTAAAGAGCATAACTAGTGTAGCTAGTCTCCTTATTCTCATGACGTGGCCCGTGGCAAAGGACAGTGATAGAGCTTCATATGCGAAATCGGTGTTAAAAATATCGAATGTCCTCATCCCTTGTAGATTGCTAGTGTCGATTGAACTATACTCATCCTGTCTCTCGCGTTATCCAGAGGAACTTGGACACAAGCCCCGTCCTTGAAGTCCCGACCTGGGGAGGTCTTAGGTAAGATCAAAAGTTGAATGATAATTGGTAAGGGTATCCCGCCATCAAATAGTTGATATTATTAAATATCAACTGATTAGATGAGGAGAATCCCGTCCATCAAAAAATGTATTCTTTGTACTTGACCCGTGTGAGCGTTGCCTGAGAACCAAAACTTACCGCTTACGTAAGCACCTGGGTCTCCATTCTTGTTAACGTAACTCCCACTCGGTCGAATCACCCACATACCCGGATCACTTGAATTTACCGCGAAATCCAGTAAAACTGGCCCCTAGCAAATTCAGCAACTGTATTAGATTTCAGCATATAAATTGAGTATCAACTTAATAAAAGGTTATTTAATATATAATTAAGATTTCACATGATAGATGTTTACTGTTTATGTAATACAACAAAAATACCCAAATTTCAAGGCTAAAATTGAAGTTTTCACAATTATAAGTTACTTAAAAGTCTAGAACCCTTATAAGCCTAATAGTTATATTATATCAAAGTAATCAACTGAAATCAAGAATATTAGTTCATCAAAACTTTGTGGTTGCTGAATTTGCTAGGGACTAGTTTTACTGGATTTCGCGGTAAATTCAAGTGATCCGGGTATGTGGGTGATTCGACCGAGTGGGAGTTACGTTATGCAGTAAGGCTCGAAAATACCCCGTCATACATGCAAATCCAATTAGTTCTTACAAGTGATTTCACATACAAAAGTCTGCGGATTGTCCTTCATCACTTATCGTCTAGTCAGATCTGGCAAGGCAATGTAAGTTAGGTGGAGTCTTCGGTGCGGATGTCCGTATCCTGGGATATAGGCCCCTGGAACTGTGTGATTGTAATAGTGTGCCGATTATGCATACGTTACGTTTCGCTCCTTAGCCACAAAACTGGGCTTAAAATGAGCTAGTACAATCTATATCTACTAACCGGATCCTCGAGTACAGCCTGGTAGTGTAAGCTGTTAGTAGCGTAGCCATGGTAGCATGTGTGCAATTTTAATTTCACTTGGACTATCTAGACTCACATATCCAGCAAACACGCTCCGGACTTTGTAACCCAAGTCCGAAGTTTCAGAAACTTTCATTATGCTTCTCTATATTTTACTTATCTTCTTTACATTGGTTTTGCAGCTTAGAGAAATATTTATTCTAAAATGTCTTGCCCTCGTTTTCCTTTATGGGAAAGTCCTTTAGTACGTTAGAGACATCGAGTCTACCCGTTACAACACCAAACGAATATATAAGGTGGTGAAAAGAAAAGTACGATCGAAGACGAAGCACCAATTGACTCTCGTGATGAAACTTTGTTCGACAAATGCTCAGTTTGAACATTACGAGAAACCTCCAATATTCAGCTATTCTTAGATCTCCTTTTCGTTGCAAACTTAACCACTTTCACTTCTCAACACGAGATCAATAGTCTAGAAAGTAGGCTTTCTGGCATCCGAGCTTTTATTGGCTGGTACTTTGTTCCATTTGTGAAGTGGGTACTAACATTGCCATTGCTGGAAAATGGCAAATCGTGTCTTTGACAAAACACATCCGGTTGAGCGTATGACTTCACTGACACTTATTGTTGTAAGTTTATACTGATTGCCCTAGTAGCCTATAGATACCAGTTCCTCAAAGTCGGGTGAGAGTGTTATTTGACTTACAGGGAGTGTATTTGCTCTCATCGAAAGGTAGGATTTCCTTTTCAGTTCCGCAGGAATTTGAACCATTATTTCATCCTTGCTTGGAATAGCAATTGACACGCGTCTTTCCATGTAGATCCAGCCCTTTTTAGCATATCCCTGGTACCTTATCTATCAACTTTATCTCGATTCCGTGCAAACTGAGAAGTTTGAATCTATTCGGAAACACTTTTGGGCATTTCTTAGTTACAGTTCTATTTAGCTCTTGTGTTTTTTTATAGAACGCGTTAATAGATTTGTAATCTAGCTAGAAGCCCTGAACAAAATCTTCGACTCTCTAACAATTTACCCGACATTTCCACAGTAGCGGACTGCTTCACCAGACGCTGGATACTTATTGGCCGCCAACCAATGAAACAGATATCATAACGGATTGGACTCGTTGGTTAATGTCAACCCCGCCTCAAATCGCGACCGGAAATGTGACGGATGAGATGATCCAGAAATCCGTAAATTCAGTTACAATTGAACTGTTCAACAATTGTTCTCGAGAATTTTAGCTTCGAAGCTCCTGGGGATATTGGGTCCCTTGATTTCGATGACCAAATTAATGCATCTTTCACCGTATTCATTCTTATCGTCGGTTCGTCTCTTGGACACTTGTCCATATTCTTACCTAATTCAAGCATAGGATACTTCTTCATTTTTGCTG
Source organism: Xylogone sp. PMI_703 (assembly GCA_021399445.1). Lineage (NCBI taxonomy): Eukaryota > Fungi > Ascomycota > Leotiomycetes > Xylogone > Xylogone sp. PMI_703. Next base: position 178,921 of record JAJTUQ010000007.1, on the reverse strand, counting down.
GTCGTATCTTAATTGGTATTGCAGTCCTGTCATCGTTAAGTATAGTCAAGGAGAAGAAAACTTGGACATTATATATCCGCATTGTGAGCAATTTCTTCCTGGGTGTAGCCGCTTGTCTCCTCAGGATTATGCTCTGCACATCTGTACCCGATAATATTGGTGAAAGCCGCTATTACGTGCCTCCATTCTATTCATTGGTATGGTATTCTGTCTTATTTCGTAGATTATCTGCAATTGCCGTGCTCCTAAACCATGACCCTGTTGCCTAACGGATCTAGAACATAAATGCGACCATGAATCAATATCAACAGCGTATACATGAACAACATTTCTAGTTATTTTTTTTATAGTTCAATACAAGAGCTTACGAAGATTAGCCTTCACAGTGTAATGATTTCTTTTTCTCTTTTTGGGGCCTCGCTAACGTCACACACCCTTTGATACCTTCTCGACTCAAGCTGCTGGACAATATGGTGCACTGGCAAATTGGTTCTCTACAAAGTACTTGCTTCATATTTTCAAATAAATTGGCCGTCTCCTCATTGAGCAGCGTCAAATAGTGATGGCTATCCTATCTGTCACAAAAATGTATATTGAAAATTTACGCACCGTCCTACTTCCTAGCCGTACCCAACAGGATCGGGGCTTCACTGGCCCGATAAAAGTTACGATAATTGTTGGACGGCAGGAGGCTGTCTTTATCAAGTAGGTATGGGACGTTCTCAGTTGGGTGTAGTTTAGATGTAAGTGTAACTCCTCTGACACAGGGTGCGGCATCCTCGAGGGCTAAGTTACTAGCCTAATTTGTAATGGGCTGTGGGGAGCTAACTGAACAGTACAGAAGAGTCTACAAGCAAGTCGAGTAGTACGGCGTATCTCCGGCTGTGGATCCCAGCATGGCGTCAGAAGTAGATGTGATAGTTTACTCGCCCACTCCTTTCCCCAGCCCCCTATCTGTATGGGTCTACTGCTTGTAATGATTCTCCGCGTATTAGCTCTACCGGATCCCACCAGACTCGTATTGCTGGTAATAGGACCCCCTATCATTGGCAGAATTACCTGTTCTGGGATGATGCGGTAAGGTCCAGGGTCGGACGTGATTAATTTGTCTCAGCTGCTGTGTAGAACCAATGGGGTGCAAATATATGCACGGAAAAACTAGCCACTTTCCCATGTATTTATAGAATCTCTATTGTACAGAAGTCTATTATGAGCAATAATCCTTAAATGTGATATCTCTCCAAGACTACGGGTGTCTGTGGCGCCAATTGTACCAGTATGGAGCTGAACCATTTCAGCTCTCGCCGGTTGTTGATAATTCAGGGCACCCGCCAAGAGATAGGAATCCAGATTTCGACTAACAAAAGTCAGTTAGTCAGGGGTTGAAGAACAGACAGAAAGATGGAAATCAATCGGTGATGTTAGAAAGCAAATCCCTCAGTATGGGCTGACTTTGGTTAGTTATAATATGCAGTTATTACAAATACAAGTATCATTCCGCTCGACTCTATATCTGTTGATCATTGATCATCATAATCTGCCCTTGCGTTAATATAAAACTCATTTCACGTTCAGCTGTCGCTCTAATTTCGGATACTGCCACCCGCCATCGTTGTACAGTGAGTCTGATACCGGCTAAATCACAATAAGCTAGTTAAGCCACCGTTATGACAAAGGTGGTATTCTAGCTGAGATGGGTTATTGTTAGTGTTGATAGCCAAAGCGTGTGTAAGGAAGCATATTTTATGGATAAGCCGAACTTGGAAGGTCTATCTTCCGAGAGCGTCCTTAAAGAAGATATTAACATTGTGCCGTTCGACTATGCGTGAGACATAGTGTAGAACAGCTCACAATTCAGCCACGAGATCGGAGGCAAAATGATAGCGCTGAATAATGTGTTACAGTAAATTTCTCACTCTGCACGAAGAAGACCTAAATGGGTCGCTGCCTACGTGATGATAGACAACTGATACTATTTGTAACCGATGCCTTATGCTATATCTGGCACAAAACCTGCTTCTGAATGAGAGTGGTGCAACATTGGAGGCTTTGCTGATCCCATGGAAGTGGATTCCAGAGTGGATTCTTGCGGAAGAACTGACACCGAGGGCTAAACTTAGCTTCATAGAAGTAAGTGTAATAATACCAAGTTAAAACAACATCTAGCCCCTTCCCATTATTCCAACTTCCTCTTTAAGAATAGTAGTTGACGGCATTAAAGACCGCGTGAGACTTCCCTGACTTAGATTTCTCTATTTTTGCCACAAAATAGTACGTCCTATTTGATAGGCTACATGCTTGAATGATCTGGGAAATTACATCCGCCTCTACCCTTAGCGATGAGCCTTGCTATAATCGGGTTTACGGGTCAGGGATCATCGAGGAAATTTTGTTTTTTCTAATTTGCTAGTCTTAAAGATATGAATACCGTAATTGAACCTTGGAGAGGCATCCGAATTAAGGCTCAACTGGCTCTGTAGCATATGGATCACGCTCGAACCTACGCCATAGTAGAGCTTATCGAACATTACAACCGTTACTACGTGAACGATCTGTTAATTGCGGGTACGAGGCCATGCTGATACGAAAAGCAACAAGTAGCATCTCTAAAACTAGAGAAACACGAAATAATATTTCTCGAAGCAAGCTAATAGAAAGAGGCTATAACTGTATCAATACTGATAGCTTATTAGTCCCTGTAGCCATTGAATAGGTAAGATTTGCGAAAGTGGTCTGAATTATTTCTTTTATTCCTAGTGCTGACAGCTCTGGAGATTATCGTTCCTCTTTTGTTGAGGTTAATGTTGCCTTTCTAGCCGATGGTATCCAACACTTCGCTACCCCTCGTAGATTTGTCTTTGACTCACTCCCCTGCTATCCCCTCTGGTCACCGTGTTTGTCTATTTGAAGGCTAGGGGGCCTCGTAACAAATGATATATATGGCTGATAGTGTTACAGAACGGGATATGAGCGGGAATTTCCCATAATCACTCAATAAGTGGTTGGGTGGAATTTCTTGGCTCCCGATTGGTGTATAACTATACGGTAAATTTGTCTGGTTTGCGATGGGCCTCTCCATGCAACATTTCTACTCTGAACTGTCGCAATTGCTACCTATTTTGGGTACTGTCCGATTTCCGAAGTACAAGAGTCAAAATCTATGTGAGAGCTCGCAATTTATTAAGAAAATTATTCGAATTGACATGGTATATCCACGCTGAGGTCATGTCTCAGGATTGTGCAGATAGAGGAATGGATCGGCCCATGGGGTTGTATTGGTAAGGGTCGGCAATCCCTATCAAGCGGGGCGTTTTTGACAAACCATGCTTAGAATCCTATCCAATGTTGCAGTTAAGAAGTCTGCGATAGAGTAAGATGCTCCCGTAGGAGGTTTAAGGAATCTGAGCCCGTGTTTCCACTGCTGCGTTTTCCGGATTACACCAGCCTTGAGAAACCGGCCGGCATCAGCGTGCTCCACGGAAGCCACTAGGATTACCACCTCTAATTTCAGCGGCGGCCTTCCAGAATCGGAGATAGAAGAAGCTCCGGGGTGGCGGGTGTAGAGTACCGCACAGTACGTAGCCCAATCGGGAACTCCGCTTGGCGCAATCTTGACCGTAGTATCTCTGACGCGACTTGCATGCTCGCCACTCCCAAGAGATTCCATGGTTTCCCGGGTTCGCCATTGTCATGCTTCGTAGACTGGAATGGCTCCTCACAGTGCTTCGATCCTCGGTCATGAGCCTCGCCCAGGACGCTGTAACGAGGGGCCGCAAGTGGCTGGAAGAAGAAAGGTCTGAGTCGCCACCAAGACACCGGACGACAGATTACGGTAATCCAAGTGCCGAGCACCCCTGACGCTCTGACCAGTACCCCTTGGATGCCAGCAGCCGTCACATTACCGGGCAGCCGGATCTTTGCGCCAAGCCTGCAGCCCCAGATAATGCATCGCGGGAGTGACAAGGAGTTAAATCGGAACTTTATTCCGCTTATGGCCATCTTTCGGTTAGCTTGTCTACATTGAGTATAGCGGAGTTTTTGGGGCGTTCCCGGATTTAACGTTCTTAGTACCGTGCTTATCATACAGTGCTCTCAGCCAACGAGATTACAAGAATACTGATTCCAGCCAATCAAAGAAGATACCGGAGGCGTGCGCACAGATGGCAAATAGGGTGTGGTTTACAATTTGGATTGTACCCTAGTAAGGGCCTCAGAAGCATGCGGCGCGGCTTTCGTTGTCTTTTGCCCCAGAGATTAACTCTAGGCCACTCTTTTCAGCCCCTCAGCCCCATCCCTCGAATATCGACCTCTCCTTTGCGAGCCCTCTTACCTATGGCGAGCGCCCAGGCTCAAGAAGGAGTTCGAAAGGCTCCATGCAATCGCCAGTTTCCCATTCATCCATGTAAATGAGCTTAAGTAAGCCCATCTTATAAAGACCTGAGCATACGAGTGTCAATAAGCGGGACTCAGCCCACACCATCTCGTTGGATCCAACTAGGGTATCTGCAGTGCGCTTGGTGGCTGGTACATCTCGTTTAGATCCGGCCGAATACAACGAATGCTAGCTGATCCTAGAACCCATCCAGAAGCTAGCCGCCCCTTGAGAGCCAGCTGGTAGACAGCGCCAAGGCAAGAAGATGTAGCAGATCTCCGCGTCAATTGTTTCTTCACAAGTGTTGCAGATGCAACACGGTGGGTGGGTTTATACCACCTTGCCATAGTATGGAGATTTTGATGAACTCAGTTTCTGGTTTCCACGCAGGACAGCTGATTACAGCTATATTCGCGGATGCTTTGTCAGGACCACAACCAAAATGCTCCTCATATGAGAGTTACTTTAAACAAGGTCAGTTCGCTGTATTGATAATATTATTAATTTTCCTCTGCAAGCCTTCCTTCTCACATCATCAAAAGAGGCTCTCATTGCAGCCCTCGAGACTGCAGCCGATGTCTTAGAGAGGCGCTCATTTCACAGTTTTCTGATGTCCTTGACTCTTATCAGCGGAGACTTACAATTGAATATACAGCTATAGATGAAATATAACAGAGCCAATCCTCTCAAGGATATACTAGACGACGTGGTAGCTTAAGCAGCCAAAGCTCTTTCCCTGATGAATACTCTGGCATTCAGAATATTCCGGCATTACAGAAGCTACATTGCCTTGCTATATGGCTTGGTAGTTCATTTATACATGCAAATCTTTAGGGTCAGGAGGTAGGTATACGGTTTGCAGAGGATGAGGTAGAACTTATCGATGACGAGGATGTGGACGTAATTGAATGGGATTAGAGTATATATAGCTGTTAGTTATTTAATGGTTATTAATTCAGCTGCCTGTTATGCCTTCTATGACTATAATAGTTCACAGTTACGAGCCCATTTTTTAACTATTATAACCGTTTGCCCAGGTATGTATAAAGTAATGAATGGAATCATTTTGCATAGCAGGAACCTCCTGACTATGCCTAATAAGGCTATAGTTATTGGGATTGTATTTACGGTCCATGTGCGCAACCGCCATTGTTCCGACAGTATCCCGATAATATGACGCCTATCCATACACCTGCCATCCATTTCATCTATACATTCTTCGTCTGACCCTGCGGTTTCTCTCTCCAGTAGAAGGGATAGGCTTTTCCAGCCTCAAGCACCATAGCAACACATCTTCTAATGGTAATAGCACTAGGAAAATGCGATTACAGAAAAAAGCAGTGATAGTAACGATGGTGGCCACACATGCATCCATAAAGTAGTGGTTAGCAGTCGCAATAATCGTAATCAAAATCCAGGTCGGGTATCCGATACCAAGTAGGATGTAGAACAGCATCCGGAACTGGGACTTTCGCGCCTCTCCGGGCTCTAGCTTCTTGCGGAAGATGCCAGAATGGTAAATTAGAGTGCAGCCGATACAAAAAGAATAGCTAAAGTGCATTGAGGGCATGGCAGCAAGCGAGTTGACATATTTACCGGACATCCATACACTCTGAGCATCATCGTGACGGACACTATCGAGGAATCCATACTCCGGGGGGAGCAATCGAGGCGGCATACATGGGTAAAAAACGAAAATGCAGAATGCGAGAAGGTTGGTGAGAGTCATAGTTCTTCGGACGATGGCGAAAGTATGACGTGAAGGTGCAATATAATAATACCAAGCAATAAATCTGAGACAGAGTTAGCACATTGGGAGAGAATGTGTATCAACAACTGTACTATCATTAACTTACCCCACAGTACCTGGAATATGTATTAGAGCGTATGAACGGTTAAAGACTGTCAGATATGTCTGATGGCCGTGCATGAACCATTGCTGCACTTCGCGCTCCCTGACCGGCCATAAGAAGCTTAACCACGAGAACCGCTCAAACTCTAAGACAGCCAAGGCATGACCCCGGGCAACATCCCAGATGTCGGTTTTTGAGAAGATGGCCTGTGAGAGAACATTGGTAGATCTGTAGAAGGCGTAAGTGATGATCCAGTAAAACATCTCCATCAGAAATGGGAACTTCTGCATGATCCTGCTGTGGAAGCGGTTCACAAACTGCGACGTATTAGGCGTGTAGAGATCAACGCTATAGCATTTTCTATTCTTCGGCGGATACTTCCCGCCCGTGAAAATACGATCTTCAGCGATATCATCGATCGAGTCGTCGCAAAGATGCTCGTGGGAGAGAAGATCGTCGGAGGATCGTGCCGAGGTAGAGCCTGGGTCCTCACTGAGTATTCCGCTATACGGTCCATTGTTGGAAAATATTCTCAAGCCGTGACGTCTGGTGAAGAACATGGCGCCAACCAGAATGCTGGCGACCATCTAGACGGAGGAGCTGTTAATAATGCTGGCTTTTGCTCAGTGGAGATACAGACAACAGCACTCACCACTGGCTCAACCCATCCCGGCGGTTTCCATGCTGGCTCGCTGTTCCACTCTGGTTCCCCTATTGGAACAGTAATTTTCGCCTCGAGCCTCATTATTGACCAGAAACTTACGTATCTACTGATCTAAAGGAGACCCGACTGAGTAGCAAATATACCAGAGCAATATATGAGTTAAGAATTCAGGGACTGTTGCGGGTGCGGAGGATGAGGTGACGTTAAGAAGCCTGGACATCGAAAGGGGTAGAGGCGAGGTCGGGCGCCCCCGTCTGCCCCGAGATCCTGCTGCCGATAGAGCACTGGAACCTCCTCACTTTCCTTTGCACATCAGCAGAAGCTGACGACGACTAGACCATGCCGTGCATGCATGTTTAACCATGGCCAATGCTAAGTAAGATTAGCCCCTCTAGCTCACGGCAAGAAAAGCCCTCTCGAATTCATCCTGCACCCACTAGTTCCTGCAACTAATCATACCCTCTCTGTATCTCTTCTGACATGACTTCGTGCATGTGTTGTAACTTTATACCGCATTATCGCAGCATTGACACCGCTGACCTCACAAATTCTTGTCGCAGCCCTCCTCCGGCTAGCCCTGGGTTGCGATCGCCTACGAATGGGATGTCGGGCATAATTACGGTGACAATTACTTGCCATAATGATCCTGTGCTGAGTGTGACCGTGAAAAATGACTTAATACGCGCCAATCCACTCCTTTCGTATCCTTCTTCTGGACAAGCTCAGGCAGGCCAACAAATCAGCAAAGGCAAAAAGGGGGCGTTGTCATACGGAAATGGCTGTAATGGTGACCTCCATCATGCAGGTGGGTCCCCTGTTTAGGTTTGAAGTGATCGAAAGTCAACCAGGAGGAGCGTTATAGCTAACAAGTATCTTGGCCTTGCATCCTCCCTTGGGCAAATCTGTGCTTTCAACCCCAAGCAACGAATCAGCACGACACTACCCAAATATAGTATCTAGGGATGAAAGTAGAACTATAACGTATATCCCACTCAACCGACACAGCTAGTCTACCAGAACACGATCACTTTTAGCCTCAACGACTAAAATTATATGAAACTATATTTTGCTAGATAATTAATAATTTTAGCTTAATTTTAAAATATGAGGTTCTGTGATCTTTGAAATGAATTTTAATAATGTTAAACTTAGTTTCAGACATCAAAACCAGGGTTTAGTTTATATAAGGGATTGAATCTATATGTTACGAACATCAGCCGGTTAACCGGCGCGGGAACCTAATTCATTTCGTATTACAATTCTTTAATAACTAAATTAGTTGACCTTGCTTTCATGTCTTTTGGCGTACCCAGCCGTTCATGATTTGACATGTGTATACATACTGTTTATACACTGACTTGTATACAAGCTAAATGCCTAGTACACACCTTTTGTTATGTATACCCCCGTGAATGGGCGATTGGCGTTTAACGATTAACCAGCTTTGATTTAACTCGGGACTTTTGACCAATTCTTACACAAACCAAAAACAGTACGACAAAACTTTCCATACTCGACCCGTAAATCAAAGCTTTTCCAAGATCCTAACCCATGATGAAGCAGTCGTGCATCTGGGTCTGTGATGGGCTTAGAACCCATATTTCCATAAGCACCTCGACCTGGACTATGGGTTACATGAGCTCTCTGAACCGTTATGATGCCATAAGAAATAAGAGCTAAGGAGAAAATACCTGAATCCGGTTATTGGGAGGACTAAAACATCATCCACAAGCTTCGCTCTACCTCCATCCTTCAATCCCGAAAGCGCATTCCATCGAAGCCCAACCGACTCACTCAGCCAGGTTTTAGCTGCCACTGTAAATGCCACAGGACCTGTAAGAACAAGAGGGTCGAGATCGCGGGTTGCATTTCGCGCAGATTGTGAATTTAATGTTCCGCCGAAATGACCTGCAATGTTCGATAACTGGGCTGAAAAATTGTCCATAAATCGCGAGAGAATAGGATGGTCCGGCGCGAAGGCAAACGTCCACTGGGTCAACTGAATAGGATATGCGTACCCCATGCGCCAATATGAATCACTCTCTGGTGGACAATCCGCCTCAATGCCAATGACGGCGTTGACGGGGCCGGTAGAGTTGTATATGTCGCCTGTTTCATAATCCACCCATGTCGCGATATCACGCGCGGTGATCCAATTCACTGGAGATTGAAGGGGTTCGGTGTCTATGTCACTGTACTATGACGCATGGAGGGTCAGTTGTGACTTATCTTTTCGCGAGTATAAGAGTTTCTATTGATGTATTGCAAAAGGGATTTTTCTCCGGCATCAGTAATATCACTTACAATGCCACCGATCCATTTCGAGACTAAGATACGAAAGACATCTGCTCTCTCCGCATCCATCTCCAGTGCGGAATACTCTTTGGTTAAACCCGGATCAAAGAAATTCAAAAGTTGATTGACGCCGTCATCATCCCACAAAAAGTAAGCCATTTCCCCGTCTATCGCAAACGCGAGCCACTTCTCGACATAGTCGCGTATTGCATCTGACCACGTATGGATATGCGTGTTCCTCCATTTCTGGTGAACAATCAATGGAATCGACGAGTACGCGATCCTCCGATAAATTGATGAGTTAGCTGCGTGGAAGGCTAGTTGAGCTGTATCGACGATTGTCTTGGGACCAGACTCTGACAGCCAGTCTGGGGGGGTATACCAGGCTAGATTCTTTTCGTCAGTAAGAAGATACACAATTTAACAGAACTTAAAAGTAAGGAGACTTTCGTGTTTGCTAGCACATGTGGTGATATCAACTGTCGAATTCAAGATACTGGTACCATCACTCACCTCCACCACTACCATTGAAAGCATGCACATGTTTCCAAAGTAATGGATATTGTTCTTGTAGCTTGGTGGAACCCTTTATAGGTACGTTTAAGTTGGAGAAAACGCAGAGAATTATTGCAATAGCACATGATAATACTGCCACGCGCCGCCAACGCCACCATAACATCATTTTCAGAATCGTCAAAGAATCATCTGCTCCTACAGCGAGGTACTGTAAGAAACTATAAGCGTTAGATGCTGACTTAATTTGGGGCCTGCCTGTTCTGGCTCAGCTGTTGGGCTCCTTTCTCTGGAAGAAAAACAGCTCAAAAGCTGGAGGAAAGGAGCTCAAGCTGAATCCGAACAGGCCGTAAATTAACGACCGGGAAGAGTGGCATGGTAAATTAACCGTCACAGCAGAAAGAACCTGGAGACTGATTAGAAGCATTCTGAGTCAGAACTAGTCTCTCGACGTAGCTGTATGAGGCTAGGCCAGAAGACTCTACACTGCTCCGTCGGTGTACTGTGAACACCTAGCCCTGGTAAATCATCTGTGGCGTGTACTTGGCTGCAGGATTAATACTTCGTAATTCGAACCCTAACAAGTTCGAAACCACTAATTCTATTAAATGATTGGATAAAACACGTTCAGCTAAGATGTGAAATTGTTTATTGTTACAACCAAGCACTGCTTTGTATGCTCTTATCAGGCGGAAGGCAGCGTCCAGTGATTGCCTCATACAAGTTCCCCCATGAACACTTTTAGGAGATATCATGGGCCCCTTTACTATAAATCACTCTCGAACTTCAACAAGCTTTCGGCGGCTCCCAGAATAGTAAGGCGTTATGCCAATATAAGTTTTCCCACAAAACACGGAAAGTGAACTGCCCTGAAAAGAGTAACTTTGTTTGAATAGAATAGGATGGTGAGGTTACTTTGCAAACAGCACCGACATCAATGCCAGGTGGCAGGTGTGGGCCTGTAACACAAGCAGATATGACAGCTGGTTATGTACATTGGTGTCTCTGTTGAGGAAAGTTCATAGAAGCTTAGACATTTGTGTCGGAGGGGCGGTAGGTCCTAGTAATAATTATCCTGATCTCAACGTGGCTGCACGGAATGATATTTGGCTTTTAAGTTAATATTGGCTTTGTATGCCCTACTGTATAAGTACGTAGCCAAAAGTACGATGGATATACCACACACACACTGATAAACTATGTCAGTAACTCTAATCTCCTTAAAAACATCAGTACTCACGTTAAAAGTAACTGGAGACTTGAAAATGAGCACATCTACTAGGAAGTTCACAACAATACTGATGCTCACAGCAAAATTTTTCACCACATTATCCAGCTCCATGATACATATTGCCACGGTCAGCCCGCCCAAGGATTGAAGCACAATGGTTATCCACACTAACCCAGTATATCCCGCGAAAAACCCGTTGCGGTAAATCTCACCGCCATCCTTGTAAATAATACCGATGAGAAAAGAGGAAACTAGGGAGTAAAAAGAGAGCTGAGCATTCCGAGTCCAGATTGAGACTGAGGTTAAGGTTTCCTTGATGACTTGCTCGAAGTAAACGCCCGTGAATCCAGAAATAATTGAGGCGCCAAAAACAGCTGCTAAACCGCGTGAAGTATTCATGTGGTTTTTCATCCCAGCGGACGCTGCACTAATAGTTTGTCCCGCAATCTTCGTTCCGTAATCGTCATCATGATTCCCTCGAACAAAGCTCAACTGTGACGATTGTGGAATCTGGACAACGGCAATTCCAACCGTCAAAAGAACCAACGAGAACCAGCTTGTAGACGAAAGTCGTTTCCTCAGTAGCATGACACTGAAGAGAACTGTGGTGAGGATTTTTAACTGATAGGTCACCTGAAAGGTGGTTGCGGAGAGGTTGCTGATTGAGGCATATATTAAATAGTTCTGGAGAGTGTAGAGGATGGCGGGAATAGAGAGCTTGTAGCTGTCGCCAGTGAAGATGAGTTTTACAACGGTTTTCAAGCGGGTGATAAATGAGAGCGAAGGAGTTGATTGGTATTGCTCGTGGAATGTGAATCCTAGGCTGACCACTAGCTTGACCAGTTCAACAAGGAGGACTACCGTTGAAGTGAGATAGCGAGTTTGACTAGTGACTGATATCACACGCGTGTAGTGCAACGTCTGGAGGGATTAGCACAGCAATATTTTGCGTGAGAAGGTCAAAGAGATCACCTCTTACCAGTGTGAGTGCTGAATTCTGGACAACGAGCTAGGAGAAGGTCAATCGGGTTAGCTTCGTGCTGCGTAATATCAGAAGCGTTTCGATAAGTTACCAGAATAAACACCAAGTATTTTGCTGGAACCCCGGTTGGCAGAAACATGTTGGGAGAACCGATGGCTTGTATAAGGGTTGACTTTAGTGTATTTCTTTGCGTCTGCCCGCACCAAAATGTTTTCCGGAGCTCAATCCTTGAATCACCTCATATTTGTCTTGCGAATGTGCCCAGTCCGTAATGGCTATCCTGCCCCCTGAATATTTCAGCTGCACTAGATTTGAAGCCAGAATTTTTGCAGGGGTTATGGCATTTTAACCCCTTTAGATAAAACATAATAATCAAAATCTGGAGCCTAAATAAAACAGCATAATACCGTAGAATCTCAAATATTTGAAAGCTGAGCTAAGAGCAACATTCTACTGGCAACTTATTTGCAGTGTGAGCATTACACCCATAAAGGGAAGACCGTTCAGTAAGCTGGCTCCATGAAGTTTAGCTGACCCTTAGCTCACTTTCTAGTATTTGGGATTCTGCGTAACCTGTGGTTGAAACATCTTGGTGCGGGCAAGAGTAAAGAAAGACCAGCAAAAGCCTCTATTATTAGCTGGGCCAGCTAAGAATAGTATTTAACAGATCATAGGAGTAATCAGCTCGTTAGTAAACGAACGAGAGTAGGGTAATGGAATATGGTAGGGGCAAGTGTGGCGGGCGATGTGGCAATCTCGGCCAGGGGGGCAGCTGACGCTGTAGCAAAAGAGGTACAGTTTGCTCAGCAGTTCGTCGTAGGTATGTTGCACGGGTGTCACATACTCTGTAGCTCTGGAAGCTTGTACTCGGTGGCTTCCTCGGAGGCAAAGCGAAGGAAGCGGGTCGGTGACTGCCTTACACAAACACTGTTATGAGCACAGAAAAGACACACCCATTTTTGTGAGATAGAAATTGCTTGTAATTTGGCATTACTTCTCATCAAAACTATGCTAAGATACAGGAAGTCTTCTGACTTCCGCACCCGTCCTTTGCTCTTATCTTGCATTCGCAGGAACAAGCGTCTGCGTCGATTCTTTGTGCGTTTTTTCATATTCTTTTCAGTATATTCTATTCTTTTGCAGATCTTCCTTGCATATTTAGTAGCCAAGGATGCACGACTCCTCCCACCGGTTCTTAGACGCGCGAAGAATCTGTTGATTGTTACAGCACATCCCGATGATGAGTGTTTGTTCTTCGCTCCTAGTATCTTGGGTGTTCTCGATGGAAATCCAGAGACGGTCGGAAGTCTCTTGGTTATGTCAACAGGTCAGTACACCCCATGCTTACAATATCTATTCTCACAGTTGACAGGAAACAATTACGGAGCTGGGGAGACGAGGAAAAAGGAGCTGAAGGACTCCTGTGCAGCTTTGAGAATTGAGTCTAAAAGATGTATTGCACTGGACCAGGAAGATTTGCAGGATAATCCCAAGGTATGGTGGGACCAGAAGACAATCATTGCTGCGGTGAAGGAATATGTGGAGAGATGGCAAGTTGACGCTGTAAGTTTTGAGGATATTCGGGAGCAATTTCGAATCTTCTCCCGACAGCGTTCCTCGACGCTTACTATACTTGATAGATCATCACTTTCGATCAAGGTGGGATTTCAGGTCATCTCAACCATAGAGCCGTAAGTAAGGCAATCAGGTACGTCGCTTTAGGGCCTCTGCGTCATTTCAATAACTCGCTTTAACACTCACATGTAGCACCTATGGCTCAAATGATCCTAACGCTCCGGCAATCTATGTACTTCAAAGCGCTTCCCTCTCTCGCAAATATACCTTTCTTTTGGACCTCCCGTTAACCTCCTTGCCATTCTCATGGAGGATTTTATGTGCGTTGTTTTCTTCAGCGACCTCAGTCCACGAAAGTTACGGTGATAAAGCCCTAATAGCGAATACCTGGCACTCTTACATGAAGACAAGACAAGCTTTTGCTTCTCATGACAGCCAGTACTCGTGGGACCGGCACTTGTATATGATATTAAGCCGACAGGTCTGGTTCAATGATCTACGTAAGATTGAACTGATAAAGTAGTTGACGCAATGTGTCGGCTTCAATACAACTCACTTCTGTTAACTATTTTGAAATTGTCCAGAATTTTATGTGCGGATCCGGTAGTTTTCGGCACTCCAGTCCTCGAGGCTTTACAGGCTGCGTACGTTGACAATTTTGTGCCTTAGGGTCCAACAGTAAGCATGTAGCACTACTCCCTGACCAGTATCACCACGGAATGCCGATGATATGGTCGAGATCTCCACACAAATTCGTAAGATCCGAGGCGATACAGAGTCATGATTTGATTTGACGTGTTAACAACGCAGTTGGTAGTAACTTGAAGACCCGTACGAAATATGTTCGGTAAGGCTGACTGAACTGATACGCTCAAGCACAAGCTATCGAGCAACATAATCCACTTACGAGTGACCGTTCATCTCTTGACCCCCCTTTCCCTCTCTTGTTCCAAGCCAGTCACTTGGCATGGAAAGGATGGGAATAGCCAAGGCTGCAGTCTTCTTAGCAAGTAGCGCCGGGGGGAGTCATAGATACTTGGTCATAATCGACGCTTATCTCTTTCTTCAATTGCTTCAATGGTGGACTCTATATTTCAAGGCTGTGCAAATGGAAACGAGCCACGAAAGCGAATACGGTGAATAGGTAGCCATCCTAAGGTACGGTAAATGCAACAAGAAAGTAATTTTGAGAAAATAGACGCGTAAGACCTTACGTTGGGTCTGCACCGTTGCTGATAAAAGACCAACGCCACGGAATTGTTGGCCATTTCACTTGGTCTTGCGAACCAAGGTAGCCTTGAGAAATGTAGATATGGGTTGAGCGCAGCCACCTTCGCAACATCAGCTAGGTCCGTAATACGGCAGAATGCTTCCGTAGTACGTAAGGTATCAAAGAACGCGCCTTTACAACAGTTATACCTATCGTACAAAGTCGAACAGACCACCGGTGCAGTCTGTTACAAGGCCTCAGCAAAGTTCATCTTAATGTAAAGTAATCATCAACAACTGGGAGATCGGAAGAGCGCCAGAAGATTACTCTTATCGGAGTCTTTGCTTGAAGCTCTCACCAAACGCTGTCTTCCACCTGGTGAGTACTTGGTATACGAAGCAGCATACTTCGTCACGTCAATTTTCCAGTCTCCATGGTCTGAGCTTTAACATTCCCAGCAACTTTTGCCGAACCCACCTGATATGCATATCCTGACAGAGTGATTGGTTAGCGGGTACCTCCGTACCATGGCAGTACCTAACAGGAGCTGCTCTAGTCGAGTAAGGTAAAGTCTCGAATTCATGGGGTTTAAGCCCGGCCGGAATTCATTGTTGATTGGTCCTGTATACGGTATAGCTGTCAGTCGACAATGCTACCTGGAATTTTTTACTTTTCGTAGGGGATGGATTAATCCACGCCTTTCTTATGTGTCCGCTTCAAGACGGATGCTTACGTTCTGACTGGCGAAGAGAGGGGTGTACACAGACGGAGAAGCGTGGACTAATCCATGTGATACAAGAAGAAGGTTTGCTTACTCTTCCTAGTGGAGAGCCCCCGGGTCCCAGCTAGCTTCAAACCACCGAATTCGGAGCCCTGCGGATGGGGTTCTCAGGATAAGCGCTAAAGCCACGCTAAAGCCACTCTAAAGCCACTTGTTAAAGTTAAAACAAATTACCACTTGTGGGATGTGGAGCCTTCCAGCCTAGCTTTATACAGCTAGACTAGTGCTGACTCAGAATGCAGGCTTTGCCACACCTGCATTGGCCCTATGTCACTTATGCATAACTTCGGAACAAGCATCGGAACAGTGGTTCTGAAGCAGAGTACGACAGGCGAGCCCGGATATCGCCTAACCGAATACAGTATAATGTTAGTTACTATCCTCCCCCCTACTTCAGGTGACAGACTGGGCTTGGACTAAAGGTCATCTATTCCAGGCTTCAGAGACACACTATGTATGTGGTCGCCGAAGACTTACAATCCCTAAATTCTTATGAATCTATTACCGTTATTGATAATTACTACGAAGCAGTCACCTGTTCTTTCCTTGCCAAGAATTGCTTGCGAGGCGGAATGGGTGAACTAAATCCGGAGGATGACTTTCCTTTCCTTTTGGCCTTATCTGTACATACGGTAATTGATGTGCTAACTAGTTATATGCTATTGTCCTATATATATTACATTAAATTATACCAACAGTAACTTTTATATATTTATTCCGACAAATGCTTGCTCACCGTACAGCAAGACCGACCCCGAGAACGAGTCCTAATCTTAGCAGAACAAACTCGAGATCGAGATCGAGATCGTGCCCGAGAAGAAGAGCTCCGGCTTCTACTTCTAAGAAGCTTCATGTGTAAGATCTCACGGTAACTGACTACTAGAAAACTAGCGACCAAAAGAGCTAACGCTATATATGAAAGTGTGAGGGCACTTCCTAATTTTCCAACTTTGACAATGAAGGAGGCATCAAACGAATGCCATGATGAGGCTCCAAGGTGATGGAATAATGGTGTGATGACATCGCCGTTCAACCGATTCAAATTGGGATTCTCTTCTGTTCCGGAAAGAATACGTAGGCCTTCTCTGTCCTTTTGGAGCGAGTGAATTGTTCTATTTATTCTCAGGTCAGCCATAAGACGTATAAAAGTGCTAGTGTTCACGTACGATGCATAATGGCAGCCAGTACTGAACATGACGGTTGGGTATGGCAACCAAAGCCAGTTCCGGTCGTAAATGGGAAGATTTGACACCAGTTGTTCAATAAAGGGGTGCCGTTTACCAGCCATCATCATCCCGTTTGAGAAACCAACTGGGTGAGCTGCTGGAGCTGTGAATCCAAATCTCCTCAGCGGTCCAAGCGATCGTCTACAATGCAGATCCATATCAAGCACCGCACCTGTCCACTGGAGTCAATAATCTACACATATAGACCGCGCTAGAAGTGATCTAACCTCCATATTCGTATAACACCATGTATCTCAGAGAATCCACCCTCTGAATCGGATATTTGTACTCATCCCACATCTTTTTCAAGTGAGGATACTTCTCTTCAACAAATTTGCCCGAGTTTTCGTCCGTCCACATATGCACTTCCCACTCAGGGTGAAGATCTAAACATGCATTTCGTGCCTCTAGCCATGTGCTGTCCTCAGCATTTTGGCCCAAAGCAATTTGATGAAGGATGGGAGGGACAACATCTGGGTAATCTGGAATTGCAGTATCCTGTGTTATCGAGTAATTGGCAAAGGTAACATCGAAGTTGTCTCTTTCCTGTGAGATGTAAAACTTAGACGCACCTATGTGCCACGTTAATTGTAGGGAGAAGAGAGCGACTACAAGCTTTAGGATTGACCTGCAGTAGAGAAATATGAGTATGAATGAAGTGAGGATGAACGGGGCCTTAGTCCTTAAGGGACGCATTGTTTTAGTCTGTTGTCTGAAAGAAAGTGTTTGCGTTTGTAGCTCCTTTTCTAGTTGCACGTTTAAAGTTATATACTGAAAATTTTCTGGAAAATAGAGATAATAACACCAGGAAACGGGACAAAAAGGTACACAGAGAATTTACGAGGTTTTGAATTTTGCAATGTGATACCTAAAAGCTATAGAAATTACTAATATAGCTTTAGTCTCGTATGGCATGTGTCCAACGGCTGAGTAGAGCTGATGTTCCAGTCGGATAGGATTGTATAATCGCGAGCGCATTGTTCCAGTACCGGGGTCATTGAGCATTTCATATTCCCTAGCGCAGGGAAGGGATTTCAATCTAATTGTAGCAAGCCCAGCTGAGAACAGCGTGACATGGCCATCTGAGATTTGGTCCGGACCAGGAAGCTTACGGGGTTGCCAGGGTGTAAGAACCCCATTCTGGCTCTCGAATCATATTAAGGGCTGGATCTGCTAGATAGGGTTTCTTTGGCAAGACTTAACTTCATACATGATCGACCCATTCTATCAACAAATGCTACAAGATCTCCAAATACGGTATGGTTCTGTCGGAGTCGTATAGGCCGTCAGAATCTCAAATTTGCCGACCTTTGAGCCATCCAGGATTAATCTCACCTACTCTCAGCCGCTAGTACAACATTTTGTAAGCTCTAAATCAATACTGGGAGAGCGAACTTACAGTGCAAAATTAGAAATAGGAATCCTTGTTTCAAGTAGACTTACTATATAGAGTATGGGCTGGATTTTAGAATCCAACACCATTCCATTGTGGGGCCCTAGCTGGTTCGAAGTCGGTGAATTTCAGCTTCCTCGGTGCGCCTTTTCTCACGCAGTTATCAAGAGATTCTCTAATTAGTTGTAGTAAAAGAGCTTGGATGAATTTCAATCCCAAGCATTGTTTGCAATCGAAGCGCGTAATTACCCCAGGTCTTATGAATATAATCAGTGGCGCTTCAGATTACCAACTACTTATATATGACTACTTACAAGGCTTCACATTTGAGCCTCACACCTTGCGGCCCCTAATTCTGCCCCCATTCAACTAGAACCCGCATTTAAACGACTCTCACATAAGAACTGATTTGCAACATTTGATCAGCGGGACAACTTAGCTCGGGGGCTTAAGCCAACTGGGGATAAGAAAGAAGTCTAGACCATAGCCGGTTTCATAATGCTCAGCCCAAGTTTGGCATTTTCGGAATATTCCCTCCGGCATACAGAGTAGCCATCTCAGTTCCGCCTCGCTGATCCATAATTAGATCCTAGCAAGTGATCAGGAGTTCTTTATTGGGAGGATTTTCACCGAAAGTTCTATAATATGATATGTATTCTCTACTCTATGTGTCTCACCATCTAGAATCTCCCAATGAACCCCTATTCATTACTAAGTATTTGTCAAGCAAGTTAAATAATCCCAGGATAATCGTTCAGACGCACCTAGATGTCCCAGGAACTTGGTGAACATGTGACTTGCCTGCCTTTAGCAATAGCAAATCTCACTCCATTGTCACAGCTCCGTGAAATTTCTGAAATACTACGTGTAGGCTATGAGATTGATAATAGTGGTTACTCAAACAGTACCGATTCATCACAAAAGATTTGCATTCTCAGACCTTTATAAATGGTAGGGGTGGAAAGATGGCTACAATTGGGGTGTGATATAAGGAGCTGCTTAATACGCTTCTACAAGTCGCAGGGTAATAGAGCATGCGGAGGTATTTACGACTACAAAAGTAACTCGCACTAGCGATGACGCTTCTCACCCTGAGGAGATTGTCGTCGTAATTTAGCTTTGGCTGGCTTGAACACGTTGAATTAGGCTCCAGTGTGGACGACCACAGAAGTCAACCTCCTCGCGATTTTTACGAGGTACCGTTCGCTCGAAGCCTCATGCTACAGTAAAGACCGCGTCGTATTTTGCATTAATGTAATAACACGTGTATTGATTGGTGCCGGATGAGGCTTACTCGACATTGTGTTATTTATTGGTCAGTCTCACATTCAGTTCATCGCCCTAACGTACAAATAATTACCTGTTGTTTCCTTCTTCTTCTTTTTCAGAGATTTTTCTGTTACAATTGTATTTTCACTTTTCAATGAGGGATGGCCGATATGGGTGAAGTGTGTGTGATGAGTTCTCGGGCCTCTTCCGTTCGGGCCTTTTGTTCATAGTATCGGAGAATTAAAATTGGTGAAGACTATTGAGTGGTGAGCAGGCAAATTGGTAAGATGTATAACGCTCAGAGCTTCTTCTTCCTTGTAACAAAAGTTCTCAATTTTGTTTAACTTGCTTTCTATAATTTTTAGCTAAGAAAATAAAAGCTTCATCAATTGCCTCCAAATCATGTCTGTCACTCACTCACATCAGCAGATCCTAAATAAGCCTCAAGTTCTAGGCTCTGGACTCATGTTCTCGAACGAGAGAGAATTACCTAGTAAAGAAATTTCCTATCCACCAGAAGACTTTCAACTATTGAGCGGTGAAGCAAGAAAAAGTCTTTGTACAAGAAATGAAAACTATTGGTACCCCTTCCGAGGAATTGAAAGAGTTTGATGATAAACGGTCTTTCAGGAAAGGTATGTAATCCACCCAAAGTATAGTAAATGTGTCACTGATGTTCTGATGTATCAGTCAAGCCTGTGGGGGTTTTAAGGAGCCATCGGAGGAGCTCGGAGATCAATTTTTATGGTATCTTGAATCTTAGTTGTTAAGTATATCCTATTGTATTCTCGAACTCAGTTATTAATTGTCAACTATAGTAAGTTATTCTACCCATCACATGACCTTCCTTCACTCTGTGCTACAAGATACCCGGACAATCCTTTCTTTCGATTTTGCAAGGATGTTTGATAGAGCCTTAGTCGTTCCATCCTCCATTTCAGAGAGCGTGTTCTGAGATGCATTATGACACTCATCTTGCAAAGCATTCTTGAAAATATAGGCAAATGCATATAGAGCTAGCATTAACTGGTCATGGCCAATTAGTGCTCTCTGATATCTCATCACAGCCATCCTCTCATTACACTTTCTCTCCCTTTGTCTCCACTCGCAGAACATAAGAGAAGTACAGTATAATTCGTTGCACGATCTCTAGATCTCCTCAACCGCATCCATTTGTCAGGGGGGTTC
This sequence comes from Xylogone sp. PMI_703, assembly GCA_021399445.1. Lineage (NCBI taxonomy): Eukaryota > Fungi > Ascomycota > Leotiomycetes > Xylogone > Xylogone sp. PMI_703. Next base: position 158,369 of record JAJTUQ010000007.1, on the reverse strand, counting down.
ATGTAGACCCGTATTGTGTGATTCATGACGCTTGAGTAGCAGTGATATATTGCATGAAAGGTATAAAACTTCAGTATGCAAATTATGCGATATATAAGGAGCGGATACTGGAACTTATAGGTGTGGCGTGTACAGGAAGCTACTACGTTGTTCAAAGCTCCAAACGTTGCAGAGTCTGATAATTACTCTCCAGAACAAGAGAATATCAAAAGAACAGTGGCTTCATTAGCGTCCTATACTCGACGTAATCTTCACCATCTATGCTGATAATTTCAGGTGAACTGGCAAGCTTGCCCCGCGTGCCTCGAAATGGTCCATTCCCCCGTCTCTCGTATTTGATTCCGTTGTAGTACCTAGCTCTATCTATCTCATCTAGCGCAGGCAGGGAGGAAATTGATACAGCCGTTTTCTGAGCGTACTAAATCTCGTTGGACTTCTTTGGTTTATTCTTAAATCTTCTGCGTGTGATTTTTTCAAGGCCAGCTTCCATCTTAACAGCTGGCCCTGTTTTGCGTGCCTTTCTGGTAGCTCTCCGTTCATTTGCTTTATGATCATTCGGCGACGCCTTTTTCTTCATATCCCGTTGGTGAATCCGCACATATTCTTTTAACCCCTCTCGATTCAGGTGCGCAAGATGCTTATTCAAAGCCAGTTATTCATAGCGCAACTACGCTCTTCTAGGCCCCATAAGATATTAGCAATCAGCTCCAATGGGGTGTACACGCGTCCGAGGCTGCATGCTTGTCCTCATTATTTGGCTTGTTAGAATATCTCCGGACGCCAAGAATGCAACTTCGAATAGCGTTGGCCTGTGTTGCCTGGTGGGTGGTTCTTCGGAAGACCTTTACCGAGCAGGATTGTATTGAGGGATCTGAGGACAGGTTGTTTCTCCATCATCGAAGATAGAGCTCTCTTCGTATTCTTTATCCGAATACTCATATATTTTTGGCTGCCACTACAATACAGATTCGAGAAATATCAGACTTGTCCAGCTACAAAGCCCAAGCGATCAAAAACGTATCACGAGATCCGTTAACTATTAAGGCGGTAACCCACCTCAACAGATGCTGACCTCTCGCTCTTTCCTACACATTTTCGGGTTATAATAGACATATCACACTACCAAGTAATGATATCACAGCAGCTCTAAAGCATCCAAACACAAAACCAGAAACCAGATTGATAAATGTATCCATTTTTCAAAATGACAAAACCCGAGGCTTTCAACTGCAACGATCTAATTCAAAAGGCATTCTCAGAGTATACAGAAGTTTGGAACTGGACCTGGGATGCGGTGTGTATTTGGATTAGTGATATAATAGTGGGCATATATTTCTAACTGCATGTAGAAATCTAGTAGCAAGGCCATTCGGTCAGTTGAATCATTACAAGATGAAATTCCAAAGCCCCCGACAAGCCTAAGCACATCCCCCATTCAACGTGATGTTTCGGCGAATTCAGCAACACCAGAACTACCTCCTGTCATCTCTGCTCACCTCGAATTTCGTCAACAAGTCGCTGTCTCACCACCTACAACCACGTTTCCTTCTGATTCCCCTTCTATACCCTCGTCCTCTCCAACTGTATCTGCCGGTTCTGTTTCCGAAAGGCCACTTTTTGTTACTGAGTTTTTTGAGGTCCGAGGATCGCCCAAAGGAGGATATGGAGCTTTTGCATTAGATGATATTGATGTCGGCACCGTCATCTTCTCTGAGAAGCCTCTCTTCAAGGCCCACGAAATAAGCTTTCACCACGAGTATGAAAGGCTATCTCAAGAGCAGCGGGAAGAGTTTGCCACTCTCTCTTGCAACAGGGGACTCAGTGCAGACCCCGAGATTGCTACGTTCTTAACTAATAGGTAAGTAACTTGACTTAAAGCAGATCCAATTCCATTTTCTGTATTTTATTAGGTGATCTGGGCGTTGACCTGGTGCCAAAACCAGCTTTGCGACAAAGGGTTACCAGTCTGGCATCTTTATCAAGTCTTCTCGATTTAACCACGCCTGTCCTGGATTCCAATCCTGCTCGTACTCTTATCACGAACCCGAAGACTGTCTCGTTACAACGGCTCGTCTGCATATCAAGAAGGGCGAAGAGCTTACCATCGCCTACTACCTCTACCACAATAACTTAGAGAGGAACTACAACTTATATAGGCACTACGGGTTTTGGTGTGATTGTCCGGGATGCCGGGCTCCTAGGATCGCCGAAAGATGTTAGACAGCAATGATAGTTGCTATGGTTATTGCTATGATCAATCCAATTCGAACTACAACTAGTGAGTAAATAGTTACCATTTATTCTATAAGTACAATCAGATTCACCACTCCCTACTTTAAGCCAGTCATGGATAGTGAATGCGCGCCCGAAAATTGCCCTTTCACAATGCTTAAACCTATAATTTTGCAAAAAGCTCAACAAATGTCGATTTGGGAGCTCCTGATTAATAGTTAGTGGGCTCAAATGCCTTTCTTAAAGATACCGAAGATATTTGAAAAGCTGCGCTCTAGCTGAAGCCTAGCGAATCAACATTTGAAAATATCCCGATATTATCGTAATAACGGATGGACGTGATGCGGAAGAGGACAATGACAAAGTAAAACCACCATTGACTTATCATTGCAAACCCATCACTACTCCGGCAGAGATCTCTGTTTTGGAACTCAAGAAAGCCCGGCTGGGCAAGCGAATACTCCGTTTATTTCAGTTTAAACTTTAGATGCAGTTCAAACCAGCAAAAACTCTCAAATTATTAAACTCCCGCACTCATATCCTCCCGGGAACACGCCCGCTTTTATAATAAATCACCTTGCTTATCAAGATGTTAGCAAGCGTAAGAAGTCTGACTTAATTGCTCACTGACATATCCCATCGCCGGAGGCCTCGGCCGTTACTCAACTGGTCCTGGTGACACATACAACAGAACCAGGTGAGTATCCACTTATTTATGCTGCATGGACCCTTTAGAAAAATGGTGGAAACATCATATCAATGCAAGTAACCTTCTAAGAAGCAAATTTTCTTAATTGATGTCGCTAGTGAAGACTGTTATACTATATTATAGTGGAATGAACAATTGTAGATCTTAGAGAGACAAAACCGTACAACAGTTACGGTATTGTCGGAACCTGGGGGGTTCCGATATACTGTATCGTTACAGGAACTCAACTATGGAACGTGAAGATGAATTGAATTATCTATCCTACAAGGTGTCTACAGCTATATTTATAGTGGGAAAATGCATAGTAGGGTACGAATAGAAGTGAATATTGAATATCGGGATTTGCCCATATTGAATGGGCCTGGTAAAGTGGTATGGTAATATATAACCGATTCTACGGTCAGTATGGTGTGTTATTTGAGGTTATTCTCGCAAAGGCTTACGCTTTTGCGTATAGCGCGTATCCACTGGTTCTGACAGGTATGCTGGGGTTTCTATCCTCTCCTATAGTCCACTCTTCTCCATAAACCCAAGGATTATATCAAAAGCACCTGTGGCATTTAGAGCAAAGTTTAACACGTGAGCTGCACCAGGGTAGCTCACGATGTCCAGATTCTTTGCATTGGCGAAGGCACTTGCTGTTGATGGCCCATTATTGTAATCGGTACAGCTAATAGCGCCGTCAGATTGAAAGCAGGTTAAGGCAAACATGAAAGTTTGATTACTTACTTTGAAAAACAAAAGATGAAATCAGAAGCACCATTAATGAGCTGTCAGTCGAGACCCAGTGTTAGATATCTATTTAGTATGGAAATACACATAGAGTCGAAATACGTACCATAACGCTGCCGGTGAATTGGTTCGGCATCAAGTCCACCATCCCCTGAGTGAGAAATTCCGAAATGGCCCATGGCTGTGAGGTTGCAAATGCGTATTCAACGACGGCGAGGTCGTAGAAGGCAGGTGTGTAGAATCTGTATGTTATTGCAACTGATGTCAGATTGCACGAAGGGGGAGTAGACGGATAGATGTAGCCGTAACTTACAAACTGACACTACCGCTGATATCGACGGGGTTGAGATATCCCTGTTAATCCCAAATGTTAGGCCTATACGGGCATTGCTGATGTTTTCAGGACTAGGGCGAGCTTACCGTATCCAAATGCTTCCACTGTTTTCTCTGCAGATCTGCGATTCTCGGTGCCCCGGCCTCCATGAACCCAACCGGATTGTCGTTATATCCAAAACCTACAATTCATCAAATCAACATTTACGTCTCTAAGAAAACCTAGCCACCCACCCGTGAGAATCAGGCCCTCGGCAATATCTGGCTGGACAGCCGCCACACCAGCGGTTAACGCACTGCCGAAACTATGTCCCAAGAGTACAATTGCACTGGGGAGCCCAAGACTGCTGGTATATGATCCTTGCCGAACCAGATGGGCTAGTTGCTGCAGGATTGCAATTTGGTTTGATGCCTGGGCAGCATAACCTGAAATGCTGCATACAGACGAGAAGAGAATGAATTAGTGGGGGGTTTTGAAATCCTAAAGGAAAAAAGAAAACTAGAAGCTTACGTTGATGACGCCCCGGTGCCAAGACGATCATAGTAGAGGATGGAATAACCAGCTTGGATAGCTGCATGAACCATGCTGTATCTTGTTGGATCAAGACTATTTGGATCCCAGTAGCTGTAAATCCAACATTTTATTCGTTAAAATAACGTGCAATCTGAAGTAAGAAATAGAGTGTTAATTATTTAACTCACGACTTATCAAATCCCAATCCATGGGTCGCAATTATGACCGTATGACGATGGCGAGCAGACGTATTAGTAGGCGTGCAGAATCTTGCGCTGATCTGGTAGGACGCCGAATTATTCTGCGGAGCTGGCTCGAATGGGAAGAACGTAGCGTTTGACGTTCGCGATGAGAAATCGGTGACGAGGCTGATGACATCTAGATCAGATTTGAAATGCGGCAGAGAGAATATCTGATTTGAGGATGTGATATGCACAGGAATATTGTAAGACTGGCATGACGCGGCCGACTTTGTGTCTTCTGGATTAGCCTGTGCCAGAAAGGCAGTGACGAGAAGGAAGAGCAAAGCGTTCATTGTGGATAGAAGAGAGGTCTTGTAATAGTATAGTGGAAGAGTAAGCTGTCTATTGGAGAGATGAGAGGGCCTTATATACTATGATCTCACTCCAGGTTAGTGATAGTTATACGGATGTACCATTCCACTGCATTTGGCGTCCCACCAGAAGCACGTTCATACGGTCCCCTGTTTTTGACAATTGGGAAGCCACACTTTTCGACAGCCAAGGCAACCGCTACAAGATCAGCTAAGCCCCAATTTACATCCAGCAGGCGATGATGAGGGATCCGTAAAATACAAAGGACAAGGCAGACTTTGAGTCTAATAAATATGGACTATGTTCTTCTCGTAGCCGAGATTCGAAACTAAGAAAACCATCCTCTTGAGTGCTCACTCAGCAAGCCTCAACAGAGATATAAGGAAAAGATTGGCACCTTCCGGGACGTCTTCCTCCTAGTATGAAAATTTGATCGTTATACTCTGCGCATATTGTCCCAAGCTAGTAATAGGTAGCCCTCGTATTGCCTAGCGCACCATGTTGATTAGAAGATTGCAAGTTATCAAGATAGTTCTTGCTTAGTGGGTGAGCTGCAGTATTAAAGCCGCCAGTATAGGTGATTATGGATATGCAAAAACTCTGTTTCACAGTGCTCTACGGAAGGGGGTTTGCAAGAATGATTACACACCCTCGCTAAGTAACAAACCAAAAAATCACTGCTTTTACGCAGAATTGTTACGCTTCCATATTAATCCAGCGAAAGTGTGGCTTGAAAGTTAAAGTAGGACCGAGAAATCTCCTAATACAGTTGGCACACATTTTTCACCCCAGGAGGGGGTCAATCAGGTCCGAATATGTGCGACTCATTTCTGGCCGCTCCAGCATCGGGTCTTGGTAAGTGTATTTAACTGAAGCGGAAGTGTATTTAGCTCAACCCAAGTTTTATCCATGTTGTTTTCCCATTAGGATATTATACCGAGGGGTGGTTCTGACCAAAATCGGAGATAGCATCCCACTCCATACATGATACCTAGCAAGTTTCGGCAAATCGGCAACCTAGGCGAAAATTAACGGTGAACCTCATGGCCACGAGCTTTATATTTGACCGAGCCATTTTTATCTTTTTTTCGCCCTTAAGATTCAGAGCGAGTACATTATTTTATTCCAATGCATGGTTAATATGGCGACATCGACGACCACTACGACACTGGAGGCTGAGGCGCCCATAGAGCTCCAAGCATTTACGCCAGATGCATCATCGCACATTTTAGAGGATATGTTCCCGCCTGTTCAGAATCAGGCTGCCAAGAGTAACCTGTATGCTATGCCATTGATTCTTGTACAATATCAAATTGAATGCAATGGACGCACAGCCTGACCTAGAAGTATTATAGGAAAAAATGCATCTTGTTACTTGCATGTTTCACCTGCATGTTTACCAGCTGCGGCCTTAATTTTGCGTTCGGTGTCTACCAAGAATACTACGAGGCCCTGTCCACTTCTTCCACTCCAAATCCATTCACCAATACCTCGCCTGCCCAGATCACATTGATCGGCACTCTTGGTGTGTCATTCATGTCCCTTGGAGCTCCATTCGCGTCAGCGTGGTGCAAGAGCTATTCCCCAATGACGATCACCTTGGTTGGGGCTTTTATATTTGCTCTCTCCAACATACTGGCCTCCTTTGGCCAGAAACTATGGCATTTCACTGTCACTCAAGGAATTCTTCTGGGTATTGGCACGTGCTTGACTTACATTCCGGCTGTTACTGTTTGCCCGGCTTGGTTCACCAAAAACAGAGGGCTAGCAATGGGAATTTTGTCATCAGGAACAGGCATTGGCGGCATCGCTTGGGCACCCTTCATCCGATATCTCAATGCAGCTCTGGGGTTTCGGAATGGTCTTCGTGTGACCGGGGCCATTTCATTTCCACTGCTTGCTTGTTCTGCTCTGTGTCTGCAGTGGGAGCCTAGCATTGAGCAGGCAAACCGTGCAGCTCTAAGATCAGCTCGATCTAGACTAATGCCTCCCTTGATCGACTGGCGAGTAGCACGATCATATAAATTTGTGGCTCAATCACTTACGGGGGCACTCCAAGGAGCTGGTTATTATGCCCCCCTTTACTTTATGTCGGCAAATGCCCGCACCTTGGGATACTCCGCTGCAACGGGTGCAAATCTGATAGCTTTGTCTAATGCAGCATCATCAATATCAAAGGTGATCTTGGGTTGGCTTGCAGATCGTGTGGGCCGTCTGAATATCCTTTTCGGCATAACCATTCTAAGCACCTTCGTCACTCTTGGTGTATGGCTTCCTTCAACCACCTCAGGATCTGTTAGCGAGAGTCAGGCGCTCTTCATTGCTTTCGTGATTTTATATGGTATTACAGCTGGAGCTTACATCAGTTTGTTTCCCGCGACCTTAGTGGAACTCTTTGGTACCCAACACTTCGCTAGTGTTAACGGCTTCATTTATTTATCAAGAGGCTTGGCCGCCCTGATCGGGACCCCGGTTGCTGGTGTATTAATCAAGGATTACGGAGCTGCAAGTCTCAGCACTAGTAGGGCTTATTTCTCTACGAGCATCTTTGTTGGGGTATTGTTAGGTTGCGCTTCCTTGACTCTTGCCTGGTTACGGGCAGGTGTTGCGATTGAGACATTGCACGGGGAAGATGTAGATCGAAAAAAGATTTGGAAAGCCTAATGACTGTTGTAATATTTATATTGTATATAGAACAAATCTCCACATCTAGAAAAGTATTTTGTAGCCATGTTACAAAACGTCGCTTCCATCTAGCTGATATCGCTCAAGCAGAGCTCATTTATCACAATTTGCTCTAGAGGGACCCATATCGCTTCAGCCTCTGTCAAGACTTGTCCATTTTTGTCAGCGATCTGTATTTTGGAACACCATTTACGGCCTTCTTTTCCCCATTATCAACGTTTTCACTACAACATCACCCGGTGTCGGAATAGGGCCTCGATAAAGGGGGTTGAGCATTTAGTACGTGTTTTATGCCGAACAAGTAGTGCTGGTCGTGGTCGCGTGATAATTATTTCAGCAAATCAAATAAGACTTTAAATATGCGAAAAACACCAAACCTTTAGCTAAGTCATGAGTGCCTTTAGCTCAAGCCTTTCATGATAGATTGATAATAAGTAAACAGACGGTGGATCTTCGAATATAACAGCGAAGATATGGAGCAACGGATACTCAACGTAATTGTCCCTAGACTGCTTACGCCAAAGATTTGATTCTGAGCGCCCGGGCTCTCCTGCTGAGCTATTCTGATGATACCATCTGGGATTGATAAAGCTTTTTCTTGGCAATTACTACTACCAGTTCAACAATAGATCCCTCTAGTACAGATTCATGCTTAATTACATATTGTATCCAAGTGAGGGCTGGCCCGGCTCTGTGACTCAGCAGAAGATCTTGTAAACCTTTTTGACGACGGGCCACTGAGCCCTTTCAGCCCGATTCATCTCGGCTAATGCAAGGGTGTCAACTTCTCTGCGGCCAGTACTCAAGTCAATATTCTTGCTATGCATAATTGGCGTACTAAAGTAGATCTTGTACGGGATGTAACAAGCGATGACGACAGACACTGCAAGGCAATTCACAAAGAAGGTTCGAGCTCGCGAATCTGGAGACTGCCCGCTATATCCGATCGGGAAAGCAGCTGTCCAGAACTGAGCCATCAGGATAACGAGGTTGAGGATGAAACCGATCCACGAGCCTGGAAGACCAGCCTGCGAGCGGAACGGCAGTTCGTCAAGACTGTATCCCTGGTGCTTCCAAGCGGACCGGAAGCGAATGTGAGCCAGGCAGATAGAGCCCCAGGTAAAAATAGACGACAGGCCAGAAAGTGAGTACAGCCAGTCCAAAGCTGTGGCAGCAGTGGATTGTCCACCACCGCAGACATAACAGAGGAGACCCAGAACAGAAGCAAAAATAATGGCAACCAAGGGCCGACCTTCTCTGTCAACGTAGGCAAAAATATGCGGGGCTTGACCTTGCTCAGCAAGTGCGGCGAGTGTACGTGAAGAGCCGTATATGGAGGAGTTGCCAACGGAGAGGACTGAAATCAAGATCACAGCGTTCATGATAGAGGGCAAGACTTTGATGCCAGCATTATTAATGGCAATCACAAAGGGCGAAGCATTGGCATCTTCCGAGCTAGAGCCAAGAAGGCGAGCATCACCGTGTGGAACCAGCAGAGTGACAACAGTCAACGAGACGATGTAAAAGAGGCAGATTCGCCAGAACACCTGCTTTATGGCGGTGGGAAGTGTTTTGCGAGGATCGTCAGCTTCAGCGGCAGCCAGGCCAATAAGTTCAGTTCCTCCAAACGAGAAAGCGGCTGTAACCAACACACTGCAAAGTCCCTTGAAACCTGAGTTGAACGCTCCCGAGACAATACTTCCTGGTTCCTGTAGGGGAGTGGTATGATAGCCTGCATACTGCGATTCGACTCGGTCAGGGTACCAGTATCGCGCTCCGATGTAGCCCCCAGGTCCGCCGCCGCAGTTCAAAATTATACCAAGGATAATGAACCCAAGGATTGCAACCACTTTGACGATGGCAAAGACAAATTCGGCTTCCCCGTAACCACGGACACCAAAGAAGTTAATGCAGACAATGACGGCCAAGAAGATGGTGACGAACGCCGCAGCATTAGTTCCTGACACGCCGGGCCAGAACTGTAGAGTGATGGAGGCGGCAACAAGCTCGAGCGGCAAGACAATCAGCCATTGTAGCGCATAGCTATTGGGAAGATTAGTGGTGGGAGTCTCATTCACGGCTGGTGGATTGCACTTATGGAAAAAAACTTACTTCCACCCCATGGCAAAACCCCACGCAGGATCGATGAAACGGGTGGAATAGGCGGAGAAGGAACCAGCTACTGGAAAGAGTACGGCTAGCTCACCAAGAGACTGGATTGTGCAGAACATGAGTATACCGATCATACAGAAGGCAATCACCAGCGAGGCGGGACCGCCAGTGGAGAGGGCGGCCCCGGAGGTGACAAAGAGACCCGTTCCTAATAGGATCACCATTAGCAGCTCATTCTTGGCCAACAGATTTGTTTCATTAAGAGTATCATTTTCTTGATTTCCTGACTCCTTGTGTTGCTGTCTTGCTTCTTGCCTTGTGAATTGGAGAATAGGCTTGGAAGCTGCCAACTTACCTATAGAGCCACCAATAGCAATCATCTGCATGTGGCGTGACTCAAGCTTTCGCGCGAGGCCAGAGTTTGTAGTGTTTGTAGCGGCAGCCTGGTGGTTATAATGACCGCGAGTTACGGTGGTGTTCTGCCGAGTGATGGACGCATTGGGATCACGTTTGAAGCCCTCAATGAGGCGGACGTGCCACGCCTGACGGTGCAGCGGTATATTGCCTCCTACGGCAATATCGCTGCTTGTGAGACCAACAGAGATTCCCTTCAATTTGACATTCTTCTCCGGACCAGTCAGTTCCACTGCTATATCTTCTGGCATGTTGAAACTTTAATGTCGAGGAAAGATACAAAAGAATTCGCCAACTGGTAGTGAACCATGGAAGAAGGAGGAAAGGAGCAGCCGATATAAACCTGGTTATTCAATAAGAAGAAACCGGAAGGATTGACTTAAGGTCGGAAATTAGTAACTGTTCAATTACGGGAGAGTGGACGTTGTCAATCTTTTATGTAAGCTCTTCTAGCTCTAGTACCTCTCTATTCTATTTCATAGTAAAATCCGGAGTTATAGCAAAGCGGAGACAGGGGTAGCGATAGCGGCATGCTACTCCTGGCATTGATAGTAATGATCCTGTTACATACAGGAACCGAGATCTTATTTGATACTAGTCCAGTTCAATGTGATGCATGCTCTCTTATTGGGTAATAGAACGGTTAGTAACTTGTTTCCCCAAGCCTTCGCGCGGGGTCCTCCCATATTAGCCACAAAAGTGATAATTTTAAAGCTAGCGAATATCCTAGCTGACAGGCATATTTGAAGATAAAAAAGGCATGCTATCAGTAAGAGCTATCTGGAACATATACGCTAGTACGACATGGAAATCGAAAACTATTGAAATGCAAATTGAAGTGCCCTGTAGTTTGATCTGCGCCGCACTGAAGTCCAAAATTATAGGATTATCTAGACGGGTTGTTGAGTTAGCTTGGAACGTGCCCACCCAGTATAATCTATAGTGAGATTCAACAGAGGTATTAACTGTGTCAAGGTGGGTAATTCTCAAAAGTAAGGATGATGACCGAGGGCCTAAGAGCCAAGTTCCACAAACCCTCGGCCTTTAACCTAATAGACACCGTTCTAGCATTTGATCAATCTTACCTGCACATTTCAACTATTGTCCCGCCATATTATGGTAGGCTTTACCAAACGGATAGCGCTCCAACTCCTTGAACTCATCACTAATCGTATACCCTTTGGCCTTCGAGCCTCCCGGGTGGTTTTGTGATGTCGCATGCTAAACGCTATAAAGCCTTGAGATGTATATAGACGCTACCTAGCAATATTACCGTTGAGTTGAGACGCATTACTGGTTAGTTCTCACTAGGTATAATGTCACGCGTAGTATGACATCTTACTGGCGCCTCGCTCTCTGTCGCCATTCGCCGTTAATACGCATGGTCTGTTAGATGCCGCGTTCGGAGCCTTTGCTTTACATCCATGGACATAAAAATTCTGCCATCTCAATACAATTGTGTAACCTAAGATTGTTCTTTTTCGATTGTGCCTTTTATAATGCGACTCCAGGCAAAAGGTGGCGTAACTGCATTTATACAAGATATTGCGTGTTAAGAATGGCATTGAGAGACCAGTCAGCGAAGTGTCTATAGATACTAACAGCTGACTTATTCAAAGCTGCCGGTCGGGGAATGGATGTTTGCTCCTCCCGAAGAAGTGGAGTACCAGAGGCGAGAATATCACAGTTCGGCTCATATAGTTCCGGATACTTGGCAAAAATTGCTGGGTCAACCTTATATATCGACACGCCATCGTCCATACCGAGGGTCCTGAATGCCAAACGAGCGTAATCTTTGTTGTGAAATAGTACACCAGCTGAAGGAGCTGGAAGGGTGATATCTTTCACTTCATCACCTAGGTTAGCTGTTAGTAGCCTTGATTTATTGACACTTTAACTATATTTCGACTCTCAAACTGACCTGTGTGATCAGAGTCATTCTCGTACATCGCTTGGATAAGGTCCCATACTTTGACATATCCTAATGTTGGCGCCTCGGAAGCAACTAACTTTGAGAGATCAGTCTCCACTACGTATGCAGTGGATAGATCGCAAACGATTTCATCCAAAAAAGGATTTGCAGAGTGGAGAAGGATAAGTTTATCTCTAAGGACAGAAAATGGCACCCAATCGATGACGATGGGATATGTTTCGGTGAGTTGCAATGCTGAGGGCCTGTATCGTGGATGGAGCCGAGCATACATCTCTCTTGTCGGCTTCATTTGCCACATAGTGAGTGCAGCCACGTGGTGGTATAGTTTCGTAGAGATGTACCACGCCATTGCTAGCGGTCGATTCAAGGAGTGGAACATTGACAGCATGAGGGACGCTGATAGATTCAACTGACCTCTGATTTGATAAACACAAGCTTTAGCATACAAAGGAATTTTGTAGGGACATTCAACTTACAAGCTGACCTTCGAATTTTGTGGGAGCTCCACATATTGCCACTTTGCCCATAGGCAGCCTTGAATTGCTGTGATATGATCGGAAAGATAGGAGTTAGTAGACGCTAGCATTTTTGAGTCTAGGCTAATATTGCTTAAGGCAGAGTGGTAAGCTGAGGGGCCCATCTGATAGCTGTACGACCATACATCAGGGAGGCCAGTACCGAGATCTTCTGAGCGTGTTTGATGGATCGAAGGTGACAAGGGGTCGTGTAGAAGCCGCTGCAATAGACTACCCGAATTATCAGAGGTAGATGACTCATGATTTGTGATGGCATGGAAAGCAGGGAATAAAGAATGGTCGAAGTTCATGGCAACAGACGTGCCAGAGGACGTAGAGGCAAACTCCTGTGGTGAAGTTGAAAACTCTATTTCCCTTAGCTGTACTAGGTCCCCCAATATTCGTCGGTTGCGGAGCATCGAATCTGCGCTGTTTGAGATATCTAGAGTATATGTGGACTGAAGACCGGATGTGTCAGCACTCTGGGAATTACCGTAAACCAGGTCATCGATTTGACATGATAGCGGGATTTTCTCAGAACCTTCGGGTGGCACCAAGTCTTCTGATGCCGATGGAGCCCCGGTATGCAGAATCTTTGATGAGTTTTCAGTTGGAGCCGTTGTGTCACCAGTGGGCTGTGGCTGCGGAGACAGGCTTTCCTCTTCCTGGCCCCGGAGAACCTGCCACTGGATTAGCTAGTTCAAACAATAATTAGCATCTAGAGCGATAATTTGGCTTACGTACGGATCCTTCCAGAGCCTTATTCATCGTAACTGACAGTGAGTGTAACGATGCATTGGCTCTCTCTAACTTATTGACGAACGATACTAGCTGTCGACGGAGTTGCCGGTTCTCTTCCTCTAAGGTTACAATTCTGTCATTATCGGCCTTACCCATCCGTTCCATTCGCTGTTCCAGTTCGAGGATGTAAGCATTCTGTCTTTTCCTGTAGGCCTGTTGGGACAGTCGATTTCGCAATTTCCTATAGAGGGAGTCAGTATGTGTTTGATGGATCGCATCACCCTGGATACCCACTTCCTATCTTCCAAAGCGTCAGAATCATTGACAGATTTCCGCGGTCGCCCCTGCGTCGGAGTTCTGCTAGAATTGCTATTCATGATACAGACAGTAATGAGTGAGTAATGAGTAGGTGGAAACGTCGCGGAGTAGCTTTCGGTCGACAGAGCTGTGGCCTATGTGCAAGGCGAACCGCGATTAACTTACTAACAACACAATTAGTAATAGTGCCACTCAACGCCACAATTGGATTAAGGTCTTCAAGTGCCTGTCGCGGAACGCGCGATTTGGTGTGGAAGTTCTCCTAGGATAAGAGATATGAAGAATCTACGGGATATTGCAGGAATCGTGTTTACGATATATATGTTGCACAAAAAAACTACAATGCAGAACGCAGCACTTCAACTCAAAATATTATCCGAGTTTACCTCCAAAGCCTGGCTTGTGGTCACAGGGGCTTACAAGATTCCTTATAGTCGATTCATTTTCATAAGTTAGCTAAGTTCACCTCTGACTCCGGAAGTGTTGAACCGCAGCCAGTAATCTTGCAACAGCTCCTTATCTACCTTGACCTCCTACAAATTACTAAGTTCAACAGCCAGCATTACTAGAAGTTCACTTCGGATATTTCACCTAAGACCAAGAGAACCCACTATTCTGAGATCATTTTCCATAAACAACCGTTAATACCAAGAGGGGCTGATTACCGGCACACCCCTCCATAGAGTGCCACATACTTCCGTGAACCCAAGATATCAGGAGCGAATCTATATCAACTGTGATGATGGCGGAGAGCCTGCATTCTAGAGCGGTGGTGCAGCACGGTAACGCTTTCGTCGAAGATATGGTTAAACTACCAACGCTTGAAAAGCGTCAGATATTGGTCAGGGTTCATTATGCAGCTTTCAATCCAACAGACAGTAAGTTACAAGCCCATGCTACCCCATTAAGATCAAATTAAATAAAAGAGCTTTAGTGCTGGCATTTGACCTGAAGGCATTCGGAGATGGTGCGGTTCTGGGTTGTGATTTTGCCGGAACAGTGCAGGAATTGGGCAGTAGTGTCACGAAATTCTCCATTGGAGATAAAGTAGCGGCATTTGTATGGGGTGGTGAGTCTGCTTCATGAGATCCCCAGAATGTGGTAATTTACCGCTCCAATCCCAATTCTGACTCAAACAGGAGAGGTCGCGGGATTGGGGGCATTCAGGTAGGCCTCAATTATTTGCATTGCTAGACGTTTGAGCTTTAGCAACGTCACTGAGAAACCGGTCATAGCGAGCTTTGCATTGCCGACGAACAAATAGCCTTCAAGATTCCTAGCAATATTACGTTGGAGGAGGCAGCAACTATTCCTCTCGCAGCGACTACTGCTTTTCTGGCGTTATTTTCAAGTGATTGCCTTGGCCTTAAGCAAAACAAGGAAGCGAGTGATCCTGTCATGATCTTGGGGGGCAGCAGTAAGTGTCCTTAACACCTATGTGAGCTCTTTATCATATCAAAAAGGCTTATAAATTATCTACAGCTAGTGTTGGATGTTTTGCCCATCAAATAGCGGCAATCCACTGCATCCCAACGCTCTCTATATGCAGCCACAAGAATATGGGAGATGTTTATCAGTCTGGTGCAAAGGCAATCTTCGATCGTGATGATCCCAACATGGTTCAACAGGTTCATGAGAGCTACCCCAATTTGAGGGCTATGTTCGATACGGTTGGAAGCGAAGCGTCATCCTCTCAAGCGGCGCGTCTACTAGGTACTCCGAATGCCCTCTTGTGTACGGTCAGGCCCGGCAAAACTCATACGGAAAACATCCCAGGAAATGTGAAAGTTTGTGACGTCTTCGTATTTACAGCATTTCTGAAAGAGCATAGCTACAGGGGCAAATTTCATTGGCCTGTAAGTAAAACGTCCCGTTCATTATTTAATGGCTCGCATTAGAGACTCATTTTACCTTCTTGGTACCGTACTAATATGCCCAATAGATCCATTACGAGAATCACATTCTAAGCGCCGAGTTTAGTAGTCAACTCTTCGATGCTGTATCGGACGGGAAAATAAAGCCACGACCTATAAATTCACTTGGGCGGCTTAGTCCTGATGCGTTAGCAAAAGCCGTCGAGTTGACTCGGGCCGGAAAGGTCTCGAATGAGAAGATCTGTTTCTCAGTTTATCCTGATATCGAGTGACCATGCAAGTTGGGTTATTGAAAATATAATATCTTGAAGTAGGTTCTAGTGTTTGTATTGGCTAATCGCAAGAGCGAGGGAGGAATTAGATCGTGCAAGAGGGAGGTATGGATGTGGAAGGTGTGAATTGCGTGACAATATGTATTCATTAAGCGTCTATCTATAGCTTCTGTGGATATAGCTACTCATTTCGATATTCATTGAAGTCCTGTATCTGTCTGCGATATGATAACTTCCAACAAAATTCTCAAACTCTCTTACGCAAGCAGGGCCGCCAGTAATCTCCTTTGTAGCTTATTTAACACGAGGTTCGTGTTAAGTTACATGCTATTACACCTTTGAGACAATTAACCTTCTCTGTTTAGGTGTAGTTAGGTAATGATCACTGTTAGAGAAATATGATGTGGTAATTGACTTATGGTACACTTAAATGCACACAGCGTTTACCTAAATGCACACCAAATCACCGATATCGGGGAACATGCGCACAACTCTAAGTGCTCACACAAATCTGTATTAACCAGAGTAATCTGTGCTGATTAATTGTATTACAATCTTGAATCTAGTTTCTAATATCTAATATAGGTGTTACAGTGTGAGTTGGCTTATATAGCTCTGGCCCTACAGGCTCTGGCCCTACAGGCTCTGGCCCTACAGGCTCTGGCCCTACAGGCTCTGGCCCTACAGGCTCTGGCCCTACAGGCTCTGGCCCTACAGGCTCTGGCCCTACAGGCTCTGGCCCTACAGGCTCTGGCCCTACAGGCTCTGGCCCTACAGGCTCTGGCCCTACAGGCTCTGGCCCTACAGGCTCTGGCCCTACAGGGCTTCGCTTACAGGGCCGTAGGCCTGTAAGCATGTCAAAAGGAGCCAACGGCCGTAGGGCGTTGGCGATACTGTGTAGCCCATACTGTACTGTGTAGCCCATACTGTACGCTAATACGTATAATCTATTGCTGTAAAATGCTGTTTATTTGTGCAAACACGTGATACTGTTTTGTTGGTTCAAGCGCTTCCGATATCGGTGATTTGGTGTGCGTTTAGGTAAACGCTGTGTGCATTTAAGTGTACCCTTGACTTATCATAGCGATCGAAGCCCTCAATCGAAACCATGCCGATGCTAGTTAATAATTGATCACTTATTAATTTACTTCTATGTGCATGAATTTGCCTCTTTAGTCACAAAATTTGGCTCGAATGGTACGACTTGGTCGATCCAAAATGTTGATCCAACTAGGTCTCAACATCATCTTTTTTTGGCTCGAAGCCCACAGGTTGTGCGACTTGAAGACTTTCTGCAAATTTACACTATTCTAATTGGGGTATAGACATAAAGCCTCGGTCCCACTGTATGGATCGCAATATGTATGTACCGAGTGCGCAGTTACCACAGCGTGCGCAGATAGATTAAACAAACCAGGCGTTTGAATTTCCTTAAATACAAGGTTACCACTACAAATATCGCAGGCGGTCCCAGCAACATCCATATCCGTGCCCTATTCTAATTGCTTCTCTATTACTTCCACTGCCCAAGGATCCTGAACAACACCATACATAATTTCTGAGAGCCACCTCCTGAACAATTCTGCGTATGAGTTATACGTTGTGGAGGTCATAGGAATACATATGTCTTCTTCACACCACCGTATACCAGTAACAGGTGTGATAAAGTACTATGGTTGCCAATTAGTATTACTGTGAGGCATGGGTGAAAGTGTCCATACCGCTGTTCCAGAGACAAAAGATTCCATCAATCGCCCCTCTTTGACTGCTCTGTGAATATCATCTATCGTGAAATGTTGCTCCATCGCTTCTAGAGGTTCGTAGGAGAGATCAAGACTACTTTCTTTTGTTAGTCTTTTGCGAGCCATGTCGAGAACACTGTCTCTAGTCACACCAGGGAGAATGATATTATCATCCAATGGTGCAGTTATCAATTGTACAGCGCCCTCAGTAGTCCTCCACACTACAAAAAAGTTGCTTGCTCCTGCTTCAGTGACTAAACCTTTGTCTCCAAATAGCCATAGCACTTGATCAAATCCCAGAGACTGCGCTTGACCCAAATTGACAAAGTTAGGGCCATAGTTCGCCCCTATTTTTGCACTTCCGGTCCCCCCTGGCCAGGCTCGGATTGAATCCTTATGGGACGTGATCAATTTCAACCCTTCTGTCAAATTCGTTCGTGGCAGCTCGGGCCATGCTAACATGATGACAAACAATAGCGCTGCTTGAGGGAGACGGACCCCGATTTCCGGACCATCCGCGATCATCGCTGGACGAATGTACAGAGATTTTCCTCGACAGGTCTCTCCAGGGAGCCACCTAGGCCCATCAACAGCCACCAGAGACATAATGAGGCGTTCAAGTTGGCAAGGGTCAAACGTGGGAAGACTGACTTGAAGAGCACTCCTCCTGAGACGCTCACAGTTACGATTGGGTCTGAAGAGTCGTAAAAGCCCGTCATGACCACGATATACTTTCATACCTTCGAAACATTGAGTAGCATAATGCAGACATGAAGCGGTGGGAGGAATTGTGAAATTATCATAGGGGACAATTTCAGGATCTGCCCAGCCTCGGTTTATTTTCCAGCGTGCGATGAGCATGTGGTCTGTCCCAATACTCTGGGATACGCTTGAGTGAATCCCACTCCAGGAAACTGTTCGAAGATTTTGGTTCCGTTGAATATGTAATCTGGAGGCATCGAGAGGACAGCCGCTTCCACCTTTTTGCGTGGAAGAACTATCGTTGACTGACATTATGAGAACAAATGGGTTGGCGACGATATGGAAGTGGTAGTAGAAAAGAATGTTTCAAGAAAATAGGATATTATTTCACTACATATGCTGTGATGATCAATGGAATAAGAAGGGGGTTGTTAGTAACTTAATGATTATTAACAAAAGTAGGCTAGGCGCACACAGCATTCTCATCGTTATGCAAACGTGCAGACTCCATGCATACTAGATAGTAGATGGACTAGCAACACTATCCTAGAAAATATTAGCAGATTTCAATTGCAAATCTACCTTAGCTTTCCCTATGAAAGAAGCTAGAAAGTCTGAGTGTCTAAGCACAATCACCGGAACTATCACCTCAACTTGAGCACTAGGGTGATCTATAAAAGCACTTATAAGAGCACTCTGTTTCCCCTCCAGCTGAGAAATATCTCGAGTTATTCTTTAGCTCTCCATACATTTCAAATACTCTCTGCAGTCTCGATCACCCGAGAGCAGTATTACGCGCGGACACAGGCTCAACTATAGCAGTCTCATTCAGTGGTATCTAAGAGGCACCATGGTCGCATATGTGGTCGCCACAATGGCAATCCATGATCCCGAAACTTATCGAAAGTATACTGCTTTAACACCACCCACCGTGAAGCGGTATGGTGGTCAATTTCTTACGCGGGGTGACGACGTTCTCACGGCTGAGGGTGAACCGTTTACCGAACGCATGGTGATCCTGGAGTTTCCCAACAAGGCGGCTGTTGATATGTGGCTCACGGATCGGGATTATGTAGCTGCTGCCAAATTCCGCCATGCATCTTCGGCGGCACGAATACTTGTTCAAGAAGGGCGTGAGAATACCGAAAACCCAGAACCAAACGTCTGAACTGCGCTCTGCTGTTTCCTAGAGTGTTTGAAGAGCGTCTACGGCTTACCCGTGATGACTTCATAATTTCAACAGGGCTTTGGGAGTATAGTAGATTCTAAGCATCAGCATCAATGAATTATAACTCACGAATTATTAGACCGCGCCGCCATCTTGCCGTAGCATACGCTCGACTCTGACTTGGTGTTATAATATCCATTGAGCTTCAAGTGTTTGCTCTCCGGCCCAATTCTAAGCGTTTAGGTTGGCTTTAATCAATTGACTGTTAATGAACAATCTTTAAATATTGGATATAGTACAATGTCAGCCATAACTAAAGTTACCGATTAAAGATAGTTCCCAAATTCCGGCTGCTGTGTTAGTCGTATCTATTACGGCCCCTAATAGCTTCCATCCTAAGGATAGAACCACTTGCCAGATTTCCGTTCAAATTGACCAAGCACTATAATGGTTAGAAAATGCAACCCGATCCAATGGTATCAGGTGGTATCGTCTTTTGGATTACCATTGTCATGGCATTTGCAAGTAACTCGCCAGCGTTCAGTGGTAATTATGAAATCATGGTACTCAGAGAGGAACGGCTCTGGGGAGTATGACTGTTGGTTTCCTCTTGATATTTTGATAGCGTAGAATAGGTTAATTAGAGCCATTCAATCATTGATGGAAGCATAGGATCGTGTTGATAGATAGATCATGAGTTTAATAATTAGATATCATTAACCGTACTTACTCCTCTATTTATGAATCCATGACGAGGGTCACAACACTGGCTAAGTTGATTATATATACAGCTGCACATTCCCAAATTACTTAATATGATTCAAATTGATTGCCGGAAATAGATGGATCATGAATGGTGATTGTCCCCCCAATCGAGAATTCCCTCAAGGCATATTTGCCGTTATTTCAGCACCATTCGCTCTTCTTGGTGTCTCCAAATTGGTGTAGTTGCCTCATCAAGCTCGATGATAGTATTAATATAGACCTTTCCAGCCTCAACCCGCTTTGTAACTCGCAGTGCAGCAAGTACATCGCGAGAGTGCACGGCTGCATTTAGCCCGTAAAGGGTATTATTAGCCACTTTAATTGCTTCATTTTCATCTTCAATGACAGTCAGGATTGCTACTAGAGCAAATATTTCTTCGTAGAAGATTGTGTCTGTAGGTTTAACGTCTATTATAGTGGTAAGAGTCAATAAGTTGTAAGTCTGATCACAATAACTGCCATCTCATCTAACAACTTAGCGTCAGCTTTATACGCATCCTATAGGAAGTTATTTGCTAGTTAACATAGGCTTTGCTGGCTGTGTAACCCGCTCCATTTGGATAGTGTGCTGATATTTAAGCTCATAGCTTGTCAATCAAAGGCTTTGTAACGTCCTTCACAATGGCAATCCTATCAGCTAACATGCATATTTATCCACGATGTATAAGCGCCCTATCAATAATTTAAACTACTGTAGGCTTCATATTCGCATATTTAAGTATAACAAATGGCGCCTTTTACTTAGTTTTATTAGAACTGGCATTCGAATTTGAAGCCCACCTGACCAATTATGCGGCCTGTTGTTATGCTGGTGTGGCGCTCTGGGCGAAGTAAACTGCTTTTTCCTGAGCAGTAAACACCACTGGAGCCAACTGATTAACGTCTAGAGGCGCGATAAGCCCATTAATTTTGATAAATAGCAAATTTTCGCCTTTGGGCCCTGGACAAATGTCATTTTTATATTTGTATTTGAAATTCAGGTTTGGAAGAATTCTCAGAGATCATAATTTAGATTGCTAACTTGAAAGACCACAAGGTCAACTCTAGTACTCATAATAGTCGGTTTATATACCGGATAGACGTGATTCCAGTTTCTTTGTAAGTGGAGTTGAGCACGGTTAAGGAGGATATAAACTCCGTCCGTGTCCTAAATTCCGTGAAAGCCAGTACTTGCCGCGGGTTGAGAATTTGGCGTTACGCTAGAATATCTACCGTTGTAAAACGAGATATTTCCAACTGTGCCAGAGCCCAACAATCAGTGCTGCCAAGCTCGACGATGTACCGGTTAATAAAATCAGTCCAGCATACCGTCCTGCCCCAAAGTGCCCACGAACGATCGGTTCAGTCAGCAAAGCCGCGCTTAATGGACCTACAAGAATATTTCCAATTCCCTGAAAGAAAACGAAGATGGCAAAGAGTACAAAAATAGCGGCAGGATCATTATCAATAGCTCGACCCATTGCAACACGCATAGTACCAAATCCAAACCCGAAAAAGCCGTATACGAGGCTGAAGCCAATGAATAAGGGAACAGATGTTCCTAGTCCCCATAACGTCAATGAAGCAGCTGCACCGGCTACACAGCACACAGTGGAAAGAATCCCCACTGATAATTTCTTGTCTGACATGTAGCCGAAGGCAAACTGTCCAAGAACCTGTGCGGCGGACATCACAGCCAGAAGGGCAGCACCTCGAGCGGAAGAAATATTGACTGAAGTAGCGTACGATGGCAGAAATACGATAGGCAGGAAGAAACCAAGCCCTTGAACCAAGACTGCGGATCCGTAAATCCAAAAAAGCGGTCGTTTCAGGAATGCCCAGTCAATCCTTGCGAGGCTTGTGTGTTCAGACGCTGGGAGGCGGCTTTTGAACAAAGGTATCAGCGGAGCTGTGAGAATGAATAGAGCAACAGCACACGATCGCAATGTTGTTCGATACCCGTAGTTTTGTAACAGAAAGTCCATGACTGATGGTACAAAAGTCCCTGTAAGCCCTGACGAAGCCGATATGAGACCAAACGCCATGCCTTTTCGAGCAACCCACCATTCATTCAACATGCTGACAATTGGATACGAGAGGGTCACGAATCCAAGGCCATAGAGGAATCCCTGGGTGCTGATAAGGCCGCTGACTGAATGTGTAAATGAAGCGGCCACCAGGCTCAATATGCAGAGGGGCCAACCGGCCCAGATCTGCTGCCGTTGATACTTGGGGTACTTCTTTGTTAGGAGTGCAGAAAAGGGGGCACCTAGATAGTAAAGGCCTTGCGCCAAAGTACCAATCAAAGCGATGTTAGTTGTATCGTCTTTGAATTCGGGCAGGTTTGAATAGTAATTTTGGAATACGCCGAAGCTCATAGGAAAGCCTAGATGAAGAATCAATATGGTATTCAAGGATAAAGTGTCCGCATGCCACGTCGCATAAAGAAATACCGTCGAAAGAAAAGAAACTCACCCCAAAACAAGGCTTCAAAAGCAATCCCAGCGATGAGGACAGTCCAAGCATCCCGTCCCCGGTCTACAGGTTTCAATTCTTGGAGTACTGCTCCTCTCGGGCCGTCAAGCTGATTATCTGGGCTGCGTAGCTCGATTTCAGTTCTGTTATCCATTTTGGCTTGAGCAAGGGACGGATTTATTGGACTGGACTATATGAAACTTTGATGCTTATTTTAAATCCTTGTTTTCCAATATAACAGCTTGGTACTCCTACCTATCTTTCGCGGCTACAAGCGGTTCAGCGCACCATTGGTTGTGCAAACAGCTCGAGAACTGTTTCATTCACAACCTAACCAGGATTGACGTGTCCAGCGCCCGGTGGAGGCCTTGAAATCCATTGCATAAGCCCGTATGCCGATAACTAGCGGGGTAGTTACAAGTGTCGTAGGCTCCGCCCGATGTTCGGAGCAAAGGGGATGGGTAGCATCTTCCCACCCTTGCTTCCCAGACGACTGAAGCAGAAGTTGTAATAGCATCACCGTGACCCAATTAGTTTGAGGCCAGTGGGGGAAACCTTCTATATAGACATAATCGGCGAGAGGAAAGAGAGTTTGATTTAAAGAACATGGGCTAGCCTTTTTGAAAGCCGTATTATATTCTCCCAGTAATGAGACCACTACTTTAACACGTCTAGCTGGCATTGATTTTGCTCTGATCGTATCTACTAGAAGAGGCCGCTTTTCTTACCAACCCACCCAATACTCCCAAATGCCGCTGTGATTCCGGAAAAGATGATCAAGTAGCCATAGCCGCTACCATACGCATAACCTACACGGTTCTTCCAGGCATCAGACGTGACGAGAGCACCGCTGAGTGGACCCGATATCACAGAGCCGATGCCTTTACCAGCTGTGAAGAGGGACAGAATCAGTGCTGGCTCAACGGGTTGCTTGCGGTGAACTGCCTGAGCGCAACCAGACCATGTTGCAGGGAATCCACCAGCAAAAACACCGTACAAAATGGAGAAGATGTACAGCATAGGCTGATAAACGGCGAAACTCCAGAAGATGAACACGGCTATCACAGTACCCGCAGCACAGATGTTGAGGACGACTGTGACATCGTATCGGTCAACCATCCATCCCACTATAGTCGCTCCAACTATACTAGCGGCGCTGCATAAGGCCAGCGCGATTGTTCCTATAAGTCGGGACCAACCCTGCGATACAGCGAATGCTGCTCACGAGACCCTGCTGTTAGCTCATTTGCACAATTCAGTATGCTGGGTATCAAAATGATATTAACATACACGGAAGGTAGAGTGTAGGCATAAAGTAACCCAAGCTCTGGACAACATTACCGATGAAGAGCAACCAGAACACCGGGCTTTGAAGGAATTTGAACTCGCTCCTACTCGGTAACCTACTGGCATAGGAACCGGGTATCCTCGTCTTCAGAAAGAAGAAGACGGGTGCTGTAAATACGACTGAGACAATAGCCCATACTCGTAGCGTTACCCGAAACCCCCAATTGCTCAAGAGCCATTCCATGACAAAAGGGATTACGACGCCCGCTGCCCCACCACCAGCAATGAATACGCCGTACGCGGTGCCTCGCCGCTGAATAAACCAATCGTTCAGGTAAAGGTAGGTGGGAAAATACTGCAGTGACCCCCCGATAGCATAGAGGACACCTTGAGTAGCCAACAACTGCGGGATTGTGCTCGCAAAGGAGGCTCCAACAAGGCTAGATAGCAAAATGATAAACCCTGTAACGCAGCATGCCTTGCGGTGGTTGGGAAAGCGCCGTAGCAAGCCATAGACGAACGGGGAAGTGCAATACATCAAGCCCTACCGGTCCCCAAATAACTCAGCAATGCTGCGGCAACTACAAAGCCCGCCTAGATGCAGAAAGATGGACATGAGGGAAAACACACAGTTGAAGTTGTGCCAATAGCAGCAATACTTGAGATATCATTTCCTGAAAACAGTTCGTGGCGGCTATAATACTCTTGAAACAAGCCAAAAGCAAAAGGGAATCCTAGATGATTTTTTTGATTCCCTAGTTAGCAAAATTTACGAAAACATATTTTCACGGCATTACCCCAAACTAAGGCCTCAAGAATAAAGCAAGAGATCAGAACCATCCACGCATCTAAACCTCGGTCGGCTGGCGGTGGGGAAAGGGAGGGCGTCGATTCAACGCTGGAAGGTGCCCGGGATCTCTGCAGGCTAGGACGCGCATGCAATTCAAGACCCTCCATGTCTGTATTGTTCAACGCCAAATTACTGCCACGGTTCTCAAGCTCCAGATGTATAGTTGTTTTGTGTTGCTGCGACCTGGAAGAACAAAATGTCCGCCGGGATCAAACAGACGATGGGATGATTACCGGTAGTCAAGAACGTGGCCGGTGGAGTAGAAACCCCACCCAGCGGGTCTTACCCCAATATGAAAATACCCCACGGGTAAATCCCCCTATCAAGATTCCGTGAAATTTATGGGCAATAATATACCAAGCTATACGGCTCTGATTATTACAGAGGTACGGACCACACTCTCTAGGACAAAGAAATGGGATAAAAGGAGGAGTGGCGAGGAGAAGTAGTTGAGAGATTGGAGTGAACCTCCTTGCGGGGTAAAATGACCATCTTGGATTCCGATTTGGATGCCACTTCTGGGGCTGGGGATATATGAATATGTTAGCCCAGCAATGGCGGTGCTGAATGAGAGAATAGATTCATTTGTCGAATATTAAAAACTACTCTTCCAGATCCCTGCGCTCTTTGTCTTTTAAGTGTGTTCGAGAGCCAGTATGGCAAACAGTGATGTTACGGGATCATTGGCAGCCTATAGTATATCTGAGACTCCCCTCGGGGAGCCGCGCCATTTGAGGATCATTACAATCGGTGCCGGTGCAGCTGGTCTCAACCTTGCTTACCAGATCAAGAAGCATATGCGGAATATTACCCATATCATCTACGAAAAGAATCCTGAGATAGGAGGCACATGGTATGAAAACCGCTACCCAGGTTGCGCATGTGATATCCCATCCCATAGTTATCAATTCACGTGGGAGCCAAACCCACACTGGGATCAATTGTAAGACGCCACTGCTCATCCCAAGACCTCCATCAGGTCGAACAGCTTATAGAGCCATTGATGCTAAAGGTGGACATAGTTATTCTAGCGCTCCTGAAATCCTCCAGTACTTCCTTCGACTCGCCAGAAAGCATGATCTTTATAGGTTTATAAAGCTAAATCACCAGGTAATTCATGCCGAATGGCAAGAATCCGAGGGCATCTGGCAAGTTACTATCAAAGATTTGGCAAGTGGTACCACTTTTACAGACTGGTGTCATTTCATGATCAGTGGCTCTGGAATCTTAAAGTATAGAAAAATCTTAAGCCCCTTGCATTGGTGGATACAGCTTCTAAGTGGATTAACAGCAACTGGAAGTGGCCCGAAATCCCTGGACTCCATACGTTCAAGGGGAAGCTGTTGCATAGCGCTGCTTGGGACCCTAAAGCCGACTACCAAGACAGAACAGTCGCCGTAATTGGCAGCGGCTCTTCAGGAGTGCAAATTGTTCCCGCAATCCAGCCTAGTGTGTCTCCTCTCAAGCCATTCAGGTACGATTCATTATAATTCTGATGTTAATTCCAAGACGTCAAGCAACTTATCACACTCATTCGTTCTCCGACCTGGATCACGGCGGGTTTTGCCCAGAATAAAGCTGGACCGAATGGAGCGAACTTTACATGTAAGATTTCCGTTCTTCATCATATCTCCAAAACTTTTGGCTGATTCCCGATGCCGATTCCCCTGAGCAAAAGAACGAATTTGAGAGAGATCCGAAGGTATATATGCTGTACCGTAAGGAGATTGAAGCAGAACTCAATTCACGTTTCAAATTTGTAAGTGTAAGCTACACACTTTTGTCCAAGGACTACTTTAATGAGTTCGTCTCAGATTATCAAGGACAGCCATGAGCAGGCAGAAGCTGTAAAGTACTCTTCCGACGAGGTAAAGAGGAAGCTAGGAGCAGATAATCCTTTGCTCAAATACTTCTTACCCGACTTCAGTGTTGGCTGCCGACGTACAACGCCTGGAAATGGCTACCTCGAGGCTCTTATCAAGGACAATGTGGTGGTTGTCACTGAACCCATTGTTGAGATCACCCGAGAGGGTATCAAGACTGCAGTTGGTGAAACTATCAAGGTCGACATCATTATCTGCGCCACCGGTTTTGACGTGTCGTTTTGCCCACGATATCCCCTAATCGGCCAGAAGGGAGTCTAACTCGGACACCAGTGGTCTAAGAAGCCAGAAGCGTACATGTCAATGGCAGTGCCAAATTTTCCTAACTACTTCAGTGAGTTGACTCCTCATTACGTCTGCTCAAATGCACCGATACATAGAATGCGAGCTGATATACTGAATCTCTCTAGTGTTCCTGGGACCCCACGCTCCTATCAGTCATGGTTCGGTTCTTCCAATCCTCGAGCACTCCGCCAAGTACATTCTCAAGATGATTTACAAGTGTCAGACAGAAGGGATCAAATCTGTCATGGTGAAAAAAGCCGCTGTCGACGACTTTGTACAGCACACCGATATCTTCATGAACCGTACCGCATGGAGTACGCACTGCCGATCATGGTTCAAGAACGGGCAGATCGATGGTCCTGTCGTGGCCCTGCACCCTGGCAGCAGGATACACTGGTTTCACATGTTGGATCAACCACGCTACGAAGATTATGAATGGGAAACAGTGAACCAAAATCGATTTGCATATTTAGGCAACGGGTTCTCGTCACAAGAGACTCATGACCGGGATTTAGCATACTATCTAGACAACTGCGATGAAGGGTTCGAGCCTATCAAGTATTGAAGAGCAGAGGCATTTGACGAAGAGAATCTAGCCAACTTACTCGCATTCAAAGCTGGCTAATATCAATTACAATGCACAGATATAATTACAGCACCTTATATATTATGATGCTGTATATATCAAGATTGATGGATATAATATTTCATTAGTTCATTATCTCAGAATTGCTCAACGTATAATTATATATGACGTTTCAAAAGTATTTTTCAAAGACAGGCCCAAAGAATCGATACCGTAACGTTATACTATCTCCACATCTAGAAGAGCATTTTGTAGCCATGTTACGGAACGTCGCCTTTGTCTAGTTCATATCGCTCAAGCAGAGCTGACTTAGCACAATATGCTTTTAACAAGAACCTATATTGCTTCAGTCTCTGTCAAGACTTGTCTGTTTTTGTCAACAATCTGTCCTTTGAAATATCATTTACAGTTATCTTTTCCCGCTAACCAAGTTTTCATTACAACATCGCCCGGTGTCGGAATAGGGCACTCGATAAGACACGTTAAGATTAACAGTAAATATAAATTCCTTCCTTAGGCGTCCCTCAATGGCTATGAAATAATGAAGAAGAACCATGTACCCATGGTTTCATCCATGATAACACATAACACGCCGCCATATGAAATCGAGGCACATCATATCCTC
Organism: Xylogone sp. PMI_703; assembly: GCA_021399445.1. NCBI lineage: Eukaryota > Fungi > Ascomycota > Leotiomycetes > Xylogone > Xylogone sp. PMI_703. The sequence goes on along the minus strand of JAJTUQ010000007.1, from coordinate 130,084 downwards.
GATGTCGGGTGTGGACAGGGTACTATCACCACAGGCTTTGCCAAGTATGCAACTGAGGGCACTACCGTCGGCATCGACATCTCAGAAGCTACAATATCACGATATTAATGATCATATTGCATCGTGTTATTGTTGTTGTTCGTTGTATATCTACATACCTGCCACCGGAGATCAAGTGCTCCCATAGCACTCACACCTTCCCTGTCACAGTTGTTATATATAAATGTGATTTAACTATAAGGCTTATAGTTCAAGAGCTTAATTATAATAACTTATATAATTAAACTTAGCTCTAATAACCTTTAAATTATATGAATGTCTTATTGTGATATAATGGCTCTAGGTGGGGCTTGTAAGGTTTCGAGAGCTTGACTATAAGATCTCTGGGTTTTAAGGGTTAATTAGAGTCTCTGGCTCTCTCCTGATGAAGCCTATTGGCTATAGAATCCTTGGCCGGCTGTAAAGCTTACCGGCTAATTGTAGAGGTCCCTCGCCGGCTGCAGAGCATACCGGCCAGCTGTAGTTATATGGCCGGTGGTAGAGCATACTAGCTATTTATAGAGCCTACTGGCTAAATGTAAATCTCCTTGGCTAGCTATAGTTGTGTGGGCTAGTGGTAGAGTATACTAATCTCCCGTGTTCAGCTGGGTCAATCCGGGCTTTTCCATGCCTCCACCCCGGAGACGGGCAAGTTCAACAGAGACAGCATGCAGCTCTCTTTTCCGAGATTGTTTAGTAGAAGCCGTTTGTCGGAGAACTTCCCTTGACCTACGTCTCATGTTTCATATCATGGTGGTGGTGTTTGAGTACGGCTGGCATGATATCCGCTCCTTGGAAGCTTCCGGTTGCGGAATGGGTTTAGCTGGCTCAACCTTGAAGAAAGCAAGATGATATTTAAAGTCATAATATACGGCCTAAAAGAGCATTCCAACGCTTAAACGTCTCCTCCTCGATGAATCGTCCTTCCCATTCTCTCCCAGTCACTGCCCCATCACGAGACGTCCTTCTCCATTCTTCTGTAGTAATTAGAGTTGCCTGTGCAATCTGTACCGTATACGTCATGAAGAGCCCGCCTTGAGGACTAGTGGAATATGCATCATTATGAAGTTTCATTATTTTATGTGAGAGATCGAACGTTTGGAGCTCAAGCATAAAATTTTGGTCCAGCCCAAGGGCCGTGAGGAATCGGTTATCCAGGATCAAACAAGACATGTAGCTTCCGCATACTTCTCGACATTTATAGTAGTCACACGAATCTATCGACTGGCCCTGTTTAGATATCGCGTCCTCGGAGACATGAGACAAGATTAGGTGTAGATCAGACTCCCATCGGTTGTACCATTCCAGAAGTTCAGCTCGGTGAGAGTTAATTCGGCACGCCAGGGCTTTTACCGATACCTCACTGCATACAGCAATGCCTAAAATAACTTCGGAACATGCCTTAAAGAGATCTGGGAGATATGACATTCTGATGAATAAGGAAACGACCATCTCGCTTCTGTCTGAGAACCGCGCACCTCTGATAACAACTGAGCGAAATACTTCTTGCCATAAATCCTCTTGTAGAAAGCAGTATGAGTTACTAATCAGTGCTTCAGTTATCTAGGTACGCGTTCAGCACGAAAGTAAAACAGGGATAATGGCATCTGCTATAGACAACGGCTTTAATGATGCAAAAAAAGGATGTGTCTTCAAACTTACAATCGACCCAGCGCGCCCCAGAAAGAGTAATTTCTCAAACTCTGTCCTGAAATTTTCCGGTTTTCGATACTGAAATAACCGAGATACACCTTCTGCATGTTGGATATATGCTTGAGTCGCAGGCTCATTAAGAAGCTAGGAATAATCCTAGTTAGCTGGATTCGTAGACTCAAGGATCTAGCAAAGATAGGACATAGTTTTAGCCACATACTTCCCAAAGAACAAGAAGCTCAGAAGCACACAGCGTCTCTGCCGTAATGCAATTTTTAGGAGTGCTTAAGGACAATCGCAAGCTTTGAAGAGCCTTGATATATAGTGCTCTCGAGTTGCTTTTGGGAGGTGTAGCAACTAGCAGAAAAGATTCACGTATTCTCTCAGCAACACAGTCAATCGCAGAATCTAAACAAGCACTATAACCATATCTCCTTGGTAGTTCTCGAAGATATGACCAGTTTTCGTAATGAGAAATTGTATTTAAGCTCGAAGGTTTCGTAAAGAAGTAACCAATTATATTTTGGCTAATATGCAATGTTGTTAACGGAGACAATATTGCAAGCTCAACACTATTGCGAATATTCAGGGGTATAGGTTGGTTGAGATAGATTACCTCAATCCTGGATTGTTGTGAATAATGTTCAAGAAATTCATCTTGGTAGCCCTGAAAATGATTTTTTCTCGCTGTGGATGACCGGCTGTCTTGATCACGAGGCCTCCCAATGTAGGTGATTCTATTTGCATGGAATGATACAGACTCCCCTCTTGTGGTGTTTGGATGGTAACCCTGGTCAGCCTAGAATTATCATTAGCAATTGCATTTATTTAGTTGAAACATGACGTGGATTATTGCTAAACGAACTTCACCGGTGACAATCGCTGTCACGGATTGGAACGGCGATGGGTCATGTGTCACTCTAGAGTCTTCAGTGATTGTTCTATCCGGTGCACCTTCCAGTGGTGACGGGGGAATTAGCCCATCATCAGCGGAGGCCCAATCTGGAACCTGCAAAAGGTTGCATTTGCCATAAGACCCTCGGAGCTTACGCAACACTGCAATATCCCTCATGGCTTGTCTCCTAATGGATAGCCGTACAGGCCCAGCTTCTGGTAGCGTTGGCTCTGATGAATTGATAAACACGTATTCCTTCATAAGTGCAGAGGGAAGCGCGCTTGGTAAGCCTTACAAGGTATAAATATTTTAAATAAAGGAAATGGAGACAGAAACAATCTGTGGGCCTCCAATTAGTGCAAAATTGTTCCATGTATTATGCCGTGAGCCAAATCCGAGCTAAATATAATCATTCGCACGGGAAGCTTAATATCGCCCAGAGACTAGTACTCCTCGTGCAGCTAGCTAGTTCAAGGGTACCCTTTTCTGAGTTAGGTATAGCGGCTTTCCTTCAAAATATAGACTACTAGCTACGGAATGGATCAAAAAGCACCACAGAAAAAGGTCAGTACTTATAGCTAATGATATTTCCTTGTATAATCATTAAATATTTTCTGATAGCATCGAGACCGTAATGGCGCACTCTGTCTTGACAACATTTGTAATTTTCGGTGTAATCATTTTATGCATTTGGAAATTTGTTATATATCCTGTATATTTTTCACCACTCTCGAAGATACCAAATGCACACTGGACTTCGCCAATCTCCTCAGTATGGATCCTTTGGGTGCGTCTCAAAGGGAGAAATAATAGAACTATCCACGCCGCTCATGAGAAGTATGGCCCAATTGTTCGACTGGGGCCGTCCGAGATCTCTATAAATTGTATTGAAGGAGGTGTGAAGACAGTTTATGGTGGTGGGTTCGAAAAACATGACTGGTATCCAAGGGTGTTCAGTTCATACGGGTATGACGTTTTAGCCTCTGTAAATTTCACCTTGTTGAGCTGATCTGGTGCTATTAGAACATTTAGCATGTTCTCAATGACCTCCAATAAACTCCACTCAGATCGGAAACGTATGGTGTCGAATATATATTCGAAATCCCACCTACAGCATTCTCTACATATCGCCGCCATATCGCGTAAAATGATACAAGACCGACTGCTTCCTATCATCATAAGGCTCGCAGTTGCCGAAACACCATGTAATGTCCATGATCTCAATCAGGCGTTTACAATGGACTTCATCTCCGGGTATTTGTTTGGTCTCACAAATGCCACTGATTTCCAGCATGATGTCGGGTTACGACAACAGATTCTTCATGCTTATCATTGTCGGAAGCCCTATGACGTCTATTTTCAAGAACTTCCAACGATCACCAGCTGGATTCAAACCCTTAGGATCTCTGCTATTCCCAGATAGCGCGACAGCGCAAACCAGACCATAGATGACTGGGGACTAGAACTATGCAGTCGCGCGGAGAGCCATCTGGCGTCTATAGACCCCCAGGAAGAGCCGGTTGTTTACAAGCAACTAAAACGATCAATTAACGGAATGAATACGGCAGAAGCACGTACCAATGTAAATAAACAGCACCTAGAACTTGCTTGCGAGATGATGGACCATCTTACTGCCGGCTTTGAAACCACCGCAGTTGCACTCACTTATCTATTCTGGGAGCTCTCAAGGCATCCTGATCTTCAGAGTGAGCTGCGTCGAGAACTCCTCACACTTTCACCCCAGATTGTACACCAAACTAGCGGATCCTTCTCGCTCCCTTCTCCTAAGATGATCGACGCACTTCCCCTCCTCCATGCCGTAATCATGGAGACCTTGCGTCTGCACGCCCCGATCCCTGGAATGCAACCCCGAATACTTCCAGCGCAAACAACATTGGTGGGCTACAAAAACATACCAGCAGGAGTTAGGGTGAATGCTCAAGCATACTCCCTACATAGAAACAGAAACATTTTTCCGGAGCCGCATACATGGACTCCGCAGCGATGGCTAAAGGACCCAAAATCTCCTGAATTAGTGGAGATGAGGAGATGGTTTTGGGGCTTTGGAAGTGGAGGAAGAATGTGTATTGGAAGCAATCTTGCACTGCAGGGTAAGAATTCCTACGCCTTGTACCCTCCTTCTTATCTCATTATCTCTGTCAAATCAAAAAGTTTGAATATTTCTAACTAGTTCTGTGACTGAAATAGAGATGAAACTTGCCACAGCTGCCATTTACACCAGCTTCAGCACTACTATCGTTGACGATGATGGTATCGAAGAGATTGATGCATACACTGTCAAGCCGACAAGCGATAAACTGGTTCTGAAGTTCAAGAACGCTAGAGCAGTAAATAAATAGTAGTGCAAGAAAAGCATACATAGGTCACCAACCCATAATAAGAGACTGCTTTACTCTGCTCGGCGGGCGTATTTGAAATATCCTCTAACATCCATCCACGTCACCCCAATCTGCATCGTATCAATGTTCAGGCCAATTACACCTCTGCGCTATAATTGAATGCCGCAGTATCACAGGAATCTCAAGAGGTATTGGTCCCAAACCTTCGTCGCTTCTAGCACTGTGCCTCACTCGTCTGTACCGAACATACTAACTACCTAGATCGAATTCTCATATTACCAGTCCAATCACCTCTCACGATCTCGATCAGTTGTAACAACATAACGTACTTTATACCATCTCTAACTTCTCAAATCCTCTACACAGAAGACAGTAATGCAACTTCTGTGTGTATTTAAAGCTTATTAGGAAACGCAGTACATTAGTAGTCTTTACTCACCTATGAAATTTCGGACAAGGCTCCAACTATTGGTAGATAGAGTCTCAGTCAAAGAACAGAATTCAGTTATGGTTAATAAACCTTTCATATAGTATTACCTTAGATACTCACTAAGATATGCAGCCTAAATTCGAGCCGGGCGATAAGGTCTACTATTTTTGTAAAGCCTGGTTGTTTATGGCTGTCATGATTCAGCAGAGCATTCGTGGGTATGGGGATGAATATCTACTCGAATTTGAAGATGATCAGGTACACAGAATGTATCAGAAGGTGTGGTTCAAGGATAAGGATCACGAAAAGCGCTGAAAGAAACCAGTAGCTTAATGTTTGTGAATTAACTTTGAAAACGTATATGAAATTGTAGGATCCAGCCTAGACTAGACTGTTTGAAAACAATTCATCGTTTGGCAAAAGCCGGAGGAACGGAGAAGATAGTGTGACTTGATCCGAACGCCCACGAGTTTATAATATCTAGATGATGTCTCGCACGGCTAACCTAAATGCCAGTTTATCGATATAACTTGCTAGTGTCTTGGAAAGTCTAGGCTAGGCTGCTGCTTGGCACTTTCCTATTCACACGCAGGTACCCCGGGGCCCAATTGCCTCTTCTGGCGAGATAGCTTTCATCCTCTGCATATTCGCATCATGGGTAACGTAACGTTAAAAATTTCAATATGAGGAAGACTAGCTCTAGATGGCCAGTAGTAAATAGTAAATCTCACTTAAATATAATTATATAAAGAAGAGAAGGGGTTATCTAATAAAGTAGATAGGCTTAATAGGGGGCTAGTAGTCGAGCTCTGGGGTCAATAGTTAATTGCCTGTACTCCCGATTGAATGACCATATTTGTTTAGACCTTAGTATCTGATCATATTAATTCGATTGCTTGAAGGACCTCTCGGTACAAAATCATAGGTAGGAACAGCGTCACTTCGGTGGAGTGTTTAACGAAGGTTACAGAATGGGGGAGCTCCACTTCTCCGCACTACTCCGCAAAATTGCTTCGATCCCTTGCGCCTACCTAGTAATCCGTACCTTACATGCTTTATTTAGCCCTTCTAGCATTGGCCACTTGTGTTTAAATAACCGGTTACCTCCAAGTTTTACTCTGGGCAGTGTCCTAAAGTAGCAAGATCCCCCGCTGCCCATGCTAGCTAAGCTCTCAAAACCGCAACATCATCCGCTACATCATTCTTCGAGAGCTCGCAGAGTGGGAAAATGGCTCCGGGACAAAATAAATATAAATTGAAGAGACTCTGTGACACATAATGTCAGTGCCTTGCCGCTTCTTACTGGTAAATAGCTTGTCAAAGAGGGCTCTCCAAGCTTCAGTTACGCTGCGATGAAGCTCTCATTCGCACTGTGGCTCGCGACGGGTGGGCTTTCTGCGCTGGCTGCCGATTTCTATGTCTCTCCACATGGATCCGACAAAAGCGCAGGTTCAAAGGGAAAGCCCTTTAACACCCTGCATAGAGCCCAAGAAGCGGTGCGTGCCGTCGTTGCCGCGGGTCCTCTATCCGAAGACATCAACGTCCATCTCAATGCAGGAACCTACGTCCTCTCAGAGCCATTGAGGTTTGAAGCTGCCGACTCGGGGCAGAATGGCTTCACGGTCAACTGGATTGGTTCCGGCGCGACAGTTTCCGGTGGTCTCAAGGTTGACAAGTGGAAGCTTGAATCCAATGGTATTTACGTCGCCGCAGTCCCGCCCGGCACGCAATCGCGGAATCTATACGTTGGAGGGAAAGCTGCCAACTATGCTCGACGGAGACTTGATAACCGCGATGATTTCAATTACACCAGTATTGGGATGAGTTGGAGCAATGCCACCTACGACTGGCTGATGACAACGCCCGGGATAGAGGATGCCGAAGTGCGCTTCATTGCCTCATTTACCGATCGATACTCGCCCATACAGTCTGTTGGTGATCGAGAGCTGGTCATGAAGCAGGATATTTGGGCTAATCAAATCATCGGTTGGGACACAGTTGTTTCGCCCTTTGCCAACTTTGGTGTGTTTGTTCAGAACTGCCGCGCATTGCTTACAGACGGTGGAGAGTTTTGCCTCGACTCGAAAGCTGGAAAAGTCTACTACAAACCACTAGATGGAGAAGATATGAGGAAAATAGATGCGTATCTAGGCATTCAAGAGGTCGTACTCTCAATTGGTGGCACGTATGATACTCCCGTGCATGATATAACTTTTAAGGGTATAGAATTCGTATGTCGTGCCTCCCTCAGCTGCATATTTTTATGTGGATTGTTAACTTTGTCTATTAGGCACATTCGACTTGGCTCAGACCGAGAACTTACGGCTATATCGATCAACAGACCTCTGGCTATATTGGTGAGAATGTCACCTACCCTGAGTTCGAGGCGTCGAGGCCACGGTGGTGGCAGCTGCCCAGTGCCATCCAGATCAGTGCTGCGAACAACATTACTATGGTGGATTGCACTTATACTCAACTCGGTGCTGGTGGCATCGGTATTGGTAATGACGATAATGCGCATCTCACGAATTTGGGCCTTGGCGCCAGCCATATCTCTATTATTGATGGATATTTCACACAAATCATGGGAGGAAGCATTCTGGCTGGAGGAATTCAGCAGAACGCACATCATCCCAGCGATCCACGAATGACCAACTCCCACATCACTATCTCGGGCAATATATTCTACAATAACTCCGCTTTGTTCAGCTCCACCGTGAATATCCTGACTACATATGTCCAATACTCAACAGTGTCTCATAATGACATCTATATGGCTACCTACTCGGGCATATCTCACGGATACGGCTGGGGAGCCAACGATGCCGGTGGCAGTCTCGATTACCTGAAACGCGGCCTCTACAAATATCAACCTATATTTAGCACCCCGACGACGTCTAAGAACAATACTATTGAGGGAAATCTGATACACGGTTACGGAACTACACATACAGACTTGGGGGGCGTGTATACACTATCTGAATCACCAGGAACGCTCGTAATTAATAACTACATGTACGACTCTGCTTATAAGGGCTTGCATCCGGACGAAGGTACAGCCAATATTACATATATCAACAACCTCTGTTTCAATGATGCCCTGTGGTACGACCCCAACGATTCAGACCCGACTTACCGAACTGGGAACAACACACTACTTGATAACTGGGGCAAGAATAAAAACCCCAAATACCCTCTTGACGGCTATCCCAATCACACAGGCCCACATAACAATACCTTCCTTCGTAATCATATCGTCCCAGACGTCACACAAACATCAGCTAGAGCACAAAGAGCCGCCTACCGATCTGGTATTCTACCAGCCCGCCGCGCCGGCCGACCTGTTTCAAACAACGTAACTCTTGCGGACGGTTTCCTTGCCATTGAGAGCCGTAACCAACTCGTGGAAATCAGGGTGGATAACTTTGATGATGTGACCTACACCGGGGTCTCACTTCAAGTAAGAGCAGCTGATGTTGGTCATGGGCACAAGTATGAGCTAGAATCGATCAAGGTGCCAAAGTCAATACCGGCGAATAGCTTCGCTGTTGCGACATACCAGCTTCGGGGCAAGACGAATGGACAGGTGAATGTGACAGTAACGGCAACGGCCAGCTATAAGAATCCTCGGACGGGAAGGAAGGGATTACTTTCTACGAGTGGCAATATTCGGCTGGGGGGCTGAAAGGTTACTTAGCTTGTCATTGCTAGTAGTAGATGAACAAGTACTACTTTGCTAGATAATGAATAATGAAATTTTATGGGACGAGTAATTTGTATACATTGCGTCCATCCAGTTGGTTATACAATAGGCCATACAGCGGGCTAACATAGCACTTCAGTATACTACAACCAATAATCTCAATTCATATTTTGGTATCTTTTAAAATCACTGCCTTCCAAACCATAACACTAAATACCAGGTATTGTAAATTACCTCCCGACTCCCAATCCACACAAAAACCCAACCCTCAATCCCAATCCCAAGACCAATATCCCGACATTAACCCACTCCTCTCCTACCCACCCCCCGACCCCCTCATCAAAGCCCCCAGCTTGCACCACCGCCCACAGATGACCCAAATCTGCACAAACCATACTGAAAACTACCGCCTTCCACACCGCGATCTCCTTCGTAACGCGCAGGACCACGGCCTCGTTGATCGTGAAGAGGATGTAGAGTGAGGCGAGGTTCGTGAGGAGGAGCTGAGTCAGCGGGGTTATCGTCGCGGAGAGAGATGATGGCGACGAGGAGGGCGAGACGGATAGGTTACGGAGGGTGGTTGAGGGCACGGTGGAAGTTATGAAGCGGGTGGGTTGGAAGAGGCAGAGGTAGGCGCCGCTCAGGGCCATGAGGGGCTCGATGGTGAGGAAGTAGATGCGGTAGATGGCGGGGATGCGGGGCGTTGATGTTGTTGTTGCCATTGTATTTTATTCTAGGGCTATTCTTTTCTAATTTCTAGAGTATATAGGGTTTATGGTCACGGCTTGGTCAAAAGCTCTTAGAATACGATAGAGTAGTATTTTTGGTCAGCAGTCTCCAGAAGTGATGGAGGTACAGTACATAAGCTCATAAGCCCGGGAAGGCTTCGGGATCCCCGGTTTCTCTTTTTAGCAGACCGCCTTCTTCATCCATCTTGCTCTGAAGCTATTCATTATTCAAGCTTCAAGTAACAGCCTTTATCGATTGGATTATTAGATTATTGTAGATTGAATAGATTTAGTTGATTCTTTATTTTATTAATTAGCTTTCAGAGTAGATGTTCTTGTTCTCATTGGGATGACTGGGCATCTAAACTGCCTTGGGTTTAGTATTGCGATATCGCAATGTCCCTCGGAATGCCACTCGCAATGATACAGCTATGGTATTCACGTGGTGAATGGTACACAGTTTTACATCCAACCTCGGAGAGGCAGGAGAAATCAAATTAACTATTATTTCTGGATTAATTTGACCCCGCCTTTCGCTACTCCTTTTCTCAGAATCCAGTGTTGGCAGAAGTGCGTATTTAGCACTGGATACCACGTCCTCAAGTGCGAGTCCGCCTGCCTCCACATAACGAACGCCTTCCTGATTCCGAAATACTGAGTATCCACTGGAAGTGGGAGTTCTGCTCTTATCTCACTATCTTGAGGCTGATAATTGCCTGTTTTCGCAATGAAAGCCAAAGCTTGCACAAAATGCAGGCAATGGAAGGCTCGCTGTGACGGGCCTGGAGCCGGGAGCGGCGAGACAGGAGCATGCTCACGCTGTCGGGCTCACAATTACCCCTGTGTCTTTGACGCCTCCTTCAAGCGCACTTCAAAGGCCAAACGCATCCAACAGATGTCATCGGAGATTGAGCAGCTGCGGCAAGCACTTCTGGACACAGCTGCTAATAGTCCTTTTCCAGCTTCCATACCGCCGAGTACCGACAGCTGGCAACCTCAATTGGCTGAAACACCCAAAGATTCCGTGGCTCTGTATCCTACTCCAGATGCCTTGATATTAGCTCAGACATCAAGCCCAATAATACGGGACGGTAGCGTTGCTTCCTCTACTGCATATAGAATTCTTGGAAATGTTGGGCTTTCGGGCAGTCAGGTGGGTGAGTGCTTCAGGAGATACTTTGCTCGGTGCCATCAACACCTACCCTTCAAAATGAGGACGCATTCACATGAGGACATATATGCTGAGTGCCCGTTACTATTTTGGGTAATCTGTGCTGTTACTTCTAACTGGGAAATACGTCTTTTACTAGCGCCTATGATCAAAGCCATGGTTGCTGATGCGCTTCACTCTTTTCACCGCTCTATTGAAACGGTTCAAGCTCTCCTGATACTTTGTATCTGGCCTTTCCCAATATCAAGCCTCGGAGAAGATCCTTCTCTCTTCTATAGCGGAATTGCAGTGCAGATGGGCCTCCAATTAGGACTCCACTGCCCAACTCAATCTCACTCACATCTCAATGGAGATAAGAACCTTGCCCCGGCTGGGGATAGTGAGATCAGACTGACTACTTGGTTAGCCTGCCTTATCATCAACTACACGCAAGCGGCTCACACTGGGCTACCCCCGACTATCCCTACAAGCCCGAGTGTGCACAAAGCTTTACAGCATCCAGCTGTTGATGCCAATCTGTTATGGCTTTACCAAGTGTATGACCTGCAGACACGGTCTACAATGGCAATATCAACCAGTGGCGCAACGGCTTCAGGGATGCTAGAGCCTGGTGCACGGCTCGACGCGATTCAACATTGGGGTGAACAGTTCTCTTCACTGCAAGAACGACTGGGCCAGATGAATGACGTGGTTAAGGTCTCGTTTCTCACCGTGAGACTACAGTTATGGTCGTTTGGATTGCTCGACGATATGCCCATGTCGACCGATCTTCTTCAGATCATCAAAAGAGCAGAAGAAGATGCCTGCGAGCTTATCGAGCTCTGCTACGACAGAAATCTCAATATCTCCCCTTACTCCTTCCGAAGAGCCATTTGTTACGCTGCATTCGTCCTTGTCAAGATACTAAGATCATCACAGAGCGCTCAGCGTGAAGTCCTTGAGGATAAGATCCAGCATGTTCGACAAGCCTTAAGCAGCATTGCGACTTCTCCTGACGACATAAACCACAAGGTCTGCCAGAGGTTGCAGGACCTGCTCCATCTGGAAGACAAGAAACTCTCGCCGCCAATCATGTCACGGATGGGTCTTTCGATGATGTATGACTTGCTGAGAATATTCGTAGAGAACAGGTCTGAAGGCCTGGTACAAGACAATCAAATATCCATCCTCGACGGGTTTGATTGGAAATTTGCGGCACCTTATCCGTAGATGAAGGCCCGGTCAGAGTATCTGCAAGTGATACGAGTGTCTAATTGTGGATGATGACCGTTCAATTATGAACTAGAACTTCGCTCATCCGGAATATATATTTATGGTTGATGATATTGTTTGTCGCAGAAGTACGGCGATATCAGATTAGGCTATAACGGCCGATCTTTAGGAGTTTTCTAGATTAAAAATCGGAAACTATAGTGTTTATTGGCGTATGCATATTCAGCTATATCAGCTACTAATAACTGTCTACAATAAGGTTCTTTAAGCTAGAGCTTACTACATATGGTAGTCCCCCCTTGGAGACCACCTGCTGGCCCATTCATTGTTGCTCCCGCAAATCTCTGAATGAGTGAGCCATTGCGATTTAGCAATGCCCCCGCAACCCGGCAAACTTACCCCTGAATTTACAAGTCTGCTGCCTAATATGAAACTACCCCCATAGATGGTTCGACATGTCGCGTGCTATTCAATAATTCCATGCATGACGTTGTCACTAGTGACTGGAACGTACCATGAGTTGTTTGGTGACTGTGATACTGATGATTATGGCATTTGATTTCAACAACGTCCTTCAAATGGGTGATCGATCCTTTGTAACACTAAGTAAATGAGGCAGGATATACAGAAACCTTAAATATACTTTCCGCACACATTTTGCAAGACATTTATAACATCTAGCTAATCTCTCAAAAATAGTATCAAAAACTATTGATGCTTCATATATTGATACACTAGCACGATCTAGATCCGTCGGGGATAAGCTAGCACTGATCCCGTAATAATCAGCCCCATGAAGTAATATTTTCTCCGTATTATGCTAGAATCTAGAGATTGCACTGAAAATAGTTTGGCAGGCATGTGGGGCTCAAGATCTTTATTGCGAAATAGGGCTCATAAGATCCCCGCCAGTGAGGAGCCTAAGATGTGCGACTAACGAATCGAATATGTTCTTTAATGCAATTCTCTGACTTCCCTGTAACTAAAATTCATGTATATATTTGAAAAAGGGTAAGTGAGATCCGATATGAACGAGCGCCTTTGGGGTTGGAAACCTAATGAAGAGGAGATAGGCTGAGATTGAGCAAGGCCTGGTTGTTTCTGCTAGTTGATCATCTAGACTCCATTGACCTGGTTACAGCTTCAATTTATTTTACTCTACTAGCTAATGCAAAATGTCTCCTAATGAGCGATTCTCTTTCACTAGCTTATTGCGATATCGCTGAGGCGCTGGAGTTTCTAAACTAACAGTGACAGACTCTCATTATGATGATTTAACGGTACAAATATAAGTAATTCTGTGGTTAAGTATTAAGAAGTTCGGCAAAATTGTTCCATTGTCCCAAGAAATAAATTGAGATTTCTCCATTCGCCAATATGAAGCTCCTTGAAGCCTTACAATGCGAGACGCGTGTATATGATCTTTCGGTGCCAATGAGAAATGGGATGGCTGCTTCAAAAAGCCATACTCCATATTCAATGGCGTTAGCTCGACGGCATGGGGATGTTGATCGTACGGGGAAGGGAGGAACTGCAGCAAATGCACTCATTGTAACAGGAGACCACGTAGGAACCCACATAGATGCTCTCTGCCACGTGGGAAATAAAGGAATTCTACATGGAGGTGTACCTGCTGCTGATGCATGCCAAGGAGGAATTTTCAAGGTAATGGGCGCCGAGACTATCGAGCCCATGATTTGTAGAGGCGTCTTTCTCGATATCCCGGCACTGAAAGGCGCAACAAGGCTTGAAGCCGGGTATGGTATCACTGATAAGGATCTGGAGGAAGCACTAGGGGACACGCCTTTAAGAAAAGGGGATGTTGCACTAATTCGTACGGGATGGATCCAACAGTATAGTGATGCAACTGCCTTTCTCGGGGAATCGACGGGGGTTCCTGGTATTAGTGAAAGTGGAGGAAAGTGGCTGGCAGCGCATGGAGTACGTGCAGCTGGAGCAGATACAATAACATTTGATGTTATACAGCTGGGGCCGAATTTCAATCAAAGACCGTGTCATGGGATCCTTCTTTGGGAAAGTGGCATTCATATCATCGAAGTAATGGATTTGGAGGAGTTGTCGAGAGATAAAGTCAAGGAATTTTTGTTCATTCTTTCTCCGCTGAAGCTAGTTGGCGCGACTGGTTCTCCGGTTCGTCCGCTCGCGATAGTGGAAGTTTAAAGGTTATTTCATGATTCGGTGTGGGATTTTGTCTTGTTATATAAGTGGCGTGTACCTAACGTAGTTACAATGGATAAGGCCTCGAAAAAATATATCCATGTTCTTTGACGCTAATGAGACATTTGCAGTCTCTTTATCCTAGAGTGTCAAATGAGCATATGAGATATAAATTTTGTTTCCTCAATTTAATTTCCAGGTCCTTCTATTGCCGTACATATTATTTCACAAATTTGATATCTTTAGGTTTCAATATTCAATTCTCGGAAGGAGTATTGTTTCGTTAAGACGAAGTAAGTAGTAGATTTCATATTGCATTACTGCCCCAACCTCGATCCAACTCTCTGGAATGTGTGTGTAGCGATGAGGGACTTGCACTTATGCAGACGGTATCATAGCTCCTGAATTCCGAGATACTCCCATATTATTTTCCATATGTTAAGATTCTATGTACAGTCGTACCTGTTACAATCCAATTCAATTTTGAACCATTAATCGACCGGTAATTCAACAACAGCGTGAGTAAGCTTCCCATGATCTTGATGAGAAGTGACGGCTTCTGAAACACCGTGTGTAGCCTCCAGTTCTCTTACTTCATAAAGATTTTGGACTGCCACGTTATCTGCTCCATTTGACCTTATCCCATTAGCTGGAAGCTCACCCTTGCCGGTGTACTCGTCTAGAATTTGTCGTTTTCGCTTCCTACTGTAGACTCGCCATGTAAACCCGCAGGTCAGCAGAAACAGCGGTATTCCAATCCCAAGACCAACTCCAAGACCAATTCTCAAAGGCACCTTGGAAGAATTAGATGGAGGTCCTATCGACATTTTACTGAGTCCCTCAAGTGGAATCTCAACCCAATTATTACTTCCGGGCTGAAAAGAGTTGAGACCCAAAGAAATTTGCATATTGGTGTAATCAAACACCGTTACCAACCGTTTCATGACGTCAAACCCAAGGTTATTCTCACCATTACTCATAGAGCTCACTAAAAATTGGAAATAGCAGGCGTCTGTGTTGTCTGTGTCGTCTAGTTCGTATAAGTCAATCAGCTCTCGCAAGGGAACCTTGACCTCTAACTCATTACTAAAGGTAAAATCAATCGTAGAGCTATTAGTTTGTAGAGAACATGGAACTTGGATCTGTTCCCAAATATCTATTGGTAAAGCGTCAGGATTGTAGTTAATCGCTCCGATCGCAGCCAAAAGCGGCTTGTAAATATTAGCGGTAAAAGCGGTCACATAGGTTGAGGTGAGGATGACGGGAATATTCGATCCGATTTGTATTGGAGATTCGTTTTCAAGAGTAATTGACAGCTTTTGAAGTGTAATCTGAGACTGGTATCCTAGGGGCAAGGGGAAATCCTGAATAGCGGTATCAAAAGTAACAAGCGGTGTCTGTAGTGTGTCTCCATTCACCCCGCCCAGTAAAAGATGTCCACTCGAGCTGTTTAGCTCGTCTATGTAAATGCTGTAGGCATAGCTGTTGATCAGTCCCTCATTGATAAGTGATTGAACAAAGTTGGGGTATTGATAGTCGGTGAAATTCCCTTCGTTTGTCAGAGGTCCAAGACCAATTCTTCCCTGGTCAAATATGGTCCATTTTGGGGAACTCGTTGGCTGCGCGAACTGAAAATCTGCAATGCTGATATTTGCGCTATCGATCTTGAATAGATCTCGGGAGTAAGGTCCCCCAACGTATTCTCCGGGCCCGATAGATTGGTTGAAGTATCCTACGTTGGAAGTGCAACTGGAGGATGCTGTGCAGTTGTCTAACGAGCAGTTAGTATGCTAGCGAAGTAATAGTTCCAACGTACGGAGTGTTTACACTTAGTGTCAATGAAGGTATCGCCCCAGGTGAAATCCAACCACAAACTCTCTGTTTGTTCAGAAGTTCCAAGAGTGGTATTCACAAAATAAAGAAAGAGGTCCAGATCCTAGTGAACAGTCAGTATGTGAATAATGTATTTAGAGCATACACTTAGGAACCTTGGTATCAGCATAGACTGGAACATCGATAATTTTGCGTTCGGAGCGAGGCCGTACCCGCGGATCAATGCCGATCTCATCACTATGTCCATTTCCTAAGGCAGTCGTGATAAATGAAAACCAGAGGGCGAATGACACAATTATGGCCATAAATTATAGTTGCTTGTAGTTGATGGATAGTGACGGACGTGATGGTGTGAGTGAATACCAAGTAGGCGTACGTATCGAAGTTCTAAGATACCGATCGAGAGAGGAAGAAAGGGGTATAAATGAATGTACCTAATCGTACTTGCCGTTGATTGGCTTTATTGAGTTGCATCATACCACACATGCTGCAACATATCCTTCCCTGAGCAAAGCGGGTCATTGGGTTTCCAAGGCCAATCATTGATTATATCCATAGCCTTCAAATGAATTGTACAAGGCAAGGCTGAAGCCACCAACAATCTGCAGGGGGATACATCCCTCGTTCACGCCGCTTTTACACCCACTGAGCATCAGGCTGCGAATTTTCTAGTCCTGATATAACCAATCCCATACGCCAGACTAAGCAGCATCAAGTGAAATGAAATTACAGGCCGTTTACAGCACTGCATGGGGGGTTAATGACAGGAAAAGTTGGCCCAATGCGTTACACGCTCCGTGAGGTACGTAGCATTATCTCAGAACCAAGCACTGTTGCCGAAAGGCATATTGCGGCAAATAGCCTAGCCTGAGATCCGTCATAACAATGGGTAACGCATCATTTCACCACTCGGAAAAAAAATCCACCGGTTGTGTGATTGGTAAATCAATTTTACCACCGCCCTCCTCGGGCTGACCTAACTGAGCCGGATTCATACCCACAGCTTGTCCCTGCTGTTGATTCTGTCGTACACAAATGACCTGCCGATAGTGAATCTTTCATAAGCCTTCGATGGTTTCGACCTGCCCCGATGGCACCGACAGATTCTGTGAGGCCTGTTGCTTTAGCTGGCTCCATTTTTTAAACTCCAGTGGCATCCCTCGTGGCGGTTGCGGGCGGCCCGGAAGAGTCCTTAGGAGATCCGCGTTGTCTGTTTACGTGACAAAGCTTTGTTCGCGTTACTGTACTGGGCCGTCATTCGGTACAGCCTACAATTACAGTACTGTATTTATAACCATCCCACAACTTAACTTGTTATAGGCTATTCAAATGCTTAATACTTCTCATTGCATTTGCAATATATTCTTGTTATTCAGTGGCGGTTGTATTTGGGTCACTTCCGATAAGGCCAATTGGTGCAGTGATTGAGCTCAGTCCGTAAAATAGATTTAAAGATTAAGTTTCCGGGCCAAATAGTGGTGATTAAGTCGACCGTACTGGTGGAGAGTGGATTCGGTACAGGTATTTTCCGATTTCGGTAGTCAGGACAAACGTCACTCCCGATCGCCTCACCTTTGGAGAAGGCGGGAGCTGGAATCTTCGAGTGAATGGAGTATTCTCCTTCCAGTAGAAGTCCATGGCTTCGGTACCTGATATTATCAATGGCTCTTCACAGTCCGCAAAGATGCTAGAGAACCCCACCCCAAAGGCGCCTATTTTGGTTTCATCTGGGTTTTCCTCAGCGATGCGCTTCAACCTTTTCCAGTCTGTCTCGGTGAACATTGTTCTGCATCACCAGCCGTCATACAATTTGATTCCTAATAATATGCTTCAGAGATTCAGGATGATCTATAGGCTTTGAAAGAGATGCCTCCGTAGAAGGCAAGGTCTCCCATTTAATCTATGCTATCGATGCCTGAGCATCAGCAGCATTAGGATGCGCTCCCGCAGTGTTGTCCATTCTCTTGGATATTTTGCAAGTATACTGTCAATTAAAGCTCTAGTGTTTACTGTCACAGCTTCTTCATTCTCTCTAATCTCTAATCCCGTGGTACGGAGCCGCGTATAGCCCATAGCTCAAGACAGAAGATGTGGGCGATACTTCACCCAAATCCTTCCCAAGAGAACGAGTATTTCTCCTATGTGAGACTACACAATATGCCCCTGATTCTCGAGAAATTGCTTATAGAAGTATGCTACGACAGGCTTGAGTTACATTTCAGTGCCGGCGTGGTCGCACAATAAGAGAGGAAACGAAGTGAGGCTGAGCCATCCGAAAGCAGCCACATCGAGAGCAGCTCAACGGCTAACTCGAGCATTTCCAGACCAGGAAGGTCAGGCATATCCGCAGAGCCGCACCACATATTGCTCTGAGAAACTAAGAGGCATGATCCTGCATCCCCTTAGAAAACGTTGGGCTAGATTATTATTTCGCGTGGCCCATCCAAAGATTTCCTATTTTAAAAGTCAAAGCCTCGCCGGAACTTCAGTAAGTTCCGCTACTACCTTTATCTTTCACGAATTAATACTCTCCAGCTGTGGTTGATTTTCATAACTGCAGCTAAAGATAATCTGTCACAGAGCGTTGGGACGATTCAGGCCTTCATGAACGCTTTCGTTAAATTAGGACAATCTATTGATAAGAGCATGACAAACTAAAAACTTCTTCTAGGGCGTTCTTATTTCAATGATCATGGCTGTACCGAATTTCTAGCTGATAGTAAACTCTGTTGATCCGTTCCAGAGCGATAATAAGATACGGAAAAGTTATAAGCACAGTGCCATATCGATAGGCCTTCGGGAGAATTAGTAGCAACTTGACTCTGATACTAATATTATAATTACAAATCATCCCTGCACACCCTGACGCGGAGGACTTATAATGATCGACTATAAACATACGCTCATTATAATTGATCAATCATAAAGCATGGCCTGATAAAATAAGGAAAAAGGTGATTGTTATTGCTTTATATCCTCGGCATTTTTTATTCTTATAGGAAGCTGAGTAATTACATGTAGTGCAAATTATTAAATGGGGAAAGTAATTTATCAATCCTACTATTTCCATTTTGAAACATAAATGCGACTTCACTGCAGGTAAAATAATCATGAAGTATTTTACTTAAGATGGTAGACAAATTGGGCAGAGTTAACTACATAGAGAGAAGTCTGTCAATTTATATTCATTTTTATAGAGCTTTATACCACGTCAACCATAGAGAGGTCGGCTATTCTGCCTCACCCTAATACGAGGATCTTCACTATCAGCAGTCCTGCGGACATGGACCCTATGTATGGGAAATAGCAGTAATGAGGTTTATTGTTTTTATGCACATGTAAAATTTTATGCAGATGTACCAACATGAAAATCCCAAAGCATTGGTTCGCTTGGAACAACCTTAGCGTAGAATGGAAGCGGCTGCGGCTTAGACCACACATTATCGCAATTGTTACGGAGCATATTCTGAGGGTACTCGAACAAGAATTCTATCCACGGTGGTGCTCATTAGTGAGTGGTAGTATTTCAAAAAGGACCAGGACTAAAACGTAAGGTAGGACGGAGATATGTACGACAAAGCTTAGGATCTGCTGGGAGGGCTTGGGGAAAAAGAAATTACTGCATCCTGCCAAGAGTATAAGTGCCATTAGGAAGTCGAAAAAGCCCCGCGGTTGGCTGTGCTTGAAGCACCGTCATTACTATGCTTGCCACCACCATGGTTAAGGCTGGCACCAAGACCCAAACTGCTCGACACCCTCAGCGAACTTACGATGTACAGAATTGACATGTGAGACAGGATTCAGAATTGGATGTCTTGAATTCTGTAAATGCTTTCTTTTTGTGCTGAAGAGGGGTTACAGCATTGATAAGAAGCAATTGCTCTCTGTTATTAGTTATTGGATCAGGAGTGGTTAATACTGGTTTGTATCCTCGAATTGCTGGCTCACGTGGTAGAACACGCTGTAGGGAGGTTTGATTATTTTGAGTGAGCAAAAGCAAGGCCATTAAGAGATTGAGACCGTAGTTCGCTTACTTATGTGGAGTATATTACTGTAAGATAGCCTTCGAATCCCTAGCAACATATCTTATTGGAGCAAAAGGAACTGGCTTTTGCTATGAGAAAGAGGCGTCTTCGGCTTTTGAGGGAGTATCACGGCGAACACGGGTACCTACTTCCACGGACCGATACCGCATCGTTTTCGGCTCAAGTTTCTCCCCACTTAGGATGGCATTTGTAACAACGCTATAATTCAAAGTTTTTCCAGGGACTAACTAAGATTTCATGTGCAGGTCAAATAGTGGTAACTATCCGCACACATGCAAACATAGGAATAATGTCCCTACATACCATAAGTCCCACGCTGTTGTGAAATCGTCCCCTGCATACTGCGTCTAAATTTCAATACTTCAGACCATATACAACCAGGGCCTCCATGTGGTATTGAGACAAGCCCTGCATGGCAACCTCCGCTTACCCGTTAAAAAGAAAGAACCTATAAGTAGCGGTGTAATTGTTGCTAGAAAGTGGTTGGATTGACTGAGAGAAGATATCCTATCATATACTACGCGAATTTGTTTTTGGTGCTTGTTGCTTTTATTTCCCGTAGCTTGCTGTAGTCCGGCACTACCCCTGAAGTGGAAGCTGCTCCCCAAAAGCAACCCAAGGCGGGTCAATTGATAATTCACGCACACGAATCAAAAGTAAAACTAAAACGGAGTCCTCTAGCTCTTACCTCTGCCGCTTCTGTTTCGCAAATATCCTTGTTTTCCGCCCTGTCAGCGAGGTTGGCGTCAGTAGAGACGAATTATTTGCCTCTCCTCAGTGGATACTGTACGCGGCCCACTACTGATCTGCGGAGGATGAGGTGCATGATCGACAGGCACTGCAAACCCGGACGAGTCTCGAATCATCTCTAAGCCGTCCCCCGGACATATACAGCCAGTTTGGATGCGTGCAAGAGCAAGCCCCTCCTTCTATATTTGCTCTCCTCATACCCGGCCTTGATCTGTCAGATTTACTAGGACACATAAGAACTTGGGAGTAAGGGGCCACTCTTTTCTGCACGTAATGTCGGCACATGCCAATTGTATAAACTGCATGCCTTCCCTATGACCACGAGTTTTTGAAACGTATCTCCGCATCAACAATTGTAGAATATCGCAGAATGCGAGCCTTGAGTACGCTTTGTTCAGTTGGCGCTCTGGTTTGCGTCACCGTCGCACAGGCAACTGCATCTGAGATTCTTGCTCAGATTCCATCATGTACAGTGAGTCTTACTATACAGAGTCTTTTATCGGGGCAGTCATAACTAAGTTGCGAGCAGCTCAATTGCGGGGTGAAGTTGTTAGATCCGGTGAAATGTCCCTTCGATGATATCCACGCCGTTTCGAATTGTCTTTGCAAGAGCGAGACTATACAAAAAGAGCTTGCTATATGTGTGCTTTCGACATGCAACCCAATGGAACAAGCTGGTACGACCCTATTATCTGTTCTTTCTAGATGTTTATCGACCTAACGTGGTCGCTCGATTAGTTTCTATGGGCATACTACAAGACGATGTGTGTGTTGGATACCCAGTGCCGTCTAGGAGCGCAGATCTCATTCGAGATATTATTATAATTGCGGCAGTCACTTTTCCAGTCGTTGCCTTGAGGTTTGTAGCGAGGCGTATGGTGGTTTCAAAATTTTGGTGGGATGATTTGGCTATTGTTTTGTCTGCTGTGAGTGTTTTGTCTCGGCTTGGAATTGGCAGCTGCTAACCGTCACAGCTTATAATGATTCCAATGACCTTTATACCAATATATAGTATGAACACCCATTCGAAATTGTTTTGACATTTTGGCATCATCTAACATCTGGTAGATGCTACTCGTGGATTTGGAAAGCACTTCTGGAATGTCCCAGCAGAAAATATTGCTGGCCTCAGAAAGGTGAGAGATAATCTCAGGAAAGAACAGCTGGAATCTTTGACTGATTGAGAGTAGCTCTATTACATTTCTCAAATAATGTACGGTATCGTCCAGGCTTTAGCAAAGTTCTCAATTCTATTCCTATATCTACGAATATTCATGAACGTACGATTTCGACGTTTCGCCAAATTTGCGATTGCATGGATGGTTTGTCACACAATTGCAGTTACATTTGCCATAGCATTTCAGTGTGTACCGGTAGTATCGATTTGGGACGTTACAGTTGAAGGAAAATGCATCAATTCACAAGCCTTTGTCTATACGCTTGCTGCGTTGGCGATATTTGAGGATATTGTCATTATTGTGATGCCAATATATGAACTGAAAGACTTGAATTTGGATTTGAGAAAGAAAATTGCGCTGATGCTGATATTTGTTCTCGGATCTTTGTAAGTGCATCTTGTTTGCGCGAAGAAGCGTATCTTTCTAACCGTTACTTTCAGTGCTTGTGTTACTAGCATGATACGGCTTAAGTATATTATATCCTATGGGACATCGCTGGACCAAACATGTAAGCAGAGTAAAATATTCCTTTGCGATAGTCTCCGCTAACATGATGAATTAGACGATAACGTAGACGTTATAATATGGAGCGTGCTAGAAACATTTATGGCCATCATATGTGCCAGTATGATGTGCTTCCGGCCATTGTTGGTCAAGATATTTCCATTATTATTCCATACCAGCAAGGCAACCAGTGGAAATGCCGCCCAAAATAATCGCTGGTCTCACAAATTCGGTTCGAGGTTGACCAGCAGAATAAGGAGCGATAGCCAGGGAATTGAACTTCGAAGTGAGGACGGCGAGGGGAGGGAGATACTCGAAACAGGAATTAGAGTGGAAAAGATGTGGACCATCAATAGTGTGGAGGTTGAACGACCGTGAAACTATTGCAATTTCCTACTTCAATTTGTTATAGAAAATCAACAACTGGTTGACTGTCGTCCCTGAGGTACAGACCATATGTGCTGCGTTTGGCTCCGATTTTTCGATGTGAGTTTGGCCGGCCTCTGGTAGAGGATCATCTTACTCCTCTAAATCAACAATACATTTGCCACAGGCCAGCTTATTGGGACATCATCAGAGAAGGAACATGTGGTACTTAAGGTCGGACCCTGATTTTGAGTAAATCTTCAATTTAAGTAAACTACACATGTTGCTATTAATTTGCATATTACAGCGAATGTTTTGAACAAAGCTACTTGCTTCACTCTCAGTGAGTCCCTGTTAATCCCACGCAGTTTCAAACACATTAATTACCGAGCACCAGTAACCCTGATAAGCTTACGGTTCACGAACTCTCCAATGCCTAATTCACCTAGTTCACGACCATAGCCCGAATTCTTTACTCCTCCAAACGGAACTTCAGGGCCGGTATTTGCATAGGAGTTGATGAAGACCATGCCACTTTCAATTCTATCCGCAACTTTACGAGCCCGTTCTACAGCATTGCTCCAGACGGCGGCGCCGAGGCCGAATTTAGTATCGTTCGCAACCCTGATAGCTTCTTCTTCACTGTCGACGACGTAGAACGAGGCAATCGGTCCAAATGTCTCTTGTTCGTAGAGCGGATTTTCTTTGGAAATATCTGTAATAATCGTTGGCTCCATATAGAAGCCCGGGCGGTTGATCCTATTTCCACCAGTGACAATACGAGCGCCATGTGCTTTGGCCCCCTCAACCTGCTTCAACAAACCTTGGAGAGCTCTTTCTGATACAAGTGGCCCGAGAGATGTGTCAGGATCAGCCGGATCACCAACCTTAAGACTCTCAAATCGTGTCACCAGGCCATCGAGGAATTTCGCGCCACGCTCTTGTCCAACTATAATGAATCTCTTGGAAGAAATGCAGGCCTGGCCCATACACATTAAACGACTCATAGCACCCTTATTTATTGCTTCCTCAAGATTAGCATCTTCAAGGACAATGAAAGGATCACTGCCACCAAGTTCCAATACTGCTTTCTTGAGTCTGCGGCCCGCCCGTTCCGCAACTGATGCACCGGCTAACTCACTACCTGTGAGAGTAACCCCACGCACCCTGAAGTCGTCAATAAGATCACCAACTTGTGAGACGTTACAGAAGAGATTGGTATATACGCCTTCAGGTGCCCCAGCTTCTTCAAAGAGCCGAGCAAATGCCAGTGCACATTGTGGAACGCTCGGAGCATGCTTCAAGAGAACTACATTTCCAACAACGAGCTGAGGACCAGCAACACGGGCCAATTGATAGTAGGGAAAGTTCCATGGTTCAACTGCAAGTATGACACCAATGGGAGCTGTGACAATGACTGCGTCCGGAGCCTCAGGAACAGTTTGAGACTTAAGAAAAGCTTCACCGTGACTAGCATAGTAATCTAAGATGTCTGCGGAAAAATTGACCTCATAGCGGGCTTGATTAATAAGTTTACCCATCTCTTTTGTGATCAACACAGCATATTCCTCCGACTTAGAACGTAAGATAGCTGCAGCACGGCTAACAATTGCGGAACGGTCTGCAATAGACCGGTGTTTCCAGTCATTCTCGTAACAATCATGGGCAACATCAAGAGCCCTGGCTACTTCTGCATCTGAAATTTCCGGTATAGTTTTTTCGACTTTGCCAGTTGTTGGATTGATGGTCTGAAAGGTCCCTGGAGTAGGTGTGGAGTCACTCATTGTGGTAAGTTTGGGGCGTTTCGGGATTTTCAAATTAGGTGTTGAGGATAATGTGAAACCTATGAATCTGACAACTCGTGCTCTGTCCAATTCGTTTCGACTAAATATGGAACTCCAAGATAGATAAACCAGAGTTAAAAATTGTTACAAGCGTTATAGAGGTATAGAACGAAGATGCTGTGGGACTTAAGTATCTCAAGTCTCGCCATTCCCATGACGTTCTGAAATGGAGTTAACACCTATTAAGACTGCTCTCGGACTTTAGAATTTCATCTTTCATCGCAACTCCTTGCTATACATGAATAAGAGGATGAGGTTGACCATAGGGAGCAACAATAGCCCATAGCTCCTAGCGCCGGATGTATGCTTCTTTCCTATTGGCCGGTTCCTCCTAGCGCACTTTACGACCTCCCACCCCTGTATTAAGGTGCTTGAGGATACTCCGTAGAGGTCTGACCGGGGAAAATCGATCATAAACGATACAATTTATCTCCAGACACATTTACTTGCCACTAGTATGTGCTTGGACTCAGTAATATTATGTGTAGAGTACCGTTGATAGTTTTCTTCTGGAGCCCAGCTACGACATACATCCAATCGACGCACTTTCCGAGGCCCGTTCTAAAAACGGAAAATGGAGCTGTTGCTGGCAGGTCTGTTAAGGGATCCAATACATAAAACAACACGAGGTGTACCCAATTCTCTATCATTGTGGGGGTGCATGAAGCAAATTGAACGAGCAGACAAGAATACAATATTTGGAATGACGCCATGATATCTATAACTTTCACAAGCCTTGATTCAGGAATCCCCAAAAGCTATTATCAGCAAAATCACCTGTAAACTGCTGGCGAATCTCCTCTGAGGATGTTCCAAAGTGTTGTTCAGCCATTTGTAAATCCAAGTCCTGATTTTCAATTGATGCAACGTCGAAAGCAGGGGCAAGGTCGTGAAACATCAGGTCTGCCGCCGGTTGCAATGGCGCAAACAAATTCTCATAGTCGGCAGCGATCGGATCAATGATGCTGTCCATTCCAGACAACAAGCTATCCGGCGGAGATTGATCCTCGTAGCCTGAAGGTATACTGCTACTAGACAAAATCATATCTTGGGGATTCAACGACGGAAAATTACTACTGTCAGAAATTGAATCAGCAGCCACAGAATCGCTATATCCTGTATGATGAGCCGTATAAAGAAGAGAATCTTGCACAACTACAGAATTGATGGTGTTTGCCGAGTTGGGCTTGGATGATGAGCCCACAACAATAGGTGTGATTTCGAGACCGGGAGCTGGGAAGATTTTGGCGGTCTCTACGCGGTTAAGCAAGACTTGAATCACGTCAGCTCCTGTTCCTGCCAGTGCATTACTTTTCTTGTGGATGACACGAAGTCGTGCGACGCTCTCTCTTATACAGCGAAAAGCCTCCTTGCCGGGTTCACCATTGTCACCTGGATATGCTATAAGCACCGCCAGCACCGCAACAGCTGCTTCCACTGTTAGATAAGTAAGTGTGAAGAGCTTATAGTGATGTTGTTTTAAACACTCAAACTCCCGTTGCTGAGCCTTAAGCATCTCTATTCCAGCTCTTATGATTTCTTTGCGGCTCTCGGGAATTGTAAATGCATATGGCTTATGAAGCGCAAGTATAAAATACCAAGTTACAGTACATAGATATTCTCGCTGGGGAGGGAGCCATGGGCATTCAGCATCAAACGACCTATCAGGATTCTCAAGCCGATATATAGCTGGCATTGTATCCATATAGGTAAGCGCTTCCTGGTGAAGCCGCTGAACTCTGCTGTAGTCTTTCGGGAAAGGGCCTTCAAGTTCCAGCTCTCTAATTTTTGGTAGGTAAATTTGAAGGCGATATTCGATCAAACGTTGTGTGAATGAAGTCGGTTTGTCTGATTCTGCTCGTGGGAATGGAGCAGTTGTCTTCAGGTTCTCAATGACTTTTGTGTCTATTGGTGGGCATATTATACAATCTCGAAGGTTAATATTGAGTGGTTTCCCTAGCACCATACCCATTTCGCTTGTACTAACGGTTAATAATAGAGAATATCTGAACAAGGGTGAAAACACACACCTGTCCCAAAGAAAAAGATTCAACCAAATCCGGCGTCTGTCTTCCATAGCCCACAACTGGCTACATGTTACGTCAGTGTCATGGAAGTCAATTTTGCCATCTACTCGATGCAATCCTATTTCCTTTGCATCCATAATAGTTTGCCCTAATAAAAGCCACGACTCAGTCACTCGGCCTGCATTCTTCAACCAACAAACTCTTAAGAAAGATGCTTGTACAGCGACAAAGTTAAGTTTGTCTTTCTCAAACAATGCTGACACTGCCACTCCGGAATTGCTATACTCTTCGGCGAGATGATCAAACGAACTACCCATGCATAAAGCATCCAGGGACGGATTATAATCTGGAGGTAGAAATTGGAGGCTTAAAGCAATCATTTGAAAAAGTAGAGACGGAAATGAGAGGGATTCTGGAGAAAGGCTCTGGTCCTTAACAATTTTATCATACGAGGATTTATAAAAGACGTTCAGCCGATCAGCAAATATCGTGGAATCGACCAGACTATATTGCCAGCCCACCTCGCTGAAAAATATTTCCAAGATAGCATCCAGATATGGGCGTGATGGCAATAACCTAAGCAGATGAAGATACTTTTCCAGGATTGCAGGAGTGAGCCGTATCTCGCCATCATGCTGTTCTAGAGTACCCTTGTCGAGGCCGATCTCTAGCTGCGCAAGCTTTTTAAAGATTCCTAAGGCATTGTGATCATTCACATTGGAGTAGCCAAGGTGGTCAAGTGCCTGAACTGATGAAGTTTCCGATCGAAGTGCGTATGGCGTGGTTTCCGGAATGGTAGGCTCCCCGTAAGCAGGCAGTAACAGCCTTGGGGGTTTCACCTCTAGATTCTTCTCAAAGCTGGATTTGTAACTATATCCATTAGTTACTGGCCTTGCAATTCATTGTTGGCGTATAATATAAAGTGGTCATACTCAAAGATGGCCTCTTCATAGCGACACGTGTTCCTCCGCCCACGACGGATGCACGAAGCACAAGGCTTCTGGCGATCACACTAAGAAGTGATCAGCTTGCTTGCCTATTAATGACTATATTTCGAAGACCAATACGCGCTCCCTAACCTTTTGTTTACTGTGCCGGCAATTTGTGCAACTGAATGAGATTCTACATCGCTGTCGGCGACGCATCGGAGATGGATTGTATGTTGAAGTCCTTCCGTCTCCGTTCATTTCCTGTATTCTCACAATATTTTTGCAGCCAATCTATAGGGAAGTATGATGTAAAGATGACAAATATTAAATCCGTTTGATGTGAGCGGATCCGTTGAAGTCTTCTGGAGTAGCCTGCTGACTAAGGCCAGTGAGATGCCAGCTAGTTACAGTAAGATACAAAAAATCTGAATATTGTCCGTGCATCCAATATCTTTTGATTGGCTGCAATATTTGCTATGAGAATCTAATTGGATCAAGGATGAAATAAAAGTGGATGAGGCTACTCGGACTTATCGCATCTCAGCGTAATTACCAGTAATTATTGGTCAATCATACTGCTCTATTTTACGACTAACCCATATGCCTGTCCGATGAAGAGAAATCTCAGTTTGATCGATAAATACTGATGCTTAAAAATAAATTCCTTATCACTTTGCCAGAAGTGAAAATCATCCATGAAGTGGGTGTTCATGGCTCTATTAGTTAATTCGATTTCACCAATCAAATCTCGGTACCCATTTGCATAAGAATGCATCACCCTGATTGTGAAGTCCTCGACTGCATAAGTAAGCAGCCCGCGTAAGCGTAACTCCTACGGCTCCAACGGCCGGAATACACCGCTTACAGAAACGATCGAGATTCAGTACTCTACGTCACCCGGGTTAATCTTCGGTACGGACGTGATAGAACCTCTTCGTTGATATGCCAGGACAACGATGATTCATGTTAGCCTTGACCGACCTTTATCTAAAATCATAAATATTGAATGTCAGTCCTAAAATACAATTTGTAGGTTAAATGATTACCATAAAAGTATAAAAAGTGCCATAGATTACTATATTGAATAGTTGAAGACTCTTTCGACGATAACAGGGAAGAATAGAAAACAAGGTACGCAATGTATATATAGCTAGCTAGAGTTGAGCTTGTTAATATTTCCGTTCTGAACTACTAACTACGCTTATCACCTTCTACGTTCCCCCTGAGATAGAATAATTGCGATTACAATCAGTGCTACTGCTGCGATTTAACGCAGCGAAAGGGAACCAACCAGAAAATATGTGTGAACGTCAATAATATTGTTACAAAACCTCGAATGGCTATGGTCCGGGGATATTTATCCTATTGAAAACCACAAATGACGTTACCAGAAAACTTCTGTAGAGAAATATGTACTAATCACCCCGCCGGGGCAACAGTGCCATTACTCTGGGTAAAGTAGAAGAGAAAGCAGGTAAGTAGCTTACAATGAGGAACTACGGCGATGCAATAAGCTCATCAATCCAACCCGGTTCTATGCTTATCTTTAAATAACTCGATTGATCCGTTGTGCCACAGAAAATAAAAAGGGGAGGGTACTTGTAGGGGAATCCTATTTCATTGGTTAAAATAATTATTCCGATGAAAATTCTTATATTCATGTTGACTCTCTCATGTCTGTGGCGTCTTCTAAGCGCGCGCGAGGCTTAAATTGACACCTGTTCTAGCAAGAGTCGTCATATCTCTCTTATCCGACTTAGTATCCATCTTTTTGCTATGTCTTTAACCATTCCTATTTGTGGGGGCCTTTACCGATTGTTTCGAAGCAGGAGTTTTCTCTAGTTTATAATCAAACAATTCCTTGAGACAATCAAACCTCGCCTTATTGTCACCTGGACTTTATATAAAGGCTGTTGCTGTCCCGAAGGCAGCTCTAGGAATAAATCCACACTTGGTGATTCTGGCATACTCCGAAGCTGCACAATGTCTTCCTGCTAGATGAGCCTATAGGATCCTGAAAGTATACATGTCAGGTCTCAAGGCTACGTTACAGTCGCATTCTGTGGCGGCGCATTCTTGTGATCCTACACATTCCGAAATTCCCCGGCCATACATTGATTGAAGTGCTTTTAGCAATTGGTTAGTTTATATTCTAGCTATGGAGCTAGATAAGTCTACTTTTTGATGTATTACGGTATTATACTGTAGCTCTTTTAGTAGGTGGAAAGTCTAGACCTACTTCGCAACAAAAGAACATGCACCGAGATGGACATAAATGATGAGATGTAGATTTCTTTGATCTCAATTAATAGACTTACAGCTCCATTTATTATCAAAAACTAAAACTAGCAATTGTTATTCTTTCTTCCCTCAGTCATGGCATTGCTATTGTTCAATATATAATAATTACAACAACTTTGTTCCTGCCGTCATTTAATATATCCCCGAAGGATATTTATAAAGTAGAATGATCATTAATCAATTGTGGATCATTATTGGAGGAGAATGCGATATAATCGAAGTCGTTATACTGCTATTTGTACTAACGTCATTGGCAACTGCCAAGGCTATTCAGCCTATTAAGCTTCAGCTTTTCCGAGGTTGGAAACAATTCGCGGCACTGGTATGATTTGAGAATGGTTTGCTTGAATTGACGAGACAACAGACAAGGAAACGAACTGCTGGTGGAGAAATTGCGGAGCGGTCAGCACTTGCATGATCACTTTTTGCACTACGCGGGGAAGAGTATTAATACAGGCTAAATAAACAGGGAAGCCAGGAAAGATGTTATTAGAGTTTATATAACTACACATTGTTCGATCAAGGTCTAGACAGTGGGTTGATCAATTGGTGATAAGCTGTCCACCGACTCCGTTGGGTATACCAATCGACATGCTGTCTAAAGCCGGACTCGCCGCCCTCGCGGCACTTCTTTCACTCTCGCAAGCTCGCAATTCATCTTATACAAATCCAATCCTTCCAGGTTTTCATCCTGACCCTTCCTGCATATTTGTTCCAGAATGGGATGATACATTCTTCTGCGCATCTAGTAGTTTCCTTGCCTTCCCTGGTATTCCCATACATGCAAGTCGTGATCTCCGATCGTGGACATTAGCTGGAAATGCACTGCACTCGCCAACCCAAATACCAGGATTAGGAACAGCCAAGAGAGCGACATCTGGAATATGGGCACCAACACTTCGTTATCACAAGGGAACGTTCTACATAGTGACCACTATGGTCTACGACGATCCACCAAAAGATGATCCTACAAGATGGGATAACTTCATAATACACTCAAAAAATCCCTATAGCTCATCGTCATGGAGCCAGCCAGTGCATTTTTCTTTTGTTGGGTATGATACATCCCCATTTTGGGATGATGATGGATCCGTGTATATCACAGGGAGCCATACATATGAAGTTTGGCCAGGAATTAATCAAGGAAAGATGAATCTGGAAACAGGAGAGTGGATAGGAGAGTTAGTAAATGTATGGAATGGAACTGGAGGACTTGCACCTGAAGGTCCACATGTGTACAAGAAAGATGGTTGGTATTATCTTCAACTCGCAGAAGGCGGAACAGGCTACGACCATATGGTCACTTTGGCTCGCTCGAAGGATATAAACGGGCCTTATACACCAGCTCCGCATAACCCTGTGTTGTCCAATGCAAATATTACAAATCCAGCCCCATATTTCCAAGATGTCGGTCATGCAGATCTTTTCTCTGATGCAAATGGGAACTGGTGGGCGGTTGCTCTTTCCGTCCGTAACGGCCCAGACGGATCACAGCCAATGGGTCGGGAGACTGTCTTGACACCAGTTACGTGGACAGAGGGTCAGTGGCCGGTATACCAGAACATCTCAGGAGACATGTCTGGATGGATGCTACCATCACATCAGGTGGTCCAAGAGGGCGAAGGTGACGTAGTTGACGCAAACCAGCACCTCACATTCCGTGAGGGCTCTTCATTACCACCTGAACTAGTACATTGGAGATTCCCCACCGGAGAAGGAAATTATGAGATTGCCCCCCATGGGCATAAAGATAGCCTTAAGCTAGCCTCCAGTATCGCAAATCTAACTGGAATGGATGGACGCAGCGCCGAGCCACTTGGACAGACATTTATTGGAAAGAGACAGACCCATTCGCTGTTCTCTTTCAGTGCGAACTTTGATATCGAAGAATTGGATGCTGTAGAACAGGAGACTGGCGTCACTGTATTCTTGGATCAAGTAAGTTCTACTTGCCAGCCAATCCTATTTTATTTTCACTTCATGAAATAAATTCATTAACAGTTATCAAACAGCTTCATCATTACGATCTTGGAATTGTTCTGTTACCAGATTCTAATGCTTCATCTCCCACTGCTGGAACTCCAATACCGCACTTCCGAGTGCGTGGAATCACCACTGTGCCAGTATTTCTCAACACTTCAGACACACCTATTCCTGTTCCATCAAGTTGGCTTGGAAAAGGAAAGCAGATTAGACTAGAGATCAAAGCGAGTAATATTACACACTACGCACTCAGCGCTGGCCCAGTAGGAATGATGAGTCAGACCCAGCTCATCGGATGGGGTAACGGACTAGGGCTCACTTGGGGATTTACTGGTAAGTCGAGTATCCCTTGCTATTCATTTTAAAATAGGTTGAAATGCTGATCAAAAGAAATAGGTGCGCTTGTGGGCGCTTATGCTACATCAAATGGAGCAAATAATAGCTTCAATTCATATGTGAGTGAGTGGACGTATCAGGGTCATGAGCAGTTTATCAATTAAAATAATTATTGTTATCATTATGTAAAGAAACTTATTATGAAATATAATTCTCGAAAAGCTTGTTTCTTGCACTATGTGAACAGCCTTGTAATATGCCGAATGTAGTTTAAGATACACCATTTTTGACAACCTCTTCACATCCGGGCTTCACAGAATGACAACCGACTGTACATAAACCTATATGGCGTTGACCTTGAGAATTATGAATTATGAAGAGGAATACTACACTGGGCGGCATAATTCTTATTGAATCAGAGATTGCCTATTAGATCAGTTGGTCGGTTCCAGCCGGAAGTCGTTGATTTTAGGTTATCCGTTCCAGACATTATATATCTCGTCCTATTTAGCATTTATACCTATCAAATTTGGCATTCAAGCATGTGATCAATTTAGACATTTACACGTGGATCAATGGTACCTATTCAGGTCTAAACAGGATACGGATCCGCATGCTTTGACCGGTGGGTATGGAGACGATCCTTCGGACCACCTAAAATAACTAGTGGTCGCCGAAGTGTTATCATCATGCGAACTAGGAAATCCTACAATAGCAAAACCTAAAGTGGTAGGTGATGCCAAGCTCCTTATATGCGATCTTGGCTAATGCCACTAGAAGCTGTTGGGCCGAGTTGTAAACCGAAGGGCGCATGGTAGAAATACAAACTTGGAATGCCACCCGGAGACATAAGAACGGAAATGCCTCGAACTTTTGTAACTCGAAATCTTCTTGAGCCACACTGTATACTCGAATAAGAACTTTACTCTCTGCTTTAACTTTGCTTTAAAATCATCAGGTTTGTTTTTCATTCAACTGTTTCAACCTCGTTATGATCGGCCCGACCAGATATCTCCCTCCGATCGTAAGATCAGCTCTAACTAGAGAGCAGATAACTCTCCTTTATAAACGCCAAAATTACCTCAAAGGGTCAATATGCACTCAAAGCTTTCGCTCACTTCAGTGCTCTCTCAGATTGATAAAGTCTACTCGCCAAAACTTGTAGCGAATTTGAATAAGGAGTACGATATTAAAGTTGCTAAAGTGGAGGGCCCATTCATCTGGCACTCCCATCACGACACCGATGAATTCTTTTATGTTTTAAGTGGATCAATAACGATCGGTATTGAGGGAGAGAACGGAGAAGAAGAGGTGAAACTAGGTCAGGGGGAGCTATTTGTAGTCCCAAGGGGCGTACGCCATCGGCCAGATGGAAAGGGAGAAATTTTACTCATTGAGAGATGTGGTGTTATAAACACTGGAGATGCCGAAAAGTCGGAATTGACTAATGAGGTCGAGGATGTAAGGAGCTAGATAGATAAATATGACTTGACCCTTTCAGAATACCATCATACTGTACGAAGACGGGGGCATCTTATGTGAATCGGATTACATTTGTTCGTGACATGATTGGTTTGCATTAGATCTGCATAAGGTTTGCATAATCACTGGAGACCGTTCGGCCCTACCGTGCTATAAACTCGTACGAGATCGTATTCTATGGGACCGAAGATTAAAACCGGGCCACGCGTAGGAAATTAAATTAGAACTCTGTACTTGTCAGGCTATACCGTTTTAGGAATATGTGCTTCTTGGCGTACATCGAAGTGGCAAGAGCGTCAATTGGTTGCAGCGTCAGTACGGCCCCTCTTCCGGCCTAGTCATAATCACCCATCATGACTTTATATGGAGGCTTCCAACCTGCGAGTGCCTCCCAGAAAAGTGCGTATTCCCTTTTGGGCACTTATTATCGAACCAGCTGCTCTTCGTTTGACGACATCTTCGTGCTAAGGTAAACCAAGCTGCTGAGCTGAAGAGACTCCAGACCATTTGATTGGGGGATCGAATGTCAAGCTTTATCTAGACCCATTATCGCACCAATATCGAGATTAGAAGCAGTTCTAAGTGGTTAACTAAGCCCAATTCAAATATTCAAAAACCATTAGAGCGTCATTGATGACAGATGTCGGGGTTCGAGTTTATCCAGTTCGAGGGCCCGGAGGATGTGTCGAAATCCGAAAAGAGGCGGCATGTTCGAGCACATGTGATGAGAAAGTTTCATCGTCAAAGGCGGATAAAGCAGGTAATGCAATTCCAGCAAGCCTACATTACATCCCACGGCGCTTCGCTTGAAGGTCCCTTGCCACCTGATGACCAGCCCAATATTGCGCTTAGTAAACAGAAACCACTTCCTACAAGCCCTATCCGGAACAAGGAGAAAGCGACCCAAAAAGTGTCATGTACTATCCAAGGCGAGACTAACTGGGCAGACAGCACTGTTAAATGTAGTGAGGATATGGTACGTCCAATTTGCTATAGCTCTGACGGTCACAGACACGCCATACCCAGCATGATTGGACGTAGTTCTGATCCCAGGGCAATGTTATCGCAGAAGCAGTACTATCATGCACTTATAGATCAACGTAAGTTAATTCTTGCTTCCGAGAAATGGTAATAATCGAATGACATAAATTATTGACATCTTATGCAGACGTTGCATTTATTGAGTTTGGCTTCGATACGTTAGATAAGAACCATAGACAGACTCCGTTCAAGACATATTGGCTTCCTGCTTGTATGGTACACCCTATGCTCTATCACGCATCAGTGTTTGTATGCGCAGCATCTTTGGAGACCTTGACTCAGACACCTCTGAGTGCAACATCTTATGGCCATCGAGGAAAGGCGATACAGCTCGTCAATGAGGGACTTAGTGACCCGATCCAACGAAA
This sequence comes from Xylogone sp. PMI_703, assembly GCA_021399445.1. Lineage (NCBI taxonomy): Eukaryota > Fungi > Ascomycota > Leotiomycetes > Xylogone > Xylogone sp. PMI_703. Next base: position 94,727 of record JAJTUQ010000007.1, on the reverse strand, counting down.
AAGCGACGAAATCATAGCTGCTATCATCACGTTAGCTAACTTTGAAGTAAGTTTACCTATGTCTTCTTTAAACCTTCTATGTTTTATTGATTACCTACATGTAGTGTGTCATTGGTAATATCTCAGCGCTGCAAAGTCATTTAGATGGGCTAGTACAGTTAGCTAAATTAAGAGGAGGGTTACATCAACTTGGGATGGGCGGATTATTAAACAGGCTGATTAAGCTGTAAGTTGTCTAGTCTTATGCTTGCACAGCACTGATATTAACCAATACACCGTCAAGATACCTCATATTCCTCGATATTTATGCTCCATTGTACAAAAGAGTACCAAGAAGTAGCGCCAAGGACCCATGTATTGAAATTCCGAGTTTTCTTCAGCTATTCACGTTGCTTAACTCTGATGTTACTATTCCTTCGGAGTATTTACGACTCACACCTATTTTGAGAAAACTCTATGAATCTATAGATGGTAAAACTAATAGGTCTCTGACATTTTCAGAACACTCGGATGATCCATCTCATGAGTCACTCACCAAAATAGAATCGTGGCCAGAGTCTACCAAGTGGATATACGAATCCTTTCGACTATCATATCTCATTTGGCTTAGTGGCAGCAATTATACAACCGACAGTACTCTGTCAATGTTGTATCATTTACAGCACGCCCTTGAGCAGACAGACCTCGCTTATTATTGGCTACCGCTTCCTGGGGCGCTTCTGTGGTGTCTTTTGGTAGCGATTGATAGGACATATGGTGATGATAAGCTATATCCATGGTTCGTTTCTCAACTTCTTAGGTTATGGGTGCCTTTAAGTTTACAACGGTGGGGCGGGCTGCAGCGGTCTCTGCATTACTTCGGATGGCTTCTGAAGCGTGGTCGATGTGGGAATTATTCTAATACAACGAGTTAATCATCAATATAATAGCCATTTACTTCACTCCTTCTCTCTTTAGAATAACTTGAGATATATGAATTAAATGATTAATTTGAAATATAACGCACTCCCAATGAAGTATACGAAATTTCAAAGTGTATCGGAATCTATCCCACAATAGACATTATGTAAATTGTACAGTACAATATACCTCGGCGAATTAACAGTAATCCCGTGTGACTTTCTCGCAATATTCAAAGAATTGTGTTGCTTTGCCTAATCCTCCTTCTTGAGCGGATTTACAAGCTGCAGCAACATCTTCACGGATATCGCCGAATCTCCCCCAAGGAATGATATATCTGCCGCTATCACTGGGTTTGACAGCAGGTGATAATCCAGCCCAGAGTTCTGTATAAGCTCCGTATATTGGGTCATGTAGCATGAGATTCTAAAATTGGTCAGAGGATATTTAAATGACATAACTAGTGGTCTCATCAACTCACAGTTATATGGCGCTCAAGGCATCCCATGTTTCGTTGCAACGGAGTCTTGAGATTTCCAGGATTAAGAGTCTACATTAAACATTAGTAAGTGCACATTCTAATCAAAGGATGTGTGATTTAGATCAAGGTAAATTCGAGCACATACCAAATGCATAACTCCGGACTTCGCATCACGTCGCGCCCACTCACAACCGATAAATAAATTTCCTGCTTTGCTAATAGCATACCGCGTTGCATCATCCTCAGACTTCTTTTTATAGTCCAGATTATCTATATCCATGCCCGCCTTCGGGGCTTGTAGCTGTATGACTATAGATCCCAACCAAATGACGCGAACCGAGCCAGGTGGTGCGGAGGTAGCTGTCGAAACGAGGATGGGATGTAGTAGTTTTGTGAAGAGAAATGGTCCAATACAGTTCGTAGCGAGAATAAGTTCGTGGCCCTGAGATTTAAAATCGTTTTAGCATGGATTACTCGTGAATAAGTATAATCCTTTCCATAACCCACCTGTTTGGACTTCATATCTTTGGAAGTTCCCATTAAACCAGCATTGTTCCAAAGTATATCGAGCCTATTTTCCCTCGTAAGGAAAGTATCGACGCTCTTCTTGATGCTCGAAAGATCGGCTAGATCTAGGGGTAAAAACTCTAGTCGTCCTTTTGAATTTGGGCATGCTGCTTTCATTTCGTCAATGGCCTTTAAACCTTCGCTTTCTCGTCGACCCGCTACATAAACCACTGCATTTTTGGCATATACAATTTTCGTAAGCTGGTATCCTACCCCTGAATAACCCCCAGTGATGATCAGAACCTATTAGAGAATGTCAGTCATTCTAGTGCCTATAATGAGGACCAACTCCTAACCTTTCCGGTCAAATCACCTAGTTCTCTCTCAGTGAATGTTGGCTTTGGTGGAAAGCTCTGAGAGAAGAAGGCGCTCATTGTACTTCGAAGCCCCATGTGATTTTCTAGTTATAGAATTAAGCTGTATAAAGTAATAGATAATAACTATCGTAATTGTAAATAGATATGAGGATAGAATGGGGACGAGTAGCCAGCGTAGAGTCTTTATAAACATTTGCACCTACGAGTATGGAGAACTACTCCAAAATGGGACGCTGCACTGTCTTGGCAAACAAGCAGCCAACGGATTGGATTCAGAGTTACACTTAGGAGTTAAGAGCTGTAGCGCCGAAATTGCCAAACTGGCTCTGATAATGGTACCGTTGTAACTACCCTTAGAGTACCAGAGCAGAGTGGTGAATCGCCACCGCACGATTCATTAGCTGCATGTGAGATAAGCACGGAGTATCATATTGGACCAAGTTTACGACTAATAATCAATTGTTTCACTATATACGTATAGTAATTTGCTCTCAAACAACGTTGTTTTCCTTTCGAATATGCTGCAATATGGGAGGACATAGTAATGCAGGTTTTCAAACATGATTGGCTATTTCCTGATTCGGAAAATGCACTCCTTGGCAGCTGTTTAGGTGATCATCACGTCCGCATATGTCGGTAACTGCTAATCTCCGTCGTTATACTCGAAAATCGGAGGTCTATTTTCTATCTCCGTTGGTAATCAATTGAAGTGTACAAAGTAGCTCATATTCAAAACGTTAGGAAACGGGTACAGCATTGGGGATCATGCAACACCGCAGGCCTCCCATCACAACCAGGCACTAGCTATACATTACTTGTAGATATAGACCCCAAATTCTTAATTAGATATTACTAGCCTGTTAGATCATATACGGTTGCCATGCGTATATGACTTTGAGGATTATTAACAATATAGTGAACAATAGTGAGCGGTCTCTAAAATTATCTCCGAATATAGGTTAGTCGCAGAATTAACTCTACTGGCAAATTGACAGGAGTAGAGATAATATCGGATAGTCTGCATGAGTGAAATCTATATCTTAGTTCTTTATACCTGTATCAGCATCATTTCAATGTGAGGGTTTGTGGTTCGATCCAATTGGCTGAAGCTAACGTAAATCCCTGTTCAAGCGAACACCCCATTCTAACGAACACTGAAATTTACCGCAAAATTAAGGAAATTCAACTTTTGATATCTCAACAACGAGAGAATTCTATTTAATCAAATTTTGTTATTCTTATATCTACTTGATAATAAATATATGCACAAATTTTTATGCTGTTAGAATGTGTAATATATGTTGTACAACAAAATAGATTTGAATGAAAGGTCCAAATGTTAACTTGGTAGCATTATAAACATTTTGAGAGCAAAATAATCAAATAATTGAAATTAATTCATAATAGATAATCTCCTTCTAATGTGTCTTCCCTCAGAATTCTATGGTTATTAAGATATTAAAAGTTGAATTTCCTCAATTTTGCGGTAAATTTCAGTGTTCGTTAGAATGGGGTGTTCGCTTGAACAGGGATTTACGTTAACGGAGTAAGTCTTAGTAATTCATGAGTTAATTGCAATGCTTAACCTAAACCTTAGCCATGTAATATTTGCGATAACCGGCATGTCTCATAATTCAACCCCGCAACAACAAGTATATCGCTTTCGATGATCTGATTCCAGCAATTGTGAAAGAAGAGGAATTGGTAAAACGTTCTCCACAGTCTCAGGGATTGCGTAGGGGCCACAGGGCAAGAGGCTCCCAAGATCTTCCTAATACGTGGTAGCAGGATTGAGATATGGCAGACAAGAGATTAAGAACTTCACATTATGCATCGGATGAGATAATGCCATTTATTATCAACTATGGAGACCCTAGTAACACTGATCTATCGATTAAAAAAACGATAAAATCACACGTGATGAAAAGGTATAGAAATGAAACAAGGGAGGCGAGGGAGAAGCAAAAGAAGCAAAGGAAACTTAATCAAACACCAGGGCCTAGTTATAGAACAGTCCTTACACAGTTACAGAATCGGTGTGCAGATATTCCCAACGAGTCTCTATTCTCGGATAGTACTAGAAGAGAAAATGGCTTGCCAGAAACCGACATAACCAAGCTCTCCGATCCCGATGACATTCCATCGAACATGCACGAATCACCTCCTAAGTTATCTAATAATAGATTGGAGAAGATTTCTATGGTAAGACAGCGGGGATTGTTGCCTGTTCCTGGTTACCACATCTTACGCACCACCTTGGGCGGCTCTCCAGATCCGTTTAACAGTTTGTGCATCCCTTCATCTACACGGATCTTTAAGCTATTGCAATATAGTACGTCGAGGTTTAAGACTCTTTCTCTTCAATTAAAATATCTTTATTGATCAAATATTTGGCAGATCTCTCCACAACTATTCGTACATCTGTACACGCTGACCCCACGTTATACTACGAAAAATCCTGTTTCGACGACCCTGCTTGGCTTTATATGATGCTCTCATTTTCAGCTTCTCGGATAGAGCAGAATATTAAGAGCAATAATTGTGAAAGTCTGTATTTCTTGTCAAAAACAATATCAGCACTTAATGACAGCTTGTCTGTTTTAACAAAACAAACAAACGCCTCGACAATTGCAACAGTAGCTTGCTTAGCTAATATTGAAGTGAGTATGCTGATGTTTATTCATACACCTAATTCTTAATATTTGCAGAACCTGAATGGCTCTTCGGCCAGTGCCAGGATTCATATGGAAGGATTAAAACGTATAGTTGAGTTGAAAGGCGGGCTCAATAACCTTGGACTCGAGGGAATTTTACGGAGAATGGTATTATGGTATGTTAATTTAGCAGTGCATGCACCGGCATATGTCTGTAAAATATCATATACTAAGTCTGAATAAAAGGTCTGATCTTTTGGAATCTGCGACTTTCTACCACGCACCTATATTCCCTCTTCAAACGTTCGAGAATCTGTTACCACTATCAGATTTCCTACCAGAAATCTGTCTAGATCAGTATCTAGCTTCTTTTGCAGACAATCTACGGACTTTCGGGATATGCTCTGAAGTCTTGGACATATTGTTTAGTATGCACCAGCTCGCTACTTTTTTAAATCACATGGAATCAGATAAACTCCCATGGGATGCTTCGTATCCAGACAGGGTGTACATTGTGGAGCATAAGATTTTAACGTGGCTGGCCACACACTCAGCTATAGGCGTTGGTAATACTGATATCTCCACCATTCTTGCCCATGCTGCATTACTATATATTTACACAAATCTGCGTCAAACACCTGTTGGGGCAAGAATCCGCGGAAGACTATGTATGCGACTGAAATCCGTATTAGAGAATGCGGACGCAAATTTGGCAACAGGACCATCTACTTCCGAGATGCTTTGGATACTCTTTCTTGGTGCCTTTGCTGCAAATGACGTGGTTTCCAAAACATGGTTCTTAGTTAATCTAAAGTCCAAGTGTTTATCTCGCAATATGCTGACTTGGGAAGACATCTCAGCACATTTGAACAGTCTCCCCGTATTCGAAACGGCTTGCTTGCAAGGGTGCAAAAGCATTTGGGAGAATAATATAGTAGCATAGACATATTGCATTCATTAAACATGCGACCCAGTTCCAGAGAAAGATATCTAAGTAGGACTATCTTCTTAGGAATCTATATCTACTTAGTACAGCTGATCTTCAATACAGCTGGGCGTCCACTGGCGAGTGGTATCTTATGAATAGCGGTGAGAGTTCTCTAGAACAGAGACCAATCTGCTTACTTATATTAGATATAAACTCTAGAGCAAAGTTTCAGTACTCACCGTCTTAAACCTTCTACCAAAACATCCTTTTCTAGACTATATACAAGCCGAAAGTGGCCTTTTAATTCGCCATGTTCTTCACAAGGTTGGACTCCCACTCCACCATCCAAGAGCTTCTGTGCTAGAGCAAAGTCCCTCGCATTTTCTCTTACGGGTACATCTTCCACCTGAGGGAGCCAGGGACTTAAATCAGCGTATAGGAATAGTCCAGCGTTCCTATTCAGTGATTGTTAGTAGCGGAACGTATAAGAAAGATGATTTACTTAGCATGGCAACTGACGCTTTGTCATGATACTTGATTGCTGCTTTATCTAATACTTTTGTCATGATTAAACGATGTTCCCTTAGTCTAACGTGGCATAATTTGAGGAACGAGTCAACAAACAGCCTGTCTTCTAGTATAGCTGTTCCTATAGCTATCGCCATTCCGGAGGGGTTGTGAAACCTAACGTTAGCAGCAACCGCTTTGCGAAGCTGAGAATTCTGAGTTATCAAGCAGCCCAAGCGAAGACCGGGAGCAAAATCCTGGATATCTGTGAGACTATTGGTATAACTAGGTTTACTTTGATCACTTACTTTACTCATCCCGTAGAAAACATGCAACTTTTCCACATCAATCAGTCCTTCAGGATTAACGGAGAGAACAGAAGTAAATTCCACGGTATCATCAGAGTCGATGCCGTAGACAGCTAATGCGTATACTTCATCGCTAATTAAATGTATAGAATTCCTCTGGCAAAATCTCATCAATTCACGCAAAGTTGACTGCGGATAGCACTGTCCTATATAGATGGGTCAGCAGAATACTGAAATGGCATCGCTTGTAGAAACCCATACCTAACGGATTATGCGGATTTACAATCAATAGTGCTTTGACTTTTATGCCTGCTTGTATTGATGCGTCTAATGTCTTTTGATATTTTTCGACAGCAGATGGTGAGAAGGGATCAACACCATCCATATCCGTGTAGACAATGTGAAGATCGGCCGTATTTCCGAAATCGAGTACAAAGCGGCCATACATTGGCCGGCTGATCAAAATCCCGTCCCCGGGATCGCCTAGACTAAGGGCTACCATTTCATGGATTGGTGTCAAGCCAGCTGCGGTAATAATATGTTTTGGGTTGATTGGTAGAAATGGATTGAAATATTCATTCATATGAGCTGCCATAGCTACAGGAAATCGGGGTCCTCCCATAGTACTAAACTGATACGCGAAGGCAGAATCCGGAATAGTGACCTAGAATAAATTTTGTTTCAGTACTAACAGTTCCATTACTGTATAGAGAGCATGGGATAAGATGTAAACTTAGGTGAGAAGAAATTCTGAGGGTACTCACTTTCTCTCTAACAAATCTACCCAATTCTTGATGTACAGTGTGCTGATCGTATAAGCGCGGGGTTTCTTGATTGTTTGGTGCACATCACTCACATTCTCAGCTGTGGTGAACTGAATTATTCCGGAAGGATTAGAGATAGGGTCATAACGATTATCACTCCCAGGAGCAAATCGCCATGGGATAACCTGGCTTGCTGCAAGTCTGGCACCTCGTGTTGACAACATTATGAGTTGAGAGTGGATTTATTATGATAGAGTGTGGACGCTGATCTAAATTATATTGTATTTAGTTCATTAACGAAAAATCCCTTGTTCAACTCCTCATATCTCTCAATATATACCTTTTCTCACACTTTCTGCAGCCTACTTTGCTCTCTATGATTATAACACTAAGCCTAAAACGGAAAGTGCTCTGATTGGTTCAAATTACTAGATGGCGGCAGGTCTAACCTGTGATTGGGTTATCATTCCGTATCCTCCCTGACCAAGCAGGTTTAGAATCAATCACTTAACATCCTTTGGTGGTGTGACCCGGTACTTGAAAACCTTTGAAGTGGAGTTTGTGTCACAAGGTTGGTGAAAATTTTGATCAAGTTCACATTTGCTCAATACACTTGCCACGGGTTAACCCCGATTATACGAGCCTCGGAGTACAACCTCCCGTATATATACCAGCGTATTGGTAACTGCTATTTATTGCACATCAACTGCACCTAGCCCTATTTCGGTTCAAAGGCTAATATTTTCTCATTTTTAAATCCTAGATCACTTTAATGGTAAGAAGCTTCTGTCCGATATTGGTGGGAAAGAGACAGCGTTATAACAACATGGAAGAAGATTTAACAAGGTAGGAGTAACACAATATTAAACATGAAATTATTTAATACACTGAAACTGTCAGTGGTTATTGTATATTCAGTCGAAATAATAACATGGGATGCTCTTAATCAAATTGAAGTAAATCATGATCTAAATGAAGCTTATACTGTGTTCATTATCTTTAATAGTACATAAAGAAGTGTAATTGAATAAGATGCATCAGAGGGCATCATCCTAGAAGATAAAGTAGATATTTTTCTATATTAGTTGAGACCTGGTAACGAGAGTCTCTTTACCTAATAGATACTCTGCTGGCTACTTCCTGATCACCCGGTGGAAGAAGTCTACAAAATCAAACATCGACCGTTTATAGGTTCTCTCCAGAGTTGGACTACTCTTATTCACATATTGCATACCATACTGCTGTGCATAGCTGCCGAACTCATTGTTATCCAGAATACTCCAGGCAATGGCCCCAATGATGTTGATACCGTCCTCATATTTAGCCTTTAGCATCTCACGAAGAAATCCGTCGAAGTATTCTGACCTCTCATAATCATACCGTTGAGATTCGAAAGGTTTAGCGGAGTCCATAAATGGGTTGAAACCAAATTCAGTAATAGCAATGGCTGGGGGACGGAAAGTTTGCCAAGGATACTTGAGTGCTTGCCGAAAATACTGCGGTGTCATATACGCGTATGAATTTGATGCATCTCCGTTGAGCCGGTCGCCTTCCCCTACGTTAGTCGTGAGTACGCAGACTGGCCAATTCGGATCGGAGGAATTCGCCGCGCAAGCCTGAATACCATTAGGCGGAGGATAAGCAAAGACCGCTTGATATGCATCAACTGATAGAAAATCTGCCGTTCCATGGATGTACTGAAGGTCCTCTTTCGAGAGGTTTGCGAGACTAATGTTAGCCGTAGACTTCACAGTTTCTGGATAATCCTGCCCGAGAAAAATAGGATTAGCTTCAATACCAAGCGTGAAGTCCTGATAACGCAATGCCGCTTCCACGTGGCTATGATTTTTTACATCGAGGGGAACTCCGGCGAAGTAGGCGAATTTGATAGTGACCTTTCCCTTCCCGCCGATTTCCTCTTTGTAGAAACGCGACGCTTTTGCATGAGCCAGCAGAATATTGCGATGTGCGCGATACGGACCAAAAGAAACGTTTGGTTCATTGATGGTGACCCAGTAAGGCACTCGATCCGCATATCGGGTAAGAACAATTTTTGCGTAATAGAGAAAAGCATCAACAAATTTTTCATTAGAATATCCAAGATCACTAACACCACCGAGGACTAGAGGGCTCCCGAAAACTAGAGGCACGTCTCCATGAGTGAGCGTGACAATTGGAGTGATCCCGTAAGAGAGGCAGGTCTCAATCACGTCATCATAATGATCGAGTCCAAGTTGGTTGATAGGAGATCCCGGGATACCGAATGGCACTATCCTTGGCCAGGAAATGCTAAATGAATAGTAAGGAATTCCGATAGCAGCTAGCCGGGCAATGTCCTGTTTGTAGAGAAAGTAGTGCATATCGCTGATTACTGAGTCGTTCATCGGATTCTCTGCTGGCTGCGGCAATGCCCCTATCTGATCCACATAACCAGGTCCTCTGCCCTCGGACATGGTGGCACCTTCAACCTGCCATGCACTGCTTGCAACTCCCCAGACAAAATCTTCTGGGAGAGAATAGGTGCTCAAACAGCTAAAACTATGAGGGCAAGGCTCATACTGAGCAGGCGGAAAAAGTAGTGAACTCGTGGGAACCGGCGTTGGAGAGACAGTTGTTGTGAAAGGAAGAACAGTGTTGCTGTAGGTGAGTGATTTCCACAATGCTGCATACGCTGATTGTCCATACTGCCCATCTGCAGTTGCTGTTGGATCTAGGGAGTATGTAGTATATACCAATCTTGAAGGTAGTAAGGTTGATAACTGTTTGAAGTGAGGGGCAAATGTTTTGCTAGGCAAAGGACCTCTAATCGGTGTGGCATAGCGAGTGGTAGTTTCGGCAGTGTAAGTGAAAGAATCATGTCCTCCGGACCAAGCAGTTGCTGATTCCAGCATCAAGCCAAGAGAGAGAAGTATGTTGATAGCCATATCTAGAGGAATTGAATGGTGCATGGTCTATTTGGAAACCAGACTTTCAAACCTAGGACTAGCCAGCCCTTAAATAATACTATCCATTGCTCCTGATCTTCACACGGAGGTATTTGATCATGGAAAACTAGTCTCCACTGAGGATGGACTTTTCAAACGGGCCGAAATACCCCATAACAGACGCAGATGCAGGAAGCTTAAGCGGGGGAGCTGAAAGAACTCTAACTTCATGTTACCGCCTTTCTCAAATGTGGCGTATCCAAAAACTTAGGCCAAGATTCTGGAGAACTTCCCCTCTATTACACTGGTTCTATGTAGATCCAGATGGAAAGGCGCAGGTGGAACACGGATTGAGGATCAACCAAATATCGTATTGAATACGGACTAGTATGTCAGTCACAATATCCTGCCGGTTTATGGGATTAGCAGCTCGTTCTATTTGAAATCTATTATCTCTGTTGATCATGATGTATAAAAATATAATATCTGCGAAAGCATCCGTGTCTTTCTCCTCTTGGAGATTTTTTCTTAAAGATCTTATATCCACTCATGCATAGGAGCTACAATATCGAACTACAATAAATGGTGGCAATGACACAGACCTGAGGCTGGAAAAGATCGAGTCACCACAGATGAGGCGTTTCTCCAATCCATGGAGGGCACACGTAAGTAACTGATGATCAAAGCTGAGTACCCTTGAAAGCACTGCCACCTCCTTAAGAACTCCGCGACCTAAAGCTGGGCTGTCGTTGCGTATTGCGGGGAGGTGCGGTCCGCAGTTATATAGAGACCAATGAAACCCGCTACTTCCTCTAGGGTAGGAATTCCTCAACTCAACTGCGGCCGCAAAACTCCCGATTCGGTCTTCTAACTTCTGATATATTAAGAATGCGCGGTTCCGCTGAATTGAGCCGCTAATGGTCTCAAGATATTGGTAGAATTTATCTTCACCGCGATTTAGGCTTTGAATGGAGCATATAGTTCACATTTATTTCATTACGCATAGTCGAGATATTATGAAGGTGTATTCTCGTAGTCTAGAAGTACTATGAGATTCTTGCAGACTTAGTTTGACGTGTGTAGGCAGTGAAACTAAACACCGTAAATCTAAAACATTCTTCCTAATCAGGTAAATTGTGAGGCTCGAGGCATATCAGGTACGATTCCAAAATTGGAATAGAGGGACTCTTAGAATTGGTGTCCATAGACTTTGTGTCTCAGTATTTAGTGCCTCACTAACTAGGAGAGAACGGATCCACGGACATAGACTTATTACAACATCTTGAAAATCGAGATATTATAAGCGCAGTTACACATAGCGTAGTAGATGGAACCATTTACACATAATGGTGAGCCTTCCCTCAGAAGAATACATATTCTAGTTCTTAATGCATATTCTAGGTATCATAATTATTGAACTCTCGCCCCTTTCCTTAAATGATAAGATTCGCCCATTTTACGCCTATACTTCTCCCTAATCCAATACTGTTTTCCATCACCACCATTCTAACAAGTGCAATCTCCAAGTAAGAACACTACCATTCTAGGAGACGAGGTTTCTATCTCTGTGGCTAAGCCAGTTGACTATGATGGGTAAAATGTATCGTGAGGCTTTGCTCCTTCATACAGCGTGACTGGTACGCCCGTCGCCTTCAATCGCTCTATTTCTTGCTTCTTCATCTCGGCTTGTTTCTGGAATAATGTTAACTCTTGCAAAATTCTGTCAATCCATTTTAGCTCACCTGCACACGGAGTGGAGTTAGATTTTCCCTAGGAGCTGTGATCTTCCACTCTGGCAAACCTTCTGGTCGCCCTAAATCTTTAAGCGTCTTCTTCTCAACGAGACTGTATTCGCTAGGATCCTTCCTGTTGTAGTTGAATGGCTCCTTGAGTGCAACAGGCGGGTTCGTGATGATGCGTACGTTTCTCAGCAAATTTCTGGATGCTGAATGAAGCATGAACGGATGAAGAAGGTAGACATCACCGATTTCTCCTGTAGCTTCGTGAAAGGTTTCTTCTCTGGTAAGTTCTGGGTTCTGAATCACGCCATTCCAGAATTCCCTTCTTGCCTCTCCTTGTAAATCTGGGGTTCCACGAGGAGCCATAAATGGCGTCATGCCGTCCGGATGATCGTACTAATTGCAGAGTTAGCGTTGTACTCATTTTCAAAACTGTTTCGGAGTGTAGTTACTGCCGTACCAGACGCTTTGCGACTAATCCAATACCGTCAGTGCAAATGACAGTACCGCCACCCTTTGGTTTGATATCGGTGAATAGAGGAATGACAAGAAGAGCTTGCTCCGGGCTATCCAAAAAGTGAACAAAGAAATCTCCATCGTTGTGCCAGTTGTCTAGTGTTCTATAATCAAGTTCGTCTTCGGGCTTAAACTCGGGCTTGCCGAAGTTCACAATAAAGCCATCTTTCCAATATTTTACCCAATCAGCTACCTTATCTTCTCCTCCAACAAGTTCGCACATAGCAGCCCAGGCCTTCGGAGCAAAATCAGCAACAGAGACAAGGGTGTGACCTGGCATATTAAGTTTTTCTGTCGGCCAGGTCGACTTGTCGTTAGGATCCGCACCCAAGCGTGCCCACACCGAATGGGTAAATTTCTGCGCAGTCTCACGGCTGAAGCATCCTGAAATCTTTATGAAACCATGTTCCATCCAGAATTCCTTTTGCTCCTCCGTGAGCTTATAGGTATCATCGGTAGCACCAGGCATTTTGATAAACCGGTTGTGAGTATCTCATATGATATGGTAAGTCCCGCTGAATTAAAGAGGATTATATCCCAAGAGCTAAGTATACAAACGTAGTTTAACGTAGAATTTATATCTAGCTGTCGTATGACGTTGGAAACCGATACCGGGTCCACCTGTCTAACTTTCTTCGACTTCAGCCTGATTTAGCCCATGGGATGAATCCGGCTAAATCAACTGTTGCATACAAGAGGGCGCTTCAAGCTGTTTCGCACGAGTACTATTGATCAGTCCCACCTCCGCTCTACCCCCGTATCGGGGAATGTGGTCAGCTAGCGCGTATTTACCTGAAATCGCAAGCCGAACTGAAGAGTATAAGGAATAGCGAATTAAGTCTTCGATAAGGAAATGTTTGGAAGTTTCTCTCATCCCACTTATGGTGCCTCCAATAGCTTTTAAGTGTCTCGATTAAAGGATCGTCCCCGCTTCGGGGAGGCTCACCTTCATTCGTATTATTAACTCTAAGGAGTGTCAAAGATTGGTTTTCATTGGTCGCCTTTACTATTTATGTTGACACGGTAAATTCGGCATCAGGCTGTTTTTGAGGCGGTTTTCAAGCCAGTAGTAAATAGGCAATCCATTCAGCACCTTCATAGTTTAGGAACTTCTAAATTGAAGCCATATTTCATATAGCATTCTGGGGCACGAATAGAGCTTAAGTAGGTAGCTAAATGCCTGTACATCGCCATACCGAAAATTGTGCAGAATACGTATAGGTCTTTCTACATTGAAAAATACTGAATATATTGGAACATCTACTCACTGGCTCAGCAATCGCTATATCAATCCCTGTAGCAACACCTTTGAATTCGCAGAAACTGCCAGTCTCTCGTTTAACATGACAGTTATCTGATATACTCCATCGGCTTCTATTCTCTCCGATATCGCATGAGGCTACATTGGTCCTTTTTTGTCCATTCTGTTCAGCTTCTGACTATGAGTGAAATAAGTTTCACTATTGACTGAAATAGTACTTGGACAGGAAGTCGGCTCACCTATCTCAATATGAAACCCTCATTCGTCGCAACCTATGGTTTGCTATGCGGGTTTGTTGGGAGCTCTCCCTGTAGTACTTTCACCTAAGGAGATTTCTCTCTCTCCAAAAAAGAGAAAGAAAAATATTGCCTCTTAAATAGGGATGCTATATATAGCCAAAAGCATAAATATGAGGCCATGTAAAAATATATCATAATGATCCCCTCCACAATATATCCCCATTGCTTGCCTACGGTCTTATGAATACGCTAAAAGCAAACTCAAAGCAATCCCTAGAGCCCACTTTCGCGGCACAGCAGATTGATTGATCCTGGCAGTTCTCTTTGACATTCCACTATAGCCTTTTTACAATTGAGCGCTACTTAATACCGATAAGCACTTAGTGAAAAGATTTTCTGGAGGATACTGAGGGAGAAGAGTAAACTGGTCTCGCCAGATTTCATGTATGATGAGTTTGTGATTATTCACTATGCGCTAATTAATCGCTGAATACATAAATTTCTAAGCAGTCTGTATATGCCGATTAGCTCACTTCAAACTGCTCTGTATTCTGACTGTCAAGAATACATTTAACTGTTGACTATTATTTCTCATCTTTGCTATCAAATTCTGAAAATCAAGGCTTATAACTTGGATTTGGACGGTTGAGCGGCCATTCCATCAATAACTATGCCTGCTATTTTGCAAGCCACACACCATATTGTTGCACCACATGCTACTTCTACTAGATAAGCTATTGCTGCCGGTACACTAGCCGGCGAAATGGTAATGGTAATACCAGCAGCTACAATGATGACTATTCCAGCTGTTTTCCAGGGATTATTGCGGATCCAAGTTGCGGCCTAGTTTCAACCTGAGCATTATCATCAATGAAGACGTACTGTAAACACGTACCTCCACAAGCTTCTGTTTCACTTCCTCCATTATGATAGAATATGAATTCTTCATTTTCTTTAACTTGTATCGTAGATTGGCGTAAAGGGCTCTGAAAACCTTTGCAGTCATGGTCAATGTTGGTTGGTGTAAAAACTCTGAGAAGTGAGTGAAAGGCAATAGAGGCTTTTTTTAACTTCTGATAGACTTTGATAATTTGGAATTCAGAAGATGGAGGCTTTGCAAAGCCATTGGAGGTGAGTCGGCTTGTTTTATATTGTCGGTGAAGAGGAGTCCTCCTGCTCAGGTAGTACCGAGAGTCATAATTGCAACATGCATACAGGAAGAAGATAATTGGTATTCATTCTGATTGGCAGTAATAATTGGTGAATTCACCTAGCATCCACCAACTATTAGTTGTAACGACTTAACCATGGACTTTAAATGCATCTACAGATCTCATCATCCGCATCAAAAATACTCTAACTGGCTTGTTTTACTGGCCAACATTCCAACTTCCTCATGCCTCAGTTATCAGAGTCTTTGCAGACATGCTTGAGTCTCATTATGGTTCTCACGAAAATGCTTAAAACTTTGATCGCATCCATGACCAGGCGCCAGTACCTGCAGTCGTGAGCAATCCGCCAGCTTGAACTGCTGTATTTAGAACAGCCGCTCCAGCACCTCCCGCACCAGCGCTTTGCATAGTAGCAAATACACTACCCGCCGCAACATTACCTATGCCACTTTGAATTCCTGCAGCCCAAGTACCTGTAGAGTAGAGTAATGTCAGTCGAAAGTTATCCGTATATAGGAGTGCACATAGTCTCAATGTACCTGCGCCGATTCCACCAGGTCCAAAACCAACTACTCCTAGTGCCGGCACCCATAAGATACCAGGTGCAATTATGACGGCACCATTAACTGCTATCCAGGTAGCCAAGCCTGGATGTTCTTGGATCCATTCGATGGTCTGGTTGTATGCGTCGGTAAGAACTTGTTGGGTACGATTCATATTGCCCCAAATAGCTAACGAATTAAAGGTTTCTGTTTCTGATGCTGTTGGCTGTTATGCACCTGGTGGCAGAAAGCTTGTGATGATAGTTCGGAGGATGGAGGGTGCGATTTATACTGTTGGGAGACCTCTTCATGCACCTTCCTGGTTACTAACGATCTCACATGATAATTAATGATAATTTGCAGATGATATTTTCGCCATAACTCTCGTTCACAGATTTCTCAGCCTGTGGCAGTAAGAAGGATGCAATGCTTAAGGGATCTGGATTTACTAAATGTAATCCTTGCGATGGGAAGTCACTACGCGGAAATTCAAGTATAACCCGATTGTATTAATCAAGTAGTCACTCATTTCCAACATGAGGAAATCATGAGGTATATGTCGTGAAATGTCTGCTGGGTACACTTAGTATGTGTATAAAGTGCTGGAGTGCGATTTATTGGTCCCTGAATGTTGTGTAACTGCTCTCTTCCATGGTTTGATTTGGCTTCGTGGTCAGTCTTATGCATACTGACTATTGTGAGTGGAACCAGCGCATCGAGTACCCGGCACCTAAATAGCCCGCTCAGGAAGTGGCCCGTATTGTGTCAGTAGGTGCCATGAAGACACATTTTGGAAGTGCATTTTGCGATTCGTCATTTTATTTAGTTACTTAGGAGTGCAACAATTTCCAGCGTATGTTGTAGTGATTTTATCCAAAGACATCATACCGGATAAAATTCATTATTTCAGAGATGGGTAATCTTGAATGACGACAATGATGCGTAATTTAGGTATACTGAACGGATGGCTCGTCTTCGAGCAGTTAAGGAGTCTGTGTGCAGCAACTTCATTTGGAAACATCTACGCTTCATAATGCAATATGCGATAGAATAGTTCAATTTCGCATTCTATAATAAAGAAAAAGCCTATATAACCCAGACCAAATTGTTTTGTAACTCGTACAATAATAAAGAAAGTATTTCCATATGAATCAATTGCTGCACAAAGCCGACTCCCCAATGACCTCCGTAATATTCGTAATAAACACTTGTAAAGAGCTCTTAGTGTTCCCAATCATCAACTTATCCCCATATAGCGATGATAAGTGGTATAACTAATAAACCCAACGCCACTCTGGCGGAGGCTTTGCTCGTCAAAGTATTTGAAGTAGAACCTGAGGGAGTTGCAGTCGGCGAAGGCGTTCCCGTCTGCTGAGCAACTTTAATACCATAGCTCACACCTGTAACGACACTGCCGGCAGAGACGGTGGTGTAAGTAGTAGTTGCTGTCGTAGTTGCGGTGCAGGCGGTCCAAGTAGTCCACGGTGCTCCAGTGCTCCAAGCACCACTGGTCCAGCCGGGCCAGTCACTATATGGGCAAGCATCTCCACACCACCAGCTAGTCCAGGGCCCGTCGGTCCAGGCTCCAGAAGACCGCCAGTCCCCCCAAGATCCACCAAATGGACCCCATCCACTGGACCATGGGCGAGTATGCCAATCCGAATGGCTTTTCGTGAACGTTGCTATATCCGCACAGAGCTGCGCGATGTTTTGATGGATTGCTGGGAAGATCAGATAACCGGTGCAATACTTGCCAAATTCAACATACCGGTTTTCTCAGATGCAGAACAGGCTGAAGCATCAACGCAGGAATTGACATTTGTAACTAAAGTTGCGTTTGCACAAGAAGATACATAACCTTGAGTGTTACCGCTTTTTACGAAGGTATGAATGCATGTTGACTTTATAGCAAGGACGTATATCAGTAATTGCAACTATTGAAACTTAACAGAGAAGCGTACAGCGCACACGGGGAAGTCATCCCATCCCCAGCTAAGAGCACCGGTGGTCCAAGTTAAGGCAACAAGAAGCGAAAGTAAGCCCTTCATAGCTAAAGATTTGTGGTATAGATTCTGCTAAGTTATGCGTCTGACGGGAGACTATATTGATTTACTGTCTGTTAAGGCTAAGGAGGTGGTGGCTTTTCAAGGTAATATACTCTTGGGCTTTGTCTTCGTCTTGAAAACTGAACTTCGGACGCGCGGCATGTTCGATGTCCGGTGCGTAAGATGTGTAACTCGGGGTGGTACATGGCACGAGTATCATGGATCCTTTCCGATCCAAGTACATTTCTATTAAGGTTTCGTTATTTCTAATTCGTCCACCAGATTGTTTCTTTGTCAAGCCGGTGAAGCAACGAGATCTAGTTCCGAGACCCCACATCATCCAAGCACGTAAAAGCCACCGAACATTGATCTACACGAAAAACAGCAGTGAGCAGCTGTCAACCTTAGGAGTTTTTTCGAATTGGGTCCGTACTAGTGTCTCGGCGCCTTATTTGCTACGTCGGATTTTTCCTTTTCGTTCTTACGTACATGGATCCTTAGACGTACGTGCTTTAATGCCCGGCCTCCCGGTG
Source organism: Xylogone sp. PMI_703 (assembly GCA_021399445.1). Lineage (NCBI taxonomy): Eukaryota > Fungi > Ascomycota > Leotiomycetes > Xylogone > Xylogone sp. PMI_703. The sequence goes on along the minus strand of JAJTUQ010000007.1, from coordinate 76,330 downwards.
TCCGACTGTACCCCGAAATAGCACTGTCTAATGTACTCCACGAGAAGAAGGAAATAATAAACAAAAGAACAGTAAAGAGTATAGAGCTTCATATAGCGAATTAATAGAGGGTGTAAAGCCAGGTAGTTCTCGGATAAACATTTGATAGAAGCACGAATGCGATATTGTCATCGTGCAGAGGTAGGCATTTGTTGCTATTGAACCGAAACTTCCAGGCCGATCATTCTCAAATCTTCAGCCTCTCGCTCCTATTAAACTTTTAGGCAATTACAGTGCTTCATTTAGAGAGCTAGCTCCATTAATAAAACCTTATAAGAACAGGTAATCCCGTGCTGTGATCGAAGCAGGTAAGCGTCAGCACATTTCATACAGTCACGCGAATTACCCTCACGAGACCGGTATTTTGAAGGAAGTACAAAATGTTTGTCTTGGTACCATACATTTAATTCCAACCTACATCATTTACCCCTTACCAATTCGTTCTAGACCCGCACAAGTAACAGTTGTCTGGCAACTTGCAAGTAAGACTTAAATCGCTCTCTTGCTGCCGAAACTTGCAGAATCCTTCTGACCTAACACCCACCTAGCCGCCTTACGATGACGAATTTTTGAATTCCCGATTGACTGTGGTGAACGCCTCCTTGTTTCATCTTTGCTGCCAAGCCTTTCAGGAGCCTCTTTCTGTGCTGCGCTTTAATACCTGCAGCCGACTTCCAGGGCAAGCTTATGACTAAACGTACCTCTGCACATAGAATCACAAGCGGATACATGAATTCTAAATGGGACGTATTGTCTCCAATGAGGATACTTAACAAAAGGTGTGCTATTTATTGCCGTCGTTCTCTGTGCCTATTCACGAGAGAATCCCATAATCAACATCAAAGTACAGCAATTAACCTCAACTTCAAGTTGTGCTTCTTTGAACATTACGATGAGAATATCGGGTATCAATAAGTAGTCCTTGTCATCTCAGTCGAAGCAATACTTAGACACCTCAGCGATTATTGCTAGCAGGTTTCTCAGTTCTAACTCTACGCCTTCATATGATACAAGAGATCTGCCGTAGAGTCCAAAAACAATCGATGGTATATTATTTGAGCAGTAACTGGCCATGGACAGCTACCACGTGCTTCATGACGTAGGTTTTGAAAAGGCATGATGGAGGGGGTGGACGCGCAGTAGTGCAAGCCACATGTGGCGAGTGACGTGAGCCCTGACATCTGCCAGAGGAGTTGGCGATTTGGACTTCAATATCCTGAAAGGAGAACAGAGATCACATACGGATGAAAAGAGTCATTAGCCCTTACCCAACGTTGTATTTGCATAACATACGAATTTATTCATTCGACCACCCTTAGGATCATTCTCACAATCAAGAACAGTATCCTTATCGTAATAGTCAACCGGATAGTCTTGTAACATTACCCCCTAAAAAGTTAGCTAAATGGTAAAAACAATTCTACTTTGCTTCGTCCATGGCTTCAAGGGAGATGAAGAGACTTTCTTTCACTTTCCAGAGGTACGTCTCAAATCCTACATGAAGTTAACTATATCTACCCATCCAACTGATCTTAACGTATAGAACCTACGAAGTCTTGTTGCCGAACAAGAACCAGAGTTGGATGTCCGGACCATAGTATATCCTAAATATGAGACCCGAGGGGATTTAGCCGCTTGTGTGGAAACGTTTCGAGATTGGTAAGAGACACTCTTTCCCTAATGTCTCAAAATTCTGTGAGGCGTTGAAAAGACTAACCACCACAGGCTACAAGACCAAGTAACAGACATAGAGCACAATGCTGCTACCCCACAGGCGATCTTGCACCCGTCAGTTGGGGTTATTCTAGTAGCTCATTCAATGGGGTCTGTGGCGCTTGCCAGCTTCTTCTCCTAATGCAGTCTATGTTAACATCTCAACAGCGGCTTCCTTGCCTCAGATGCACTTTTCTCCATTCTCTCCAATCGTCCCAGAATTTCGACTCCATCTTCAACCATCCCGAAGAGTCTAATGTTCCCTCTGGTCCTTGGTCTTCTCACTTTCGATACCCCTTTTAATGGACTTTCGCGTTCGATGTTTGCATACGGTGCTTTTAGCCAATATCAAAACCTCACTTCGCTGTATTCCCTTGGAACATCAGTGACATCACTAATCTCAGGAGCCGGAACAGGAGCTGCGGCAAGTCAGCTTGCTGCAAGAGGGGCAGGAGCCGCCGCTGGAGCGGGAAGCGTAGGCCCAAAGACGAGCTGGCAACGATGGCAGGTACTTGCTGCAAGGACAGGGACATATGGTGCTGTCATTGCAGGTGGTGTGGCTGCATATATGCATCGGGCTGAGATCGCCGAATCGCTATCGAAGATTAACAAAGAGAGTATCTCAACCTCGTGGTCCAAAGTAAAGGCTGGTACAAATCGGGAGAATATCTACGATCGATTGAGTTCTGTTCCTGCATATGTGGGTAGGGAGAGTATCGGAGAGGGATTTGCATGGATGGCGGGTCATCTGAAATTCGTGGGAGCCTTGATGAAGCCAGCACAGCTGAGGGTTCGATTAGAGCGACTTAGTCAATTGAAAGGTGTCGGAGTCTTAAATTTCTATACCAGTTTGGGCACGAATGATTATTGGACTGGAGGATATTTCGTTCCAAAGCGGACATTCTGCGCAATTCCTTCTGGGAAAGGTGAAGAGACCGCAGAATCGATTTTCAAGGAACAGCCGAATACTAAAGCCAAAGATGAAGTTGCTGCTCATTGCGGAATGTTTAAGCCCGAGACTAATGAGGCCTATGAGGATATGAGCATGAAGGCGAGAGATGTTGTAGTTGGATGGATTAGGGGCGAGGGCACTGGAGAGGTTATAGATGGGTATGAAGTAACTGAGTCGCAGAGGAGACGGAGCATAAGTGAAGCAAAGCTTTGGGACGATGATGGGAATATTCGGTCAGAATATTTAGAGAAGGAACGAAACAAAAATGCCAAAGTTGATGAGAAAATGGAGGACGATGATGAATTACAGTTACAAGCCATTCTCAATGCTCAGGATATGCCCGAGCCCAGCGATGGAGGAATAAGTGATGAGGAAGAGTTGAAAAGGGCTGCTGCGGTACCATTGCCTATTGAGGAGCTGGGAAAGGAAGGTATGGATCAGATATGGAATGAAGATGGCAGCCCATCGAAGACATGGCGGGAGAAGATTGGGGATCGTTTCACTGGGATTTCAATGCCTGATCTCCCTTCAATACCTTCTATCCCATCTATAAGGATCCCGGGACGAAACAAAGCTGAAAATGTTGCAGAGGTTAACGAAAATAACCAGCCGCAAGGGAAGGACATCAATACAAGCACGGAGAAGGGTGGAGCTGGAGAATTAAAAGCTGAAAACCCCGAAGCTGCCGTACCGCAGGATGTCAAAGAAGAGAATCAAAACTCTCAAGCAGATCAAGCACTCAAGGGATGGGCGACTCTCCAACAAGATGAAGTCGGACAATTGGACACAAACCCCGATACGAAGAGCCCAAAGAAAGATGAAGTGGCTCAGCATGGCAACAGCGAAAATTGAATGGATGAGTTCCAATTTTATATTAGTTTTAATCTCAAAAGTTAAAATAGCTTTGCTTGATATATTTTCAGTTTGTGACACAATACTATAAAAGCTATTATTAATCTGTGCGTATTCTATTTAAATCCATACACTACTATGTTGTCGCAAATGAATACAAAACCATTGTACAGCTTGCGCAGAAATTGCAGCTTACATATCTGATCCAATAGGCCAATGACATCTAAAGAAACTCCACTCGGCGAAATCTCTTAGGGATTGGATACTTCATTAACTCAGCTGGAATGTTATGGGATTGCCATGTCCCGTTTGTATATTGCATGGGCTCCCCATCGCCGTTTTAGGAAACGGGAGAATTAAACTTGGCCTTGCAAAGAGGCAAAGATCAGCCGAGCGTCAATTTCCAGCAGGCTTCAGCTAGCCACGCAAACTCTACAATCCACTCAATAGACACATCTGACTTTACCATTGGACAAGATTCCTCTGTGCTACCCGGACAACCCGAAAGATGAATGGCCAATGTGAGAGGAATTCCCGCATATTCACATTGTACATGATTGCAGCGAGGTATAATCGGTAATGCAGGTCCGACATATCAGCTATCCCTCCAAATACTAATGAAGAACGCTCATATATAACCATTAATGCATTTTTATAGACTATCTACTACGGGCTTGTAATAGCACTAAGCTCATAGTCTCGCAATTCGTGCTAACTGAGAGCAATTGGTGAGACTCTACTTTGATTCCCAGGACATAGTCCTGAGCGGAGTTCAACGTTAGCCTAACTAGAGATGGGAACGTTTGCAAGCGGGAAGAGAGCGGTGAGCTAAAATCGTAGTTCTGCACTAGTTGGCATGCAAGACTACAACGCCTGTAGTTCGCGCCACGTCGTTCCAGGCGGCTCAGAAGCCTCACACGTACGGAGCGCTGCTGAAATTATAGGATCTACGTTCTGCATATTAATGAGGCATTTTACTGGAGACAACAACTACAGCAGTTCCAACTAAGCAAGGGTCATCAGACGAAATACCTCTAACACGGGCGTTTGCCCGAGTTCCCCAGACTTTGGCAAAGCTTAATGATCGACAAAGCAAACACATGTACATCCTTGGATTCAGCTGTGATGAGCCCTGTCACGGAAAGTTGTGGGCAGCTGTTCCATCTTCCTTTTATCACAGCTTACAATATACTTCCATCAAGAGGCACCTATGGCTTCGATAACCGGGGAAGAACACAGTTCAACGTAATTGATGCCGTACTCGAGGGGAGAATATTGGATAACTGCATCAAGCTAATATGATTATACAACTCCTGATTTCTTGGCACTTCAAAATGGAGGTTCTTGGAATGTGTTGAGTTGATCATCAACAGCTGGCCGGTATTCTCACGACCAGGGCGGAGACTCTTCAGCTTTCAACTATCACTGCCAGCAAATCTTCAGCCAGCCACTTCACGATTGCTGCTTAAATCATGTAGATTCAGGCATTTACCTACATATAAATTGAAGTCGCTTCGCACAGTATTGCCTTCATTTTCTCACCACCCACCTTTCATATCACGAAGATCTATCCTTCCGCCTATCCCACAATGGCGCGTCTCCGCACGTCAATTCCCATAATCGGGGTCTTATCGACCCTTTTATCACAGAGCACAAATGTGGCAGCCAGTCCAGTTCCAGATGGTGGGCTCGGGATAGACCTTGGATTGGGACTCGATCTAGGACTTGACTTGGGCCTATTGGGAGGGCTCCTTGACTTTTGCATAGCCCCACTGGTGGTGGAAGTGATCCCCTATGTCACAGTAACCTTGACTGTTATTGAATCTGCGGGACTGCATTTTATCGAGGCTGGTGGCCATCAAGAAGCTGTCAACTTCGATAAGCAAACCACTTTGGTCTCCACAGAAGCTGGAACCAGGACTACTTCTTCACTTTGCAGCACAGAAACAACCATTACATCATCTTGGTCGAGTAATGGAGGCAAGCCTACAACAGCAACTTGCCGATGGAGCCCTCACCCACCACATAACTGCGTTGGCTCTCACACCCCAACATTCTCAAGCACTCGTCCTTGCCAGACATCTACTACCACTACAACGGCGAGCCCCTGCACAACTACAACCCCAGTTACAACAGTTACCACGACTGTTACGACGACTGCTACAGTCACAAATTCTGCCTGTCCCACAGCAGCTTTGAGTTGTGATAAATATGGATATCTCATTCAACACGCCACACTTTATCGTGTTGACCTAAGCACCGGGACGGAAACAACAGTAAATGCGAACGTAGGCGATGGTAGCAACGCAAATGCAATCGCCTACAACACCCTAGATAACTATCTCTACGCGTATCAAGCTGCTGGGACTAAGCTCCTTCGAATCTTCTCAGACGGCTCATCTGAAGTCGTCACTGAAGCCGCAAGCCTTGGATCCGTCAATATAGGAGACATTGACTTGAACGGCCGGTACTGGGTATCCAGCGGTGGTGCTTCATGGTGGCAGTTAGATCTTTATCCTGGTTCATCCACATATGGTAAAGTCATTAACAGTGGCACTGCTGACCACTTCGGACTCCATGTGGATGACTGGGTGTACCTCCCCAACGAGGGACAGTATCTGTGGAGTGTAGCGCACAACAACACTTCTGGAGGAACCACCTTGATTCGGTTCAGCATGACCACTCACACATGGGAGCAAGTTACCAATTATCCAAATGTTAAATCAGACGTTTGGGGTGCACAGTATGGCATGAATAATGGGACTATTTATGCCTCGGATAATGCCAGCGGAGAGATCTGGCAGTTCCCAATCGGAGGCACGCCGTTTAAGATGTCGGGTGGACCAACCTCTGGGGACAATGATGGAGCTCGTTGTGTTCTGAATCTGTTGTAAAGCGCCTCTATCTTGTATGTAGTGGCGAAGAGTTTTATGAACGATGTCAAATTAATCAACAAACCAGTTATTCTCTCGTAGTACTAGCTACTGTACCAGTAAATATATTTTGCTTTAATAGAATCAAGAGGCTTCCCGTTCAGTGATTTTCTTAGTATAAATCAAACTATTTTCTACTTATCTCAGAATTGTGTTTGTTATAATATAATTAGCATCCAGTTCTTTGCCGTTCGTATTGCATTGGATGGGGAGTACCAGAACAAAGGGGAAGGCAGCCAGCAGAGCGGAGTTCTCCTTTCGTTCTGGGAAGAAGTGTATCCTACAACCCTGAGCACCAAAAAGTACTACAAAGACGGATGTGAGAAAAGCATCCCCAATGTGCCTGGCTTTTTTACGAGATTTTGACACACCTTATGTTTCCGCCATAGGCCTGAGCTAAAGGCGCTCAGCGATGTCACTTCTCTAACACAAGCGCACACTACAACTTTGTTTTACTCTGTATTGCACTCAAACTTGTGGTTATAGTTAATGTATTATAGTAGATTTCAAAAACTCACTTCATAATTATTGTAATAATTATAGAGATAAAATATTCTGTATCTAAATTTTGAGAATACCTTTAACGTACTAACCGCTTAAGGAGTTGAGTGCCTGAAGCGCCTGAAGTTTGCAATTCGCTAACAAAATCTGAGTGCCTTTAGCTAAGTTATGAGTGCCTTTAGCTCAGGCCTAGATTAGATAAATTTCGCGAAACAAATCGGGCATGATTACAATTCTAGGATGTGACAGGACGGAGCCATTACACGTGTAAGACTCGATATTGGCTGCCCGTTAAACGACATGCTGTATCTTTGCTCAATTCCCCACACGCCTCACTTAATAAATCATTCCTTCAGTCCTCCAGCAAATAGATATATTTGCATCGCCGTATGCTCTTATACACTATAAAATGACTTTCTATTCACGCCGGCCCCCGTTACACCAAACCCTCCTTGGACCATCAACTCGGAATGAGCTGATGATACTCAACGTTCCTCAGCGTAATCCGATTTCTGCGCAGAGAAATGATAATAGCAACAGTGAAAGGGCCTTCATTTTCAAATTGCCTGATGAGCTGCTTACTGGTATCTTCGAACTTCTCGCCTCGGATGTGCCAGAAAACCACTATCGGACCTGTTATGCGTCCGGTAACTACGCAGCTATGAAAAGGCTGGCCCGTGTATGCCATCGTTTTCATCAGATTATAATTCCCTGCTTTTATCGCATAATAAATCTTCGTCATCCAAACTCAGTAGCTCCTCCATCTCGTAGAGCGGCGAGATTGCATTATACGCTTGAAAAGAACGCTTCGTTTCGGCAACATTGTCGATCACTTTCAATCTATATTCCCGATATGAGAACTCGTCCTTCTCATGGAGGAGGCTTTTCCGTCGCGAACGACCTTGCAACTTGGTTAACAAAAACTCGATGCATTGACATTCACGGGGGGTTCTCTCTCCACGGCAAGGATATGTGGGCTTTTATTCAGAATATTACTCGACATATGCGTGAACTTGAGCACATTCACATTAGTAGAGAGTCTTGGAATTTACTCTTGCCCGATATTATGGCACATATCGACCTTCCTTCCCTTGTAAAACTAGATATCCACGGTATTTCAGAATCAACCTCTAAGGAAAACATACTGAAGGTAATTTTGGTGTTTACGTTATTTTTAGCTTAGCATCCGTCTTCCGAAGCTATATATAATAACACATTATTCAGACTGCCCGAGGAGCATCATTTACTTCTCTTTCACTATCGGATTATGAAGAATCCCCCGAAGCCACGAAGCTGCTCATCCAATGGCCGAAAGCACTTACCCACTTTACATTTGGTAGCTTTTACGGCAACAGGTTCTATATGGACTTGAGTATGTTTCATTCTTGGCTCCAAGTACACAAAGATACTCTAGTATATATATCTATTGGATACTTATCAAAATCAACTCACAAGAGACTTTTTAATTCATGTGATTTTCCAAACTTGGAAACTTTGAAGCTATCGCGATGGTCAATGAAAGAGTTGGATACTCCAGCAGCAGACGCTGACATTTTGCTTGCGCCAAATCTTAAAACGTTTGGCTGGGATTTCACTATTTATGATCAACATAGTGAAAGTTGGACTGCCTTCGGTGACAAAGAAGAAAATTGGGTAAGAGGGATAGCAAAAGCTGCAATAGAGAAGAAGACTGGGCTCAAAAAGATTGAAATTGTCTTTACCCCGGAGGGCTGGGATACCAAAATGGAGGATGGATATCCATGGGATCGTATGGATAGGATTCATGACGAGATTCAACAAAATGGATTAACGCTGAGATATAATCAGCCGAGTATTACTAAAGAAGCATGGCTAGAGTCTTTTATACCGTGGGATGAAGTGGAACAAAATGCCATAGAGTCGATAAACTCGGAGCCAAGTGGCTCAGATCTTGTAGATACAGACTTGCATGGCTCAGATTCGGATCCACAAGAGTTTGTTTTTCCGGATTTACATAATCCACAGACTACCTTTCAGGGGAGGGATATTAGGGAGTACTTTAGAAGTGTCTAACTATGGCTAAACTTGGAGGCGTCTAACGGGGCTTGTTCATAACTGAATCTTTAAAAGAGAGAATTTACGTATCTGCCTAATCTAGGCCATTTTATTTTATAATCCGAAATAAGATCATTGAGCTAATAAAAATGAGACGAAATAATTTACAAAATTCTTGAGGATAAATTAAGACGACATACTAGAGTTCCGAAGCTTGAATTTCAAAATTACGAGAAAATATATTTTACAAAATAGATGGGAAGATCGAGAGCTTGAAAGCTAATAGCCGTCCATGACAGGGCACTGTTGGTTCATACCAGCACGTGCCTATCACGTGCATGTAAGCTAAACCTATTCCGGAGGAGAGCCGTAGCCGTAAGCTATATAACCCCTCCGGCCATACGTAGTAAAAACAACAACCATCTCCTAATATAACGTAATTAGCATACCGTAATTACAGTATTACGTCGTGCTACGCGTTATGGGAGTGTACCGACACTGATCAGTTTGTACATACAGATCAGGAAGCCACGCAATCGAATACAGGAATAACCGGTTCAGAATTGAGATATTCTATGCAGGGCGACATATTACAGTGCTGCCGTGAATACTGTCAATACTCAACCGACTTTCTTATTCAGGAGTGTGAACTTCGGGAATTGCGATTTTTATGCAGGGCGATATATTACAGTGCTGCCGTGATATTGTCAATACTCTAGTCGAAGGGGGGAGATCTCGTATCAATTGATTGCACGAAAACAGCCGGTTTCTCTTTAATTGTTAAGACCTCTTGCTAAGTTACGGACGGCCTGCCTCTGGCCATACTTTTTATATTTTACTGAAATCACTGAATTCTACACTCTTTTTACCTCAAACCTTCGATTCGATTTACCCCACTTTGGAAGCCTCCACTCGACCGAAAAGGGAGTTAATCAGAACCTTCATTTAAGCAAATTTTTCATACGACAACTGTTAATATCGGAGATCCGGAACCCGAGAATAGCTGGAATGTCCTATCTTATGGGCACACCAGGCACGCCGGGCACACCGGCAAATACGCCTGACATCCGGTCATGGGAAGAGAAAAGCAGGAAATGGCAATACGGTCTCACCCTGACCGATACTACTACTGATGAAGACATAAAAGATTTTATAGTTACTAAGATTCATGACTATGAGGTCGGAGGTGACTTTGACGATAATTTATGGACCTTATTTCAGGAAGACTTTAAGGATTTCAAGGCCGATACCTTTAGAAGGGCATCACCAAAGGTTTATATGGATTTGCGGACATGCCTGCGTTGCGGTGGTGTACGTGTACAACCATATAGCCACAATCTGACTATATATCAGACACTGTTCAACGTACTCCAGGAAACTGAGCCAACACCATGGACCCAAGATGATGTTGATCAAGCTGCTGCTGACCTCCGGAAAGGGAGAATCACTACATCTTATATCGTAGAAATCAAAGACTTATCGGTTACAGCAAGATCAAGGTTTATACTGACCACGGAAGTGGAGAAACCACTTCCTCTACCGGTATAGACCGTAGAGCGTAGAACTGTAGAACACACCTTTGATAGAGCTAATACTGTTGATCGAACCTCTGTTGATCGAACCTCTGTTGATTGAACCATCAAGCCGGAAATCTTAGAACCTACACCTCAACCTGAATCAACCATATTTACGGATTCTAAGTTACTTTCGGAGTTCACTAAGCACTACACTGAGGACATGAAATACGACGGAATTAATGGCAACTTTAACCAAAAGTGTTATATATTCGAAAGTAATTGTAGAAGACTTGACATATTTGTGAGACTATACGCAAAAGCTTTCCTGACAATGTTGACTGGACCTGCTAAAGACACATATTACACGAACAACGTTGACCATCTTATGTATGAGGGAGTGTGTGACCATATTCGAGGTTTTTACGAGGGACTAGAGCACCAGATCAATACCCTGACCTCATGGAATAACATCGATTTAATCTTTATCATGAATAAGAATACCGACAAGAATATGTTCTAGTGTGTACAAGAGCTATTTACTATACTCCAGAAAGTTCAGCATGGCCTTGCCCCAGAGCTACGGACCCAATCTTTCTTGATTAACAAGATAATCAACGCTTGCCGAGGAGTTCCAGCATGCAAATATGCGATTTCTAAGCCATCCCAACATTAAGGAACCCTGTTACAAGATCTTAACTCATCGATATCGACATATGAAGCCGAGAATAAGCAAGAACCTTATTCAACGGCCTACTTTACGGACCGATATTACTGTAGCAAAGATAACCGCAAAAGTGAGAACTGCTAGTATCCCCGCAACAACCTACGTTATTGGCAAGGAAATAAGTGTTATATATGCCACAAGGAAGACTGCTGCTCTTGGAACCATTCCCGAGAAGAGCGGGAAGCCGAAAAAGCAAGATTCAAGGCTAAACTGGGCCGTACATACAACCCCAGGAACCGTAACTTTGATAAGTTCGTAAATACTCGGTTCAGACAATATATTACCGAGTGTGAAGGTGAACTACCCGAAGAGGAGTCAGATACGGCCATCGAACTACTCTTGGCCGACGATTACGACTCAGAACCGGAGGAACCGAATACTGACATATCAAGAACTTATATTACTTTATGTGACGATTTTCCCATGGAATTAGCGGCAAATACGGCCATGGAACTCTCGAATAAGGCTTTTTCACATTACTTGACCAGGGAAACACCTATAGAGGTAACCAGCGAATCAATATTAAGTGTGTACAGTACAACCACCAGGTATAATACGAATCAGTTCCATGGAATCATGATCGATACAGGCGTAGCCAAGCGATCTACGGCCGGTTACGGCCAATTCCAGGCGTTATAACACATTGACAAGACCATAATGTTCAACAACGTAAAAGGTGCAAAAACTGTTTAATTCGGCATAGGAACCATTATTATAATAGGTTCAATAACAGTAAATACTCTAATTGGCTAATTAGAATTCTATGTTGTAGAAGTTGATATATCTTTCTTACTTTCTTTGGCTGACATGGACCGTCTCAGAATATACTTCAATAACATTACAAATACGGTTATAACGCCTCATGGCAAGGTGCCGGTAATCCGTAGATTTGGCCACCCGTTCGTAGTATGGAACAACTGTTTACAGATCTATATCGTCGAATCTTTTGACCAAAACCTATGTTTTTTAACGATTATAGAATTACAGCGACTTTACCGACGGTTTGGATATTTCTCCGTAAGAAGACTCTAGAGAATACTAGACTGTGCGGGCTATGATGTGGAAAAAGAAGCGCTAGAACATCTTTCTAAGTATTGTGACCAGTGTTAACGTCATGGAAAATCCTTATACTGATTCCGGTTTATACTCAAAGACGACCTGGAATTTAACCATACTGTGGTCGTTGATATTTTCTATATAACCGGAAAACTTGTCTTGTATGTTGTTGACGAAGTTATACGTTACCAAGCCGGCAGATGGCTTCAGAATATAGGCGTAAAGTACACCTGGGACGTCTTACGGGCATGTTGGATCGACATTTACCTTGGGCCCCCTGACCAGATCGTTACGGATGCTGGAAAGAACTTCGTTAGCAAGGAACTTAATCAATACGCTTGTACTATGGGGATCATACTGAAAGCCATATTAGTAGAAGTTTACAACTCAATTGGAATGGTCGAACGTTACCATGGCCTAATTCGACGAGCTTATACGATTATCACTACAGAGATCACTGATCTTGACAAGGATATGGCTCTACAAATGGCCTTCAAGGTAATCAACGATTTAGTGGGACCTGACGGCCTAGTGCTTACACTTTTAGTTTACGGAGCGTACCTGCGAATGACTGAACATGAGACTCTGGCCCCGTCCGTAAGTCTCAGAGCTAAAGCAATTAGAAAGGTTATGGAGGAAATTCACAGATTACGAGCCAAGCGACAGGTAGAAGATGCTCTGAATATTAGAAATGGCCCAAATACGACTCGTATACACGACTTACCGATTAATTCAGACGTTCTCGTGTGGCGTGAAGGGAATACAGGCCAAGCCGGAACTTGGGAAGGGCCATACAAGCTCATAAGTATGGACGGAGAGAACTGTGTATTAGCACTTTCTCACGGCAATACAACATTCTGATCAACTTCCGTAAAACCATATTTCAGATCTGTAACCGATATTAAGACAGATACGCCATCTGAAACGATTTCACCTGCCCGGCAGGGTAAATCAGACACCAGAGAGCATGGGATGCCCCAACATATCGACGCTATGGATTCAACTGAGGACATTATTACAGTGGAAACACCCATACAACCCGTCAAGCGTAGACCTGGAAGACCTCGAAAATACCTAATTGAACTGAATATAGCCAATATCGAGGCGTTTCTCCAAGACCTGGAACCAGACGAAGCGAACCCATACTACACATCTCAACAAGCGGAAATGACAGGTCTAATAAACAGTGGTGTATTTAAAGTAGTATTACTTGAAGAGGTGCCGGAAGATGTCCGTATATTCAACGCAAGATTCGTAAACGAGGAGAAAAACCCAGGGACGGACAAAGCTTACAAGAAATTAAGACTTGTAATACAGGCTTACGACGACCACGGAAAGAAAACCGTATTAACTCAGTCACCAACAATCCAAAGAGTTAGCCAGCGTATCATCCTGTGTATCACATCTATGGACGGCAAAACCAAGCTATATTTACGAGATATATCACAAGCCTACACTCAATTGTTAAGCAAGCTGAACTGACTCTTTTACATATACCCTCCAATCGAACTGTTACAGCGATTAAACCTACCGAAGGGGAGTATATTAAAGGTCGTAAAACCACTGTACAGAGTCCCGGAGGCCGGAAACCACTGGTTTGAGACATACCATACGCACCACACCAAGAATCTCGGGATGGAGCAATCAACTTACGACCCATGCCTCTTATATAGCAACTCATCTTTCGGTGTTGTAGGCCTCCAAACCGACGATACACTCTTCGCTGCGGACGATAAATTCGCTGAACTCGAACAACTTCAGCTCCAGGAAGCGGGATTCCTAGCCAAGGAACGGGAAGTACTGACACCCACCAAAGCCATCAAGTTCAACGGGAGCATTATTCAACTGAAGGAAGACGTGATCACCCTGTCCCAAGAACGCCAATGTGCTAATTTACGGCCCGTAACGACTGAAACAAGCAATACAACAAGTTCTCGAGGCATTGTACGCGAAAACCTTTCAACTAAAGACCAATATGTAGCTTAGCGCGCCAGGGGAGCATATATAGCTTCAGTATGCCAACCGGAAGCCACATACGACCTGTCAGCAGCCGCCCAAGCTGTAAACCCAGACGAAAACGACGTAAAGGCACTCAATAAGCGCTTAGAATGGCAAATACAGAATGCTGCCAGAGGAATACGGTTCGTCAAGTTGAATAAGGAATCACTACAACTATTAGTGTTTACGGATGCCGCTTTTGCAAACAACAGAGACCTATCTTCGCAAATTGGCTACGTTATAGTACTAACTGACAAGGAAGGCAACGCGAACATTCTTCACTGGTCTTCAATCAAGTGTAAACGGGTTACCCGGAGCATATTAGCATCCGAGTTATACGGAATGGCCTATGGATTCGATATGGGAACCGCAATCAAGTCTACTATCGACCGTATATTGAAGATTAATCTCCCACTAGTTATCTGTACCGATTCCAAGTCACTCTATGACTGTCTCGTCAAGCTGGGAACCACACAAGAGAAGCGATTGATGATCGATGTGATGTGCCTCCGCCAGGCCTACGAACGTAGAGATATCGCTGAAGTCAAGTGGATCGAGGGAAGCACAAACCCGGCCGACGCGATGACGAAGGGCAAGTGCTGTAACGCCCTGAAGCAATTGATCGATACGAATACCGTACGGTTAGAAGTGGTGGAATGGGTGGAACGGAATGGAATCGGTGGTTCAGAAGTATAGAAACCGGAAATCACGGGATCGCACTATTCCTAATTAGGAAATTAGTATGCGATTCAGAAAACTCTTCGGTTTTGAGCTTTTTCAGGAAAATATAGCAATTGCGGGAATGCGGGGTATGGAGCCGGTCACATGTCAATTTCTAGAGTAGCTCCAGTGTTGGTTCATACCAGCACGTGCCTATCATGTGCATGTAAGCTAAACCTATTCCGGAGGAGAGCCGTAGCCGTAAGCTATATAACCCCTCCGGCCATACGTAGTAAAAACAACAACCATCTCCCAATATAACGCAATTAGCATACCGTAATTACAGTATTACGTCGTGCCACGCGTTATGGGAGTGTACCGACAGGCACTAAGCTATCAGATTTTAATCCTGCAATATAAAGGTGCGCTTATTTGGAAGGGATTACCTGGCATAGTTCCAACCCAGCCTCCGGAGGATAGATTTCCGTACCACAATAGGCACTCAAGCAGATTTGCCGCATTTGTGGTGCTACTAAACCCCATTAAACTAGTATGTAGTAAAAGTGGGATTAGTGGGCGCTGAAAGCTTGATCTCCGCAACATCCTTCATAGTTTACATCCGGTGCTCATCGGTAATTCTACCCCGCGTATAAATAACGTGGAGAACATGCACAATTAGGAGCAATTCCATTGTAGATAGGATGAAGGCAATCAATCTTATGTGCACTGAGTAAATTGTGTTCCTAGAGTAGTAGATGCCCATAGTCTAATTCGGGCCTTCAAATAGAGCATGTCCTCACTTCTGTTGTGAAATCAACCTAAGAATGTGTAAAATAAGGGATCTACTATTCATGCTTGCAGGTCAGGGATCAGGCCCTACAACACCTTTGCGGGGGTGATAGTATACATCCACCGGTAAAATACATGCATATAAAGCTGGGCCTAGGATCCCTTTCATGCTATGAGTTTGCCATGACAGAAGTAGTTTTTCAGAGATATACTTGTCTACTATATTACATCTACTGACACTTCCGAACAATAACAATAAGCGTCTTGTTCAAGAAATTGATCTTCATCATGGATCAAAAAGTAGATTTCCACCATGAGGAAGACACAGTTGGAGGAACCGTGGTCCAGAGCACTATGGTTGAATCAAGAATGGAAGCCGCGCTTATGAGGGAAAACCCGAGTCCATTCAGGAAGAGCTTTCTTCGCATGTATGCCTGCATTTTCGTCGGGTACCTGTGCTCTGCTACTAATGGATTTGATGCTAATACTTTTGGTCGGTTTGATTCTTTTTCTCGTCAGCTCTTGTTGTACTCAAGCTCACCGACTTTGAACTCTAACAGGTGGTTTGTCTGCCATCCCATCATTCATAAGTTACTTCGGTATTACAACAGAGAACCAAGGCCTTGTTGCTGCACTTTATGTTATTGGCAATGTCGCCGGCGCATTCTTTGCTGGTCCTTGTACTGATACGTATGGGCGTAAGGTTGGCATGGCTATTGGTTCATCCATTTGTATCATTGGCGCCGTTTTGCAAGCCGCAGCTACGTCCCTGCATATACTGATGGCTGGGCGATTCATACTTGGACTGGGTGCTGTACTTGTGCAGACCGCTGGGCCTAGTTATGTGGTCGAAATGGCATATCCGAAGTACCGTGGTCAACTCACCGGTGGCTTTCAGTCTTGTTTCTTCCTCGGCACCATTGTGTCGACGTGGTTGGAATATGGCCTTAACTTCATCCACACAGACAAGTCCTATCCATGGAGATTGCCCCTCGCCGTGCAAGGACTGCCTTCCATTCTTGTTCTAGTATTTGTGTGGTTTATTCCTGAGACTCCAAGATGGTAAGTGGATACATATGCAGTTGATCCAATTTTTATTTCACTAAAGAGATCATGTCGATTCTAACATACAATTTAGGTATATTGGCCAAGGAAAAATCGAAGAGGCCAAGGCTATTCTAATTAAGTACCATGGAGATGGCAACCCTGACTCCCTTGTTGTCAATCTTGAACTAGAAGAGATGCTTGAAGTGATTGAGCTAGAAGGCTCCGATAAACGATGGTGGGATTTCCGCTCACTTTTTAACTCAAGGGCTGCACGCTACCGCACTTTCCTAATTACCTGCATTGCCTGGTTTGGACAGCTGGATTTACCGCCTACAAGTTACTACTTCCCACTTATGGGTAGGTTATTTATGGCGCTATTATAAAATAGATGCTAGTATAGAGGTCGTTTACTGATAAAAATGTGGAACTTATAGCTAAAACTGCTGGAATAACGAGTGTGCAAACGCAGTTACTTCTGAATGCTATCCAAACACCTATCATGATGGTCGCCGCACTTTGTGGACTTCGATTCATTCAGACCTTCGGTAGACGGAAGCTACTTATGTTCTCAAGTACCGGAATGTCGCTTTCTGTTGCTGTCATTACCGCTTGCACCGCGAATCAAGCCGGACATCCAGCTGTCGGCGGCACTGGTGTTGCGTTCCTCTATGTGTTCCTTGTTGTTTTCGCGTTTGCTTGGGTAAGCAAGTTGTTTCTTAATAGAGAAATTAGAACTCTTATCTCTCATACGCTAGTTGATACTGACATAATCTCATCCTGGCCTTAGACACCGATGCAGTCACTTTATCCCAGCGAAGTACTCGCATACAACACTCGAGCCAAAGGCCTCGCGTTCATGAACCTTGTCGTCAACGCCGTGAACGTACTCAACACTTATGTACCTCCAATTGCCATCACCAATTCAGGCTGGAAGTTCTACATTCTCTATGTTGTTTGGGATGCGTTCGGCGTTGTGGTCATCTATTTCACTTTTATCGAAACGAAAGGTTGGAGTCTGGAAGAAATTGAAGAGTTATTCCACTCCGCGCATCCGGTTAAGAGGAGCTTGGAAAAGAAGCAAATCACGGTTAGAGATGACGGAACAATCGCAAACATCAATGGCGTAGAGTTTAGCAAGGCTGCTGTAGTATAGAAGCTTCCTCCCAGACCTCCTTTGCTGAAGCTATAAGTTTATGGTTATCTAAACATATAGTGGTTTCAACATATTACAAGTTTAATATATTTTTGAGTTCCCAGTTAGTGTTTTTAATACGAAGTCCCGAAGGAAACAGATTCCAAAGGCCTAAATCCGAGTCTGTAAGGTTAAGCACTCTCTGATTTAGCCGAGGCTCACAAAAGGAATAATTGCCAATGCTTATTACTCCTTAAGCAAGGTATTTCATAGAGGTCACTAGGTACTCAAGGAGCTACAGACTCGAAAATTTCAAACTAACTAGCTTATTCGGATATAATACAATCAATCTAATTGAAGTTAGCTGGGGTAGCTCTAGGTCAGAGTCCAACATCCAAGTAGCGACAACACTATAAAATCCACACTGCTAAACACCGAAACACCCGCAAGTTACCTTTGAAATCATTATAAGCCTGGTAATAGCATATAATCTTGTATCAATAATAGGTGATAACTGAATGTAGTGATATCAATTTCTTTTACAAAGTGATTTTGAGGCTTTCCGAGGCTTCTTCAATAATAACAGGAAGTGTGAACTCTCTCTCGGAAGTAGAATAAAAGTAGTCACGTATCTGAGCTTCTCTGTCAATTCTGTAAGGCCTCTTATTTCTGATTGAAGACCGGAGCTCCAATTGGGCATCAAGAAGCATATCATCAACATCAGGATCACCATATATAAGGCGGTGCCAATGTGGCTTCCTTAACAGCTTACGTCCAAATATCCGGTTCTTCACCAACGACCCATCCATCTGCCTTATATGCATTGTCAATGTATTGGCGTCAAAGCCATTTCGTATTGTTATTCCCGCACCGTCCCATCTCATCCAGTTGATTTCCGTACCTCGCTCCACTAATAACCTTGCCATATCTCGATCATTCTGGATCCAAGCGTATTCTTCGTCCATCCACTCAATTGAGGCACTAGCATAGAGTAACAACTTTGCAAGAACTGTATTTCCTGATTTTACGGCATAGTATAGAGGCGCCTTTCCTCCCTCTGGTTTAAAGTCCACACTTGCTCCGCTCTCTATAAGTAGTCTTGCCAGTTTTAGGTTACCCGTGTCAATTGCCAGTTTCAGCGGGGTATTCCCAAGCTTATTAGCTTCATCTAAGGGCGAGTGATGTCGAATTAATATTTCTGCTACTCCATCATGCCTGCCACTAATAGCTAGATGTAGCGGCGTCGATCCGTTCGAGTCAGTTCTGCGGGTATCAGCTCCCGTTTTTAACAACGCCTCTACAACAGCTTCATGTCCATTCTTTGCCGAGAGCATTAGCGGTGTTACTGCACCACCAAACGTCAAATCAGTCTTAATATCAAGATCAATATCATCATATCCCTTGAGTAGCATGTTGACGACGTTTCCATAGCCTTTCGCAGCCGCCCAATGGAGTGCATTCCATCCACCCCTGTCTACTACAAAAATATCTGCCCTATAATCTACTAGCAATTTGACAATAGATTCATTTCCCTTTATCGTGGCCCAAATCAGCGGGGTTCGGTAGTCATTATCCTTCCAGTCTATATTAGTTCCTTCCCTTTTGACAAGTATTCGGACGATACTTAAACACCCGTTTGCAGCGGCCCAGGGAAGCATCAACCGGCCATCGTAATTACTCGGGAAATCTTCGATTAATTTTTTCGCTAATAGTTCTACTAGAAGCTTTTCCATCAATAGGTCTTGGTTTGAGACCTGCAAAGAGTGCCAAAGACAGTTCAACTTCGCGTAAGAAAGAAGATGAAATTCATCTACCGGGGAATTCGGACGCGGACCGGCCGCAGCTAGAACTTTTCCAATGTCATAATTAGGCTGTTTTCTGGATTTCAATAGCTTCAACGCGATGCTCTGAGCAGCGGTGGAAGGCTGTAAAGTTGACCTTATGATTTGAGATGGCGTTGACTTGGCCATTATTTGAGGGGTGACGAATGTGGAAATCTTTGTTTCAAACACTCCATAACTAAGGTAGGTAGCAAGAATATCCGCCATTTCTTTATGTGCCCTGTCTATAGTGAATTGAACGCACTTGGAATCTTCGGATCCACTGAGAAGGAAATGCCTGAAACTGTGGTGCACTAGTCGTACTGTTGATTCCTCTTCATCAACAATAACGAGGCCACCGCAACAGCCTAGAACCGAATATATATTGTTAAGAAGCCGTTGGGGATTCCAAGTAGTATCTCCAGGAACCACACTTAAAGCTTCTCGAAGTTCATCTGTTGTCAACTGTCGACGAGCTACTGTAATAAGCTCCAGTATTCGTCTCTGATAACGTTGACCTAAATATTCTGATCGTTGCAAAATGCGGGTATAGAGGCTTGGGAGGTCTTTCGGAAGATCCACCAGAGCATTGCGTATTGATTCATCCGTTTTTTCGATACACAAAGAGTCTATTTGAAGAGCAACCCAGAGGAACATCCCTTGAGCTCCTTCTAGCAGAGCGTCTTGTATTTCTAATACGATAAGGGGGTCACCCACCGCCAACCTTCCAGAAATTATACAACTCTCTAGTTCTGTACTAATGAATTCCTCAATATCAGGATTATCATCAGGAATCGATATAATTTCGGGTCGAACTAGTTTTTCGAAGCTCTTTTTTAAGACATTGTCAGTGTCAATTCTAACCGATATACAGAGTAGGAACGTAAATCTATCTTGCAGCTTATGAATTTGCTCAATCAGTATTTGCCTTTCGACCTCATTGCACTCATCTACGCCATCAAGAACAAAGTAAGTTTTAAATTTAGGCGGGAGAGCACGCTGAAGCAGATCAAATATTCCATCAAAACTCATTATTGATAAGCCGTCATCTGAGGAGCTTTCTAGAGTAGAAAGATCAGGAACTGACTGTAATAATTGTCGAGCCAGACAGCCGATAATTGTTTTCGCTGTCAAGCTTTCAGTAATATCATACCGACAGAAAAAGTATGTGGCTGTAACATCTGTATCTTTGGTGAGGCGATTCAAGTCGTCCACAATATTTGCTAGTAAAACAGACTTTCCGGATCCTAGCTTGCCTGTATAAACTAATGTGCAAGAACAAGACTGATCTCTCCAGTTCTGGTATGCCGTAGTTTCCCTAAAGAAATTTGCATTTCCAATTTTTCGTGTTTGCTTCCACGCTGTTTCATAATCGTACGTAGAACACGAATCGAGAAGGCGCATATTTGCCTTTAACTTCTTGCAATGCAGCGTCACTTCAGAGGACTTGGTGAAAATGGATCGAAATCGAGCATTGCTTTGTGAGATTTCCTCGATACTCTGAGCAGTTAACAGTCCTACTTCTTCTTTTATCGAATTTGCCCAGAAGTCGAGCTTTGATTGATAAGTCTTAAATTCGGCGTCATTTATAGACGATACAAACTAGCCTAAGGCGGACATCCGTGTGAACTTCACCAGCTGACGGCATATATCAACCACTACTATGAAATATTCACAGAGACTCGATTGCAGATTCTTAGATAGAGGATAAAGTATGGCCATCATCTGGTAACGGGGCGCTGAACGTCCGACAGTCATAAAGAGACTAGACAACTTGTCTAGGTAGGAAGTGGCAGTAACGATTAGCTATAGAAACGTTAGCAACTAAAATATGATCTAATTAAGAGATACTAACGAGTAATGTCGTCCGGACCAATGACCAGACACCACAAGCTATCATGTTTTGAGATCCACCGACTATAATATCACCAAGAGCCGCAAATTGCTGGACAGCTTGTAAAACACTGCTCAACCGTGGTCCAAAACATCGGCGACCGACAACATTTCTACATGCGCGATGATCAATATCGGCTGTAAGATGCATTACGTCTTTTATAGTAGGAGGTGATTTTAGCATTTGGGCTCTATACGTCCCAAAGGCAGCCTTCTGATCGCGAGATAGATCGGCCTCAAACTGCGAGACAGCTTGCGCTAGGCGAATTTCAGCCTTCAGCTGTGACGCCTGCGATAGCGCGATAGACATATTTAGAAGATGAGATTGATCTACTTCATAAACTGCGAGTTACAAGATAGAAAGGGGAGAACTTGACCTACAAAATAAAAACACGAAGGCGATAATCCCGCAAGGCTGCTCTGCCAGTTGGTGCGATGCTATTCGACGCCACATTCTACTCTCTGCCTCGCAAGATGCCTAAAACATACCGCCTAGTACGTGTATACAGTGCGTGACTAGCCAGCCTTATTACAGATCATAGCTATTAGGTTCTATTTCATCTAAGGATGTCTACTTACAGTCAGTTCTGAGTAGCGCCAGATTATCAACACGGATAATACAATATAAAGGTAGAATGTAATCTATGTCAATTCTGTCTAATCAGAGTTTATAGTTCAAGTCAAATCTCCTTAAATTTCCCCACCCATTGTAACTCGCTTCCCATCTGCATCCCATCTATCCCTCATGCTTGATTCCCTGTTGTTTATTTGATATACATGGCTATCAAGGCTGGTAAGTTCAGATTAATCAAGTAGTTATCCACGACCTTATACACCTCTCCATGAACCGGATAATGATATGTCACCGTCCTTCCCATAAATCACTTGCGAAATCAATGAATTCCTGCTGCGTAAAGATGAGATCGGACTCAAGAGGTGGGACAGGTTGTCGTAAAAAGACACTATCAAATTCTATCGTAAGAGGAACTCCAGTGGCAGTAAGAGTTGGATTGTCTTGGACTAGACCTCGTGCCGGATCGGGTGGATTTGATCGAATTGTTACCGTATGCAGATTTCGGGGAACTAATGCCATATGGCGCCAGGAACTAGCTCTTGTAGCAGGCCCAGCTGCTTGTACCCGACGCCACTTTTCAATTGATATAATCCTGCCGCGTTGTTGGACTGATATGATGATGGCAACTCTAACATCCCCATTTGAGTTCTCTAGCCACCAATGCGCTTTATTATGCAAAACAGGTAGTGGCTCTGACACACCGGCCTCTACAACTACCGTCGGCAAGTCGCCTTTCCAAGGGCGGGGAGTCCGCGGCCTATATGAACCATCCGCTTCACTACTAGATGCGTGACCATAGCGCGTTGCCGATCCTGTAGGGTGGAGTTCCCGACCGATATTCATCGGAAATATTTTTAGCATAAATTAGATTCCCAAAATCTTGCCAAACTTCCTCATGGATATTACTAACTAATTTGACGATCAATAGCTTAGTGTTTCCGTAATAGGTCACTCTAGTTGCTTTCGAAATGTGGCCACTTTCCCGCGCTTTGTCAATTTTTGTCTCCAGCTCCGTAACCGGGACATCTCGAAGAATCAGAAATTGATCATTAAGAGTTCCATCTGCTAGTATATCTAGTTCCTCGTCTATTCGGCGGTTTAGATCTGCACTTCCAGAATATTGAAATTGCGGATATCTCTCTAGACCTCGGAGTTGCGATGCCTCTAGCCCCATTAGCCGACTTTTGTTGTCAATCGTGAACATTTACCTGTTTGTAAGGAGCTAGGCTCGATGGACGTGCTCTTCATCATGTAAAAACTGTTTGAATTAGGCCAGTGAAGGAATACATCTCGGGTTGATGTAGGCAGAAGACGTTAGGAGTTGTAGATTTAATCGTGACAATCAGCCAATATATAAAACTCTTTCGAGTAGAGGCGTGGTAAGTGAATACCTTATGCTATTTGTATGTTGAACTCGTTTTTCTAAGTTAATGACGTAGTAGATTGAATGGGAAGTATTAGTGAATAAAGTGTATTTCAAGACTCATCCCCCTAATCATCTCCACCCACTCCTGGCTCTCATTCATTCCTTATCTTCTCGTCATTTATCCCCCACGCCTAATTCTCTTGCCATTTATGTTTTATACACAGTGCCCACAGCTGGTACTTTCAGGTTAATCAGGTAATCATCCACAGCCTTTTGCGTTTCTCCATGCTCCGCGTATGAGCTGTGTCCATCTCCATCCCGGGATAGGAGCACCGAGCCTTCAATACCTCTCTGCAGAGTTACTGCCATTGAATATGGACTTTGTGGATCATAGAGTGCATTGACCAGTAAGATAGGTGCAGAAGTGCCGGAGATGTTAGTTGGCCTTTGAGGAGTCGTGATTGGTGCAGGCCAACCCTGACACATAAGTTCCACGTAAGGAAACCACGTAACGCCTTGAAGATGAGGCGACACACTGCGGAGAAGATTATCTCTGTTAACCCACTCTGTCCATGTGTTTGAATGCAGCCAGTCCTGGCAGAAGATAGCGTTTTGCGAGAAATCAGAGTGAGTAGGTCCGGTGTACCAGGCCCAAGACAGACCTGTGGCGTTGCCATTGAGCGCTTCATATACGTACTCTGCGAGTATTGGATAGTTGAAAGGGAAAATAATCTTAAATTGCATGGCCATCCTCATCTCTTCTCCAGTCGCATCCGGTCGACACGGACTTGTAGTTGAGTTGTCTTGTTTGCAACCTGGAGCAGGGACCGGTGTCTTGTCGGCGTTTGTGAAAAGCTCATCGAGCAATTTCCCGACATCTTGGCCTTTCAACGGCGAGGTCTCGTTTGTAGCAGCCCAGTCAGTGAAATGGTCGACAACGATTTCGTAATCTCTCATTTCTTCTATGGAGAATTGAGTGCCTGTGTATGAGTGATCACCATTTGCGTCAAGGACCATCGCACGAATATTGCCAGGAAACAACTCTGCGTAGTGAGATCCAAGCACAGTACCATATGAGAAACCTGGTTTTAGTGTTAATAACAATCTTAACGTTTATATGGGGTGTTGGCCTCGATATATCAATCGGCCATCAATCTCAACAAACTGGGTCACTAACCCATGTAGGTAAGAGGCTCTCCACCAAGCGCAACGCGAATAGCTTCCAGATCGCGAGCAGCGTTTACGGTATCGGAATAATTGAAACTCGGCCCAGTCCTCTCCATACAATCTTGACCGATCTGTGTCCAGTGTGCTACCACTTCCTTGTATATCGTCTCATTCTTGGGGAACCTCGTCATGCGCTTGTTCCAGAGATCCGGATTGCATCGAATCGGAGTACTTATTGGACAACCCCGCGGATTAGGGCCTATCAAATCGAAATGTTCCAGCAGAGCAGGAGATCCCATTTCATCAGCCACGAATGTATTAACAGTTTCGGTAGCTGCGCCTCCGGGTCTTCAAACATTTAGCAATCATACAGTGCTGTGATGAGAAACGTAGATCTAAAACAAAGTTTCATAGTGCGAGATCCATTGCTTACCCGCCTGGATTCAAAATTAGGCTCCCAATCCGTTTCTTGGGGTCTTTAGCTGGAGCTTTGTTCATGAACAAGGTGATGCCCGGCCCACAAGGCTTGTCCCAGTCAAGAGGAACCTCCATCTCAGCACACTGAAGCCCGGGGGCCCACCCATAAGACGAGGGACAGTCCTTCCAGTGGAGAGTACTGCTTCCATTGCCTGAAGCCGGAGACGCCACAATGGTGGTGACGCCAGCAAGCAGCACGGCCGGAAGAATGTGGCATTTGCCTTGGAAAATCATGGCGTCCACGCTGAGACACACTGAAGTGTTTGATCTATGAGTAGTAATCAATGAGAAGGATGTTGATGTGATTGAAATGAAGTGATCTTGTTGTATAGGATGATGAAGAATCGAAGACTTCGAGGCGATACTTATACGCAGTATCCTACAAGTAACTCATTATATATAGAAATGCTAACTCATTCTGCTCACGTCACTTACAAGGCTCAATTGATAGTTACGACATCGGACGGGATCAGAAAGCATATTATGTTGCGAAATCTTGTTCAAAGCGTCGGTTTCATAGCCAGAAACAGAAGTCAGAGCAATTGACCAAGTCCACAGCCATGGCTTCATCGACAACACAGCGTCCACTACGTAGATCACATCCTCGATTCAGGATTCAGGATTCAGCTTTTATTATGATGTTGTACGGTGAAGAACAATGAAGCGTAATTGACCAACCAGGATATGAAATCAACCTATCAAACGAACATCATATTGTTGGCGATCCTCCCTCACAGGACCCCAGCACTAGCTAACCCCTTATTTTACGAAGCCAAAGTCAACTAATTAACCCATTTCACACCAATCGCAGCAAATCCAGAGCCAAAGGCCATGAAGAACAACGTTTGCCGCATAGACATGATATACCGGGTATGCAGCTAAGACACCCCTGCTCGCTAGATGACATGTTTATGGAATTGATCTGCTAACGAGCCGCAGCGAGCGATCAGGGAGCAGTGCCACTTCACTTCGCCAAGTCGATATCTAATATGCTAATTAAGGGAAGCATGGGAAATAATGGCGATTAAGGATGCTTTGACTGTAAGGTGCGTCGGAAGATTGGCGCTTAATGGAGAAGATGGGCGAGGCTAGCACCGATAGTTAGCAGCTCGGGTTTTATTTACCTAATCATGGGAAAGCTCACTGTGTCGCCCTTTTCGTAGAGGGTCACATCTTAGATCATGTGTAAAAGCCATGAACTCTCCACCCTTGTGTCTTGGTCTTGTAATAGTTGCTTTTGGCGGTCGAGCAAGAAGGCAATCGCATGCTCAATGTTCTAGCACCGATGTAGAAGGAGTCGATATGGACGAGACATGTTAGGTGCCAGAGAGCAAGAAGCATGAGGTAGAAATTGCAATGGAGTTAGATGCTTGTGAGGATGTCGTGGTAACTTTACTTGAAGCTTTCTACAGGTACACAGCGAGGCCGCTTGGAACCTCGCCTAGGAGCCAATATTCACATACAATCGACTTTCTTTGTCTCGATTGCACTCAAAATTCCTTCAACCACCATAATCGCCACATACGAGTATAGGGCTCGTGAGGATCCGGGTGAGGCTTCACAATCAGTAAATGGATCTTGCTAATGACATCCGCAGCATCAAGCAGCGAAGTCATCATGGCAGCTTCACGATTTGACACGAAGATTTACACATCAGAGCAGTTCGTCGAAAGTGCAGGCACCAATTTTTTCCAACTCTCAACCCGCGAGA
This sequence comes from Xylogone sp. PMI_703, assembly GCA_021399445.1. Taxonomy (NCBI): domain Eukaryota; kingdom Fungi; phylum Ascomycota; class Leotiomycetes; genus Xylogone; species Xylogone sp. PMI_703. Next base: position 49,375 of record JAJTUQ010000007.1, on the reverse strand, counting down.
TCTGCATCCTGCATCGGTTCGAGCGTGACGAGTATGTTCTCCCCAAGGGTCGCCGCAGTCTGGGCGAGTGTCGTCAGGCCACTGCTATTCGTGAAACCACCGAAGAGACTGGCGTCCCTTGCCGCTTGCTACCCGTGAACTTGCTTTCCCGCGTCTGTCCTGCAGTCGAAACGGGGCATGTGCCGGACGAGGCGCGCCATACAAGGGCATCTGTGAGCCTATTGCAATGCAGCAGCGGCGCGTCGGAGAGGGCGATGTCAAATTCATTTGGTGGTTGGTGGCTGCTGTCAATGAGGGAGAGGGGATTGGCCCATGTGAGGAGGATAAATTTGAGGTGGAATTTCATGGTTATGATGAGGCTTTGCGAAGACTGACGTTCAAGGATGATCGTAAACTGGTTCAGGAGGCTATTGACCTTGCTAATGGAACTCTTGGGGTTTAGTCATCTACTCAGAGTGGATAATAATAAATTAATGCGTGTCAGATTACAACAAAGCTACAGCCATCAGCGAGGGGATATATTGATACTGATACCCCTACGCATTACAGCTTTACATTCAGTCTTATTAGTAATTCGAAAATTATATTGAAAATATTTGTAAGATATCTGTTCTAGCCGATACGTCAATGCGACTGCCAGAAAACCCAGATATGTAGCAGTATAAGCAGCCAGGCAACTGGAGGTTTCCTTTTGCTCTGAGAACGACCCATCTGTAAATTATCAAAACAGTTGGTTGTACACAGATCAAAAAGAAACCAAAAATACGGCTAGGACAGCACAACTATGAATCTACACTAAGAAAATTGTGTATTGGTACCTAGTACTGCTGTAAGTACACACAAATTGATCTCCTCCCTCACCTCCCCTAATATACAAGCAGGAGCCACTCCCCTCACGGAGTGTACGGTGGCCAAGTATTCGCACAGCACTAGACAGGGGATATCATCCCGAACGAGACAAACTTATCTATATCTAGTAATCCAGAGGCACCTATTTCGGTTAAGCTAATTAGCATAAGATTTGTGAATATATGAAATGATTGGAGAGGTACTGTTACTACCATATCAGATCTCGTCACCTGAGTGAGAGACTGGTATTATTTGTAAGCTAGTACTGTACATGTTAGATCTTTTACTTAAACAGTGAGAAGTTTCTCACTCTGTGATTATTAGATGCCTCCGCGCCCTTCTTATGTTGTATTACCAGTCAGCGTGCAATAAGGGGCGAAATGTCCATATTGCACGGCTTCGCTTTACTCATTACAATCTCACAACTACTACTACGTCAAGATTCATATTCTTCGCAAAAATAGTATATAGAATTAAGTGGTATCAAGCTTTTTCTCATCTCATCATCTCAGTCATGAGGTTAAGACGTGAAAAACATCATGCAAGACAAGCGTCGGAAACAAAGAATAAACTCCCATGATATTCATTTCATACATTGATTTCTTTTCCTATGCTATGGAGGGAAACATGATGGAGAAGTTTATATATTAAGGATGGGGAAAAGTTCAGCCCTGTAGTCCTCTTTTGGTAATTTTTGAGCTTTTCCAGGTAGGAATGGATGTGTTACCATCCACTCCTATTCGAAGAGATCAAAATAATAAAAAAGAGGAAAGAGGGATGAAATTCGCCATCCACATTAGATCTCGCCATTGCTAAATACATAGGATCCCATCTTCCTCGGGTTAATGCCCTGAGCATACATATAGTCGATCTCGTCGAATGTCCGTCCCTTCAACTCAGGGATCCAGAAGAAGCACCCGATCGTTGCGAGTAACGACAGTCCACCGAAGATGAATCCGACCTTTCCATTCAAGTGCGCCTCATCTGGGTTCACGAGGTAGGGGACCACGATGTTGATCACAGTTCCGAAGACGGATTGCGTGGCAGTTGCGAGACCCATGGTCTTGGCACGGAGAGAGGAGGACGAGGTCTCGCCGAGAATGGAGAAGGCAATGGCACCGATGGACATCTGGTAGAAGAGAGCGTAGACGACGGTAAGGGATGCTTGGACCCATTTAGCGGCACCAGTGGGGATGACGTCCATGATACCGATGAGGAAGAGGACGGTGGTAAGGGAGATCATGCCGGCGATGAAACCGCTGCGGCGACCGAAGTGCTGCAGGACGTACCAGGAGATCAAGTTGCCCACGACACCGGTAGAAGTAACTCCAACGCCGAGAGAGAAGGCATCGCTGTCTGAGAGACCGGCCAGTTCGAAGAAGTAGGTGGAGAAACCGAGCACGAAGATGATACCGGTGAAGTGCTGGCAGGCGAACACACCACACGAGACGAGCGTTCGGGAGAGGTTGGTGCCCTGGAAACATTGTAGCCATGTGGCAGATCCCTGGAGTTCCATATCCTCCTCGACAGTCTTGACGATGATGGCGAGCTTAGGTCTCACATCGACACCTGGACCGTAGAGCTTCTGCAGGGACTTCTCAGCGTCCTGGAGACGGTTGTGACGAACGTAGTACCACGGGGACTCGGGGACGAAAGGCAGACCGACGAAGATCCAGGCGACAAAGAGCCACTGGATAGCGAATGGGCCCTTGTACGCCCAAGTATCAGTCCTATCACCAAAGCCCTTGATGGCAGCGTTGGACACGAGCTGGCCGATGACAATAGCGAAGTTAACACCGGCAGTAGTCACACCACGAAGCACGACGGGGGAGATCTCAGATGCGTAGAGCGGGCCAATGGTCAGGTAGAAGCCGAGACCGAAACCGAGGATGATCTTGGAGATGAGGAACTGGGCGTTGGTGTTGGAGAAGACTTCGCCGAAGATACCACCCGTGGCGAGGACCAAACCGATGAACATGGCATATTTACGGCCGATGCGATCCGAGACCCAACTGCAGAGGAAACCACCAAAGAACTGGCCGACGGAGGAGCAGGAGTTGAAGGCTGATTGCCAACGAGCAGCGAGGACGGGGCCGTCAGCGGTGAGGAAGCTGAGAAGAGTTAGTGATGTTGTTAATCAGGGTACTATAGCAAATCGTGATCTGTCGTATGAATATCTCCTTTTGCGGATTTCTTTTTGCAATTTTCCTCTTTTTTTCAATCATTTCTACTCGCCTTTTCTTTTTGTCATGGTAGAATGCTGTTGAAGGGGCACGCGTGATTGTAGTAGAGAAAATCCCAACTCACCCAAACTTGAGACGGAAGGAAGGAACCGAGATCATGGCACCGTTGACTTGAGCATCGAAACCCCTAGATTCCAAGATGGTTAGCCAGGTTTCTTCTATTATTCTTTCTCATTATGCTTCTTTCTGCTTTTTTTGTAGTTTCTCTTTATTTCTATCTTTTTCTCCATCTTCAATTCTTGCTGACTCTCACGTCAATTGCCACCGCCCGTGCACATGTCCATGCACAATATTGGATAAATTGGATAATTCATCCACCGTGCTTCCCACACGTGTAAGGCAAGGGCCATGGAGTAAGCTCCAGAGCGCCAATTGAAGCTGCGCAGAGAAGTAAGAAAGAGAGAAAGGGCAACTCACCAACCACAGGCGCTCATACTGAAGAAGAAACACCACCAGACGATGCGCTTGTTGTTGCGCAGCACGTCCATGATGGACATGCTGTGTTCCTCGGCAGCGGCCACAGCAGCATCGTTGTGCTTACTGAGGGACTCATCGTGGACCGCGACGTCGGTCTCCCGCTTGACGTCCTCGAGTGCCGACATTGTTGCGTTCGTGTCAGAATAATTGACTCTCGTTTCGTTATTCTCAAACCCCGAGCTCAATGAAGCAACAAGGGGGAGGGAGCAAATGGGCTCTCACTTTTTCTGGATACTTGTCCCTGTGACTGGGAGAGCAAGCAGAGCAAAAAAAGTTTCCGCTGGATTGGGGGAGAGAGAAGTGGGTTGGCTGGAGGGTGTGGAGAAAGGGGAGAAGGGGACGATCAGGGAGGGGGGAAGGGATGAGGTTTAAGTAGAGAAACGCGGAGAGCAGGCACGAGCTGGATCTTACCCAGGGGGATGGAAAGTGAACAGCTCTTCTTCTTGCGTTATCATGGGTAAAGTGATTTATGGTTTGATTGTGGATGCGCATGGCCCAGGACAGGACAGGATGGAGCCGTCCCCGTTTTCCGTTTGCAGCCCAGACGCGCTCCAGATATTATGCCGGCAAAGCACCGTCCGGGGTGTGGTTTTGGGCTTGGGACGGGGACCCAGGGCTGGAGCCGCGCGTGGTGATTGGAGAGCGCCGATGCTGGAGACGGTGAGCATATCCCCAGACTAGGAAGCTTCTTTTTTTTCTTTTCCCTTTCTGCTGCTGCTGGCTGGGGTAATTGTGGTGGTGGTGGTGGTTGCTGCTGCTGTTGCAGAGGGCGAGAGGAGCTCCAAAGCTGGAGTGGCAGCAGCTGCTGGGAAGAGGAAAGAGTAGCGGTCCAGTGCCAGTGCAGTTACAGTGCAGTACAGCAGAGTACAGCGCAGTTACGGGTCCTCCAGCAGTGGCAGATGCAGCGGATCGAGTCGCAGCGGGCAGGGTTTGTTCGGGAGGGGCTCCCGAGCAGTCGGTGAATTGGTCGCAGAAGCCAAGAAGCACACCCGCCCCCAGCTGCTGCTCACTTCCTCGACTCCGCGGTGAGAAACGACTCCAGCCCTCGTGCCGATCCACGTCGGACCGAGAAGAGCAGCCGTTAAGAAGCGCGCGTGTGTGGCTTGTGGACGGAAAATGAGGAGAAGTAGTCTAGGAATCATTCGCAGCTTGGAGCCGACGAAGAAATGCTTGGTGCTGGCTGCCGGGGTGGGAATGGAGCCATGGTGGTTGCAAGTGCGTTGCAGTGGCCAGAGTGGTGCTGTGGATGGTGGCGGGCGTCAGATTTTGGGGGCGTCCGACTGGTGCTGCTCCAGGGCACTGGCCGCCTAGAACCGCCCGGACTGGGGAAAGCCCAAGCAGCCCTGAACAGCCTGAAGCAGGTTGAGGCGGCGGGCTGGGAAGAGCCTGTGCCTGGCCCCTCGCGCCCTCCCGCCACAGCGCCCCAAATGCCACCCTGCGCCGGGGCCCAGCAGCAGCTGTCGGCAGTCCATGGCACCAGAATACGACGGCACGCGTTCACACGACCAGCAGAAAGAAGCAGAGTGCGGGCGAGCATCACAGCGAGAGGGAGAATGTTGGGGACAGAGTATTCCCAAAGGAGAATTAGGTGCCGTGCCATGGTGTCGTGTATTATTAGATGCTGGATGGGAGATGCAGCAATTGGAGTAATGCCCTCCGCCAGAGACTATTACTGTACTGCAGATGGCCGTTGCTTGAGTGCCATACAGTACTGTGCCTCTTGCCAGACCTCACTGCTGCGGGGCCCCACAACACCTGAACCCCAAGAACAGATCTTCTGCCCGGGCGCCAACCACGATCTGCTGCACGTGGATAACGGCCGTGTCAATTATGCTCTGTCTGTACCCAGGTACTGCAAGTACTTGTAGATAGCTACATACATCTTCAATCAATTATACATTTCGAGAAATATCATGCACGATCAATTACTCTCCAGTTCCACGGCCACCACGATCCACAATTAGAAGCGACGGGGATGACACGCGTAGGTCCCCGTCACTCTTCTTTTCCCATCACCATCTCCTCACGACTCTCTCCAAACTAGTCCCGATCCAAGGCCTTTTCTCGGGTTATGTGTTCTGTCCCCTTAGGGCTAGAACCTTCACTCCTCTGCCGCGCCCGGTGTATATCCGGGACTCCGCTGACCATCTCTCATCTCTCCTCCACCAATTTCTCTACCCCTTCCTTCATCACCCTTGCGAACATTTCTCCTCCTTTTCCCCGCGTTTTACTTTGCCGCCCATACATCGCATCGTACAACCTCAAATCTCGCGACCACCCGACACTCTGGGGCTCGGATTCTACCCAAGCATTACAGTTTAGTCTCGTCCTTTTGCACCAGTCCGGGGCAGACTGCACGTGCGACACGCGCATGGCATGATGCACTTCCGGGGATACGCGGCCGAGGCGCAGGATCTTGCCTTCTGCCTTTTGCCTAACGTGATCGTGACCGTGAGTGTGATCTGCAACAGAAAGTTCTAACAAGGCTGGGTGACAGTAGGGCTTTGGGGTGCCGAGGTCTTTCCGAGGCTGGAATCATGTGACCTATGTCTGAGAAGAGCGATATGGCCTAGACTCAGGACCAGATACTCAAAGTATGATTAGAATACTTTGCAAATTTCCCACTCTCCTGTAAAGAGCAGGTAAAAGCGTGCCCACTTCAAATAAGGAAACGGAGCAAGTTACCAGAGCTAGGGACTCAGAAAACGTGACAGTGACACTCCCAGAATCGAAGCTAAGAAGAACATCCGTAATGAGCCAATGCTCGTAAATGTGGCAAGTATATGAGCTCCTTTCAAGTCAATAAAATGTCCTGTCCGCAATGATACGGAGAATTATTAGAATGATTATGCACTGGAAACTTCTTTTCTGAAAATGGTTGGACTGGAGTGTATGCTGACCGAGAGCTGTGAGGAAAACACGGAGCTAAGACGAAAAATGGACGATAAACAAAATACAAAAAGGGTATATATTCAAATTGCTTCTAAATACAAATAATAGACCGGGTGAAGTATACGTTGTTCTCGTGATTAACGTCATGTTTATTGTTTGAGTTTCGAAAAGATTTTCAGTTTGACCGTTAAGAAAACAAAGGCATGAATACAGTTGCATATATGGATGATTATATTGTACTACTAATCAGCAACCCATGATTTCTCTTCAATTAACTTTCACTATAGCAGCCAGCGCACTGTAAAACGAGGTTCTGCTCAGATGAATCTGCAAAGTTAAAACCTTTTTATCTATGCTTTGCAGTGTCCAAGTCAACCATAGGAAAATAAACGCTTTGAGAACTCATCTTAGATAAAACAAGGCGGTTATACTAACTGGGATTACTCCCCCCTGACGGCGATCAGGGGCTGCAAGCAGCACAATCTCAGTGGATACCGAAGTAGCGCAGCGTGTGCGTGTGCGTCTGCAGGACAATTTGTGAGGTGCAGTAGTAACTTGTAACGATTATTTATTTTAAATTATCCATCTATTCCCTTTTGTTTTAGAGCCCCCTCCTTTTTATTTGGCATTTACAAAATAGTTTTACTCTTATAACCTCTAATTTGTAATTAGGAACTGTCTTATCTAAAAAGCCACACATCAAGTAGCTACTAGATTCCCTTGTGACTACCCGCTTTCTATGCTTCCTGTTTCAACCTTTTCGTAACTTCATCTAAGCACCCCGCTGCAGCCCCGAAGAATTCTAGCACCGTCTGCATATCTCCACGTTAGTAATCATTGGATAGGCTGGGAGGAATTGGGGGAAGGAGAAACGAACCTTGGAAGGCTTTAAAACCCATGACAGGTATTCAGGATGATATTGCGAGGCTACGAACCAGGGATGATTACAGATCTCGATAATCTCCATACGCTCGCCCTTGGCGTCTTTGCCGACAAAGGCGAGTCCGGCCTTCTCGAGCTGGTCTACCATGGTTGGATTGACCTCGTACCGGTGACGATGGCGCTCTAAGATCTGGGGCGCAGACCCGTATAATGCACGCAACTTCGACCACTCAGTGCCCTCCTGGAAAATACAGGGATGCTTGTCTAGTCGCATTATACCGCCGAGTTTAGTCTTGTCAACCTGAGGATGTTTTGTCAGTAACTCGCAAGTCAACAAGTTTCATATTGTGAGTAGCAAGAACAGGGAAACTGACCTCGGGCATGTAGATAATAACGTGGTTTTTGGTATTTGGATGTAGCTCCTCGCTGCCGGCATCCTCGATTCCTGTAACATTTCGACTCGATAACAGCGAGTTGCATGCCGAGGCAGATTCCTAAGAAGGGTACTTTCTTAGTATATGCCCACGTAATCGCTTTGATCATGCCCAGCGAAGCGCGTTCACCGAAACCGCCAGGGACGTAGACTATATTCTTTTTTGTTATTATTATCAAATGGAAAATAGGGTATTTTGATCCACTTACCACCATCAGCCGTGCAGACATCATGCCATGCCTTGTGGAAATCGGCTGGGGAAACCTCCATTGTCTGATCTTCCAGGTGTGAGGCATCCACCCAAACGAGCTTGAGCTTCTTACGGCAGCACATGGATGAATGCTCAAAAGACTTGCTGAGACTGATATAAGCATCATGCAGCGAGGTGTACTTTCCTACCAACGCGATTGATACCGTATCGTGCATGTGAACTTGACCATGGGCGAGGCCGACCCAGTCCTTCCACATCCGACCACCATTCTCACCCTTGCAACTGGCCGCTGAACGGATGAGAGGCCGAGGAGCTCACTGAGTGTACCAAGCAGCTTCTGTTTTTCGAGAAGCAGTGGTACATGGTAGGTTGTCGACACATTATGCACAGCCACGATTTGGTTCCGCTCCATTTGGCACATGTTGGCAATTTTGCTGATTGTAGCTTCCTCCAGCGGCTGCTCACAACGGCAGGCAATCTAATTTAACAAATCCTCAGTTTTAGCCTCCCATGGAAAGGAAAAGTGATAGTTACAAAGTCTGGGTTCAGGCCGGCGGACCGGACGCCGCTAACCGCCTTCTGTGTTGGCTTTGTCTTTTGCTCACCACCAGGCCCTGGCCTAACTTGTCATTAGTCTTGGTTATTGTTTCTTCATCATGTGGAAAGTCTTACGGCAACGCGGGGACATAGCTGACATAGATCTGTGCAAAGTTGAGTTTACCGGCCCGTCTCTGAAGCTGGCTGACTGCATGGATGAATGGAGCACTCTCGATACCTCCTACGGTACGACCTTTTCTTTGTGTGAGTCGCCATATTCAGCTCAAAGAAGTCAAAACTTACCTAACTCGATGATGCAAATATCTGGTTCGGCCCCGGAATCGTCAACGGGAATCCTCGCAACTCGCTCAATCCAATCTTGTATGGCATTGGTAATATGAGGTACGCTGTCTGTTCGTGAGCTTCATATTTTAAAAATATTCAATCATACACCTACACTTGAACAGTTTTGCCAAGATAGTGCCCGACGCGTTCCTTTTCAATGTCATGCTGATAGATCTTGCCGGTTGTAATATTATGATCTGGGTGAGTGTGGTAAGGAGGTATCTTTCATAATTGCCGAGATCAAGATCCGTCTCTGAAAGAGTTGAATAAAAGAATTCAGCACCAGTTAAGAGGCACTTACCACCACCGTCTGATATCCGGTAAGATTAGCATCTCTAAGGCATAAATTTTACTCTAGGATACATACCATCTGTTACGTAGACTTCGCCATGTCTAAAATGTGATTGCAAATTAGTAAATGCTCTGCAGAGGCCATGAGCTAGGTACGAACTCAATAGGTGACATTGTGCCAGCCTATAATGTACTCGGTTGGTTAGCACCTTGATATGGTACTTCCGGGCTTGTGGGCCACGCTCTGGGTTTACCCACATCAATGTTAATGTACGGGTCAATTTTCCAGATATATTAAAATTAGAGTCAGCGGACTGCTCGATACAGACTTTTTTAGGCAACAAAATAACCGAAGAGCGTAACAAGTTTTTAATCTGACGAAATGACTTTGAATATAGCAGAAACCACAGAAACTCCAATACTAAGACACATCCTATACTCGTAACCGTGAGACCAATTGTCTTGAGGAGTAGACCGGTACTAGAGGCAATGATGCCCTTGCCTACACCAGATATGACACCTGGTTTCGGCCACCTGATCAGCCTTTCCCCAGTTGAATATACAAGCTTCAACTGAAACTAACCTCCCGAAACTAGAACGTATTTCACCTTGACCGTAGGAGGCTTCAATAAAGCCTAGGTATGTTAGGAGTCCACGTCGGGGTCCTTTGAGACAGAGCACACAGGCAAAAAAGAAAAGGAAATGGCAACGCGATAGCGCATGTAAGAAGCGCGTTTTGCGCGCTAAGCCTAACCTGTAGGGTTAGTCATATGACAGTAGATGACTCGTTGTACAACAAAATCGAGTGAAATCGCGTTTAATGAACTCGATGATCATTCGTAAATTTAAATCCATCAAATAACATATATTCATATAACTAAGAATACATGAAGCATCGAATTTGGAACTGTTCAACTGATGTTTTATCCCTGGGCCTCAGAGGCAACTTTAGAATTCATGCCTCAGACAATAAACAGAACATCAAAAATTTGAACAGGCAGAAATTTTAGTGGGTGCCGGTAACTGAATAAAAGCGACCGAATTTGTAACCAATCCACGATTTCTCAAGAACCGTTGTTGGTATACTCCTAGGGTTCAAAATGAACCAATTTGTCCCGAGTAACAAGATTGTCTATCACGATTTAAATAAAAATTAGCTTCGTTAAATATCTGAAATATAAAATCATATTAATATTAAGTTTGAAAAGTTGTTAACCATGAAACTGAACAAGTTTTGATGTAATTATACTAAATTAATTAATATCTTAGTATATTAAAACACTAAAATACTAAAATCATGTGTAATTTTGTAAAAGTTATATAACTTAAAATGTCGTAAGGAAAAATGCTTCTAGGGTAAGTTGTAACGATAGGTAACCATTAGGCTTATCACAAATGTCGGGACGACGCACGGAAGACCGCCTGGCTGTTTCCTTTTCCGCAGAGAAGTACCATACAAATCGCCGATAGCATCAAATCCACAAATGCAGGGGAAAGATTTGGAGATGGATCAAGTTACCCCCTTCTATTTTAGAGGGGCTTCTTGTTTTTTAATCTAACGTTATATTAAATAACCTCTCATCCTAAATATACGAAGATAATAGAAGTGGATCCTAATCTGGAAAACTTCTATCAAGACCGGGCAGATAAAGGCCTTGCTCACCCAGACTCCAATGACTTGGAACCCATACCTTGGAACGAAGTGCATTGAGCTTTTCCCAATTCGGGAGTGAATCCATTGAGGAAATAGCAAAGCAAGACTCTACTAAAGTTCGGAGTTCACTGAACTCAACAGAGTTGGGATATTGAAATTAAGTCTAGGAGGACAATTGCACAAGAATGATTGACGTTATAATGACCAAGGACCCATTGATACGGACGCTAGTTAGCAAAATTTCCTGGTAGTGGGGGGTACTGACTTTATTAGTGGGTCGCTGGATCGATCTCAGCCGTAGCTCGTCATGAGATGTATTGAATAATAGTTAGTTCCTATTCAGGAGTAAACGAGCCAGAATACTGTGTATAACTATGAATTTTAATACACCATTCGATTTATTGCTCTCTGTGCCCGTCTAATTTCTCCGTCGGCTCATCTGGAAGGTATTCTTCCTGGAGCATTTTCCCCCCAATTTCAAATGGCTCACAGGCGAGCGTCGTAGCTATAAAACGAGCTGGTTCGGTCTTGGAGGGGTTTATCCATCGATGGAAAGTGCCACGTTGGATGATATGGTCCTAGACGTATACCTTTGTTAGCGCTTTTTATTTTCTGCAAATTCAGAGGCGACACGTCTTTACCCCCGGATTCAATCGAACTCTCTCCCCACTATCGAGTTCATGGTCAAGCTCACCAGCAATACATATTGCAAAGTCGAGCGAGACTGTCCGGTGCATCTGACTAACTGCTCCAGGCAGGATATCGGTGACGAAAAGGTTAGCTCCTTCTCGACTGGCAATGTGTGGCAACGTCCAGCTGGTAGGCCCGTCATTGCTCAAGTATCCCTTAGCATCCCCCTCTTTGGCTAGCTTGGCGGGAATAGACTCGACAGAATATGAGCGGGAGACACCAGCTACGTTGGGGTAAACAAAGTACTGTTGAGGTGGTGAGCTGATGTAAATGCTTTTTCCATTGGCGTCAAAAGAAGCGATGTGTGTCTTGACTGGAGGAAGCTCCGAGATACTTTCAACTGTATCAACTTTGTCGGGCATGTTGGTGAGTTTAGGGATGGAATCAGTGTCTCTAGCTTGTGTGTTTATATTTGGGTTAGTAACAAACAAAAGGCACCGTGATATTAGGATATCAAGAGCCAAAACCAGGTATATGTATATATATATATATTATTAAGCTTAGCTCCATAGTAAGGAGGAAAGAAGACCAGCAGATTGCCATAGATGAGAGTCAGAATCCTTTTGTCAGACTTGTTCTCTAGCAGTCTGTCAGCCACTACGGTTGCAGGTGTCATTCTATCCAGACTCCGATAATGATCAGTAGACTGCCCTAAGTAAGAGCCGAATCTCTTTTGCCGGGCTTTCTCTCTGACAGGCTGGGCAGCCACTATGATTGCAAACTTTGAATGTCCGACATGGCATTATAAGCATGTAAGAAAGAGTCAACAGCGCTAGCGACATACTGTATGGTGAAGCCTATTAAAGGGACTCATAGTACTTTATTAATTTGAGTGTAGTTACATGGTCCGTGAATGCTAATATTAGTTGTTATATGTCGATTGGGCATTCGCAATGTTGATTTAATTAAGGCTTAAAATTTAAGTGTTATCGCTTTATAAGTTTGTATGAGTAGAGTTTTGAGTGAAAATGGCTAAGTACACGATCTGCAAATAAATCGGTAAATGGTTAATTGTAGCCAGTTTCCGAGTTTTTGTCCCAATGGTCAACCGTAATCTGTCCGGGAGCCGACATTTTCATTTATTTAGTAATTCGGCTTTTTGAAGTTCACGCAAACCCTTCGATTCAGCTATCTCCTTCTAACGTCATCGGTCGAAAGGGGCTACTTTGGCAAACCCTTTGCTGGCTATAAATATCAGATTATCCACCGCTAGTAAATCATAAAAGAGCCCCTATAATCCGATACCATACTCCAAGGGGGTTCGGACTAACTAGCAACACCAAATTCGGAAGATTTTTCTCTTTTGTGCAATCCGACCTGGTGAAAACATGGCGAGCAATCCGAACTCTTCCCAAGGTTCAGTCGATAGGGTTCAGCGTGGCAATTACACACTGAGCAGGGCTGGAACGGTGACCTGGATAGGTCTCCGCGCAGTTGACCCTGTGATACAGTACCAGCTCCTCTTTCGTGGTTGGGGCCAGGTACTTCTCTCCCAGGTTGGTGTGCCCTCCATTGCTCTGAATGCCAGCTCGTCGGCGCTTCGATTCCTTCCTCTAGCAATGTCTGTCGGTGCCGTGACCAAGCACGTCTATTGGATCCTCGGTGTCAACCGCGAGTACTTTGGTCCATCTTTTGCAATCAAAGTTGCGGCGTTCAACCTGCTGTTTGATACGACTGCTTCACTCCTCTTGTTATCTTCTAAGACATCGGCAGCTGTTTTACGCCCACAGCTTTGTATTCCCGGTACTAGTTTATCACTGTCAATACCTATGATAGTCGGAACCGTTATGTTCACCATCGGACTTACGGTTGAGACATTAGCGGAGATCCAGCGCAAGTGGTTCAAGGAAAAACCGGAGAATAAGGGCAAAGTCTACACTGGAGGCCTCTGGCAGCTTGTTCGACATATTAATTATGGTGCATATACGCTGTGGCGCGGTGGTTACATGCTCACAGCTGGGAGTTGGACTCCGGCAGCGGTTCTTGTGGGCTTCCTTTTGCAGGACTTTTATAACAACTCAATTCGTGGCATGGACCACTATATGAGTGATAGATATGGAGAACAGTGGACACGGTATAAAGCCAATGTACCTTACAGACTATTTCCTGGTATTCTTTAGAAGATCAGCCACAGAATATCCATCATGGGCGTCCAGGAGAATGTTGTGTGAAATAAATAGGCCACCCATTCAGTGATGTAATTTGGCCTGCTATTGTCGTTGAAGATCTCAGGTGTATATAGAAAATTCAAGTTATCAAGTCAACGTCTAACGGCTGATAATTGATAATTTACCAGAAGCAACCACCTCTCACGTAGCTGGGAATAGATGATTTTCATGCATAACCACTCTTCCTGTAATCGTGCTCTGTAGGTTTTTAGCAGAATATTTTGAAAAGCCTGGGTTAAAGACACTTCTGGCTCACTTACTGGTATCAGATGGTCCCGGGCTCTACCTACTGTAGTAATTCGTTAGAATGCCTCATATCCTAAGATATTTTGTTGTAAAAAATTTTGCTCTCGTAACTGAAGTTATTTTTAACCGTTTTGCACTCCTATTACCGATTCTACATCTTTAATGCGTTCTCCTTGTGGCGGAGGTCTTATACTAAGCAATTCAAGCTTAGGCGCAATCTAATGGATATGCATTTGTTACACGCTCCGCCAAGGCCAATAAAGTTGTTTATAACTATGATAAGTATGGAGATTATTGCTAGCATGGCCAGAAAGTCGAAATTTATGCCTCTAAAAAACGTGAACCAAACAATTGAAAAATGTAACTATAAGATAAATATACTCAAGTTCCAAAGAATGGAAGAGTAGAAACTCCAGGTTATTGAGCTTATTACATATAACTATGATACATCTACTGTTACAACAGCTTATACTTCACACAAAATAACAGCTCTAAACTTTTCTATTCGTGCTTTAATTATATCTTAGGCGCAAAATAAAATAAAGAATACTCATATACTTAGTTTTCTTCGTATTCATCATAAAGAAGTAATATTATCTAAGAAAAATATTAGTAATATTAACTATATGGACCAGTGTGTGAAGAAATTACTTAACGACTTAGGTTAAACGTGAGTTGAATTTGAATACGTCAAAAAGTAACTGAGTTTGAGTTAAGCGGAGTTGGTAACTCAACTCAACTCAATAACTCATATGTATAACTATACTAATACAGAAATATTAGTTCACGTGATATTCACGTGAAGGTTAGACCTAATTGGGCAAAAGCCTCAACTGTAAGCTTTGAGCGGCTGGTAAAGCGAGCTAGTATTATGAATTTAGAATTGTATTGGTTGAATATAATGACTAATCATATGCTAAATTGAAATAGACATAGTGTTAGGTTCAACTCAACTCAAACTCAAGAATTGTACACAATGATATGGACTAAGCAAAAAAAGAAAAATTATAGGATTTAAATGAAATTGAATAATTATTGTATGTTATAATTATATATTTTTCTTTATTATTTACTAACAAAAAAAAAGAGGAAAATTATGATTCACCTATACTATTAACTATACACCCAAATGCAAGTTTCAGGTGCGAATGGCTGCCGAATCCCACGCCTCTGCTGCAAGGGCTTTTTTATAGCCTTGCAGAATCTACTCGTTCATCTCTAAGTAGGATCCCTCTATGAAGGCTAGTAATATTCTGTTTGACAATAATATATAAGGATAAATTTCATATGAGAATAAATATTTGTGTTTCCTTGAGTTTAGTATACATTATTCGATTTGTACGGCAATTGCGCGTCGTTAGGTCATAAGGCCTCTCAGCTTCACCAGGCTTCGATCCTGGGAAGCTAGACTCTACAACAACGTTATCGAAGCTAATGCCATGGAAACTGCTATGCCCTATTAACTCAAAGACCTTTCTTCTGCCGCACCTTCGTAGTATGAATGGAGTTTCACAGCCATACATGATGCAGATGAGATCTCCCGCTCGTGCGTTTGGTGGTACGAGGCCCATATACTTCTTCTTTGTCGTGGCAAATTTCTTCACTGAATCCGAGGGTAACAGGTTCATAACCTGAGGAAGGAGTCTTTCTAAGTCCTTCTCAGTGAGTAAATCAACTGGAGTATCTAGCTTATCAGGTAATCCAGGTTCGCTTGGGCCTGTAGAGAGGTATTTTGCTCGTGTGAAGGCAAATGTGGCACGGACAGCGTTGATATTGCCAAGGTGTCCATCATGAGGATATAATTCTGGAGGATCTTCTAAAACGGGACCGGGGTGAAGGAGTTTCCAGAGAACCTCACTGGTAATCTCCCCTGTGGGATATGGTGAACATTTTGTGGAGATCTGCGTGCAATCTTCGATCCACTCCTGGATTGATCCAAGATGATCATTCAACTCAGCTACTGCATCATGATATGAATTCAAGTTGACCTTATAGATAAGGGAGTTGCTAGGCCATGACTCTCTTGACACGTCGGTGATTGTGTCATAATGTATTCCTCTGACAGCCAGTGTATCGCTGGCACCCAGGGTAAACGACGCTGGGCAGCATAGGGTGATCTGCCGTCTCATCTCGCACAAGCAATCTGAAGAACGCGAGCATTCATGATAAGGTCTCCAGAGCTTCGAGTTCATTTCATAGCGTTGGTCCGGGCCTGAATCGGGCGTATATCTAGTGACAGGCTCAGGGTTTTTGCTTGCCCAATTGGGGACCCATGAGGAGGGGCCATTGCTTTCCATTTGCGTCTTTCCAGCAAAAAGCAGAATTTCTAGCGATTGACTCGTGTAAAGTATTGATTTGGTCGCGTTGATAAATACTCTTTCCTTAGATATAGTGTAGTCAACATTGAACGGAAACCATTCATTTTTCTCGTTCCGATAACCCAAAGTTGCAGCATCCTCTGCTATGCTAAGGATACCATATACCTTGTCTCGAGGATCAGTGGCTTCCGCCCATCTTGAAGCAGCTAAGAAATCCAGAAGATTTCGCTTAAAACCGCTATTCCTGAAGTTTTCCAGTTTAGCTTGTATTAGAAACTCCAATTGCTTCGTAGCCCTCATCAATGGTCCGCCATCTGTGAGTTCGGGTCTATTAGGATGACGAGAAACAACCTTTCGTAACGCGCCTGCGTCGACCATAAATTTTATAGCGTCCAAAAAATCTGTAACAAACATTACGTCATTTCCACAAGCCATAACTGAGCTTTTGGCGGCTAAAACTTCTTGTATAACCCACATGCGACGGAACCATGGACGGTAGACGATATCGCTGATTGATCTAAATATTTCCGTTCTTTGCGGAATTGGCGAACCAGAATCAAAGAACTTTTCCGGCTGGATCCCCATAGAGGCATAGCTTAACATCCTGGAAAGTTCGTCAAAACCTCGAGTGGTGAAACGGTCACTGTCGCCGAGCCAAATATAAACCAAGAACGCTTGTTCATAGATATCTTTCATTCTTTGTACCTGCGCCGCTCGCTCCTGGAGATCATCTTGGTTAATGCAGAGAGCATCAATCCAAATGGTTTTATACCGCCTTTGGCGAAGATGGAGCAACGCCAAATATAAGTTTTCAGATACCATCTTAATACGTCCATTTATGATAATGGGCACGGATGGAAGCTGTTGTCCCCAAGTGTACGAGAGAGCCACATAGCCTCTGGGTGAGTCCAGAGGGTCAGGTTCTAAACGGTGCGGGTGCCAGTCAGGATCGAGCAAATTGAGATTATTAAGGTCGGCGTATGTGAAAGTACATTCGATTGTTCTTAAGGAATTGCCTGGACGGAGTCTGAGGAGACGGATCATTCCTTCACTGAGGGTATGATATAATTGAGCTGACGGGCGCGTTCTAACTTGAAGATATATTTCTGCATATGATCAGTCGTTGGAGTGTATCCTTGATAAAAGAATTGCTAATATACTCTTGAGGTTCAAGAAGATTTTACACCGGAACCAACTTTTTGCTAATGAACTGACGCGATATGGACGCTCTTGGCGTCTTAGAATTCTTCGGACCGTTGGGGTATCGAAATCGGGATTCATCGGCTGGTGAGTTAGTTTATGAGAGCTAAATCTTAATTTTCTCGCGCTCGCCTGAAAAATTCACTCACTCCGGTTTGATATCTGTTGTGAAATTCTCTGAGGCAATCTCGGGGCTCTGGTGGCAAACTTTAAGGAAGCCAAACAGAAAGAGAGGGAACAATAATATGTAAACAGGCAGCCTCCTAGAACTACTAGGTGTGACTTAATGAAAGTACTAACAAGAAGCGCAAGGCTGCGGATTTTGTGATAAACGTGTTTTGGTGACCAGGGTTTGAAACAGGAGTTCTAGCTTTGGTCTTCCTAAGGACCAATTAGAACAGTGGTGCGTTCCATCCCTGGTTTCATGCTAGTGCAGCGTAAGTACTCCGTTTGAAACTGAATATTTGAATGAAGAATAAAGCATATGGGTATACGGCGATACTGATGGTCTTCTTATAAAATGAGAAGTGAGTAGACAAAGTAGTTTGGGCAGTACTAAAGAACTTAGCAATAGGGTGGTCCTCTTCATAAGATTGAGTGCATGACAATGGATTCAAAGTCTGTGCAGTTCTAAAATTGTCCTGTTATACCATCCTTCACTTATCCGAAATTAACTGATCCCGTTAATCAAATCCGAGTTTTGGAGTTAATGTTGGATGATGGGCCAATTACGTGCACACTCCACAATAGACCTCTAGATCAACCTTTATATCAACCGAAAAGATTCGTAGCAATCTCCCACAACTGGGGACCGGAAGACATCCCATCAAACAGGCTACAACCCTGGGCCGAGGCGCCGAAACAACACATTTACATCAATAAACCAATGCTAGCTGTAAGAGCGGATGTGTATCAACTTCTTAAGACTCTTCGGCACTAGAAAATATTGCACTACATTTGGATAGATAAAATCTACATAAATTAACGGGATGAAAAAGAGGTCGGTATCCAGTTAGGACAAGCACAAAGAATATATTCCTTAACGGAACACGTCACTGTTTCGCTTCCAAGTTTTGTCGGTTCAGACATTGCAATGGAATATCTCACCGATCTACTGAACGAGTTTGGAGACGTAAACGGGGATTTTTCAGCAGAGAGACTTTTCGGCACAGTCAGGGGGAACCTATGGACTTTAACACAAGAATACGAACATAATAACCTGCTCCTTGACGATTCTTTCATTAAAGCTTCTCGCGACTTATCCAATTTGTTTGGCAGCCGTTCAGTAGAGTTTGGATCGTGCCAGAAATAATGTCTGCCAAAAGCATACAGATGTTGTGTGGCTCGAAGATAATACTTTGGGAAGACCTCGAAACCTCTTTTTTAGAACTCGATACTTATAGTTTTCAACTACCGGTCCACCCGTTCCCTAACGCTTATGAGGCGAGTTGTATACTTGTTAGCTCGTGTGCGTATCGCCTTGTCAGATGGAGACAGGATCACAAACGGGGTAAGACAACTTTTCACGAGTGGATCAGTCGACTCGACCTCTATCCGTGCACAGTTAGTGAGCATCAACACAAGGATATGTGAGATATCATATTTGCTGCCCTAAAGCTCTCCTCGGATAAGAGCCTCATGAGTCTGAGCAACGAGTCCGAGTTCAAGGATATTATAGAGGAAGTTGTTAGGATGCTTCCACACCGATATAAGGTCGAATTTCAAGATTACAGAGTCTACTTATATCGAATCTTGGCACCTCGAAGAGTTGCTCTGAGAGACGCGGTACCTTACATCACACCCATCCCAGCGGCTGCTCCTCAACCCCTAATCCCGCAAACTGCATATGGGGAAAGCCTCCAATTCAACCAAGGGCAAGTTTCTTCAATACTCCCTCCCAGACAAGGGAGCCAGGGCGGAAATTGGGTATCTGGACGTAACGGACATTCAGTAACAGCCAGGAAATATGCAAGGGCTCCACCACACCTGGCCCAAGGAGTAGGAGCACAGAAATATCGACAACCATCGGTTACGAATCGACGGATTATTGGTAGGCGCATTTAGGTGCTACCGGAGATTTCAAGTAAATTACCATTTCGGGATCCTGCAACCGCACCAACCAGTTCCGCGCCCTTGACGGAGTCGGACGGGTGGCTACTGCGGCACGGACCTGCTCGTCATACATGTAGTGTATCTCAAGATAGATGGTCATCTTCGATCAGCTAGTTTTTTGTACAACTTCTTTTAAGTATTTACGATACCGAGACTACATTTCCACCTCTCATTTTCTCGCGACTTCCCTCACGTTTCTTCGTCTTTCTCCCAATGTCTAGACTCACCCTTCAGATCACAACCCTCCTGCTTCTCGGCTGCCTCCTCATTACATTCTTGAGCTGGAAGGAGAACACAAGTTTTGTTTTATTCAGTGAGAGGCTTTTTGGCCCATGGAAGGCGCCATTTCCGGACGAGAAACCTTCCAGCGATTTCCCTTTCATTCCGAAACACTTCGCTATCTGCCTTCACCCTGGCAACTCAGTCCAGGACGTGAGCACCGCCATCGGCCGCGACCTCCAGCCATACGTGAGCACTGTGTTCGACGACGACGACTTAGGAATCATATTCGTAATTCACGATGCGGAGAATGATTTGGTGACAGCAATCCGGACGTATCGGGGTGTCAGGCTCGTACAACGAGACTATGGAGGCTACATTGTTGCTAGTGCCCTCTAGGAAAGGCTTGAGACCGCTGCAATATACATGTTTTCCAGGCTTGGAGGGGTATGAAATAATAGAGATCGTGGTAGTGTAAGGAATAAAGACCGTAATACTGTTGAGCCCCGACGCATCAGTGTTTCCTCCCAATTTTGCCTGAATTCAAAAGTGGTCTGACAATCTTTCTCTCCGTTCGTAGTCTCACGATAACTCCTGATTTTGCAAGTGATCTCTTCTTTTTAAAGCCTTGCTACATGTAGGAACATGGAAGCTGGGTGTTCTGCCCACGTATACGGACTCGATATACCGGATCTATTCTAATACCACTACTAATTCAAGTGTCACAGCTACATATATTCGCATACATCATTGCGCTGAAAGAGTCTTAATGCAAGGATGTCCGTCTTTACGCGTATATCCAAGAATGGAAGGCGTAAGCCGAGCTGTAGCGCCCTTGGACGGGGTTGAGTCCTGTAACTTTCAGATGCGGTCCTGTATGCCGTATGTATACTAAGGAATTGGCCTTCAGAGAAAATATCCTTGCCTAGTTTTGACATATCTATATACTCTTCCTTCGGAGTACGGGTATGGTTACTCGTTGCCGAAATGCATAGCTAAGGCGCAGCTTTGGGCTAGAGAAGGGCTCCCTGTAAGACCGAACCAGACAACTGCATAAGCTTTAGCACGTGTATCAACCTTTTTAGCTGGGGGTATAGAGACCCCTTTAGAAGCTACTCCTGTGTATTTGGCGCCTTCTATAAACGTTGAAGCTGCTGTATCGTCTAATTCTCGGCAATTGCTTGTATGCGACTCGTCTCTTGTTAAATTGCGGAGGGGCATTGTTCCTAAAACAGGGTAGGATAATAGTTAGAACCGTATGTACTCAAGTACGTAAAACCCTCCAATTTGACCTCAAAGTCTATACTCAATATCCATATTGAGAGGTTCCATATGCACAAGTGCGGTGAAGCAGAATCTTACCAACGAAAATCTGAGAAGATTACCCACGTGCTTCCATTTGGAAGGGATAATGGAAATACAGACATTTGAATGAGTAGTACACGTGTTAAAGAGAGATATGTCAGTGTAACGGTGAGACAAGAGTGGAGGCCATGGTATGTATATTTTCTATAAGTACGGAGCAGATAACTACTTGGCCAACGGGCTCTCCAAAGCTACTGAAAGTCACTCCGAATACCTTGTCTTTTCACAATTAATCAATTTTACGCTCTCAAATCTAACGCCAGCATGTCAATCTTCATTCGATCTCTTATTACCACCACTGCCATTATTCTTGGCCTGGCATTGCCAGTTTGTAATGCTAGAAGCCTACAGGCCAGACAGACTGAAGACGGCATGTACATAGAAAACTACTCCGACACTGGCTGCGCACATGGTAGTTCAAACACCTGGTACCCGGCTGGGGACTGTGTCGAGACGGGAGCCGGAGCAGGTTCCGTAGGGTTGACTCCTACAGGACCAGAAGCGATGTGTGTCAATGTTAATTTTGAGGATGGTAGTTGGAGAACTTACAGCACACCTCTATGCCTCATTCCTCCTTCGACAATTGCTGAGATTTGTGCTGTTGTGTGCGATTAGATCTTCGGGATCTATAAGGAGACATACTTGGTTACGCGACGGCTCACCTATTATTTAGGAGTAAGCCGGAAAGGCTTAACGATATAAAAAGCAGAGCTTGGATTGGGAATTTCCATCTTCACAGAATAACTTCAGAATATTACTGCCGGAACTGAACAATCTGACCTTATTACCAAACAAGATGAATTGATGCATTTGTAATCAGTGATAGTAGTCTGAACTAATTCTCATTAGAGGGGCCACGAGGATAGTTTCCTAAAATGAGTATAAAAGTGCCTCTTAAAGAGTAAAAATAGTAAAATCAGGGACTGTGCATCTGAATAACGTTATTATAGATCGCTGACAGCAGTGTTATAAATTTTGGTGTAAATTGGTTCCCTCTACTATTATATCAAGTATTCCTTGCGTTTAATGAACAAACTAGAACAGTAAGGGAACTTGTTTTAGCTCAATTTAAACTGAGCATTGGTGCTATGCCAAGAATGCAAAGGCCCATATCTAAGAATGTGATTCTGCAAGTTGAGAACGTCATAAATTAGACCCATCCCACTCTATCTGTAAAGATTATAGTTAGGAAACTTGGAGGATTTGTATAGAAAATGTTTCCTTCAAGTCATGCCACATTCTGATGGAAATTATTCATCTATACGCCTCGATCGTTCGACTACGATGGCTCGCGCCTTGAACGCTTCTAACGCTCTTATAGAAGCGCGATTCGAAAACTTCCACCAACAATATTCACCGAGGAGATCTCAGGCTAATTTCTTAAAGGCAGCTACTTATATATCGCCTCTCTAATCCAGTAGTTGTTACCATATTGTACACCGATTGAAACTATCTTACGCACGCGGTCTCGTTGTTTAGGAATCATTCCACAATTTGCAAGGTTATTCATGATTATTTAATACGAGATAGGCAGAGATAGGCAGGAGATTGGCCTTAAAGGGTCCACAACAACGTTACAATCTTCTAAAGTTCTTGCATTAAAGTTAAATACAACCATAAAACCGGCGCCTCCCGAAAATGATGCCGAGTTTTGTTCGCAACTTTCTACCTCCATCAATTATACTAAACCCTTGATATCCGGGCTCGCCAGGATAGCAGTGGAGCGGTGGAATTTACGGGGCAAAGTGCGGGGAATGATCAACACCTGACGAAGAAGTGGTCGACCCAAAGAATCGGTCAGTAGAGTGGGTAGATAAGGTATAAGTTATTTAAATGAAGTTGGACGCCAATACCATATCTTCAGATCTCAAGGCAATAGAGCGCTAACAACATGAAGTTCTCGATAAAGCACCTGTGCTGTGCAGCCCTTGGGCTGCAATCAGTCGCACAAGCTTGTACCACCGATGATGACTGCAGTCTAAACGGTGTCTGTGGTAGACGTTCCAAGACATGTACCTGCGACCCTGGTTGGACTGGAGCGGACTGCTCCGAGCTCAACCTTCTGCCTGCTACTCGAGGTACTGGTTATAACCTCACTGCGTCAGGAACATCTTCATGGGGATCGAAGATTATACAAGATCCGAAGGACAGGCACCTATACCACCTCTTTGCTGCTGAGTTTGAAGGCGGGTGTGGTCTAGACGATTGGTCACCATTTAGTCGAATTATCAGGGCAGAGTCGAGAACTGGGCCCGCTGGCCCGTACACGTTTGTACAAGAGGTGGTAGGTGCATTTGCACACAATCCAACCGTGGTGTACAGTCCAGCAGATAGATTGTACCTTCTCTATCATATTGGCTGTCCCGTAAATCTTCCTTCAAGCTGTCAAGGACCGAGTTTCTCCTGTGGACCTGGAAACGACATCAATGGCGAAAGTGGTATTACAGTACGGACATCCCGAGACTTGAAGACATGGACGTCCCATGGACAAGTCTGGATGGGCTCGAACAACCAGAGTTTGTGGGACGCAGATCTCACAAACCCATCGCCATTCCCATTATACTCTCCACAACATCCGACAGCTGAAATCCTCCTTGTATATAGAGGCTGTGGTTATAATTGCGAGAACTTCCCAGAGCAGATTAATGTTGCATCTGCACCACGCTTTACGGGTCCATATAGCAAACTTCATGCGTCCCCAGTCTTTCAAAACTCGAGTGAGGATCCATTTGTGTGGAGAGACAAACGAGGCCACTTCCACATGCTTCTGCACTCAATTGAACCTGATGGGGGCTTTGGATCAGGACCAAAGGTTGGTCGGCACGCCTATGCTAGGACATTTAACGGAGAGTGGACATTCAATAGCAATACTTTAGCCTTCTCTACCAACGTTGAGTTTACCGATGGGACAACCATAGATTTTTACCGGAGAGAGAGACCACAGCTGTTCTTCAGCGACGACGGAGAGATGAGGCCTCTATATCTAACAACAGGGGTGCAGGAGGTGTCAAGCTCACAAATTAGTTACTCTGTCATCCAGCCAATCAGTTCATAGTAGTTTATAGCTATAGAATATTTTTCATATTTTAAACACAGCTTATACCAATATGCTGAATTGACAGTATTATGTATAGAAGTAAAGTACCCAATGCTTCTTTGTGTGATACCTCGAAAAGCAGAGATAAGTACGTGTAAACACAGTAGACATTTGGAACAGTTTAGTGATACTGCTCCGTTGATACTGCCATGCTTGTAAGGTTCAAACCGCATATTCTCGCTCATCAATCACGGCAACCTTTTCATCTCCAGTGCCCCCGATTCTGTTCGATTCCCGGATCAGATCAATTTGAGTTGCCTTGAACTTCCAAGCTGGCGTCTTCTTCTCGAAGAGAATATCTAACTCTTCGTAAGTCAGACCCTTGGTCTCTGGAAGACGAAAGATGCACCAGATAACAGTCAAAGTGGAAGTTGCCATCCAAACAAATGCGGTTTTCCCTTTTAGATTGGCTTTAGTGGGGTTGATGAGGTATGGTTCGACTGTGCTAGTCACGATCTGAACTACGTTATAGGCGTTCCGAGCTATGGATATCGTTTGAGAGCGGACCCTCGTGGCCGAGACCTCAGCAGCGAGTGCAAACGACTGTGGACCGAGCGTAAGGGAATAGACACCAAGCCAGACTAAGGTTAAAACAGCCTGTGCCCAAGTTGCACTGTTACTGTGAACTGCTGGATATGAAAGCACACCAATAACCAGGAGAATAAGAGTCATCACCGTCATGCCGGAAATAATCATGGTACGACGACCGAACCAGGACATCAGTACCCATGAGCCACATGTCGCCACGAATGCTACCGCATATCCACCAAAATTCAATTTGTATGAGTCCGAGGAACTGAACCCAGCCTGAGTGAAGAAGTAAGTGCTTCCATATGCAAATGCTTCTCCGGCAAGGCTTTGAGCAGAGA
The DNA here is from genome assembly GCA_021399445.1 of Xylogone sp. PMI_703. Lineage (NCBI taxonomy): Eukaryota > Fungi > Ascomycota > Leotiomycetes > Xylogone > Xylogone sp. PMI_703. The sequence goes on along the minus strand of JAJTUQ010000007.1, from coordinate 24,277 downwards.
GCACCATGCAGGCAATCTCGGTTCGTCGCAGGTTTGTCGAGCGGAAGCAATCCAAGTAACTCGATTCTGTTTTCATAGCTTTCTCCAAACTGTTCGTATGTACCATCATGGCAAGTTTCATTCGAATCTCGGCGGGAGTCATGCTAGAAGAGAGTCTCTTCAGCGAATGTTCAGCATCAGCTAATCGGCCTTGGCGAACGAGCCACCACGGAGAGTCCGGTGCTAACCAAGCCAGAATAAAGAGTGGAATGGGCCAGAACCATTGAATTGCAAAGGGGATACGATATGCCCATTGAGTCTTATTGCTCACAAGGCCTTGCAACACACCTCCGGCCACCAGCTGACCAATGACCCAGCAGATGTTGACGAAGGATGTCAGTAAGCCACGAAGTGCTAGGGGACAGACCTCAGACGCGTATGAAGAGCCCATGATACCAAAGGTTCCCCAAGGAATACCGCATAAGATCATGCCTAGAAGTAAGATCTGGACATTAGGGGCAAAAAATGGGATGAAGATGAATCCAGACAGGATCACAAGCCCGGCCATAATAACGCGGCGATGGCCAAACTTCTCCGTCACATAGCCGTTGATCATCAATCCAATAACTGATCCACAGGTAGGTGCAACACTCAGGGCCACTTGCCAGGTAGCGGAGACGACATACTGGTTCAAATCGGGGTAATAGTCGCCATACTTCTGCGCGAATTGAGGATAGGCGAAGAAGTTGGAAAGTAGAATAGTGTCATATCCTTCCATGACAATGGTGAAAGAAATGGCAATGGCCCAGAAAGTCGCCGCTGGATGGCGCCGAAACGCTTCGCGGACGCTTAGGTTGTGTTCATTTTCTGTTGCGATCTGAGCAGCAGCGTCAAAGCCATGTGACTGCTCGATCTCCTGTAGGTCGATGGTATCGACAAATTGATTCTGTGGCGGTGCCATGTTCGCTGGAGTTGTCTCTCAGGGGATGAACGTAACCCTGCACGAGCTGGATATCAAGTGAGTTCGCCAGACATGATTTTATAGCTCCGGACCGGAGCAAACTTCCTGGAAATGAGGGACAAATTCTCGGTCAACCATTGCTTGAAATCGTAAGAATGGACCTTGTTGATATTAGCTCCAAGAGACGGCCTTGAACTGGGATAGTGTTGATTATGCGCCATTAGCATGCGTTGGTTAAGACAATTCATCCAATAGCGAGTTGTGAAGTGGTGAAATGATCCAATAAAGAAGGCACAGACTCGATGATATGCAAATATACAACTCCAACAAGCCTAGGCTGGTGCTCTCCGGGGAATAAACGGCCATGAAAGAGATATCATGGGGGATGTTGACTATTCAATGACTCTGGCGCTGCAGTTACATGCCTGAACTGGTCAGGTTGCGGGGTTTCCCCAGATTTCCCCATCTTTGTGCGAGAAGTGCGAGATGCGTCTGAGTAGATTCTATTGGTACTCATGGCAAGGACCAATACAGTTGTGGCACTATCAAGCAATGCCTTCCCGGATTTCTGTGTGCCCAATAGACGGTCGTTACTCGGTAGTTCGGCGACGAGCCCACATTTAAGCTCGTGATGCAAAGAAGTGGGAGGAGAAAGGTTGCCGTAAACGGTATCCCGAACTCGGACTCATTACGTATAACAGCACAACCAACCTCGTAAATACGCTGTGGATACGGCCGCTCCATTGCTCTCATCATGGCTGCGCAAGATATCCCCCCCGACTATATAGAAAGAGTCTATGCTGGTGTACTGGGAAAGCTTATCGGGGTTTACCTCGGCCGCCCTTTTGAAGGATGGACATACCAGCGTATTCTCAAAGAGCTCGGCCCAGTGCGTTACTATGTTCACGACCGTGTCGGAGCTCCCCTCGTGGTAACAGACGACGATGTCTCCGGTACTTTTGTATTTGTGAGGGCGCTGGAGGAGCATAGTGTCACGCCTAATCTATCGTCTGAACAGATCGGCCAGACATGGCTCAACAATACGGTAGAGAAGAAATCTATCTTCTGGTGGGGCGGACGAGGGGTTTCAACAGAGCATACTGCATTTTTGAACCTCAAGCATGGTATCAAGGCTCCCAAAAGCGGCTCCATCCAAACAAATGGTCGAACAGTTGCAGAGCAGATTGGGGCGCAAATCTTTATTGATGGCTGGGCGATGGTTGCGCCAGGAAACCCATCACTGGCGGCAAAGCTAGCTGAGGCGGCAGGGTCAGTCAGTCATGACGGAGAGTCTGTTCACGCAGCCAAGCTATGGGCGGCTATGGAAGCTGAGGCGTTTGTGTCGAAGGATGTCAATCATCTTCTAGACGTAGGTTTATCTTACGTTCCTGCAGACTCTCAAATTGCAAAATTGATCAGTGACGTTCGTGCATGGGTTCGGGAAGATCAAGACTGGGAGAAAACGCGCCAGCGCATTGAGAATACTTACGGCTACGACAAATTCTGTGGTGTTTGTCATGTGGTCCCAAATCATGGCCTTATGATTTGTGCACTGCTTTATGCTGCTCATGACTTTCATTCGGCGATGCATATTATCAATACGAGCGGCTGGGATACAGACTGCAATTCTGGAAACTTGGGTTGCCTGGTCGCTCTCATCAACGGTTTATCGGCCTTCGATAAAGGGCCAGACTGGCGCAGCCCTTTGGCTGATAGGGCTTTGATTTCCAGTGCTGATGGAGGATATTCTTTGAACAATGCCGCGAGGATTGCCTTGGATATCGCATCTCTCGGTTATAAACTTGCTGGAAAGCAGCCTCCTCCGGCGCCCAAAGATGGAGCACAGTTCCATTTCACACTCCCGGGTAGTGTGCAAGGATTTGTAGTGAGCCATAATCCTCTACTCCCCAATATTGCCAAAATCCAGCAATCCGTAGACGAGCGAGACCGCCCCGGACTCGCGATATCTCTCAACGGATTGACGAACGCATTTGAACCAGTTGAAGTTCTCACACAAACATTCACACCACCCGAGATTGTCAAAATGAAAACATATGATCTCATGGCTGCCCCTCTTGTCTCACCCGGACAAACAGTCAAGGCTGTGGTATATGGAGACAAAGCTAACACCGGAGTAGTTTCAGTAGCGCTCAGATTGAAACACTATACCGATGCTGATACGGTCTCTCCATTTGATGGTCCCAGTGTCTCCATTTCTCCTGGTCAAGAACAAGCAATCACCTGGACCATACCCGATGCCTTCGACAGCCAACCAATTCAACAAGTTGGTCTCGCCCTCACTTCTCCCAGTGGTCACGTCAATGGAACCATTTGGCTAGACTCCCTATCCTACTCCGGAACACCTCGTATGGTCCTCAAACGGCCTACTGCAGCACAGAATGATCCCTTCCAACCTCCTCAGCCTGGAAAACCTTGTGATTTCTGGAGACGTGCATGGATTGACAGTGTCAGCACATTCCATACGAAATTTCCTGGCTCATCATTTTATCTGGCGCAGGATCATGGAGAAGGCGTCTTTATTACCGGTACTAGAGAGTGGATTGACTATAGAGTAACAATTCCCAAGTTTAGGATCAATCTTGGCGGTGCTGGAGTCTTAGTGCGAGCGCGGGGCCTTAATCGATATTACGGACTCATATTTGGCTCGGATAGGAAGAATATAGTTATAATCAAAGCTAAAGATGAAGCGAGAACGCCGCTAGCTAGTGCTAGTTATAGTTGGGAATTAGACAAAAGCTACAACATCACCGTGCTTGTGGAAGGGGATAAGCTGACGGGGTTTATTGATGGCGAAAAAGTCATCGAGGCGCAGGATAGCGAGTATGCTGGTGGAGGAATAGGGGCGGTTATACTTGACGGTAGTGTCACTATAGATCAGTTTGATATAGCTCCTCCGGAATAAGAAGAGACATATTTTGCCGTACACTTCGGTTCCTAGATTCAAATAATTGAATGAATTAGTGTTATAAAGCTATATATGGGGCCACCCAACTGATTAGTGCTTGCTTATAGTTGACGAATTAAGGTTGGAGGATTGCGCTTGATGTTTTGGTCCATACAAATGTGTATTAGCTGGGAAGAAACTCTGTCCCGCGGTAATCTGCTGCAATAAAAGGTTAGGCTTATGAAGCTACTTGAGAACCCATGAACTGGTGCTTTCAAGTCATGTTTCCCTTGCGAGAATATTTGGTAGCACTACCTATAACTGCCTTCTACAAAATCTATAAGCTGTGGAAAGACATTCATGTGGCCTCTAGTTGGACCCTTGATTGAATAGATAGGCCCCCTCCATACTATGTCATTTGAATATGCTTCCTAAAAATCATTGTACAATATATACCGTTCCTTCCTCCTCATGCACATTTCATGGAAACAACTTTAGCGCCACCAAGGCTTGTCACGCCGGGAAACTCTATTGCAGGTATATCTAGTTTTTCAGTACAGTGGAAATCACTGATCAGGATCAGTCAGTATATTGGCATCCAGCATAACAATATGTCTAAAATTAGGCATTCTCTTTGCCGCCGTTCTAGTTTACTTACTTATATAGCACGCATTGTACACCTGATGGGGGTGTGAATGAACGTAGGCCGACAGTAAGTCTAGAGACGAGGGAAACGAATCAGCCAGGATAATCGCTTTGTTACGGCGGATCTAACATACGGTGGTCCTTGGAGAACCAGGCATTGGTTCGGATGGCTTTTCACGTCGAAGCTTGCACTGTAACCCACCCAATTTGGACCGGTTGTACCCAGTGCCTATTGAGACGAAGTTTCAAAGTTTGTACTAAAAGAGGAACAGGGCTGATTGAGCATACCTGACTGCTGGCTCGCTTGGATAAGGCATCGCTGTCGATCAACTGTCGAGGGGGAGGAGCGGTGGCATACTCAATTCCGTGGAGCTTAGCCTCAACAGCCAAGGCGAGTGCCAGGAAAGACAATAGAGAGAAACTGGAGAGGTGCATTGTAGCAAGCAATAATAAATATAGAGTTAATTGAAGCCAATTGAGAAAAGTAATACACACTTTAACGAATTTGATGAGCAAAGAATATGGGGAAGTAAAAAATGGATAAATTAAACATTAATGGTAATCAAACAAGCGGAGAGAGACAGAAAGGAAGGTGGAGACGAAAACGAAAACCCCTCTAGGCCCCTGCACATTCCAATTTGGTGGCGGAAGGCCCAGGCCGGACTCCCGCAGCGGTCCGCGGGCACTAAAGGGGCCTTGAAACCGGCCACTGTGCGATCCCCAAATCACACGGTCCAGCAGGATGCACGAGGCGATGGGTCATGGGCGTGAGAGGTTATATACACTATATAAACACCTCCGTTGACTTCATCATGGAGCATTCCATCAGGATTTCAAGCACAGTGTATGATGGCCCGTCGCCCGTAAGCTGCTCCTCACAACGATCACCCTCTCGGCACTTTGGACAACCCCCTGAAGGATTCTCAGACATTAATATGTACCCCGTACCGAGTCCGGATACGTGTGATGACAGAGTCGCATTTGTTAGGTGGCATTGTTCCCCGAGGTGTTTAATACTTGCGAACAACACTGCCCGTTGCCAATGATCGCACTCATTCTTGCTATCCCTGCTTACCGACATGTTCTGCACTCCTCTTCCTTGCGATCTGCTTCACCTTTCTCATTCTCTCTTGCGACTGCAGAGCGCGCTCCATCCAAGATGAAGAGCGCAGTCGCTCTGGCGGCACCATCTACACTCTGAGTACCATGCTCGTCAACAAGCTCCCTGAAACTGGTCTTCTAGCTATACACTGGTCCTTCTGCGGTGTCGCATTGCTCTTCGTCCTGGGCCGAACCTACATTCATCTTTCTGTGCGCAGACGACTCAGCCTGGACGACTACTTCATCTATGCGGCGTGGACAGTCCTGCTAATCAATACAATCCTGCAAACTCTCCAAAATCATTCCACATATATCATTAGCCTCGGTTTCCAGGGGCTTGTCCCAGCGGATCAGGAGTTCGTCACACAGGGAAATATCTACGTCCGGTACGAGTTTGTTTCCATCGGCCTGTTCTGGACCGTTACATGGCTCGTCAAGGCCTCATTCCTGACGTTCTACTGGCAACTGCTAGAAAGCTTGCGTGAATACCGCAGGATTTGGTATGGCGTCAGTATCTTCACCTTCTTGGCCTATATTGGCTGCTGGATTGCATCGCTGCTCAACTGCCTTCCGGTGACCGATTATTGGAAGTTCGGTATGTGAACTTTCTTTGATTTGGTAGCATCTACTGACTCGATAATCTGGCGTAGGAAAATGCAACTCCCCCGGAGACCAACGTCGCGCTACAATTGCTATATCCTATAGTACATTCGTGGACGTACTGACTGATTTAATGATCATGGCAATTCCTCTATTAATCGTGACAAAGATCCGGATCAGCGGGGCACAGAGACTAGGCTTGATTGGGGTCTTCAGTCTGGCTTTTATCACCATTGCCATTGCCATCGTTCGGTGTGTGCAGGCAATTAATAATGAGCGCGAGCTTGTCTTTCTTGCAGTTTGGAGCACAATCGAGTCTTCTGTCTGTATGTATCATGAAATTCTTGCTGCTTCCATTCCATGCTAATTCATGAAGCTGTCATTGTAGGATGTTTACCACCATTTAAGACCTTCCTCGGACATAGACTACGCAGTTTAAGCAACGAGAGTCCCGCTGTTATGCAAAGAGCGTGGCCTTACAACCAATCTGGAGCAATTGCTCTTGAGTCAGAGATGTTGAACACGGCCAGAATACCGTCCGATCGGCTCCGAGTCAATAAATGTCCCGCAGCGAGTGAGTCTGCAATCGAGATAATGAATGCAGCCAGTAGCAACCCAAGCAATAGCGATTTGGATATAAGAGGAACAAACTCGACGAGGATGTAACTGCTAGACTTATATTATCGATGTCCATGCCTGGATTAACAGTCTCGAAAGAATATTGCCCAGAGAAGAGGACGATTAAAGCCAGCCCAACAGTCTGCAGACTTCAGCTCTGAAAACACGAGAGCCTTTCTCTCAAAGCAACCGTGCTATATGGGGGGCTAATTCGACGAATAGGGCGGCTTAGTTGGTTTTGATAGCACTACCGCCCATAGTGGGACCAACTCCATGAAGGTTTCTAGTCCAGGCGTCTACTGTGGGCGTATTTTCTTTGGCAGAACGGCGGTTCCTAATGGTGATGTTTATTGTCCATTGGCAATAAAGATTCGGACTGTTGAGGTAATGCATCCTTATGGGCTGGCCTAACCATAGTTGGACATGTCCGCCGAAATGGGCCGTGAGTCTAGCTTTAGGAGTGCCCAAAGGCTGAGCTGCATCGACGGTACCACTATAACAGGTCACATCCGCGTCAATGTAAATATCAGACTGTTTCGTAATGCGAACGGTAAATAGGACTTCGAAACCCGAAGAATATTCTTCCAGGCATATAACACGCACAATATCAACATTGTATATCTCCACAAGCCGCACTGACTGCGAGTCATCAACTAGTCGCATGGTAACCTCATATGTTATTGCCAAATAACTAGATGCTAGGTATAGAAGTTTGACTCGAATTCTGTGACCCTGTAGCCATGAAAGTTCGCTCAGTCTGAAGATCTACTTCCAATGAACTTCCCGCTTTTTATATTTGCTATGTGTTATAGGATAACCTAGAAGCTCATGCTATGGTTGGCCCCGGGTCTGGAAGATACGTAATTCTCTTCACTCGTTCCGGGCAAGGCTAGCATAATCCCATGAGTAGGTTAAGAGACCTTCTAAAGTGGCCAGAGTCTGCGGCTTTTCACTTGGAAGCCCGCCGTATTCCGTCAGAGGTGATCGTAGGATTCACCGATAAGAACGACTTCCATATAAAGAGCACTCATCTGTGTTTGCCGACTCCTGTTGGACACTTTTCTGCGTGGCAACCACAATTCATCCTGAAGGCGTCGATATTTTAAACGATTTCCCTTCTGGGCCATACTGTAATATTGGTGAGAGTTAGTCCATATATTTAAAATAAAACTTTCTAGTATTACCTTCTGAATCCCATCCTCGATTACCGCTGCTGAGTTCGTTACAAATCTATGTGCTACTATCCAAAAACCCAACAGTCCAGGGGGCACTCCAAAAAGGGGAACATTGAGTTGCTTTCAGCTCATTATTAGGTAATCAGAGTACAATGTTCCCGTAAGGTTTTAGGAATGCAAGTATATTCGCGTTTTTGACGGAGTAGATACGATAAATTCGAAATTGGCTAAAAGAAACACGAAAGCCGAACGTGAATACTACCACGCCAGCAAATCATATTTACTGTGAGACATTTATTTGTATTGTCAGAATTAAGTGCTCACAAGTCTACTTATCAAAGGCATATATAATTATCCCTATATAAAATTTCTATCGTCCAGTGGATGAGATTTGTAAAATATTTAAATAACTACCATAGATATTGACCCACTACTGATCACTGGACCGCCGTTCACCGGGACCATAAGATCTCATGTTTTGGTAATGGTTACTGCAACTTGAGATCCAATAGTCTGTTATTCTGCAGTCACTACTGCAGTCGATCGCTGAGTTTAGAATGTTCTAAGGTTAAATGTGACGTTCATTTAACGAGCATATTACACTTAATATAATTAGAGTTCAATATTTCCCGAGGATCCTAAATTACTAGGAGCGGCAACCCGTCTACAGAATAAAGTATCAATATATCTAGAAGAGTATTACAAGTTGGGAGGACGTGCTGCATTAAATTTATTGGTTTTATTTAGGCACGCTTGGATAACCTGGAGCTCATCGCCTGTTCTCAACTCTGGATCTGAGTTTCTTTTCCTAAATGTTTTGCCCCTTGTTGTACGAGATAGATAAGATTGTGGTCCATCACTAAAGGACAGATTAACTACCTAACATGTGGCTCGAAATAGAATCAGAAACTAGTTTACTAGAAGGTCACACTTCCGTAAAAGGTCTGATTAACCGCCTGGTTCCCAACCTTGCCATAGTTGTTGAATGTAACCCTTTCATCCTATTTCATGCTTGTTAGTATGTATCAGGCTGGTGTATGGTTTTAGAATGCTTACAGAACTGGAGTCCAGTGCGCTTCTCCGTTGATATTCATCCATACTCTTGTCCAAATATACTGGAGTTGTTGTCGCTCTATCAATCGCTCGCCACTCACAAAGCAAGGCTTTAGCACAAGCTGCTGCGGTAACTGAGGCAAATTTTTGCCATTTCTTATTCTTGTGACTGTCCGCATAGTCGCATACCCCTTTTACAACAATAGTCGGGAAGTTGTCCCATACGCCAGCACCTTCCATCTCATAGCCCAACAGTTTCTCTTGCGTTGCAATTCGATCTCGATGTAATGAAGATTTCATGACTAAGTCACTTGAACCAATACGGCCAAAATGTATCGCTGGAGCGGATATTCCTGAAGAGGGATTTGCACAATCAGAGGCTAGTGACAAACCATGTTTCCGTTTCCGGGATATCAGCTGGCTTTCATCACACTGCAGCTGTTCGCAAGAGAGTGTAAGGGCTGAATTGCAGGCTGCACCATCCTCACCAGTACCTTTCGCGCAGACAGCACAGGCTGTCGGGTCATGATGCTTGTGATAGTAATTGGCCTGGTACAGCTTATCTTCCTTTAGCGGCGGGCATGTCCAATCGTCGAATCCATCCATACTGCAAATCTGTGCGATACTTGTAGAAATACTCTTTTGAAGTTTTGTGCGTCCTCTCCATCCTTGGACTTGGTGCAAAAACCTGCGAATTTCAGAATTGGGACGCCCGAGATTGTCTTCGAGGGTATCTCTACGGATGACTTTATCTGCAAACTGCCGCCCAAGATCAAACTGAACAACTCCTGTGCTGATGATGACATCCCCAAGAAAAATTTCTACCCTCTCATGGGTAGGCTGAGGCACTCCACCGCAAATGCCCACCACCAACCCCAGTCGTATATTAGGGAAGCTAGCACGAAAACTAGCTGCAACACTAGCAGAGCTCACTTTGCCCATGTTAGACATATATGCCAGGACAACATAATGCTGGCCGATTTTGCCTAACGTGTAAGAGTTGGGATCACCCTCCACTTTACCGTAGTGAGGCTGATCTCCTTCCTCCAAAAACTCATCAAATGTTGCCTCGACGGCATCAGACTCAATGCGTAAGGTACAAATGATGGCAATCTCGAAGACTCTTCGATCGATTGGCCGTGCGGATGACATACTTCAAAGTCATACAGTATAAGTAAGAGATTCTTTAATAAGGCCTTAGATGAATTGGAGCCAGTTTGTGCCAGCTATGTCGCTGTTCAATCATGTTCTATTCTCTCTAGGAAATAGCCCGTATCACGAATCCATAGTGGGATGTACCAAAGAAATATATTTGTTGTAGAGTGACTGGAAGAGCAGGGCTTAGGATGTTTGCCGTGAGATGTCAACCACGTAGCATGCTGATAGTCTATGGAAAATCGGCTGGGGGTCGGCACGGCACGCATCTTGAAATATCACCGGGGGCCTCTGCGATGAGGCCATTCAAAGTCCTCTCTGTTGTGCTGCTGAAGTGTAGTACAGTAATTATAGAATTACACTCGACTCTTTTCAAATACGATGCTAAACATGCTAGGGAAAACGAGAAACCGAACTTTCCGGGACAATATTATTTACAGCAAACGCAGAGAAAAATAGAGGCAAACGGTTTGTTACTAGCTTGGTGAAAAGGAGGTGAAAGAAGGAACCTGCGGCTCATTACCTCCATATGTCGGCGACATTGGGCACCCATGCATACCTCTCCGCGAATACTTAGCAGCCACCGAGATGCGTGGGAGGAATAATGCTAATTCATAGACCAATGATCACAGAACACCGCATAATTTACGGGTTCAGTTTCAAAAACGTAGCCTTATTTTGAGTTGGGCACACCGAACGAAAGTAAATCCTACCTTTGAAGGAGTATGTCTACTGAGCGGGCTGTAGCTTGTCGACAGGGAACGCAGCAGCGTATTCGGAGATAAGTTCAACGAGTTACCAAAAGCAAAACCGTTTTTGATATCAATGAAAGCCTAAGCGGGAGAGTAAACTTGAGAGATAAATGTTGCTTTGCCCCCCCTTGACTGTTTTGCTGGGCAATTATCTTAGACTCCCAGCACCTCCGTCACCAGAGACAAAATGGATCCGGCCGATCCCCTTATTAATGCATTATCACCTCTTTCTAATGATGAGGCTTCTTCTGATACCACGTTTCAAACGCCTGAGGCCGGTTTTGGGAAGCTGGCGACACTCATTGCGGGTATCTTTCATGCTGTAAAGGAAGTAGAATCCAAGGTGGCCAGGGATGTGCCGATTAGAGATCTGGAACCTAGTTACGCTGCGAGAGCGATGGGAGCAGCAGCAGGCTCTGCGAATGCAGCAGCAAGCGCAGAAGATGCAATAGTGCAGTCTATACCTTCTGCTACGGGTAACACCGCAGCAGAAAGGGCTGTTGTTGCTGCATTCAGAGCAGCAGAAGCCGCATATCGCGCAGCAGCTGCTGCGCGATATGCGGCAATGGTTGCGGAGGCTATGCCTCTGGATGCAGATTTCCGATACGATAGCGATGTAAGGATGTTGCAAATCCGCGCAAAGCCTCCCAGAAGCTAACTAAAGCCAAACCAAGATCGTAAACAATTTTTTCCAGGAGAGCAAGCTAATAAGCAATACCTACCAATTTCTTTTCCATGATAGCCATTTAGAGTTGTCCACTTCAGTCTACCTTCAACTCTCCCCACTTGGGCGGGCAGCTATTCTAGAGGCGGGCTCATCTGAGTGGGACCGTCTCCTTGAAGCTCTCTCCGAGATTAAACTTGTAGATCATGATCGTGCGCTGAGTACGTTGTTAAAAATCATACATAATGGAAATTCCACTTTAAAAGATTTAATAAGAGAGTATTTTCTGGCTTCGCCAGCGTTCCGTGATCCGGCTGTGCTAGATCGGATACCTAATAGCGAACATGCGATTGGATTAGGCCTTGGTGATGATGCAAATCTCCGAGCAAAGAATTTAGAATTACGGGTAAGAGCATAATCTGTTCTAAACTTCTAAGTTAGCAGTACTGTTAACAGTGTGATCAGCCGGACCTCTTTTCCGGATCCGAACCACAGTGTTCAGTCTGCGCCCAGGATGAAGAAGTTGTTTCCGGCAAGATTGATGAGAATGCCAACGATGATTTTCTGACCTTTCCGGGCAAATTGGACAACAAATCTATCAAACCACTAATTGACACAGGAGGCGGCTGCAATCTTATCAAAGCAGAATGGCTAGAAACGCACGGAATATCTGTGGATCCAAATTCAGATCGCTTCCAATCGCTCCTAATGGCGGATGGATCAACATCCAAAAAGTGTCCGTGTATTAGCGTTAGGTGGAGTTTTGATGGTAGAAAGAAGGTCTGGACTGATGTGGAATTTGTTGTTGTTGAAAACTACAAGTATGACGCATTAATTGGATTACCGTTTCTCAAGCATACAGAAACTATTCACAACAGCGCAGGTCGATTGGTATTTCCGGAATTTAAAGGGCAGCATGCAAAGAAGGATGCTATTCCCCTTTATAACTTCAATACAGTTAAATCCAGTAGATAATCTGGAAAGCCATGTTTTAGCCTTCGGGGAATGCGAGCTAAAAATGCTCTGGACTATTCCCCTCTGAGATTGTATGCTTACCTTTTACGATTTGGTGCTAGGTATAGTTTCACTATTAGGCGGTAAAACACTCAAAACTATTAAGATAACAAATTTTAATTCAATGATATTAGTAATTATTGAGGGTATCCTCCCTCTAATCACCAAGTTGAAAGGATTACCAGAATAGAGATTCTGTCTTAGCTGCTTGATCTTCAATAATTAAATACTGTGGAATGTTGCAGGATGCTTGAATCCTGAAATCTACATGCTTTCTTTCTTTATCTCTTTGTTTCAAGAATGCCTTCACGAGTGTCACTATCCCAGTTTGATAAATACTATTCGTTCTTTTCTGGAACCTCACAGAATGTGAATGTGTTCTGCTGGAATCAATATTCGGTCATATCAGATCAACTATGAGACGACATATACAAACTGGCTGCGTACTCCATCCTAAAAGTTCAGTTGCACTAGGTTGTACAAAGGCAACTATATGGATCTTTTGATGATTTTGATAAGTCCAAATGATCGCTACCTGAAACAATCGATTCTCTTGCAACGGGCTAAATCCTGACTCACCACTAGCTACATATTGCTTGTGATAGCCTTGTGCAGTAGACAGACAGAAAAGACTTAAGTGGCAGAAATTTATACACCGAAATTCCCCCACTTCGAAGGATGATCTTCTCAAATACACGAAAATATTAATTACAACAAATAATAATTTTACTTACAATTGTAAAACTAATATGAATTTTAAGGCAAAGTAGGCGGCTTTTTTCATTCGTCTAGAACAGTACACGTACACAAGCGACAAACCCGCAGAATCTTAGCCTTGCCAACATGTTCGTTCCAACGGGAAGACCGACATAGACATGTGAAGGTGATTAGCTAGTCTATTAGGCTGACGCTATTGGCCTAGAAATGTAAGACACAAATAGCCACAATGGTAAGGCTGCCTTCAAACTGTTCAGCTAATAACTGTTAAGCCCGTACACATCACTCAGCTTTCAGGGGAGACATTCTGGGGCTGTATTACACGGTATACAGTACAGTCTTAATTTTATTCGCTGCCTTTCGTTGAGGAGCAGCATAATGATTGAAGCAGCACTTTCCTTTCAGTTCCAACCAACTCTTCATACTTATCTTTCTTTTTCCAATAATATAAAGTAGAGGAATAACACCGTTTAAGGTTGTTTTAGGTTCATAAACACTAGCCTTCATTCCTATTTCATTTCTGTTGAGTATCATTGCATCCCTCTACAATTGGAAATCCTAAGGATTCCGTTGCTCTTCTTTTACCCCAATGTCCACCAAGGATATAACTTTTAATAATCACAACGATGTCGGGATCCAAGGTTACGAACAGAAGTTTGGAGATGTACACATATAGTAAGTAGTACTATAAATGAATAAGATACAGTATCTCTACTTACGATTAACATAAGCCGAAACAACCCTGGAGAAGGTACGTTGTATTGAGCCTTTGTTCCTGATATTTGCTCTGACCGCTATGTGAAGTAGATAAGAAGTATCCTATTCCGGCCCAGCTACCATATTTGCCAAGTAGTCATTTCACAGGCAGAAAAGAAATAATCGAAGGAATCATCCTGGAATTCTGGCCTGAAGGTGTTGTGACCGACAAATCGTTGCGTCGCAAGGAAATAATCCTCTATGGTCTCCCAGGAGCCGGGAAATCGCAGATTGCTTTGGAGTATGCAAATAAATGTATACATGAGGAGAGATACTCGGCAGTTTTCTGGATGAACGCCGATAGTAGTGCAGAGTTGGAAGTCAGCGCCCAAGATGCAGTATTGACAATTGTCCAGCATTACGAAAGAACTTGGATCTCGAAAAATCTCCACTACCATATCGCTCGTACATTCAATATTGTTGAGCCGATCAAAGATCACGATGAGTTAATTGAGGCTTTAGGCGAAGTTACATATACCAAGAGCCTTAGTTATTGGCTAGATCAGGAGTTCAAACCCGGGTGGCTACTCATATTGGATAATTTCGACGACCCAGCCGCATGCTATCTTGACATTCTGGCCCGAGATGTAGGCCACATCCTTGTGACTAGTCGCAAAAACAATGTCCGGGGAGCATCCCACCCAATACAAGTACCAGAAAGTATCGGAGAGGAAGAGAGTATAGAGTTATTGAAGAAGGCTTCTGGGGAGAAATTCACACCAGGTTCGTCTCTGCTTGTTATTCTTTTCTAGACTCATCAATATGCTCCAAATATGTTACTGAAATATTATTTTAGATACAAGAAACGCTGCTCTAGCAGTCGCCAGGTCCATTGGTTGCCTCCCACTTGCTCTTGATCAAATCGGAGCCTACTTGAAAAAAACTCAAATACCAATTTCACAATATGAGAAAAGCCTAAATGATAAGATAAAACCACATCTGGATCATGTTTATGCAGTGTGGGAGCTATCACTGAATAAACTTCGTCAGAACCCACGGGAACTTCTTCATTTGCTTTCATGGATTGGGAATAAAGATATTCCTCTTACGCTACTGCAAAGCAAAAAGGGGCGTGCAGGCTGGATGAGTATGTCTACCTTCCTCCATTCCCATGCTTAGCCGATTTCTATATAACGTAAAGCTAACATGTAACTCGAGATGACGACGAGGCCATCGGAGCTGCGATTGGAGAACTCCTTTCCCTTTCTTTCCTACGCAAGGACGAAACTGGAAAGTATTACATGCACCATCTGCTTCACCAGTGGGCCCGAACTCAAGCCTTCCCTTCTATTGAAATGACCGATTATCAGAGTCACGTTATAGGTATTGTGACTTCGACAATTGAGAACAAACTCCACAATACCACTGGTAATCGACTGTATATTCGCTCTATTTTGCCACATATTGACTGCTGTTACAAGATCTTCTCTGAATCAATCCCAGAGACTGGTTTTCTCAACCGGCAGATGCGAGATGTTGCATACAATCTTGTGAGAGCGTACGAATATCTTGGAGATGTGAAGAAAGCGACATTCCTGTATGAGCGAGGTCTGTGCGATATTGAAAATGTAGACGACCTCCAAGATCTGGATCTACAATTCATGAATTCGTTTGGAATGAATTTATGCCTCCGTGGAAGGTACGAGGAAGCGCTCATCTGGTGCAGAAAGGCGCTGGATAGATTTGAGTCTAACGATAGCCCTATGGCTCTTGATGCACGCCATCATATCGCTGATGTGTACTTTGAGAAGGGAGAGTACGAAAGCGCTCAGGAAGAATACGCGGTTGTATTGGAAGCGAAGAAGTCCAAATTCGGGAAGAGCAACCCATCAACCCTCAAAACTCGACAGAGCCTCGCGGTGTTGTACAGAAACATTAACCTATACCCCAAGGCTCTGGCAGAATTTCATGAAATATACTTAGAAAGAGTGGAATCATTGGGACCAAGTCACGCTTTGACTCTAGAAACTGAACATGATAAAGCAATAACGCTAGAGTACCTGGGTCAATACGAAGATGCTCTGGAGCTATATCGTCGAGTTTTGAAACTCCAAGAAACATCCTTGGGTAAAACCCATTATTCAACACTTAATACGATGGATAGCATTGCTAGTGTGTTTGAAAGGATGGGAAAATACAATGAGGCATTAGAAGGGTACAGTGAAGTCTTGAATAAACTCAACGACATATTTGGTGAAACTGATGATCATCCTTTTATTCTTTCCGCATCATCAGGCAAAGCAGATGTATTGGCCCGCTTGGGAAGATATCGTGAAGCTGAGGAAATATACCAAAATGTGTATACCGGATACAGGAGAATTCATTCGAAGACCCGTGGCGAGCTCCCGACAGCGACCAATCTAGGAAGGGTCTTGCGCGAACAAGGCAAATATGGTGAAGCACTACAATGGTTCGAGAAATCGCATCTAGGACTCGAACTAAGTGGACCAAAAAAAGATAATTCGGCTGTTCTCGCCGCAAAGTTCGGCAAAGCCACAGTACTGGAGCTTCTCGGGGAATACGAAAAGGCACTGGAATTGTACAACCAAGTCCTTATAGGGGATAGAGAAGCAGGAGCGGATGACACTTACCTCCTCACGACGAAGTGCTACATTGCGAGTATCTACTGCAAACAAGGAAAATACCAAAATGCTAGAGAGTTATATGAAGAAGTCGCAGCCGGACAAAAGAAAGCAGTCGGAGAAAACCACCCATCGACCCTTATGGCTGTGAATGGCCTTGCGCTTGTTTCAGAGAAATCTGGAGATTGCGATGGAGCCTTAAAACAATATCGGCACGTGGTGGAGAAACTCGAAGGAGGAAACATGAAAGATCATTCAATAATGCTTGATGCCACTCAAGGAATAGGGAGGACTTTAGTACGCAAAAGGAAATGTAATGAAGGCCTCGAACAGCTTCAAGAAGTAACAAAGCGGCGTAAAATGGTTGCTGGCAAAGACCATCCTTTGGTGTTTCAGGCTCTGGGTGATGTTGGACATGCATATAGGAAGAAAGGCTCCTATGAAGAGGCATGCGATTACTACAAACGCGCCTTAGAAGGATGCCAGATGAAGCTCGGTGAGAATCATCCCCTGACAATAAGCGTAATGAAAGGTCTAGCAAAGGCGTTGCTCATGCGAGGCCACTTGGTTGATTTCGTGTGTTACTGGTGGAAAGCAAAATCTACATGGAGGAATAGCTCGAGGCAAGCAATCATCAAAGTCCTCATTAATCTCATCAGACTAGTTACGACAGGTCATTCCTAAGAAGAGGAGCACATGCAATAGTATAGCCACTAATTTTTGTATAAATTGCTGAAACTTAATATATATACACTTTTTCTATTCTTTGTTATTGTGTACTCTGTATATTGTCTCTTGAATAAATAAGTTTATCTGGTTCGCGTCTATATCACTTCTTATCCATGCTCCTTTTACAAGTATACTTGGCGGGATATGCGCAAAGTCGAAAAAGGAGAATTATGAAGGTTCATAACAGCTGTGTATTATTATGATCTATTCTAAGTAAAGCTAAATAGTACGCAGTTAGTATTGGTTATTCGAGTGTCTACTGCTCTATCACTGTTTTATTCGATCTCCAGCAATGGTATTGTAGGAAAATAAATGACGCCATTGCACTCTCCTCAAGAGAGACTATGATTTGGAATCCATGTACAGAATTGGGGTCCTATTCTTGGCCTCAAAACCAACAATCGCGCATTTACAAATCATCAGTCCCAATCTACACGATGTGTCCTCAATTTGGGAATGTTCTTCTTATCGGTTGGGCAACTTCCCATCATTGAGCTGCACGGCAATGTACGGTGCTGTACGATGTGCTGTCTGACGTGGCACACCCATGATTTCTCCCGAGATGAGGCTGAATTTCTCCAAACTGCATTCTCCAGCATCGATCCTGCATTACATTGGTTCTGTGGTTACCGTTCGAACATGCGGTCAGTGCGATTTATAGGCCTGATCAAGTAGCTGCGCAACACGTAGATGTGACACTCTCTTTGTTGACATCGCAATGAGACGTGTATTACTGCCTAATACACAAGCTAAGATACTTGTCTCACTCTGATGAAGCTAATTCTAAGCCTCAAAGAATTTTAATGGGCCGGAACCGATAACACAAGATGTAGTTACTTCTTACTTCCTGCCAAATCCCGGTCCCGAGGATATCAGCTTCACTAATTAAACACGGCCGCATCCACCTAAGCAAACAACGGGACAGCTTGTCAGCAACTCTTCGAGCACAATGGCTACACACTCTCAAATCAACACGCCAGGATGGATCTATGACGGCTCCATTAAAGAGGCTGCGGAAGATTGCTATCGAGCTCGAGAAGCGTACCACGTTATGTTTGGCCCTTTATCGCAAGGCCAAATTAACCTCGCAAAGACAAAGCTTCCATCCCTAATCCAAGGAGCTAATGACAAGAGTTTAGAAGCAATAGGGGGGCTAATGCAAACCTGTATGTTATCCTTATCTCATTGATTACTCGCCAAAGCCTCTATCTTGTAACTGAACAGATAGCAACAGACCCCGCTCTGCAATCGGTAGATGTCTCTAATGCGGATCTGGTGTATCAAGTAAAGGATATTGCTGAGAAACTAATCGGCGTCGCCAATCTAGCTGGGACGGCGGATGATGTAACTAAGCTTGCAGCAAGAGGTGAATATTCGATCATGAACTTTGCATATATCACTAATTAGAATAGTGGATGAATTAGAGACAGCTAGCCAAAAGACCGAGGCAGATATATTGGACAAATGGGACCCATTCTCTAAATCTATGCTCTGGGTAGTAATAGTAACGATATTATGGTTACTGCATAAATTCGGGCTGGTAGAGATACCCTTAGTTGAATAACTTTTATAGTTATAGACCAACAATGTAAAAATAATATGAAAACAAAAGAGTAGATAATTCTGACTGCCGCCCTTATTTAATAATAATACAGTTGTGGCGGATATTATAGATCTTAAGCTTTGAAACTCTATAAACTATATATACGTTAGCTTCTAAATCTTCAACTCGAACTGAGAGTGGGCAAGCCGGTGGGAAATATTCACTTAATCGGGACTGAGTATGCTGAAGTATGAAGGGATATATGGGAGGCCTTGTGTGTGTGATAGCAAGGTGCTCAAAAGGATGTAGATGTATTTAGTAAAAACCGGTAGACTATATTAACCGACTCAAAGAGATCAAGTAATTATTTCAATGAGTACCCTTAGAACGTTAAAATACAAACTTTATATTCAATCAATAGATGGTGTAGGATTTAGCTCAATTCGATTCGCCCTTCGCATAGAACTCTCAACTGAATTGCTTAGATATTTCCGAGAAATAAGATAAGCAAAGGAAGGTGTTGCGTCATCAATATGTAAACTGTGATGTATCAATAGCTACAACTTTCCCACCCTCGACATCGGTCCCGTTAACAGGTCCGCCTAACCCCCCAGTAGTCACAAGGTAAAGAATGTGTTCATTCCCACTCTTCCTATCAAACTGGCATGCAGTTCCTCCGGCAATAGTCAATTGGTCTAGTCTGCCAGCAACAGTCACAGTACCACCCTGAGCGTTTATGACCGTAAGAGTATTCAGGGAATTTTGAGTAAGCCAAACGTTTCCTGCATGATCAAAACAGAAGTCATCGCCAACTAGACCTTGTTCCAAAATTTCAACATCACCAGCAACAGTGCCATCTTCGTCAATCTTAATTCGACAAAACAATGCTTTCGAGGTGCAGGTCCAGTATAGGTATCCTGCACGGATCTTTATCCCGTTGATGGCAATAGGGACCTGTGGGGCTTCAGAATTCTTCATTTCATCTATATCAATAGCAATCTCATGCTCCCGGCTACCAATATCAATCTTGAATACAACACCCTTCTCTGAGTCTGCAGTAAGAATCGTGCGATTTTGTTTTGAAAGTAATTCCATTCCGTTTAAAAGTCCTGTTTTAGTGAGATTCATGACCTTTTTGACAATCGCTTTTGAAGTCTTGTCAAAATTGGTCATGTCAATTTCCCATAGCACGTAGGAACCTGATTCGTTAGAGAAAGATTTGAGGTCAAATACACCGCCAGTAACGTAGAATATGTCATGTTCAACTTCTATAACACCTGACAGACCCGAAACTTCTGGGAAACGGTGAATCAAGACCGTTTTAGAGGCATCGGTAGGATCAACGAGAAAGAGCTCAGGAGCTGAAATTAAAGTGACAAGTAGTTGGCCATTGGACCGCACAGCAAGATTCTCAATCCAAGTAGGTACAGGGAACTGGTGGACCGTACGAGATGGAAGCGGTGGATCAAGGATGCTAACTTGTGCCATAATATTAAATATTCCAATAGCTCAGAATGGAGATTCTTTTATACGAAGAAAGTAATGAATGAAGTTCAAGTTGAAGTGAGTGGACTTAGATATCAAAGGGGATTATAAGTGAACGTGAGCAGAATTGCGGCACAAAATTACGAAGTTCAAGCACACCTTCATGTTCCTTTTCCTAGATATTGGTGGCTTGATTATTCACTCTCAGATGTGCATAATAATTTATAACCCCAGCAAATAATCTGACCAAGCGTTTGCCGCAGTGATTGTAATAGTGATTGCAAATAAAGGGAGGAAAGGAGGAGGACAAAAGAGGAGTATGATTGGCTGGCAAGGGTCATTAGCGTGATTTGACTGCGCTTCCACTAGCCACTCTTGGAGCTAGTGTCATGAATACAACTGTGCCGCAAGCATTCACGCCTCATACACACTTGTTAATCCTTTCCTCCACAGTATACAAGGTTTTTACCAGATTAGATCAGTAGTTCCTACCATCCCCATGCGCTATGTTCATTTATGCCAAATGTCTGGCTCAAGGAGTAGAACGGGCTGTTCTGATGCAGCCACGAATCGACTGCGGCTACGCTATACCTTTACGTTAATGATTTTCTACACTGGTAGACATAACACAGGCAGATCATCGAATAATGCGTATATGCTTACCTTTATAGAGAGGGTATTTATAAGGCAAAAGGCACATTAATAGTTAGAAAAAAGCCGAGTTGTTTTCTTTGGCAAAATATTCGGTTTACTATCTAAAATAACAAGTCTGGGAAGTCTAATTGCAGGCTTGAGGCTTTAGGTAGATCTCAATTAATGCTATAACACTAGGCCTCCAATTTAGCGAAGATAACTATATCTTGCCCCTAAACAATTGACAAGAGTTGATATAGGAGCAAGAATCAGAGAGGTTCATTTACTGTCGCTACACTGGAATTTCATCGAGAACTCCTATCAAAAGGCCCTTAAATCTTATAGCTTTCGTAACTTTAATCCTATGGCAATAACTGATAAGCATTGAAGGTTGAATGAGAATTGTGCGAGGTTACACGGAATATTACAACATCGACATGGAGGGAGCAACCGATAATATATTCTTCACCAGGAAAGCACGCCTCAGTGGTCCCATTATACAAATGTCAGAATATGCTTACGTAATTGGGAGATACGGAGGCATACACACGTGATTTAGGTGTTTCATATTTGCCTGTATATATTGGATTACCCCACCTCCAGTGGAGTTCATTGATCATAGCAATTATCATAGGCTCTCTCCTATAGTAATTGTATGCGTGCTTGCCTAACCATTGCGCCATAACCTCTGACAGGTTATGAGCCCGGATAGTACAAGATAGTAAGCAATTCGAGTACAACAAAAGCTGTAAGCACAACCGCGGATGGCCAGGTCAACGCTAGTTACTTTACCTGCCGGTGAGGTAAGATAACTATACTGAATGATGATAACTACGCCCAATTCAAGAGAACCTGTAGAGCTGTACTTATGGGAACTCATGCTTGGGAAATAGCTATTAGCACTTCAGAAAGACCACAACTCCCTGATTACCTTAATGGCTGTCATGTACAACAAGAAGATTTAGATCAATACAATATTGATCTACAGCATATTCAAGCTGCCCAAGAAAGTTAGGACAAGAGAGCTGATTCAGTGCTCATGATCTTGAATAACTCAGTGGACGAGTATATTCAAGAAGCCATAGAATCTTTAGTTAAATAAAAAAATATAATTAGTATTTAGACAAAGTTAACAAATCATAACTACTCTATTGACCTAATATATCAAGATAATCTTTCAGCAACATTCGGCAAAAAGGCTTAGAATTCTAAGGATAAGACTTTATCAGTCTTTATTAATAAGCTGAACTTTTATAAAGTAAAGTTTTCCGGAATTTATAAAATCATATCAGAAGATTAATTATTAATTAGTCTATTATATACTTTTCCTGAAAATTAGTACTGACAAGTAATTAAACATTTTTGTATAACGAACAATAAAGATTTCGAGAATATAATAATATATCTGTTGATATATAAACGATCAAATAAGTCCAGTAATACAATAATTATAATTATAGTTAATATAATAAGATCTTCAAGCTTTAGCAAAAATAAAAGTAAAAGCCGAAACCGAAAGAAAAAATATAGTAATAAATCAAGAAGTCATGAAAATTACTAAAGTAAAGACTTTAGTAAAGATAATAACGACAAAGCCTAAAAGTATAATAAGTACAAGTTTTGTTATAAGAAAAACTACTTTATTATTAATTGTAAGAAATATAAAAAACTCAGAGAGAAGAACAAAAAGAAAGTTAAAAACATAGAGTTTAATAAAATAGAAAAATATATAAATATAGTTATCTTTATTTTTATTCAGAATATAGATAACAATAATACTCTTTATATAGATTATAATGAAATTATATTAAATCAAAAAAAGTCAGTTTTTACTACAAGTACAAATACAAACTAAATAGTTAATTCAGGGGCCACAAAATATTTTAACAATTTCAGAGATAATTTTAAGAGTTTTAAATGTTAGTATATGTCCAAAGTTGTAAGAGTTATTAATAATGAATCATTTTATACTTTAGGCTATAAAGTTATAAAAATACAAATTATATTTAGTTTTGTGAACTTCAACAATATATAATTTATTCTTGATTTTAATTATAAGCTTATATTTATTAATATGTTTAATGATGTCAGTGTTATAATAATATTTAAGAATTATAAGATAATTATGTTTAGAGTACAAAAACATTTATTCGAAAGCTTTAATAAAGTTGATGATTTATGTTATATTGATTAATCTGTAAAACTGACTAATCTTATAATAAAAACAACGATTTCTGAGAATTTATATATAACTAAAGAACTATAATATTACTGTTTAGATTATATTAATTACAAGAATATTACAGTTACAAAACATTATATGATTAATATAAGTTTTCTTAATTTAAAACTATAAGATTAATTACCTAAAGAGAAAGTATATAAAAGCTATTTAATTAGGAAAATGAAAAAATCTTTTAGTAAGAAGACTAATAAATGATTTTCAGAGATTTTTAACTGTCTTTATTATGATTTATTAAGAATACAGATTTTAAGCATAAGAAAGTATAAATATTTCTTATTAATAATAAACGATATTACTTAATATATTTAAATCTAATATTTAAAGACTAAAAAAACTCAAGAAGTCAG
Source organism: Xylogone sp. PMI_703 (assembly GCA_021399445.1). Classification (NCBI taxonomy): domain Eukaryota; kingdom Fungi; phylum Ascomycota; class Leotiomycetes; genus Xylogone; species Xylogone sp. PMI_703. The sequence goes on along the minus strand of JAJTUQ010000007.1, from coordinate 618 downwards.
AATAATATTCAGAGAATTATATTTATTTCTAAAAAAGAGTATAAACAAAAGAATAAAAATAATATAAGTTAACAACGGACAAAATAAATTTAAGAATATTTTTAACAATATTTGACCGATTATAGTATAAAATTAGAGTTATTTTTATTATATAAGTATTTTCTGAATAAAGTAATAAAACATATAATTAAATTAATTAATAATTATACTTAGTCTATACTATTCTATGTTCAAATGATATATATTATATAATATTATGTTATTAAATATATTGTATAGATTAAGAATAAAGTATTAACTATAATCTTAGTTTTTGGACTTAATTCTATAATTAAAACTTTATACAAAACTTTCTACGGAAAAAAACTTAATTTAGTTAATATGAAAATATTTAAATATTTAACAATAAAGATTTACTCAAAAAAATTATATCAAACAAAGTAAGTTAAGAAAATAGATAATATATTTGTATATTTAGGACATAATAATAAAATTATAATAAGATTACTAAACTTACTTATGTTACGAATCGTGTAACCAGGAATACATAAACTAGCCTGTACAGGCCTAAAGCTCAGTATTCAGAGGTAATATATAAAGAACCCAGAGACGAAAGTC